>JBBGZY010000437.1:5435000-6035000 GCA_037952925.1 Lithobates clamitans
GCAACCATCGCCAGCGTCTGTTTTACATGGTGCAGGAATACCTAGGGGCAAGATCTGACTTGGACACCTTTCCCACCAAAAATCCTCTGGGTTACTGGGTCTTGAGGATGGATCACTGGCCAGAGCTTGCACAGTATGCAATTGAGCTACTGGCCTGTCCTGCATCCAGAGTTCTTTCGGAATGCACATTCAGTGCTGCTGGAGGCTTTGTAACCGATCACAGGGTGCGTCTGTCCACCGACTCGGTCGTTCGACTGACCTTCATAAAAATGAATCAGTCTTGGATCACCACCAGCTACCAAGCACCTGATGCTGATGTAACTGAATAATTTTTTTGAAATCTCAGATCCCTTCAAAGACTGCCTATGCTGATGCTGAGTGACTATCCCTGAGTAATTATCCTCTTCCTCCTCAATGATCACGCTGATAGCTTGTAAGAACATTTTTGGTTCTGGGCGCCACCACCAGTGCCTAAGGCCCAATTTTTCAGCCCCTGTTTAACAGGAACGTGTAATTACAATTTTTGATGCAATACTTTGCAGCAGGGCTCGTTTCTGTGTTCCAACTAGAGTATCTGTGAGGGGTTGCAGTGTTGTGGCAACAGCACCAGTGCCTAAGGCCCAATTTTTCAGCCCCTGTTTAACAGGGGCGTGTAATTACAATTTTTGATGCAATACTTTGCAGCAGGGCTCGTTTCTGCGTTCCAACTAGAGTATCTGTGAGGGGTTGCAGTGTTGTGGCACCAGCACCAGTGCCTAAGGCCTAATTTTTCAGCCCCTGTTCAACAGGGGCATGCAATTACAATTCTTGATCTAATATTTCACAGCAGGGCCCATTTCTGCACCCACCAAGAGCGAGTGAGGACTTACAGTGTTGTGGCACCAGCACCACCACCACCACCAAAGGCCCAATTTTTCTGCCCTTGTTCAACAGGGGCATGTAATTACAATTCTTGATCTAATATTTTACAGCAGGGCCCATTTCTGCACCCACCAAGAGCGAGTGAGGACTTACAGTTTTGTGGCACCAGCACCACCACCACCACCAAAGGCCCAATTTTTCTGCCCTTGTTCAACAGGGGCATGTAATTACAATTCTTGATCTAATATTTCACAGCAGGGCCCATTTCTGCACCCACCAAGAGCGAGTGAGGACTTACAGTGTTGTGGCACCAGCACCACCACCACCACCAAAGGCCCAATTTTTCTGCCCCTGTTCAACAGGGGCATGTAATTACAATTCTTGATTTAATATTTCACAGCAGGGGCCTGTGAGGGCTTACAGTGTTGTGGCCACAACAACACCTAAGGCCCAAATTTCTGCTGAGTATATAGGGCAGGCCCCTACTTTCCAACATCTAACTTACAAACGACTCCTACTTGCAAACGGAAGGAGACAACAGGAAGTGAGAAGAAATCTACCCCTAGGAAGGGAAATTCTCTCCTGTAAGAGTTAATATGGGAAAAACGTTTCTCCTTTCCACTGATGCTTTCCAATCCTTGTTCCACAAAAAAACCCAAATTTTCAAAAAACATTTGTCATTGGGACAAAAAGTGAGGTGAAATCTTCTGAAGAGGAGGACAGACAGCAAAACAAATGTCACAGGGGTGATAACCCTTTCCTGTGTTTTCCAAAAAGCTTAAAAAAGATTTTTTGGCTGGAGCTAAACACGTTAAAAATGTACCCGTTCAAAATTACAAACAGATTCTACTTAACAACAAACCTACAGTCCCTGTCTTGTTTGCACCGCCTGTATACTGCTGTTCAGAGTATATAGGGCCTGGTGGCCCCACACCTTTCCTTATTTTAATTTGGGTGCGGGGTTCCCCTTAATAACCATATAAGACCCAAAGGGCCTGGTAATGGACTGGGGGGTACCCATGCCGTTTGTCTCACTGATTTTCATCCATATTGCCAGGACCCGACATTACATTAAAGCCGCAAGCAGTTTTAAATGACTTTTTTTCCTTTAAAAATGACATTTTGTGCAGGGACTGTTCTAAGCACGGGAAACATGCGCCACTTTACAGGCATACTATAGACACCCCCCAGGTATGATATTTAAAGGAATATTTCACTTTTTTTTACTTTAACCACTTCCCGCCCGCCCTATAGTGGATTGACGTCCGGGAAGTGGTTCAGTTATCCTGACTGGGCGTCATATGACATCCAGCAGGATAACATGCCACCGCGCGCCCGCGGGGGCGCACATCGCGGTGATCGGTGGATCGGTGTGTCAGTCTGACACACCGCTACACCGATCTTGGTAAAGAGCCTCTGGTGGAGGCTCTTTACCATGTGATCAGCCGTGTCCAATCATGGCTGATCACGCTGTCAATAGGAAGAGCCGATGATCGGCTCTTCCTCACTCGTGTCTGACAGACGCGAGTAGAGGAGAGCCGATCGGCGGCTCTCCTGGCAGGGGGGGTCTGCGTTGATTGTTTATCAGCGCAGCCCCCCCCCGCAGATCACCACACTGAACCACCAGGGATCGCTACTAGGACCACCAGGGAAGGGGCAACATGTGGATGGCTAGGTATGTACCCCATGGCCATCCACATGTGCCCAGTTTGCCCAATCTATGCCAATCAGTGCCCACAAATGGGCACTGATTTATCACCATTATGCTGCAGTGATGCCCAGCAATGCCACCCTTAGGGGCATCACTGCAAACAACCAGTGTCATTAGTGCCACCCATCAGTGTCCATCGGTGCCACCTGTCAGTGCCCATCTGTGCCCATCAGTGCCCACCTATCAGTGCCCATCCGTGCCCATCTGTGCCAACTATCAGTGCCACCCATAAGTAAACATTAATGCCACCTATGAGTGCCCATCAATGCCACCTATGAGTGCCCATCAGTGTCGCCTATAAATGCCCATCGGTGCCACCTATGAGTGCCCATCAGTGTTGCATACCAGTGCCACCTATTAGTGCCCATCAGTGCCACCTATCAGTGCCCATCAGTGCCGCCTATCAGTGCCCATCATCAGTGCCCGTCAGTGCCACCTCATCAGTGCCACCTCATTGGTGCCACCTCATCGGTGCCCATCAGTGCCACCGTATCAGTGCCTGTCAGTGCAGCCATATCAGTGCCCATCATTGAAGAAGAAAACATACTTATTTACAAAAAGTTTTAACAGAAACAAAGAAAAACTTGTTTTTTTTTTCAACATTTTTGGTCTTTTTTATTTGTTGCACAAAAAATAAAAATCGCAGAGGTGATCAAATACCACCAAAAGAAAGCTCTATTTGTGGGAACAAAATGATAAAAAAATTGTTTGGGTACAGTGTAGCATGACCGCGCAATTGTCATTCAAATTGCGACAGCGCTGAAAGCTGAAAATTGGCCTGGGCGGGAAGGTGTCTAAGTGCCTGGTATTGAAGTGGTTAAGCATCATTAAAATCACTGCTCCCGAAAAAACGGCCATTTTTAAAAGTTTTTTTTGCATTGATACATGTCCTCTGGGGCAGGACCCGGGTCCCCAACCCCTTTTTAGGACAACACCATGCAAATTAGCCTTTAAAATGAGCACTTTTGATTTCGAACGTTCGAGTCCCATAGACGTCAATGGGGTTCTAACGTTCGTGCGAATTTTCGGTCCGTTCGCAGGTTCTGGTGCAAACCGAACCGGGGGGTGTTCGGCTCATCCCTAATGGTGAGTACATGGATTGAAAACTGGCTACAAGGGCACGTTCAGAGGGTAGCTGTTTAATTTGTTCATAAATGACCTGGAGGATGTGAAAAACAGTTTAATCTCTGTTTTTGCAGATGATGCTAAGCTAAGCAGGGCAATAACTTTTCTGCAGGATGTGGAAACCTTGCAAAAAGATCTGAACAAATTAATGGGGAGGGCAACTACATGGCAAATGAGGTTCAATGTAGAAAAATGTAGAATAATGCATTTGGGTGGTAAAAATATGAATGCAATCTACACACTGGGGGGGAGATCCTCTGGGGGAATCTAGGATGGAAAAGGACCTGGGGGTCCTAGTAGATTATAGGCTGAACAATGGCATGCAATGCCAAGCTGCTGCTAACAAAGCAAACAGAATATTGGCAAGCATTGAAAAGGGGATTAATTCCAGAGATAAAACAATAACGTTCCAGCTCTACAAGAGTCTGGTCTGACCGCACCTAGAATATGCTGTTCAGTTCTGGGCACCAGTCCTCAGGAAGGATATACTGGAAATGGAGGGCAACAAAGCTAATAAAGGGTCTGGAGGATATTAGTTATGGGGAAAGGTTGTGAGCACTGAACTTATTCTCTTTGGAGAAGAGATGCTTGAGAGGGGATATGATTTCAATATACAAATACCATACTGGTGACCCCACAATAGGGATAAAACTTTTTTGCGAAGACTCATGGCCACTCATTAAAATTAGAAGAAAAGAGGTTTAACCTTAAACTACATAGATGGTTCTTTACTGTAAGAGCAGCAAGGATGTGGAATTCCCTTCCACAGGCGGTGGTCTCAGCAGGGGGGCATGGATAGTTTCAAGAAACTATTAGATAAGCACCTGAACGACCGCAACATACAGGGATATACAATGTAATACTGACATATAATCATACACATAGGTTGGACTTGATGGACTTACTATGTCTTTTTTCGACCTCACCTACTATGTAACTAAGTGTGGCATGCATTTGTATTCAGCCCCCTTTACTCTGATACCCCTAACTAAAATCTAGTGGAACCAATTGCCTTCAGAAGTCACCTAATTAGTAAATAGAGTCCACCTGTGTGTAATTTAATCTTTGTAAAAATATAACTGTTCTGTGAAGCCCTCAAAGGTTTGTTAGAGAACCTTAGTGAATAAACAGCATCATGAAGGCCAAGGAACACACCAGACAGGTCAGGGATAAAGTTGTGGAGAAGTTTAAATCAAGGTTAGGTTATAGAAAATATTCCAAGCTTTGAACATCTCACAGAAGATTGTTCAATCCATCATCCGAAAATGGAAAGACTATGGCACAACTGCAAACCTAGCAGGACATGGTCATCCTCCTAAACTGATAGGCCAGGCAAAGAGAGCAATAATCAGTGAAGCAGCCAAGAGGCCCATGGTAACTCTGGAGGAGCTGCAGTGATCCACAGCTCTATTAGTCATGCACTCCACAAATATAGCCTTTATGGAAGAGTGGCAAGAAGAAAGCCATTGTTCAAAGAAAGGGGGACACAGAAGACATGTGGAAGAAGGTGCTCTGGTCAGATGAGATCAAAATTAAACTTTTTGGCCTAAAAGCAAAACACTGTGTGGCGGAAAACTAACACTGCACATCACCATGAACACACCCTTCCCACTGTGAAACATGGTGCTGGCAGCATCATGTTGTGGGGATGCTTTTTTTCACCAGGAACAGGGAAGCTGGTCGAAGTTGATGGAAAGATGGATGGAGCCAAATACAGGGCAATCTTAGAAGAAAACCTGTCGTGCCCTATACACATGGTCAGACATTGATCGGACATTCCGACAACAAAATCCATGGATTTTTTCCAATGGATGTTGGCTCAAACTTGTCTTGCATACACACGGTCACACAAAGTTGTCGGAAAATCCGATCGTTCTAAACGCAGTGACATAAAACACGTACGTCAGGCCTATAAACGGGGCAGTAGCCAATAGCTTTCGTCCCTTAATTTATTCTGAGCATGCATAGCACTTTGTGTATCGGAATTTCCAACAACGGATTTTGTTGTCGGAAAATTTTAGAGCAAGCTCTCAAACTTTGTGTGTCGGAAATTCTGATGGAAAATGTGTGATGGAGCCTACACACGGTCGGAATTTCCGACAACAAGGTCCTATCACACATTTTCTGTTGGAAAATCCGACCGTGTGTACAGGGCATTAGAGTCTGTAAAAGATTTGAGACTAGGGCAGAGGTTCACTTTCCAGCAGGACAATGACCCTAAACATACATCCAGAGCTACAATGGAATGAAAGGATCAAAACATATTCATGTGTTAGTGTGGCCCAGTTAAAGTCCAGACCTAAATACAACTGAGAATCTGTGGCAAGACTTGAAAATTGCTGTTCACAGACACTCTCTATTCAATCAGAGTTTGAGCGATTTTGCAAAGAAGAATGGGAAAAAATATTACTCTCTATATGTGCAAAGCTGGTAGAGACTAGGGATGGGAGAACGGTTCGGCCCGAGAAAAAGTTCAGTCCGAACTTTCGCTGTTTGCACGTTCGGCGGATAGCCGAACAAACTGGTAATTCGACCGTTTGTTCGTCCCCCTCGAACCGACCAAAATGCATTGCAGCGCTGAACAGTGCATTGCAATCCCTGATTGGCTGAAGCAGTGAAAGCTTTAGCCAATCAGAATCATGATTGGACACTGTCATCATGACTTTATCCAATCATGGCTCATTCCCGCCCTAAAAGTATTCTTTCAATGGCAGCCATTTTCAGTGTGATTTTGGCATGGAGAGAGATAGAACAGGGCTCTGTTCAGTGCTGTTAGTTAGTTGATGTGTTATACTGTGCTATTTTGCTTCAATTGTCAGTGTAGAATATTTGTTTAGTGTCAGTCTAGGGATAGTGTGAGTGTAGTGAGGAGGACCATCATTTAGCTTTGCATAGTGTGCAGCTAGAGTAGGGACAGCTCAGATAGTTTCACTGTAGTGTAGTCAGACCGTGTCATTCATACATACATTAGTGTAGAGTAGGGAGTGTGTAGTGAGGCCGTGTCAGTAATCTTTACATTAGTGTATAGTTAGAGTAGGGACAGTTCAGATAGTGTCAGTGTAGTGACAGTGGAACACTATTCTCTATTTGATTGCATTACTGCCAGATTAACACCATTTATTTCTGTGTGCTTTACTGCCAGTTTAACACCATATAGTTTTGTGTGCTTTAATGCCAGTTTAACGCCATATAGTTCTGTGTGCGTTACTGTCAGTTTAACGCCATATAGTCCTGTGCATCACTGTACGTTTGGTGCATTATATTGCAGTATATTATAGTGTATCCTTCTATAGTACTATAGTGTATACTTTTGAGGTGTTAGAAAGTTCTGGTGCGAACCGAACAGGGGTCCGTTTGGCCCATTCCTAGTAGAGGCAAACCCAAAAAGATTGCAGCAAAAGGTGGTTCAAAGTATTGACTCAAGGGCTGAATACAAATGCACGCCACACTTTTCACATATTTATTTGTAAAAAAAATTGAAAACCATTTATCTTTTTCCTACCACTTCACAATTATGTGCCATTTTGTGTTGGTTATCACATAAAATTTTAATAATGCATTTACGTCTTTGTTGTAACATTACAAAATGTGGAAAACTTCAAGGGGTATGAATACTTTTTCAAGACACTGTGTTTACTGATAATTACACATGAACTTTTGTTCCTTCCCCAATGATCAGTACATTTTTATGGCTGTGTTTTGGCCATGTGAATGAGCCCTTAGGTCTTTACATACACACATACATACACACGCGCATACTCACACGCACACAATTTAACACATGCACACAAACTCACACATAGACGTAAAATACATTTCTATACAGTATATATTTAAAAGATAATATGTATACAAATGGACACTTTTTGCACTTTTGTGTTAGAAAAAGTTGTTACTTATTTGTCAGCCAACTAATCCTACAACTTGTTTTTAGATATATACTATTACCCCCTTTCAAATGTTCATGTGTTATATAGCCATAGAACATGAAATCATGGTGGATTTAATGTTGCATTTTTTTTTTTTGTCAAACTGAAAATGGATCTCTGTAAAGTGATTTCGATTAATCACAACACAAAATACAAATACAAGAGGGCAAAAAAAAATATATATGTAGCAATAACTCTCGGCGGAGCTGCTGGTTTAAGTGGGCTTGTTACCTTCACTCTTCTTCCCTCTGTTTCACCGGTCTAGAGTTTAACTCCAGACGATAAAAGCACCAACAGTACAGTTACTTTAGGATACGTCCTCCAACCGAGTCACCAGGCCCCTCTCCAGACCAGCACTCTGCATGATCCTTCCAAGACGGGTCCCCCCTGGGATCTCCTCGGTTGTCCAGCTTCTTCACTCTGGATAGACAGCTCAGGACCATTCCTCGGCTGCTGTGGTAGGCCCCAGACAAGCTTCTGGGCCCACCCATGTGCCGCAACGACGCGGGCCTCTGGAACGGAGGACCACGAGGTAGCAACCTGTCGGCCAGGAGGGCCAGCAGGTGGCTGTAAAACGACCCTAAAACATGGCATCTGTCCCATAAATACCCTCTCCCAGAATCCCACTCGGAGGACCACCTCCACGAGTTGTCTCCAGGACAGAAGAGCATCCATACACTTTGACACGTTGCCTTTCCAACACTAGCCGATAGTAACAACGACACCCACCGGCCCAGTATGGAAACATGCAACGTCAGCCAAGCTGGAACAGAGGCAAATCTAACTTCCCCTAACGAGCAATTTACTAAATTTACCTATCAGATGGTAGATCGCAAATCTACCAGCGCTACATACTCCCCCCACTACAGTAGACGTTGTCCCCAACGTCTGTCCAAAAACAATGACAGTAACTCCCAAGCCTGGGAGTGGGTATTTGAGCTTTAAAATAACTTGGATAGTCAGAGAAGAAAGAAAGACAGTGGAAAGACATTATAAGACTTACATCTACAAAACATTATGTTCACGTCCGTAAACAAAATCATCCTATGACTGTACATAACCTCACTATCTATCTAGCTGAAAAGCCTCCCAGCTTGATAGGAGATCCAATAGTTCCTGAAAAGGAAAACATATTAAACACACACATATACTGTACAATATCAGGAGCAAAGCCTCATCTCTTTTTTTTTTTTTTTAATGAGTCTCTCTTCCTTTTTACCTATATCAAAATAATCTTAAGGAGTCCATCCCTATATAATAATTTCTTTGAAGGAAATCCGGCTAGCAAAAAAGAAGTCCTTGGATTTGAAACACTAAACAGAATATGCAGACCTTGACCACAAAGATCTCTTTATACTGACACTAACTAACTATCTAATTTCAAAGTTCTTTTGTCCATAATCACCAATAAAACCAGGGATCTGACAAGGTCAGTGTCTTTCCCGTTTTAACTTTCAATCATTTTTATTAGTATTATTATTGTTGATACAAATCCGGTCAATATAGGAATAACATACGTATCAGTAATATAGGTAGGAGGGAACAATAGGTACATGACATACTAATAAGAGTCTGTGCAATCACTAAATTACCATATACAACCCAGCAGACAGTAAATTGTGTGGTATAATAATCCATGTCGTAATATGAAAAAAAAAGAAAAGGAAAAAAGAAAACAGAGACGATCAGAGACGTCCGGTCCCGATAAGACTAAGGGCTTAGAGTACTATACCCACAAAGTCTATCAACCTAATAAGGCCAAATGAGCCAATTATTGAAACAGTACGGTATATTTGGAGAAAAGATAGACCACCAGGCCTGGGGCTTGAAGGGGAATCAGGGTTTAGGGGAGGCGTCCACAACCACCCCAAAAGGGATCATGCTGTGGGCATGGAGCCGCCCCCACCCCCCGGACCCCTGGTCCCAGGTAACGTCACCCCAACAGGGTGTATTTTATTACTCAAACCTAAGTTGGTAACTTGTAAATTTAGAACTATAACTATATATGGTCAAGTGACCTTTCAAACACAGGTAAGGATGGGAATGAGCGGAGGGAGTTCTAAGGGGTTCGGAGAACCTTGTCTCCGAGGAGCCCAATTAGCATAGCGATAACTCCCCCCTCCCCTACAATGCATTACTAATAAAGTCTCAGGATAATCAAGTAATGAATAAATCAGGTTTGGTTCAAAGGGAAAGTACGGGGGGGGAGTAAGGGGACAGAAAAAAAGTTGGAAGAGAGAAGGGGAAGGCAAGAAAGTCTAGAAGAGGAAGTATCCCTAGAGTCACTCAGAGCGCAGGCTGGTCCGGGTAACTAACACCAGGATACAAGGGGATACGACAGAACTTGGCCCAGGGATCCCAGGTAAGTTCGAAGATCGGTGCTTTATCTTGTATGATACTGACTATCTTCTCCTGAGCCATAATCCAGGAAATTTTGTGCTTCACTGCAGTAAAAGGGACCCTATGTTTTTTCCAGCTAGCCGCTATTGTAATTTTAGTGCCGAGTAACATAAAAAAGATCAATTTTTGGGTATATTTATCCACTTTATCAACCTTCTGGTTCAACAAAGCAATCTCGGGATATTGAGGGATCGGAAGGGTCGTCAATTTCGAATCACTGAAAAGACTTTATTCCACAAACTCCTGATTCTAGGGCAGGTCCACCATATATGGTGCATTGTGCCTATATGGTTACACCTTCTGAAACACAACGGGGAAGCATCCGAAAATATCTTCGCAAGTAGTGATGGGACCCTGTACCACCTGGTTAGTATCTTAAGGCTAGTTTCAATCAGGGAAAAATTTAAAATTCCTTTGAAGGAGCGTTGAAAGCAGGAAAACCAATTATCCCTTTCCCAGGAAATATCAAGGTCCTTTTCCCAGGAGGTGGCATAGGGAGGTTTGGACGAAACCGAAGCTAGAGAGGCATAAATGATGGATATCCCCCATCTCTGATCCGTAGCACCCGCACACCATGATTCATAACTAGTGATCTTAGGGGGTTCAGGTTTATTTGGCCAGATGGATTTAAGGAAATGTTGTATTTGCATGAACCGAAAATGTTCTGCGGGTGGCATCTCAAGTTTGCTAGTGCAGAAGGCAAGAGATAAAGGACCTGTAGATGTGAAGTAGTTGCCTATTCTGAGTAATCCTTTATTCAACCACCAACTGAAAGCTAGGATGTTCATTCCCGGTGGAAAGTCAGGGTTATGAAACATATGTGTCAGGGGCTTAAGGTCAGAGATCAGGGAGGGGTTTTTATGTAATTGGTCGCACAAAGCTAATGAGTGGGAGAGCGTGGGAGCTAAAATGGGCGGTCTCCGCTTAGTAGGAGACCAGACCAGATAGTCAATAATATGTAGAGGGGTAGCTTGGCGTTCCATTGCTACCCAATCTGGTTTGGGGCCTTTTGAATACACGATGGAGATTTGGGCAAGCTGAGCGGCCTGGTAGTACCACCATATATTGGGTACTGCTAATCCCCCTTGTGACTTAAGCCTGAACAGAATGCTGTTCGAGCAACGACTACCCTTAGATCCCCAAATGAATTGTGTAATTTTGGCTTGAAGCCACTGTGCTTGAGACTTTTGAATGGGGATGGGTAAGGACCTACATAGGTACAGTATGCGTGGTAGGAGGGTAATTTCGATTGCATGGATACAGCCTAGCCAGGAAAGGTTGTGTTTATTCCAGGCCGATAGGTCAGAGGCTAATTTACGGAAAATGGCCGGGTAATTTGATGAGTAAAGGGAAGCTATACTAGTGGAGAGGTTAACCCCTAGGTACGGAAGAGAAGACGATTTCCAGGAAAATGGGAAATGGTTTTGTAAGCTACTTAGAATGTCGGGGGGAACCGTTATATTTAAGGCTAGTGATTTAGAGACATTAACTCGAAGGCCTGAAATTGCACCAAATTTGTCTAGGAGAGAGAAAATATTAGGGGTTGATATCAGAGGGGAAGTAACAAAAAGCAGCAAATCGTCCGCAAAAAGCGCGCATTTGTGCTCTTGTTTACCACAGATTACTCCCTTAATATCTGGGTGATTTCTAATAGCAATAGCCAGAGACTCCATCGCTATAGTGAAAAGGAGAGGGGACAAAGGGCAGCCCTGCCTGGCACCCCTCTCTATAGTCAGAGGTTTGAAGTAGTAGCCCTGCATTCTGACCTGTGCACTAGGTCCCGAATACAGGGCTCGTAAAGTGGCCAAAAAGTTCGGACCAAAACCCCATCGCTCCAGGACACCGAATAGATATGGCCAGGAAATAGTATCAAAAGCTTTTTGTAGATCAATTGATAACAAGTATCCTTTTTGTTGGGGACCCCCGTCCCATTGGGAGTTGAGGAGGGAAATGATGTCAACTGCCCTTCTGATCTGATCCGGTCCTTGTCTCCCCGGGATAAAGCCCACCTGGTCCTTATGAATGTAGAGAGCTATGCAAGACGCTAGTCTGTTGGATAGGACTTTTGTAAGAATTTTTAGATCATTATTGATTAAAGAGATGGGACGGTAATTGGAGACCAAAGAGATGTCTTTTCCAGGTTTCGGTATGACCGAAATGAATGCTAGGTTAAGGGCTTTATCCAAGGGAGAACCGGACCGGAGGGAATTGAAGAACTTGACCAAATATGGAGCTAGTAATGGTCCGAATTTCTTATAATATCCGACTGAAAAACCATCTGGTCTGGGGCTGATGTTTGATCACCCCTAGAACTTCCGATTCTGAAATTGGTTCATCTAGGAGCTCCGAATGTTCAGAGGATAATTTTGGAAGAGGGAGATAGTCTAGGAAGTCTGATATGGGGGGGGGATGCTGAGTGTTCTTTCCTATATAGCGAAGTATAGAAATCATGGAATGCATCCATGATGCGGTTCGGATTTTGAGATAGTGCCCCTGTTAGAGTGCGGATTTTGGGAAAGGAGAAGGATCGGGGTCTTGTTTGGTCTTGCAGAGTTTGGCTGCTAATTTAGCTCCTATTTTATCTGCCTGATAGTAAAAACGAGCTCCTGACCATCGAAGCTGCTTCTCAGCTTCGGTAGTAAGTGCTAGGTTTAGTGAGATCCGTGTCGCTTCTAGGGCATCTAGAGAATCCCTGGTAGGGTTCCTTTTATGGGCTCTGCTCAGGGATTGGAATTTTAATTGGAGGTTGCTAATGTCTGCTTTACGTTCTTTTTTAAGGCAGGAGGTGATTTGGATGATTTTTCCTCTGAGTACCTGTCACGAAGGTCAAGTCGCCTCCGTTCGCCGGGCTGCGGGGCGCATGCGCAGGGGGTTGGTATTGAGACGTGCACCCGTTCACGGCCTGATGGTGCAGCGCGCGTGGGTGCACGGCGGCCCACGTGTGCGCGCCGTCGCCCGTGCGGGTGCCCGGTAGTGCGTCACGCTGACGCGCTCACCGGGAGGCTACTTTAGACGACACCAGCACCCAGTCGGGTTGCTGGTTTGTCGTCAGCTGTACCCTGCCTTGTGTTGAACTCCTGCTTCCTGTCTCTCAGTTAAACCGACCCCTGCTTGTTAAAACGACCACTCTCTGCCTGCTGGATACCCTGACCTTCTGTCTGTTAAATGACCACTCTCTGTCTGCCGGATACCCTGATCTTCTGCTTGTTTAAACGACCACCCTTTGTCTGCTGGATACCCTGACCTTCTGCCTGCTTAACGACCCCTCTCTTGCTTGCTGGATACCCTGACCCTCTGCCTGTTTAAAGGATCACTCCTGACCTGCTGGATACCCTGACCTCTGCCTGTGTTTACAATCATACCCTCCACGGAGCTGACACCCCCTGATCTCCTCAGTCATAAGGACTTCCTAACTGTCAGTTTAATACCTCTTTACCTTTGCTCCTTGCACTATTAGGCACTCCGGTCCTGCACGGCTCCGCCAGGAGGCTTCCCACCATCCAAGCAATCCTGAGCCTTCCCACAACTCTTACCGGAGACACGTGCCTCCGCGTGCTTCCGATCCCCTGTCTCACTCTCGGGGGTTCGGGTGCGTGTGGTCGTAAGGGCAAGCCGCTCTCGGCATCTCGGCCTCGGTGAGTATTGACGTGACAGTACCGCTTTGTGGGCTGCCCACACAGTTTCTGGGGATACCTCCCCAGTATTGTTTAGTCTAAAGTATTCCTGTATTTCCTGTGCTAAGATTTTACAAATGGCAAGTAATCAAATATACCACATATTGGGTGGCACAGGTGGCAAACTCTTTCATGTGATAGATGCGGGAGGTAATGGTGGAACTAAAGGTATCGGTTTTACGTCCCATTAGAGTATTATGTGCGCATACGTTGCATCTGCAACATTGATAAAAACCTTGGCTCTGTTGAAAGAAAGAGACTTTCTTTGGAGGGTCTATAATATTAGGGGCAATATGTCCCTGTATGGAATGGGCACCTCTAAAAATGACTCCCGCGTTATCAGGTAGCTCAGGGCCCAGGAGTCGGTCACTTTTAAGAACTTTCCAGTGTTTTCTAAAGATGGCCTTTATTTCCTTAAACTGAGTGGAGTATGTGGTAAAAAAGGACCATTTGGCTCTAGAATCTGGAGTATTAGGGGTGCGTTCTACAAGGGTAGAGCTCCTATCAATCTGTGAAACTCTGTAGATCTCCGCATCTAGGTCTCCTGCCCTATAACCCTTGGCAACAAATCTCTCTTTTAAAATATGAGATTGGGCGTAATAGTCCGATATTTTCGAACAATTACGACGCAGCCATAAAAATTGGCTGCGCGGGACAAATCGTAGCCATTGAGCATGATGGCAACTATCAGACGGGATATACCCGTTTCCATCTGTGGGCTTGAAATAGGTCTTGAACTCGAGATGTTGGTCAACGACCATAATTTCAAGATCTAAAAAATGGATAGAGCTCAAGCTAGCCTCATAGCTAAGAGAATTCCCGCTGTCATTGGCGTTCAGAACTTCCATAAATTCATCCAAAGACTCACGGTTTCCCTGCCATAGGAGGAGGATGTCGTCTATGTACCTGACCCAAAGAACTAATTCTGGTCTCTGGTAGGCATAGACGACATCCTCCTCCCACTGGGCCATGAAAAGGCCAACTCTTCCGCTGGCAGATACTTATTTACAGTCCCAGATTCATTCCCCATCAGTAACTTACCCGTTCCTGACGTGGACTTTGGTAGCTCCGGTTCAGGTAACCTCTGAGGTAGGCCTCGACCACGGCCGCGGGAAGCCTTCACATATTCCACCTTCCTCTGAACAGGCACAACAGGAGTAGGTGTAGTGGACGCAGAAATTCCAGTAATGTCCCCTGATGAGACGGCAACAGCAGTGTCTCTCTCCGGAACATTGTCAGTAACAACAGGCAAAGTGGTGACCTGCTGTTCTCTCTCTGTAGTAGTAGCAGCTTCTACTGTGGCGATACCTGTTGCCCAATCCATCCGATAAGCACGGGGCGACGTGGTAGGTTGCTCCACCACAAACAAGTACTCTCCACATTGCGGACATCGGCCAAACGGACGAAGATACACGGTCAGTCCTTCACATTGATGGCAGATTATGCCCAGTCCCTCAATATCTCCTGAGGTATACAGAACAAACCTCCCCTGCGGCTTCAAATGAACGCTAGTATCCGTAAGCAGGGTTCCGGTCAGCACAGTATTCAACACGGTGTTTGCAGGGAACATTCTCTGTCCCATAATTGACTGCATCGCCGGAAAAGACATAGCCACACTCTGATCTTCTCAGCACGATCACCAGGCTTCTCTTTTCCTCTGGCACCAAACACATACACTCGTCGCAAGCAGTATCAAGTAGGGTAGGCTCCTCCCACTTGTTCCTCTGATCATGTAACTCCTGGGCTTTCACTGGCGCCCGCCGCCTATGCACTCAGAAATAAAGTCCTGCAGTTTTAACCCCTTTTCTTCCTGCAAAATTTTGACAAAGTTCAGCTCTCACCGTAAACTCCCGGTGAAACACTTCTCTGGGTTGCGAGAATTGATGGTCAACAAATCCTGGACGACGCCCCCACATGTAGCAATAACTCTCGGCGGAGCTGCTGGTTTAAGCGGGCTTGTTACCTTCACTCTCCTTCCCTCTGTTTCACCGGCACCGGGTCTAGGGTTCCGTTGAGTTTACCTCCGGACGATACAAGCAGCAACACTTGAGTACGTTTTTAATGCTTTATTGAACCATTAACGAAGGAAGTAGCAGGAAAGAGGCAGAAGGGAAACTGCAGGGAAAGCTCAAATACCTTTCTGTAGGATTCTTGACAAATGTCCTTTAGAGTTGAATATTACAATAGAATGCGCTCCCCTCGTGGGACACACTCTTTGCTCGCTTGGATAGGCCTCTCTCACTTGCCTAGCAGCCAAAAGCACAAACAAAAGTCTCTGCCACAGACTTGCTTGGAATGAACCCGTACGATCCTCTGCCACAGGATGTATTGGTTTTGTGGTGAATGTCAGCCACAGTGCTTGAACTTTTAAGCCCAAACCCGGCAACACTATGCTGTAAAGTTACTTTAGGATACGTCCTCCAACCGAGTCACCAGGCCCCTCTCCAGACCAGCACTCTGTATGATCCTTCCATGACGGGTCCCCCCCTGGGATCTTCTCGGTTGTCCAGCTTCTTCACTCTGGATAGACAGCTGAGGACCATTCCTCGGCTGCTGTGGTAGGCCCCAGACAAGCTTCTGGGCCCACCCATGCGCCGCAGCGATGCGGGCCTCCGGAACGGAGGACCACGAGTTAGCACTCTAACGCATACCTGTCGGCCAGGAGGGCCAGCAGGTGGCTGTAAATGGACCCTAAAACATGGAATCTGTCCCATAAATACCCTCTCCCAGAATCCCACTTGGAGGACCACCTCCACCGAGTTGTCTCAGGGACAGACACCGGCCCAGTTTGGAAACACATGCAACATCAGCCAAACTGGAACAGAGGCAAATCTAACTTCCCCTAACGAGCAATTTACTAAATTTACCTATCAGATGGTAGATCGCAAATCTACCAGCGCTACATATATATATATATATATATATATATATATATATATATATACACAATATATTTTTTAAATAAGGAAGCTTATTTCCTCACATCCTATACAGCTTGACAAGGTAAACCCTAAATCGTCCCAGTACAAAACATTGTGCTAATTTACTAATATATGATATATGTAGGGTGGAGAGGCGATCCCATTTCACAGTGTGGATTAGCACTTTCATTCTGATTGCACACCTGTGGGCTTGGTTCATAATCATCCCAGGGATAGAGCTCAGGGCTCCCACTTGGAGACAGCTCCACCCAAGGACACAGGAAGGCTCGCTGAGGAGTCAGGAGGACTCTGCCTCCTGACTCCTATATTCATACCAGACCCAAAGTACTATACTAACGGGTGACCCCACCCCCCTCTGATGCCACAGGGGCTTCAGAGGGGGGAAGGGTCACCCATGTAGATCACTGGGTGGCCCCACTCTCAGCTATATAACAGCTGTCACCAAGAAGTAGCATCACTCAGAGGGAGCCTCCCATGGAGGCGGAACTGTTGCGGCTTTTTTTTTTTCTGTCCATCAGGCGGCATACATTTTCCTTGGTGGACATTTTTATTTTTTTTATTTTTTAATAAAGGACTTGTCCCAAGCTGTCTCTTGTCTTTTTTACCATGTTTTATGCTTTTTTGTGAAAAAAAATGATAAAAAAGACCAATACCAATTCACATGGGGGCAGGATCTGGGGGTTCCTTTGTTAAAGGGGGCTTCCAGATTACAATAAGCCCCCCGCCCACATACCCCCACAATCACCAGGCAAGGGTTGTGGGAATGAGGCCCTTGTTCCCATCAAGATGGGGACAAGGTGCTTTGGGGTCAGACCCCAAAGCACCCTCCCCATGTTGAGGGCATGTGGCCTGGTATGGTTCGGGAGGGGAGGCGCTCTCTCGTCCCCCCTCTTTTCCTGTGGCCTGCCAGGTTGTGTGCTCATATAAGGCTCTGGTATGGATTTTGGGGGGACCCCTACGCCATTTAAAAAAAAATTGGTTCGGGGTTACCCTCAATATTCATACCAGACCCAAAGGGCCTGGCTCAGGGTTCCCCTTAATTTCCATATCAGACCTGAAGGGCCTGGTATGGATTTTGGGGGGACCCCCATGAAATTTTTTTTTTTTTAAATTTGGTTCGGGGTTACCCTCAATATTCATACAGGACCCAAAGGGCCTGGTAATGGACTGGGGGGGACCCATGCCCTTTTTTTCAAAGAGTTTTATCTATATTGCCAAGACCCGACAATTCATTACAGCTGCGATTAGTTTTAAATGACAATTTTTCCTTTAGAAATGTCATTTTTTTGTGGTACTGTTCTAAACATGGGAAAAATGCACCACTTTACATGCATAATATAGACACCCCCCAGACATGGTGTTTAAAGGATTTTTTCATTTTTATTGTTTTAAGCATTTAAAAAATCACTGCTCCTGAAAAACCGGCAGTTTTTTAAAAAAATTTTTGCATTGATACATGTCCCCTGGGGCAGGACCCGGGTCCCCAAACACTTTTTATGACAATAACTTGCATATAAGCCTTTAAAATGAGCACTTTTGGGGGGGCGTGGCCTGCTGCGGACCAGAATGGCTGCCTGAGTTCCGAGCTCCGTTCCCACGGCCTGGAGAACGGCAACCCGCAGCTACTTTCCTCCTCACAGCTCACTCCATCGGAGCGTGAGAGGACCGGAGACAACTCAGGGCATGTCGCAGCGGCGTTACAAGCCGCCGAATCCCTGCCGCCTGACAGATTACTATCCGGCGGCCGCCGCTATGCATGGAATCCAAGATGGCGCCGATGCCAGCACTAATAACAGCGCCCATAACGGCCCTGCTCGCCTGACTGCTACATCCACAGAGATGCACCGCCAGGGAGACCCAGCCACAGCCACAAAAGAGGGTATGGACACCCACCCTCCTCCAGAGGAGCCCCTGGTTGGACTGCACCAGGACAGAGGTAAGAGGCTGGCTACCTCCCCTGCACACTCCCCAAACAAGAAGCCACATGCTAAAAAGCAGCTATGGTCCCAGATTGTTGCAGGGCTGCAGGGATCACAAAATGCTCCCTCCCTAGCTGCTATCCCTGCCACAGATAGCACAGTTTCTGAAGCAACATTGAAATCTATGCTTCTTACACTGCAGCAAGATTTACATAGGGAGCTCCAATTATCAATGTCCCAAATGCATGACAGGATAGACTGCATAGAAGAGCATACAGATGCTCTGGAAGAAAATCTGCAAGCGCACAACTAATTACTAGATGCACATGAGCACCACACGGAAGAAATCCACCACATTAAATTGAAATTAGCAGATTTAGAAGACCGCTCAAGACGAAATAATATTAAATTCAGAGGCATCCCAGAGTCGGTCAAACCAAATGAAATAACACCGTACTTGCAACAACTTATCTCCGCCTTACTCCCAAATCTCAACGGCCACGACACTTTAATTGACCGGGCCCACAGAATAGCTAAGCCGCCACACCTCTCAGACAACATCCCTAGGGATGTCTTGGCGCGCATACATTTCTTCCATGTTAAGGAACAAATCCTCTCCGCTGCCAGATCCTCGAAACCCCTACCGGCTCCTTACACTAACGTCAAGCTATTCATGGATCTGTCCCCTGCCACTATGGAAATGCACAGAGCCTTTGCCCTTGTTACATCTATTCTGCAGCAAAAAAAATAGTGTATAGATGGGGCTTTCCAACGAAACTCCTGGTTACTCACCAGCAAAAGACCATCCCTATTCTCACTCTGAAAGATGGCTACAAGAAACTTACCAACTGGGGTTCCCTCCCCATTGCTCCGAGAGACAGGGAACAAGCTACCTCTATAAACAAGCCACCGGATCCTAAGAGCGCCGCAGCCAAAACACCTAACAAAATATGACCTAAGGTTATGCCCTGGTCTCCAGCCTGGGCGAAACACCCTTTTTTTATTTCCCACCACCCCTCAGGTTTAAAGTTTTGCTAAGCACACGGTTTATTTGAAGTTTGATCACATTACAGATTACTCAACAATTGTTTTTTTTCTTTTTCAGGATTATATACTGCTTATATTTGTATTTTAGTAGCTGATTAATCCTTTGTTCATTTGCCTATAGCACTTACAGCATTGATTCGTTTCTTTGTGTAATTCACAACTATCAGCGGTAGGTGAAGTCTCTCTCCCTCTGCCCAGGTCCTCATAACTGCTCTGCAACCATGTCACTCTCAATCACCTTCCTTAACGTGAAAGGTCTAAATTCGCCATTTAAATGCAACCTTCTATGGAAAGAAGCATTACATCAGCATGCAGATGTAATCTGTGTTCAAGAAACACATTTCTCCAAACTCAAACAACCCCAATGCAGCCAAAAAAATACCCACATCGCTTCTTTGCGAACGCTCCAAAAAAAAAAAGAGGAGTGATGATTGCCATCAACGCAGCAATAGATTTTAAATTACACCACTGTGAAAGTGATGACGACGGCAGATTTTTAATTCTATTAGCCTCGTTTGACAATCGCCCTCTCACTTTAGTCAACATTTATGCCCCCAGCACAGGCCAAAAAATTTTTTATTCCAACCTCTTTGCCAAACTGACTCCATTCAGATCTTCACCCTTAATTATTTGTGGAGATTTTAATGAAGTACTTGACCCTTCACTGGACACATCCAATCCTTCACGTTCTAGGCCCTCAGCAATATCTAATATTCTTAAACAAGAGGACTTATACGACTCCTGGAGGTGCATGCACGTTATGGAGAGAGACTATCCCTACTTCTCCCCACCACATCAATCTTATTCTCGAATTGACATGTTTATAACGGATAAGCATCTACTACAGTCTATCACCGCTTCCCATATAGGAACCATATCGTGGTCTGACCACGCGCCAATCACAATAAAGCTAGCATCCCCTTCACAAATCACCAGACATACGGTTTGGAGACTAAATACCTCCCTCCTTAACAACCCCACTTTTGAGTCTCAGGTGCAGTCAGAGATTGACAATTACTTTAAACAAAATGTAGACTCGGTAACAGATCACGCTATTCTTTGGAATGCCCACAAGGCTTGCCTAAGAGGTCTTTTCATAAAACTCGGGGCCCAAGCGAAAAAGCAACATTCCCATACCACTGAGTCCCTCCTAAAACATATCCGATCCCTTGAACTTACGAGCAAAAGATCCCCCTCTAGTAATATCTCCATAGAACTCAGCGACCACCTTCGCAAAAATTTTGACTATTACATAAAACGATTACGACTATACACCTACTCATCAGCCAATAAACCGGGGAAATTTATGGCCAAGCAATTTAAAAAACAAATCTCTAAGCAGAGAATAACCTTTCTCACTGGCTCTAAAGGACAGCGCCTGAATAACCCACTAGATATTGCCAATGAATTTGGCAATTTCTACACGAAACTCTACAATCTCACGGAAGTAGACCCCCAATCTGCTCCCTCCCAAGAGGACATAACAAAATTTCTATCCTCCATTTCCCTCCCATCTATTTCTTCAGAACAACTTGACCTTTTAGCAGCTCCCTTTTCACAGAACGAATTACAAAAATTAATAAAAAACTTACCACTACATAAAGCACCAGGACCTGAGGGACTACCCAATGAGTACTATAAACGCTTTACCCAACTCTTAGTCCCCCATCTATGTAACATGTACAACCAATTTGCTACCACAGGTTCGATCCCTAGGGAATCCCTTGATGCCATAGTAGTTACCATTCCCAAACCAGGAAAGACCCCAGACAACCCCGCTAACTATCGCCCAATATCACTCCTCAACACAGATACTAAGCTCTATGCCAAACTCCTTGCACAACGCCTCTCCACCATCATCCCCCAGATTATTCACCCTGACCAAGTGGGATTTGTGCCCGGCAGACAGGCCTCAGATGGAACAAGACGTTTTATTGACCTTATCCAATTGACAGAGCATACCCGTACGCCTTCTCTCTTCCTATCCTTGGATGCAGAGAAGGCGTTCGATAGGGTTTATTGGCCATACATGAAGGCAGTACACCGTAAGTTTGGACTGTCGGGCACCTTTCTTACTGCCATATTAGGTTTATACACCCATCCATCTGCACGCATCTGGACTTCGGGTGTCATTTCCAACCCCTTCCACGTCACAAATGGCACCAGACAGGGTTGCCCGTTGTCCCCTCTAATATTTGCCATGATAATGGAACCCCTAGCACAACTTATTAGAGCTGAACCATGGATCTCAGGGATAAAAATTGGAGAAGTTGACCATAAAATTGGCCTATACGCAGATGACGTGATTATAGCCCTAACCAATCCCCTGGTGTCCCTCCCTGCAGTCCAAAAAGCCCTTGAACTTTTCAGTACCGTATCTATGTATAAGCTGAATCACAGTAAATCCCTTATGCTTAACCTTGGCCTGGATCCTCAGACTGTAAAATCCATTAACTCTTCCACACCATTTGCTTGGGCCCCCAACTCTTTTCTCCCATATTTGGGAATCCATTTAACATTCCCCAGCCGATTAATATGGAGAACCAACCTAGACGACCTCGTGGGCAAGCTTACACGGCTAGTAAATGAACTAAGTAAGGTTCCAGCCTCCTGGGCAGGTAGGGTAGCCCAAGTAAAAATGTATTTACTTCCCCATGTTTTATATTTTTTCGTACAATACCCCTACCTATAGCACAAAATCAGATCAAGAAACTCCAAGGGATCATTAATAGCTTCATTTGGCAACGAAAGCGTCCCAGAGTGAAAAAAGCTATTCTTGTAACCCCAGTCCAACAAGGAGGATTGGGTGCACCAGACATTCAAGCATATCACCGAGCAACTATTTTAGAACAACTAAAATCTTGGTGGTCAGATAAACACCAAACAAACTGGAAACAAATTGAAGCCACCATACTGCCTATAGACACTAAAATCTTTCTTGCCGCATTATGGCTTAACTTTCATCCCAAGCGATACCCACTGGATACCATCATGTCCTCTATGAGAGTCTGGTCCGCACTATTACAACTCAATAGAGGGATCTCAATAGCCACCTTATCAACACTACCCATTGAGGCACTACACCTTATCACCCCAGACTTACTCCTTTCGGAGTGGACAAAAACCGGAATCACCAGCTTTGATATGCTTTTCTCGCCTTCAGGTTTACATACCTTTGAACATCTATCACAGCAGTTTGGATTATCCAAACACACGTTCTTTCTATACTTAAGGATCAGATCCAGCCTTTCAAAGCTGTGCTGGTCACCCTCGGACTGTGCCTTGCTCCCCCTGGTCAAGTTCTACAATTTGGAGACATCCAAGAACAAAGGAATCTCTCTAATATATAAACTTCTCACCAAGCCAGTTCCCGACCTGCTATCTTCCTCCATACAGTACTGGTCATCTTTGTCGGATCACTCACCCTCAGCTCTACAATGGCAAAAAAGCCCTCACACTCCCTCTACGCCTATCTCACTGTATTACTCACTGGGAATCATTACAGAAGCTTTTTCATAAATGGTACTTTTTTTTTTTTTTTTTACAGAATCATGTTAATTGTCATTAAAAATTCAAGTTATACAGAAGCATAACATAATGAATATACATAAGATTGTGTTGTTGTATAAGATGTGATACAGTGAACATCTCATTCAATACAATACATCCATTTCAGCTGTGTTATCATAAACATAAAAAACGAAACAGAACATTTTTTATGTATGATATGACCTTGAACAACCAAACTTCAGTCATAAACAATGGAACATGCGGGTCTGTGCCCAGAGGCTTATCTATGAATATGTGTTCTTTTGGGGACCTTGAGAGGTCCTCTTATGATTCGAGTGATGGCCCTGAGCATTGTGTAATTGAATCCGTCGAGTAGATTGTAAGTTTTCTCTTATCTCAGATCGGAGTCCCAATAAGGGCGTGGATAAAGGCTTAATGCTGTCAAATGTGTGCGAAGATATGCTTGGGTCCGCTCCTTCTTGCTTTCAAATTGTCCGTTTTTAGAGTGGAGTCCTGGGTACATCTTCGTGTGAAGTGTTACTTTGTAGTGTAGTTTGCCTCTGGGTTTGTTGACTTGTGATAGGATTGCGGTCACCGGATCACAAGCAATCCTAATCTTAGTTGGGTGGGGAGGGATGAGATTCCTATCGTGAGGGGATGGGGTGATAGGGAGGTTCGGAGTATGAAGTAGGTGAGGAAGGATTTGAGTAAGATAAGGGTAGACAATATGACTCGGTTTTCTGTAAGAAGGGTCCTTAGTGTTTAACGGGGAGACATGAAGTAGGGTGGAATATAAGATGAGTAGGAGAGTATAAGTGTATGAAAGGTAAGAGAGGAAAGAGAGTATCTTGAGTATATTGAGTATGAGTATTGTGAGTCCTCCTCCGACAGAGTCCCAGGCATTGTTATAAGTTCTTAGGACATGAGATCCTTATATTCAGTTGTCGTTTGGAAATGTTGCCAGCAAGACCAAATAGTTCTGAATTTGTGGGATGTATCTTTGGCTTGGTGGATCAGTTCCTCCATTTCGGCTATTTTAGATATACGCTTGAGCCAATCTGCAATAGTCGGGGGTTTAGTAGATTTCCAGAGAGTCGGGATGCACATTTTTGCTGCATTTATCATATGTAGTGCGAGTGAGCGATGGTAGTCTTTTTTTGGTATAGAGGAGTGGTGTAATAACATTTGGGCAGGGGTAAATTCAATCTGATAGGTGGTTATATTAGTGGTGATACATTGGACTTCTTTCCAGAAGGGTTGAATAAGTGGGCACGACCACCATACATGGACCATGGAACCCTCTGCATCTGAGCATCTCCAGCATGTCTGAGGTATAGAGGGGGACATTTTGTGTAGTTTAAGGGGGGTTTTGTACCACTTAGAAAAGATCTTAAATCCGTTTTCCTGTGCTGACACATTAATCGTACCTTTGTGTATATAGGAGTATATGTTTTCCCATTCTTGGTTTGAAAGATCTAAGTCTAAGTCTCTTTCCCAAGCATGAGTGGCTATGTTGGATTTAGGGGTGTGTTCCGAGAAAAGGATAGCATATAATTCTGAGATTACATGTCTCTGCGGTTCTGTCTTGGAGCATAGTACTTCAAAAGGGGTAAGTTGTCTGGAATAATCTGTATTTTTGGGGGGGTGGTCAAGAAAGTGTCGTATTTGATTATATATCCAAGGCGGAAAAGGTTTTCCAGACACGTGTGTGGGCAAGTTTGTAATTGCTTGGAAGGTATTTCCTGAAAAGAAGTGTTTTGCGTGTATATCGTCTTGGGGCCAGTATCCCTTAAGGAATGTAGTGTATAAACCCGGTGGAAAGTCTGCATTGTTTCGGATTGGTGTTAAGGGGCTTGGGTTGGAGGAAATGTGGTGTTTTTGGCACATTGACTTGAATGAGTGAAGTGTGGAGGAAATCAAAGGGTGTTGTGAGCATGTCTGGGGAATCTGTCTTGTGGGCGTCCAAGGTAGTGATTTAACAGGGATCGGTGAGAATTCATTTTCAATTTGCGTCCAGGCTTTAGTGTGGGAATGGACAGACCAGTCAACTATTCTGGACAATTGGCATGCTTAATGGTATTTCGCAATGTCTGGGAGGGCTAGTCCTCCTTTTAATTTGGGCAGGGAAAGTCTTTTGAAACTAAGCCTAGGGCGGTTTGTTCCCCAAATAAACTCGTTGCAAGCCCTGCGGTATGAAGCGAAGAAGGCTTGCGGTAATCGTATGGGGACTGTTTGCATAACATATAGTATTCTTGGGAGAATGTTCATTTTAATTATTGCTGTTCTCCCGAACCAGGAAAAGATTCCCGTTGACCAGGACTTAAGGTCTTTTTGAATTTGTTGGAGAATTGGTAAGTAGTTTTTAAGATACAGGTCAGAAAGGTGGGTTGGTAAGCGTATCCCTAGGTAGGTAATCGCCTCACAAGTCCACTTGAAGGGGAAGTTAGAGTGACATGCTTCAAGGGTTACTGTTTGTAAGGAAACGTTCAGGGCTTCGGATTTTTTGAAGTTGATTTGTAGGTTGGTCAGGAGGTTGAACATATTGAGGTCCTTAAGTAAGTTAGGTAGTGTAATGTGGGGTTCAGTCAGAAACAAGAGAATGTCGTCTGCGAAAGCAGATATCTTGTATGTAGTCCCTGATATGGATACTCCTTTGATGTCCGGGTTGGATCTGAGGCGTTGAAGGAGTGGTTCTAAGGTAAGGATGAATATTAACGGGGAAAGCGGGCATCCCTGACGTGTCCCGTTTGACATGGAGAAGGCACTCGATAGGTGTCCATTAACACGGACCTGTGCAGTGGGGGAGGCATAGAGGGCCATTATAAATTGTAACATACGATCTCGTATACCGATCTTTATAAGTACTTCCTCCATATAGTCCCATGCCACCCTATCGAATGCCTTCTCCGCGTCCAGCGACAAGAAGAATCCTTGCTGTTGTTGTGAAGTTAACCATTTGTGTATGTTGATGGCCTTAATAGTGTTGTCTCTAGCCTCTCTGCCAGGTATAAAACCCACCTGGTCCAGTGAGATGAGGTTGGGCAGGAGAGGTAAGAGACGATTAGCTAATATATTGGCGTATATTTTGAGATCAACATTCAATAAGGATATAGGGCGGTAGTTCGATACCGCAGATGCATCTTTATTGGGCTTAGGTATCACCGTTACATGTGCCGCAAGTAGGTCTCTAGGTGGGGGATTATCCGAGGAGAGGGAATTGAATGCCTGCAGGAAATGTGGTTTGAGTGTTTCAATGTAGGTTTGATAATATCCGGTCGTTAGACCGTCTGGGCCAGGGCTCTTCCCAGGCTTCAATTGTTTTAGAACCACATCCAGTTCAGCTGGGGATATGGGTCTTTCTAGGTCAGTTGCTTCATCAGTAGATATGTGCTTAGGGCAATATTTTGTGAGAAAATCCTGGATGGCTTTCGTTCTGTGGTTGCCTACCTTCTGTGTGTTGTAGGTATGCAGGTTATAAAGCTGGGAATAATAGTTAACAAATTGTTCGGCTATTTGATCATTGGAAACTAGTCTTTTCCCAGTAGGGTCTATTAGTGAGTGGATCGTTGTTTTTGCTTTTTTGGCATGAAGAGCTCTGGCCAAGATTTTGCCCGATTTGTTGCCATACTCATAGAATATTTTTTGGGAAAGTATATAATTGCGTTTTGTTTGCTTGTTGAGAGCCTCTAAAAGCTCAGATCTAGCTTTGAGCAATTCCGGGAGAGACGTCACTGCTAGGGAGGTTTTGTGTGCTGTTTCTAAGGATTGTATCCGTGAAGTCAATGTATTTATGTGTTCCTGACTGTCCTTCCTACGTTTGGCTGAGAGTGCAATCAGTTCTCCTCGAATGGTGCTTTTATGTGCTTCCCATCTCATCATAGGTGAGATCTCCGGGGAGTCATTTTCCTTAAAGTAAAGCAAGAGGCGTTTTTGTATGGCTGTCATGGTTGCGGTGTCCGTGAGAAGCGAAGGATCCAGACGCCAAATATGGTGTCTGGGCTGAGTGTGTGAAAACGCTAGCGTCATGGAAATTGGGTGGTGATCTGAAAGATACATGGGGTCTATGGTGGTCTTCGTGAGCATTGGCAGGTCCCTTTGCGAAAGGAATAGATAGTCCAATCGGGAGTATCTGTTGTGGGGAGTCGAGAAAAAAGTGAGATCTTTCTCGTTCGGATGGAGAGTGCGCCAGGAGTCGTGTAGTGATAGTTCTGTCAGTTGCATTTTAATTGCACGTAGCGCGCTATATGGTAAGCTGGATGAACCGGTCGAGGTATCGTGTAGTGGGTTTAGAGGGGTGTTGAAGTCTCCTCCTAGTATAAGAATGCCGTCTTGGAATAAAGTGAGTTTTCGTAAGGTGGACCTGAAGAAGGGTACTTGTTTCGTGTTGGGTGCATATATGTTGGCTAGGGTTATTCTTTTACCGTGAAGTGTGCCCTTGACAAAAAGATATTGAGCTTCCGAGTCTATGCATGTTTCTGTAACGTGAAACGGGCAATTTTTAGCAAATAGGACGGAGACTCCTTTCGATTTTGTTGAGTTGTTAGTCGCGTGTATGGAAGTTGGGAATCGGTAGTTGAAGAGTTTGGGGATGGAGCTTGTTCTAAAATGTGTCTCCTGGAGAAAGACAATGTCCGCCTTGTTTTTATGTAGGGAGAGTAGCAACTGAGAGCGTTTTTCAGGGATGTTAAGTCCCCTTGTATTTAGAGATATTATCTTGATTGTTTTGTTGTTGGCTGATGGTGTGTGCGGCATATTGCTGGTGTGTTTAAAATTTGGATGAGCTGGTAAAGGATGACGTGAAGATTCCTTATACCTGAGAGTCTCTGTCGGAGGAGGACGAGGAGGGAGTTGGAGAGGGGATTAGAATGAGATATCAGGGGATTTGTGTCTTTGGAGGGGGTTTCGATAACAATTAGAGGTTTGAGAAGGTGTATGGGGGACTAGGAATGCAATACTTTTATGTTGAAGCGCGATGTGTAAATGAGAGTCAATAGTCGGGTAGCTTCGCTTATGGGCGTGGTTGTTTCCGGTGATCAGCGAAATCCTGCTCGCTGATCCGTGGGAATAACTACCTATGTTTAGGTAGAACCGGAATGAGTCTGCGGCGTGTAATGAGCTCTGAGATATATATCAGCTGAAGTGCTTATGGGCGCCACTGAGGTGAGGAGCGACTGACGTCGGTTTGAAGGGGTGTGTTTTCGAGGAGGAGAGGCTACCCGCTTGACAGGGAGGAGGAATGAGCTTATGGGGGAGGTGTAAAATTATGGTAAACTAGTGTAAAGGTAGAACCTGGGTATTGTATGAAAAGGGTTGAGGAATAATAAATGTTGGGAGCAGAGTTGCTCGTTCATGTACGTAGGCGTGCAAAATATTTGTGTGGAGGTACCTGTATATCTGAGGAAGAGTGCCGTCTGAGGTTTTAATCCGCGTGTCCCTGGTCTGTGTTACTCTCTATTCAGGGCACCTTCTAGGTAAGAGTAAACTAATGCTTGTTTCATAAGTGTTACATAGGTTTTGATTACCACATGTCGGAAAGAATCCTAGACACATCTTAAAAATGACAATCGGTTGGTAGATTAAAGCTAAATAAAGCTCATAACAGTGTAAACCCCAACATATCATGCTGTCAACCTTGGTCTAGCCGTTGTGTATTGCATTAGCTACTACCCTTTATGCTGGGTGTGTATGTGCAAGCTCTGTGTCTAGTCTTAACAAGGATCAGTAAGACGTGCGCGTCATCTATGACAAGTCGCAACAAACTGCTGCGCCCCCTGCTGAAAGGTAGGAGACTGGGAATTGGAAGCAAGAGGGAACATGGGCCTCTCATCAACCGTGCCTAGGGTTACATCTAGATGCTTAGTACCGTCCAGAACCTTTAGAGGCTGGGTGGGGTCTCAAATCCTACGTGACTATGTGGAGAATGGGGGCCTGCAGATACACCATGCTCCCATGCCACAGGTTAATAGTGCGTGCATCATTAAGGGTACCCTATGCTGGGTATGATGAGATGGAACAATGAGGACAGTGAGCCTCTCCGCCATCTGTGAAGATTGATGTCTTGTGGTGATATTTTCCCTGTTAATCAGAGCCTTGTTTATAATGTTTTAATGTGACCAGGGTTAATCCAGATGGGTGCAACCTGCTTCGCTACTTGAGCAAAGCAGTATATTATTGGATGACGTCGGTAACATGATGCATCCGGAGTCCCCCCCCTCGCCCGTGAGCATAGGATAAATTTATGTGTATGCTTATCGACCAATTATGAGCCCGTCGCTTTAAAAAGTTGGTACTAGCACCTTAGCCCTTAATTGTATATATTCCAAGTATCATCCATTCAGCATAGGAGGTGATGATCCGCGGGAATCGTATCTCCCTCACTTATACGTAGTAAGTGGGGTAGCCGGGATAATGTCTAACTAAGGTGTGCTAGTGTAATCGGCATTCTTGCTAACAGCGAGTTATGTGTCGGGCAATAGCCAAGTTCACTCTGAGCAAGCCTGTACTACATTGCACATAGTGTTGTGTACGAAGCATCGATCGTGTATTGTTCAATTTTAGTAATACCATGTCTGTGACCACTGAAATCATTCCCGCGAATCATCACTCCCCCCAGCCTTGTCCAGTCAATTCTAGATTAGATATCTTAATAAATAAAGGCTAACATAAGAGAATAAAAGGTTGGTGACAGCACGAGAGCTATAACGTAGCATTTGAATATTAGAGCCACCCGGTCTCTCCCATTCTCCGCTTAAAGTGCGTGTGAGTGAGGGATCAGAGCAGGAAAGGATACTGTGACTACGGGCATATAACTGACAAGAGTGACCAAAGCCGTGTGAGCTGAAATGTCATGTCTTGCGAGATCTTGGTTTCTTCCTATACTGAAGACTGTGTTGATCCGGGGTTCCTGAATCTTCCCTTCACCAGCAATCCGTGTGGTTTCAGTTTCATCATTCGTAGTGTGGTGTCTCGAGCAGAGTGGCTAAGGCCGGAGCAGATAGTTAGGACTACAGGGAGCTTGGCGGCTAGTGGCTAGTGTGAACAAAGCGTGACATAAACCAGAGAAAGAGAAAAAAAAAAAAAAACTGGAACAAAACTCACTGGAACCAGTGAAACTGAAGGCAGAGTCTCCGTGTGTCGTACGTTCCGGCGTCGCTGATCAGCGGTCACGGCGTGCTCTTCTGGTCTGCGGTGTGTCTAGCGGGTTGGGGCCCCTGTCCGTACCAGGCCCATGGAGACGTTGTCGTGCTTCGGATGGAGATCACTGCCGTCTGTAGCGGTGCGGCTGAGTGTCCATTGGTTCACTGTCAGGCGGGAGTTTTCTGGAGGTCGGAGGGCGGAATTCCGCGTACCATTCAGGAACATCTGTGAACGGTAAGTCTAGGGTTTCGCAGAAATAACGCAAATCTTCCGGCACTCTGAGTAGTGCAGTGCGACCCTGATAGGATGCTGACAAGCCGAAGGGGAATTTCCACCTGTATGGGATGTCTTTGGATCGTAGTACTTCCAACAGGGGGCGCAGTTCTCTCCGACGTTGTAGTGTAATTGTGGAAAGATCTTGAAAAATGCGTATGTCGGCGCCATTGTGTGAGAGCTTTGTAGCCATGCAGGCCTTACGGAGAAGTTCTTCTTTCAGATGGTAGTCCATAATATGACAAATCACATCCCTAGGCGGATCTGCTTCTCTCCCCCGTGGGCGTAGGGTGCGGTGTATGCGTTCCATACCTATGGGGGTGGCTGGTGGTTTATCCAGGAGGCTGTTAAAGAAGCTGGATACCTCTGCTTGGAGCCTGTCAGCTTCAATTGATTCCGGCAGGCCTCTCACCCGCAAATTGTGGCACCTACCGCGATTGTCCAAATCCTCCATGTGTCGGTTCATATCTCGCAGTTGTAGGGTGTGTGTATCCAGGGCCTGACACGTACGGCGGAGCACAGTAGAATGGGTCGTGGTCGTCTTCTCCACTTCCTGGACTCTGCCTGCAATCGCTTGAATGTCGATCTTGAGATCCGTGATTGCCGCTGTCAGAGCTGCCGTGAGGGTGTTTTTTATATCCTGCGCTACGGAGTGTAGGTCCTGGAGACTGGGTTGGGAGTTCGGCGTTAGAATCACTGCTCCATTTTCCTCCGTTGGGCCTGTTGTCTGAGGTAAGCCTCGTGTGGGCGCCATGTTGCCAGAATGGGAGCGGAACATTTCTGGTATAATATGGCTATTCCTGCCAGTCAAGTCGCGAGGGGACCTTGATCTGGATGCGGAGGAGCTGCGGGATGAAGTTCCCATGGTTTTTTCGCGTAAAGGCGGGCAAGTAACCTCCGTTTTAGCTAGAAGATCCTCTCTGTCAGCGGGAGCAAAAGATTTAAGCTGCCATCTTCTTCCGAGGTCAGGCCACGCCCCCATAAATGGTACTTTACCCCAGAAAGGCTAGCGAGGATATATCCGAATACCTCGCCCAAATGCTGGAGAGGCTGTGATAAAACCGGATCTCTCACACACATATGGTAGGAGTGTCACCTTATCAAAAATTTCTGGGGGAAAATACAGAAACTGATTGGATCTCTGTGTGGCTCATCCCCATCTATGTCTCCACTGGACCTGCTCCTGGGACTTTCAATTCCCGAATGGCCGAAACATTTGCAAACGCTGGTCACACATATTCTAATAGCAGCGAGACTAACGATCGCGAAAAAATGGAAAGCAACAGATCCTCCCTTACTAAAAGATACCATTCGAATACTCAACCTGCACATTCAGATGGAGTTTTCCTTTGCAAAAGCCAACTTGTGCGTCAATAGATTCACTAATACCTGGAAACCCTGGATCTCTGACCCAAGAAGTTCACCACTGTCCTAGCAATTATTAACTTTTCCTTCAATTATTAACATTTCCTCTCGTGATTCCCGCATCTGGCACCTCTCCCATCACACAACCTTACAAAACCTTGATACGGTAATCAATGCAGTTCCTTTATGTTTATCCCAACACCATTATTGCCCTTAGGAGTTCCCCTCCTTACTAGGCCAACGGATTGATACAATGTTAAGATATACCTGTCTCTGTTCTTGTTGTACATATGCTTATCTAAGGTTAAATCTAAGGCTAAACTTTCAATCTTGATCTACCTGGATAGCAGCTACACATAAGCAATCTCTTATCAGTTTTTTGCTGTTTGTTTATTTTTGCATAATAGCGCCAGGGTATGCCCAATTGGCGATGTTCTGTACCCATTTTCTTTCTTGAAATATAATAAAAAACTTAAATTAAAAAAAATGAGCACTTTTGATTTTTCATGTTTTTGTCCCATAGACTTTAATGGTATTTGTGTGTTTTTCCAAATTTTTTGCCCGTTCGTATGTTCTGGTGTGAACCAAACTAACCAGGGGGGTGTTCGGCTCATCCTTACTCATAAGAATGACACCATGGGCTGAAACTGACCTTGTTAACATAAATCAGATAGCAACAATAACTAAGAGCAGAAGGAAAAACAAAAATAACATCAGTAATAACATCCAGAATGGGTAAAAAAAAAAACTGTGTGTATGGGCAGCTGAAAGGCTATAGAGGGGTAGAGAGAATGTGTTCAGGTAACTGAACTATTTACATTTGCAAGATTGTAGGAGTACAAGATCTATCTTCTAAGCCTTTCGATCAAATTTTGAAGAGATACTGCAGATGGAGAATGAGTCTGTACAAGGTCATTTCCGGTCTATTTGGGAGCCTTGCAGGGAGTGCGTCATCAGGTACAGGTGCATCCGCTGAAAGAATATGCCAGTCCTTCAACAGCTTAAGACCAGCTTCAGCTGAATGAACAGTGAAAGTTTTACCTTGATTGTAGATGAGCAGTTTTGTTGGAAAACCCAATTTTTAAAGAATTGTATGATTCCTGAGGGTTTTAGTGGCTGTCAGAAATTTCTTTTGATTTTGAATAGCTGAGGGTGTAAGATCTGTGAATAAGGGGATACCGGTGCATTTCTCAGATAGAGTAAAGTTTTTCCTGGTGGCTGCTATTGCTTTCTCCTTTGTTTGTAAGAAATATAATCTGGCAAAAGCATCTTGAGGCACTCTGTCAGGGAGAAAATCAAGTTTCAGGAGCAGGTGTGATATATCTATCATATGCTCATAATCTTTAGCGTCGGGTATCAGTTCAGATACAAGTTGGTTTAGGAAATCTTAAAGTAGCAATTGTGTGGCAGTTTCAGATATGCCTCTTAACTTAAAGTGTTACTAAACCCACAACAGTAAAATCAGTCTGAATATGCAGTAAAGCATGCTTGTTATACTCACTGTAGAACCGAAGGGGTAATCCTCCACATTGTGTAAAAAGGCTGTTTGATGCTGTCTTCTCCGCTCCTCCCCTCCTTCCACTGTCTCCTAATTATTTGCTGATAACAGAGTCTAGTGCTTAGCTGGACACTAATAGAAGTCACAAGACTGCTCTAACTGTTGATGAAAAATATTTAGCAGTTTATAGTTACTAAAATAATTGCATATCCATGTTCTGTAAACACTTTAATGTTGTTTTACCTGGACCTATGTTCCAGGACAATAACTTTTTCCTGAAGTTCCTGAATATCAGAGCTAAGCTCAGCATCAGTGTCAATCAATTTGTTATGTGCAATATATAGTTCACTCATTTTGTTTTCCACATGAGAGACTGTGGATTCTAATGCTTGCACAGTGGGATCTATATTCATAAGCATATTTTACATATCTTTATGAAGTGAATTTCTCAAGGAGATTATCATTTATTTCATTTAATTTTAGACAGAGAAGCAGGCTGTAAAGAGGTTGGGAAATCTTCTAATGTATTTTGCTGTGTGTTGGACATGTAAGGGTTAAAACTTTCAGATATTTGTGAACTTCCCCCTGCTTAGACTTTTTAGTTTTTGCAGGGCTATGTGTAGAGGGATAGTTTGGAGAAGGGTATCTTCCTGAGCTTCAAAGGCAGGCAGGCTGATCGCTGTGCTCCATGATGAGACAGAGCTGGAGGATTGTGAGTGACTACTGAGCAGTGGGGAAGACACATGGGAGCCACCGCCATTTTCATAGCTCTATTCCCCTGAAAGAGTGTAAAAATCTGTCAGCTTCTGTGGGCCATAGCAGGGATCTCCTCTCTTGGGCATGACAGGGGAGAAGATTGAGTAGTGTGGGTGCTTACATTACTGTGTACTGTTGTCTGCAGATGCTGTAAAGGCTGATCAGAGCAGAGTTCCTTCAGATGTGCTATTTTAGCCAAAATAGGACCAGTTTTATTCCCTTTGTCATAAAAGGCTAACTGCCATATACCTTGTGGCAGAGCCTGATGTGTAGAGGGAGACCTCTTGTACAGACCCGGCTCAAGGGCCACTGATGTTAAAACAGTAACTGTGAGACGGCGGTGAGGCATGAGTGCCTGTAAGATCTTCCTCAACTGCAGCGTGCGTGGCAAGTACATCACCAGAGTTGGGCCAGATAGCTGGAGCAGTGGATGGAAGTAGGAACAGCAGACCCCAGGTAGGCAGCAGCTGATTACAGATGCAGGAAGACTGGAAGCACACGGCAAGTGGAGGACCAGTGTAACCAGGCAGTATGTAGAGCAGGACAGATGGATAACTGGTTACAGGGACAGACAAGCCAGGTGTTCTGTCTCAAGGAGCAGATAGCTAAACCTTCTCATCCCAATAACTGTAGATACCATATTTCTTTGATCTCAGTTTTATTACAACAAGTCAGGTGAAACTACAAAATAACAGAAATAGACTTCAATAATTACAATATTGCATACAATACAGTATACATTGCATAAACAACAATATACAGTACAAGATGAGATAATAAAAACGTACTTTTTTAAGTTCTCTAAGGGGTGATGGCGATAGATAGAGAAATACATGACTTGCTTCTTGCAATGTGTTGAAAAGAATGGTGGATGGTTGACTTCCTGTCTACCCAGAATTCCCTGCTTGCTGACAACTTCCTATTTACACATACAACAATTAACAGAACTGCAGCAATACCAAAAAGGAACGCTAGATGGAACCTGCACACCACATATGATTGTCTTAAGTAAATTACAACATTTGCATGTAAATTTAACAACACAGGTACAAATAAGGTACAATAACCAGCAAGACATCTGGTGGACAGAACACTCCCCACCTGACATCAAGTGATGTCACTAACAGAGTACTCTTTAGGAAGCAACAGAATAAGTTCAGTCACTGGTCTCAAGAATACTTTAACCTCATTCTGTTGAAGGATCTTGACCTCGACCTTACAGACACGATTATCCTTGCTTGGTAGTACTTTGGTGATCAAACTTAAAGGCCACATATTCCTTAGTGCCTGACAATCTTTCATGAGCACATCACCAGGTTTAAGATTAGGCTTTTCAGTGTGCCACTTTCTCCTTACTTGTAGAGTAGATATATATTGTTTCTTCCACCGGTTCCAGAAGGTATTGGCGAGGGTTTGTACTTGTCTCCCTTGATGTTTGTAAAGGTCCTTCTCACAAAACTCTCCAGCTGGAGCACTGGCAAGATTAGTCTTTTGCGCGAGTAACATGACAGTTGTGAGAACCACTGGAGTCACTTGAAATGGATGTCAAAGGCCTGGCGTTAATGATAGCTTTAACCTCTGCCATAAATGTCACTAAACATTCGTGAGTAAGTCTTGCAGTTCCTACTTGTAGGAAGATAGAATCAAGAATTCTGTGGGCTATGCCTATCATCCTCTCCCAAACACCTCCCATGTGAGAAGAATGAAGTGGGTTGAAGATCCACGTGCAGTTTTGCTTTTCCAGCCTGGGTATGGTGTGTTTGAGAAGTGGTGCAAGTTCTGCTTTCCCCATTACAAACTCTATGTGGCATTGTCCTTTAGTGTCTATGGTTTTCAGATAAGCTACAGCAGCAATTGCTTTAGAAGCATCCGAAAACACACAAAGTCTTTGCATCAGAATGTCAGCAGATGACAGAGGAGCATATGGTCCTGGAATTTTAAGGTTGGAAAGAGCTGTTAGTGAGTCCTTCCACTCTAGCCATAGGTTCTTCTTGTCGGTGGGGAGAGGGTGGTCCCAATCTAGCGACTCACAGATTAAGTCTCTCAGTAGTGCCTTACCCTGGATGGTGACAGGTGTTGCAAAGCATAAGGGATCATACAGGCTGTTTATGGTAGACAGGTTTTTCTTCTGTGTTTACTTGGAAAGTAAACGTCTCAAATCTTAAGTGGCTTGACCTCGTAGAGAATGGCTGCTTAACTTCAGAGCTCCGCTGACAGGGATAGAAATCTGAATTCCAAGGACGGTCAACGGCCTCCCAAACACCCGAAAAGCGATGGGTACATCCTCCAGAACTTCGTCGACCTCCCGGTCCCGTTCTCCCCGTGAAATACCGGCAAGATCCAGTCAGAACATCCCGGAGATGTTCCGGGCACAGATGGGAACTTCGGCGCCGGCTCCCACCTCACGGAGCCAGCATCAGCATCCTCCTCACTCTAATGCTGCTGCCTCTCCATCTCACGCTGAACTCAGTGACGGGGGAATTCTCCTCACTCCTCATCAGCATCCGAGCCTGAGCGATCTCAGATCCGTGGCTGAGGACATTAAGGACACCCTGACAGCAGCAATCTCAGATTTAAAAATTGAAATCCAAGCTATTACAGGCAGAATTCAGGCGGTGGAACAAACGACTGCCCTCCATTCATCCAAGATCCGTCACCAGAATTTGGCGATTGACACACATACACGGCAATTAAGAGATGTCAATCGCCACTTGGAAGATTTAGACAATCGCGGCAGACGCCATAACCTCAGGCTGAGAGGTTTGCCTGAAACCGTGGATGCGGATCACCTTCAAAGTGAAGTTATTCATATCTTTAATAACATACTCGGCAGACCCAGAGAGGTTCCTATTGCGATGGAAAGAATCCACCGTGCCCTGAGACCGAAGGGAAAGGACTCTGACCCGCCTAGGGATGTGGTATGCTGCATTATTGACTACCGTTTGAAGGAAGACATCCTGAGGGCTGCACGTTCCCTGACCCCTTTACTACATAACGGCACAGAACTTCGTCTATTCCAGGATTTATCAAATATAACCTTGCAGCGCAGAAGGGAACTGCAACCCCTTCTGACAGTACTCCGGGCCAAGGGTATAATTTACCGCTGGAAGTTCCCTTTTGGTTTGGCGGCAACAGTACAAGGACGCTCAGCTCTCCTCAGAGTCCCTGAGGATCTACATTCCTTCTGTGACACGCTCGGAATCCCTCTCATGGAGGTCCCAGATTGGTACGCGGAATTTCGTACCCCTACAGCATCTAAAGCACCTTCCAGGAGTGAAGCAATGGAGACCCAACACACAAGCTACCGAAGACACCGTTCGCCATCGGAACCAAGAATTCTTCAACCCGACCCGCAGTCTCCTTCCATCTACAGCCCGACGAAACCTCCACGCTCCAGAAGAGCTAGAAGAGATAGGTGAACACAGATGGCATCTGCAACATAGGCTGAAAGATTTCCTCTGACTGTTCATGTGCCGTTTTTAGAGTATTGAAAGTTCATGCCCCAGCTGGTAATATGCTCCTAAAGTATTTCAATATGTTAAGTTTAGTTTAGGTAGATCATAGTTCTTACACACAGGCATATCTATATCCCCCTTAACGCTGACTACCAAAGCAGCGCTGTGTCTGCATGGTTTGTTCTGTCACACCTTACTCTCCAATACAGCCCTACACTAGCAGTTCCACCATTCATTAGAGCTCTATTATAATTAAATTCTTATGTGACTGTATTTTCCAATCTAATGAGGTATAGGGTCAACAGAGATCTCCAATCTACTTTATCTCTCCCTCCTCTAGCTGATCGGTACACTGACAGTTTAACAGGGTTTCATCCCGCTCCGATTACACGGATTGATAATTATAACTGCAAATATGCCCTTCTCTTACACACAACAGGCTGCTAGTAATATTCATTGACACCCCTATTTTAATCCTGTATTAACTCTCTGTTCCTCTTAGATAGCAACTACATTATTAGGTAACTACTAGAACTACCACACAATCTTATTGCCATGACAACCAGCTGTTCATCGCTTTATTGGTTGCTGTCTTTTGGCGCGAATTCATGAGAGGAGCCAAGGTCTGAGGTAACAAGTTCTCCCCCAACATGACTCATGCAGTCGCTCATTGGCTCTCACAAGGTTAGAGACCTGACTTGTTACCATGGTGACACACTGCAGACCTTTCTTTCCTGCCTCCACACACGCACCTCCCATAGGAGGATGCCTGTGTCATCCCAGCCCGAGATGGTTGTGACACATGATTCATCTCCTTAGTAGTCCTAACATCTCCTTATCTGTCATGAATTACGCAAAGATTAGGGCACTCACTACCCTGTATGATTATATAGAACTTATCCTTATGATTGCCTTTCCCTGACTAGAAAGCTGTCTACATGCCAAAACAGAACTGAAAGGCTTCTCAGACAAAGGCACTCTAAGGGAGTTTCACAGACACTGATCTTTCTCATATAATCATCCCCTCCTATCCAATGAGATATGCTCCTAATTAGCATAACGATCTACATGGATACTTCGTTTTATTAATTATTTTGACAAGCTTCTTCATAGCCTTCAGGGGTAGTTCATTATTAATTAGTTCAGGCACGGTTTATCTATCTTAAGAGATAATACTTTCTACCTATGTTGAATACTCTGATCTGCAAACTGTTCAAGTTTTCTGGCTGACTGTTTAACTGATTTAGTACATAGACTTTTGCGCTATGAATATCTGCGCCTCACCAGATGTTTATTTTATGTGCTACTCATGGGGATGTTTATTTCTTTTATTTCTTTTATTTTTCTGTCTTTTTTTTTTCCATTCTTTCCTCTCACTTAACGATCACCAGGGGAATGATCTCACAAAATATGTCATTAACTTAATGTTTCATCTGACCATACACCTAATTTTTTATCTGCTTTTCGCAAATCTGACCCATGCTGTTTCTCCAAATCCACTGAGAAAGTTAATAGGCGGCATTCACAGCAATCTCAATGCAACCATTTCACACATGGATCGTCTTCAGTCCATGCCTTCTTCCTACATCTATCCCATATGTCAGCGGCTCTTATCCCTTACTGACAGGTTTTACTTTTCTCTACGTTACCGTTTGGTCACCTTCCCAAACAGTGGTTTCAATTGATTACCTGATTTCTTCACTCAACCCTCCTTTAAACCACCACTGACCAATTCCAGTACCATATATCATGAGTGTATACTTGTACATAGCCTAGCGAGCAGGCATCGCTAGTCCCCGGATTACTTTCCACTACCTATAACCCCTAACAACACTACACAGTGGTCTTCACAGTTTCCTCTCCCCCGCATACCCAATATCCCTCACATCACTCCCTATTCCTGAACAATCTACTCTCATCCTGAATAGAATCTCATCACTCTCCTAGAACGCGCCTTCCACACATAAGAGCATAAGGCACAAGTCCAACTACTGTTCTTTTTCTGCCACACATACACCTGCAACGCGGACTATATTCAGTAAACACCACTCCAGTCTAACTCACAACACCTCCCAAATTACAGAATGACAACGGTCTCACACAATTCTACATCAATATCTCACCACAACGCCACTACTAAACTAGTCTCACTCAACGCACGGGGACTAAATGTCCCTGAGAAACGTACACAAGTTCTCCTTTATATGCATAAACTCAAGGCAGACATTATATACATCCAAGAAACGCATTTCAAAACGGACTCTATCCCCAAATTCTCCAACTTACGTTATCCAACAGCTTTTCATGCTACCAACAAACAATCAAAAACAAAAGGAGTCTCTATCCTTATCTCAAAACAGTGTCCACTCATAATCAAAGACACTCTAGCGGATGAAGATGGAAGATTTCTATTTGTCAAAGGTTCACTTTTCGGTAAACCTTTAACCTTAGCAAACATATACGCCCCCAACATTAAACAAGTCCCGTTCTTCCGACACACACTGCAATTGCTCGCATCGTTTCAAGAGGGTATACTATTAACTGGAGGAGATTTTAATGTTCCCTTAAACCCAATACAAGATACATCCTCGGGTGCATCCAAATTACCCTTCTCCGCGTTACGAGCAATTAAACAATGTTTTCAAGAATTGACATTACATGACGCATGGCGTACTTTAAACCCCTCAACTAAAGATTACACTTTTTTCTCCAACCCACATGGCAGTTACTCCAGACTTGACTATTTCTTTATTTCACAAAGCGATCTCACCATGCTCAAGCACACCTCCATCGAACCAATGTACATATCAGATCACCACCCGATAACCATGTCCTTGGAATTTCTACTATACACGACAATCTAAAACTTTATTTCCAGGATAACGACTCCTTTGAAATATCCCCAATGATAAAATGGGAAGCCCACAAATGCACCATACGGGGAAAACTAATAGCTATCGCTTCCAAGAGAAGACGAGAAAGACAAGTGCATATTTCTATCCTTTCCAAACGCATACAGGATTTAGAAAAAATACATAAGAAAACTCGAGCTCTCTCCACACTTGAGGAACTTACTCAGGTGAGGACAGAGTTGAAAGAAGTGTTACATAAACAAATAAAACTCAAATACATATTATCACAAAAAATATTCTACGAACATGGCAACAAATCCGGTAAAATTCTAGCCAGAGCCCTCCGTGCAAAAAGATCATCTACAACACTTCATTCCATTAATGACCCTTCGGGTTCTAAAGTAACGTCTAATACACTGATAGCAGACCAATTTGTGAATTATTTCTCGCAGCTCTATAATATCAATCCACATAAACCCATGATAAACAATGATCGTAGAACACACTTGATTAAAGATTTCCTAGCCCAACATGGTCCCAAACCCATTTCTGATGCAGAAGCATCACATCTAGAACGTCCCATCTCTAAGGATGAACTAGAGACTGTGCTCAAACAACTCAAAACAGGCAAAAGTCCAGGTCCAGATGGCCTAACAGCAGGATACTATAAGGAATTCATTGCTACGCTTTATCCTCACTTCTTAAATGCTTTCAACTCCCTTTCATCCGAGAACCCCCCTCCCAGAGATCTTCTCACAGCCCACATAGTGGTTATTCCAAAACCTGATAAAGATCCAAATTTAGTTCACAACTACAGACCAATATCTCTACTAAATGTTGACCTGAAAATATATGCAAAAATTTTGGCTAATAGACTTTTACCCCTTCTCCCTGGCCTCATCTCCTTGGACCAAGTTGGTTTTGTCCCAGGTAGAGAGGCAAGGGACAACACCCTAAAGGCAATCAGTATTAACAATTGGCTGACTTCAAAGAAACAACCGGGATTCCTTCTTTCCCTTGATGCGGAGAAGGCATTTGACAGGGTAGCCTGGGACTACCTAAAAGAGGTCCTAACACACATTGGCATCCGAGATCGCATGCTACAATTTATTCTTGCTCTATACTCCACCCCAACTGCCAAAGTCCGGATAAATGGACACCTGTCGAGTGCCTTCTCCATATCTAACGGTACAAGACAGGGATGCCCACTCTCTCCGCTTATTTTTGTCTTGGCACTGGAACCATGTCTAACGCATCTAAAAAACAATCCAAACGTTAAAGGAATAACCATCGCAAAATCTACCTATAAATTAGCGGCATTTGCGGATGACATCCTACTATTCCTGACAGAGCCACACATTACGCTACCCAATCTCCTCAAAGATCTTACTCTCTTTGAAAATCTCACATATCTTAAAATTAACTTCGCTAAATCAGAGGCCTTAAATATCACTCTACCACCAGATATAGTGAAACAATGTCAAACTAATTTCCCTTTCAAATGGAAACCGAGCGCCATTAAATACCTTGGGGTCTACATTCCAACCTCGCTATCGGACTTATACAGCAAAAACTATACTCCCATTATCCAAAATATTCAAAAAGACCTCAACACTTGGTCAACGGGTTTGTTCTCATGGTTTGGCAGAGTTCCCATTATAAAAATGACTATAATGCCAAAATTTCTATACCTGCTCCAAACAATCCCAGTGTCACTACCACAAACTTTTTTCAATGCATACCGCAAATCCTGTATGAAATTCATCTGGAACGATAAGCGACCTAGAATGAGTTTCAACAGAATGACCATACCCAAAATGAAAGGTGGGTTAGGCCTACCGGATCTTCGAAAATACTATTGGGCCTGTCAACTCTCTCGAATAGTGGACTGGAATGTTCACCCTAAAACTAAAGCGTGGATCGCAATTGAACAAGCCTTCTCACAAATCCCGCTCCATAATCTACCCTGGATTCACCCTCGCCACATCTCACCACATTGCAAACAACATCCCCTTATCGGTACAACACTGAATTCCTTTAAAAAGACATGTAAACATTTGCACATTTCCTCCTCTCCAGGCCCTCTCACGCCAATCAAACATAACCCTGACTTTCCACCAGGCATTGATGATTCTTTCCTTCATCAAATAGGATCCCAGACAAGGATGACAGCGGGAGATTTCTTCGCTAAGGGGAATATTAAACCGCTGTCCTCATTGAACTCCCAAGAAATGAATCACCATCCCTTTCTGGTCTTATGTGCAACTCAGACATTTTCTTCTTGATCCCCAAACTAGGGCTGCATACTCAAGAAACCAATCACACTTTGAATCCCTTTGCTCTGCCACTGAACCACAAAGACACCTGATATCCACCATATACTTGAACCTCTTTCTCGAGCATACTCCTAAAACAAATATAGCTAGTGCAAAATGGGAAAAAGATCTTTCCATCCACCTCTCTGATAAGGAATGGGAAAAGATATACTCTAACATACACAAAGGCTCCATTAATGTAACAACTCAAGAAAACGGATACAAGCTTTTCTCCAGATGGTACAAAACGCCTCTCAAGTTACACACCATTAATCCAGAGATCCCATCTAATTGTTGGAGATGTAATGACAAAAACGGATCACTCCTTCACATATGGTGGGACTGCCCTGCAATTTCTGCCTTCTGGACTAAAGTTTTTCACCTCTCCTCCCAAATCACTGCACTTCAGCTAGATTTCTCTCCAGCACAAGCCCTCCTACACCACTCCTCCCTACCGATGAAATCTTATCACAAATCCCTAGCACTACATCTAATCAATGCTGCTAAACTCTGTATCCCAGTTCTCTGGAGATCTCCCAACTCACCCACAATCGCAGACTGGTTCAAAAGAGTAAACAAAATAGCTGAAATGGAGGAACTTGTACATCAAGCACAGGATTCCTATACTAAATACAGGAACACTTGGGCCTGTTGGCTACATTTCCGCACAACATCTGAATATACCCAATTAATCAGTCAGGAATCCTCCTCCAGCACACCATAAGACACATCATACATCCCAACTGTCTATAGTCCTCCCTATAGCCGTGCATGAAACAAAATTCAGGAGGCAACTATATCATTACGCATACAGAATTCACTTCAAAAGCTCTATTATGCTTTTCTTCCTGGGACTTGGTCCTTCTGTAAAGATATTTCCCGTTAGACCCATGGCTGAGCCAGGGACGGGAAATAACTTTCCCCTACCTTCCTTTTGTACTTCTCACTATATTTTGACCACCATTTAATCGAAACTTTGCTATGTTAGGTATCTATTGTTGTATGCTATGATTATATCTCTATCTACAGACATTACCCGACTTCTGGACACCATGCACCAGGATCAATTTCACACTCTCACACAGACATAGTAATTAACGATTATTCCAAACAAAATCCAACAAAAATCTCAGACTCATATACTAAGGCTATCATAGGCAATCTATTATAATACGGTTTTTACTCCTCTCTCCCTTTTTAATCTTTTTCGCCCTCAAAAATCAACATGTTTAAAAAATGTTTTACCTGATTTAATATATGTTCTTTATATTTTCTGCCCACACTACTCTGTAATCCCATATATCCACACCCCAGATGTAATGTGTTTTTCAACAACTCCACAGTCGTAGATTTGAATACTTGTTAAAATACAACGTTGTACTCTCTGGACTGTTCCCTCTGTATAACACTGTTATCATTTTATCTCAAACCTTGCTTTTGTGTACTACTTTTCTGTATGAATTTAACTTAATAAAGCTTTATTTTGAAAAAAAAAAAAAAAAAAAAGCAAAAAAAAAAAAAAATCTTAAGTCCCAAAGCAAACCAAGGCTGCGTTGCATGGGAAGTGAGTCTGTGTCTAGATCTAAGTCCTTTAACTCATTAGAATGATCTTGGACAGGAAAGGCTTCTAAAACTTCTCTACTGTTGGAAGCAATCTTGTGGAGTCTTAAGTTGGAACTCGCAAGCATTGCCTGAGTTCTTTTGAGTAGACTGATTGCGGCTTCATTGGTGGGTAGTGATTTCAAGCAATCATCTACATAGAAATCCTTGTCCACAAACTTACAAGTTATGCGCTGCGCTTGGGTGACCCCAAAAACAAAATTAATAATAACCAACTCTGTGCTTACTAGTGCAATAATATTAAATACAAATAATATGAATGTTGAATAAATAAACAAGGTGTGAAAAAACAAGTGCTTGTTACACCATAAATTAGTGCTTAATAGTGCTTGTTACACCACACATAGTGTCTCAATCAACATAAAAAGTGCTTAGTGCTCAATATAAGGTATACTGTTTGTTTAAATGAAAAAAATTACTAAATAATATATAATTAATAATATATATTAAATAATAAATAATGAAAAAAAGTTCTCTTTGGCACTCTAAATAGTGCGTGCAAATGTCCAGCAGTGATAATAAAACAATGTGTGCAGGTGGTGTTCAGCTGTGTCAACAATCCAACATCATGCCAAAGATATCCTGAGTGCTGCAAAACATGCTCCGGTGCTCCTTCGTGACCCCCTTAAGCTAATGTGCTCACCTCAGAGCGTGTGACTCAGCTTCTACCCTGAGTCCAAATACGCTTTGGAGCCACCCCTGGTCTCAGTGTCTGCTGCACTCCTCCAGATGGAAACAATGTGGCTCCATACATATAAATGAAAAGGAAACTATATAGTGTAATATAGTCAAAATACTTTTATTAAAAGAAAACGCTCCCCACACCGGGGTACTGTGCGTCAGTGCACCGTACTATAACGGCTTTCTATGCAAAATCACTGGATGTTTGGTGCGGTATGCTGTGCTGTGACAGTGCTGGTGTAAAGTCCGTGTCAGTCTCTCCATCCTGGCCCCTCCCCTATGCGTCTTCGACACAGGGATCACGTGTCATCATCAGGGGGATAATATCCCCCTGATGATGACACGTGATCCCTGTGTCGAAGACGCGTAGGGGAGGGGCCAGGACGGAGAGACTGACATGGACTTTACACCAGGATTTTTCATTTAAACAAGCAGGATACCTTATATTGAGCACTAAGCACTTTTTATGTTGATTAAGACACTATGTATGGTGTAACAAGCACTATTAAGCACTAATTTATGGTGTAACAAGCACTTGTTTTTTCACACCTTGTTTATTTATTCAACATTCATAGTTACATAGTTACATACATAGTTACATAGTAGGTGAGGTTGAAAAAAGACACAAGTCCATCAAGTCCAACCTATGTGTGTGATTATGTGTCAGTATTACATTACATATCCCTGTATATTGCGGTCATTCAGGTGATTATCTAATAGTTTCTTGAAGCTATCAATGCTCCCCGCTGAGACCACCGCCTGTGGAAGGGAATTCCACATCCTTGCCGCTCTTACAGTAAAGAACCCTCTACGTAGTTTAAGGTTAAACCTCTTTTCTTCTAATTGTAATGAGTGGCCACGAGTCTTATTAAACTCTCTTCTGCGAAAAAGTTTTATCCCTATTGTGGGGTCACCAGTACAGTATTTGTAAATTGAAATCATATCCCCTCTCAAGCGTCTCTTCTCCAGAGAGAATAAGTTCAGTACTCGCAACCTTTCCTCATAACTAAGATCCTCCAGACCCTTTATTAGCTTTGTTGCCCTTCTTTGTACTCGCTCCATTTCCAGTACATCCTTCCTGAGGACTGGTGCCCAGAACTGGACAGCATACTCCAGGTGCGGGCGGACCAGAGTCTTGTAGAGCGGGAGAATTATCGTTTTATCTCTGCAGTTGATCCCCCTTTTAATGCATGCCAATATTGTGTTTGCTTTATTAGCAGCAGCTTGGCATTGCATGCCATTGCTGAGCCTATCATCCACTAGGACCCCCAAGACCTTTTCCATCCTAGATTCCCCCAGAGGTTCTCCCCCCAGTGTATAGATTGCATTCATATTTTTGCCACCCAAATGCATTATTTTACATTTTTCTACATTGAACCTCATTTGCCATGTAGTCGCCCACCCCATTAATTTGTTCAGGTCTTTTTGCAAGATTTCCACATCCTGCGGAGAAGTTATTGCCCTGCTTAGCTTAGTATCGTCTGCAAATACAGAGATTGAACTGTTTATCCCATCCTCCAGGTCGTTTATGAACAAATTAAATAGGATTGGTCCCAGCACAGAACCCTGGGGGACCCCACTACCCACCCCTGACCATTCCGAGTACTCCCCATTTATCACCACCCTCTGAACTCGCCCTTGTAGCCAGTTTTCAATCCATGTACTCACCCTATGGTCCATGCCAACGCACCTTATTTTGTACAGTAAACGTTTATGGGGAACTGTGTCAAATGCTTTTGCAAAATCCAGATACACCACGTCTACGGGCCTTCCTTTATCTAGATGGCAAATCACCTCCTCATAGAAGGTTAATAGATTGGTTTGGCAAGAACGATTCTTCATGAATCCATGCTGATTACTGCTAATGATATCATTCTTATTACTAAAATCTTGTATATAGTCCCTTGTCATCCCCTCCAAGAGTTTACATACTATTGATGTTAGGCTAACTGGTCTGTAATTCCCAGGGATGTTTTTTGGGCCCTTTTTAAATATTGGTGCTACATTGGCTTTTCTCCAATCAGCTGGTACCATTCCAGTCAATAGATTGTCTGTAAAAATTAGGAACAACGGTCTGGCAATCACCTGACTGAGTTCCCTAAGTACCCTCGGATGCAAGCCATCTGGTCCCGGTGATTTATTAATGTTAAGTTTCTCAAGTCTAATTTTAATACCGTCCTCTGTTAACCATGTAGGTGCTTCCTGTGTTGTGTCATGAGGATAAACACTGCAGTTTTGGTTACTGAAGCCCCCCGATTCACTCGTGAAGACTGAGGAGAAGAATAAATTCAATACCTCTGCCATCTCCCCATCCTTTGTAACCAGATGTCCTTCCTCATTCTTTATGGGGCCCTTATCAACAATACACTCACTTTCCAAGTACATAGTATGCTCCACCAATAAACCGTCCATACTGTGACCAGTATGGTAATATGCTGAATCCCTCAAGGCCACGCATGTTGCATCCAATTCCTGCCCCCACTACCTCTACCCTTGGCCCCCCAACCACTCACCAACTTAGGCAGCCTACACCCAGTCAGGTTCCGCCTTTTCTTGAAAGGAAATATTACCCTGGTCCATCAGTGGATTTCCCTGGACCAACCAATAGTTCAGTTTCCGGGACCACTGAAAACAAAACATACGAGCAATTGTAATTTTCTATTATTTTTGCTGTGGGTTTAAGACGTGTTCTATATTTTTTGGTTGGTTGTGGAGGCCAAAACAACAACTGTTGAATTTTTGAGTTCATGGAACTTATTTCTTTATTTTTGCCTTCTTGCAAAAAGATTTGTCTTGTAAAAAAGATTCAGATTATATATTTTATTTTTTTAATGACTTTTATTTTTGTGTTGTTCAAAGTGAAATATTTTATTATTTTAATATTTGTTGTGCTTGTTAAAAAGTAAAAAAAAATGGTGTAGTTCACCAAAACCAAAAAAAATAAAAAATTTGGTGCATTCTTGCACAAAATTCAGAAAAATAAAAATTATTCTGGTTACATTATGCATTTTCTACTTATCCTTTTTTCGAATTTGTGTTAAAGACCTTTTATTCTCCATTTGGATGCAATGAAACATAACAGACATCTAAATTATATTACAATAAAATGCATGACATACATTATGCAATGGCATCCTGCTGCCAGGGGACAGAACCAGCAGCAGACATAAAATACGACGAGAATCCCTCACGCACAGTAGCAGCATTGGTGGTGCCCCTACTGGCACTCCATTGTGCACCTTCCAGATCGTGCATGAGGGAATCTTCAAAAAGATAGCCATCACGAATTGTAACAAAATTATGAAGCACACATGCTGCTTTTACTGCAGATATTGCATTCTCAAGTTTTAAATTAATCGGTGTATGTAGCAAACGCCACTTGTTGGCTAAAATGCCAAATGAACATTCTACCACTCGTCTTGCCCTCGTTAACCGGTAATTGAAGATTCGCTTCTCTTCACTCAGACACCTATTAGAATAAGACCTTAATAGATGCTCACTGAGAGCAAAGGCCTCATCCCCAACGTACACAAATGGCATTGGTGGCCCATTTGTTCCTGGCAACGGACAGTCCTGTGGCAGGTCCAGACCATTTTCCCTCAACATTCTTCCAAACAATGATCTTTGGAAAATACTGGAGTCTGAGCTGCTGCCATATGATCCTATGTCTATATAGCTAAAACAATAATTGGCATCAGCCACTGCTAGTAATACAAAAGAAAAATATTTTTTGTAGTTAAAGTATTTGGTTTCACTGCCGATGGGCATCACTACCCTCATATGTTTTCCGTCAATTGCCCCGAGACAATTCGGGAAATTGCAACGATCCCAGAAAACTTCCGCTATCTTGCACCAATCTTCGCAAGTGGGCTTCTTCAGGACCAAATCCCTAAGGACATTCCAGATGTCTCTGCAGGTATCGTGGACAATATTGCTGACAGTAGTTTTGCCAACCAAAAACTCATAATGCAAACTTGCAAAGGAATGTCCAGTTGTCAGGTACCTAAAATGGAAAAGTACATACAGTTTATTATAATGATACATATTTACACTAAGCTACTTCAATAAACTAAAAAAAAATGAGCTAGGAAGGAGGTGCCTGAGGAAGTGAAGGAAGAAGAGGAGCAGGAGAAAGACACTGGTGATGTAGAGGCAAAGTTAATATTGTAAAAACAATCTCACGCACAATTACATGCTAGTATTTATTTTTTTACTTCATGTAAAGAGGATGAAAGAATGATGTGGATATCCAAATCCCACATAGAAGTTAAGAAGAAGAAAAAGTAGGTATGAAAAGTTACCTCGATGTTATAATGAGTCTTTCAACAGCTGGAATACTCCTTCAGGAAACTTGTGTTTTGTCGCTCTAGATGGCTAGAGAGCAAAGCCAACAATTCATAAAAACTGTAAAGAGAAAAAATATGGTTATTGTCTACATTGACCATGTAAAAATCAAACATTTAAAAATCGAGTTCCATTTTTAAAACAATTTGATCAGGTTATAGTTAACACTTCTAGCTATTCAAACCTTAAAATTATAAAAAGAGTCATACTGACCAGGCATATACACATTTTCCTAAATATATCTGACAGCATTTGCAAGTTGACATCAAAAAATGTTCTCACCTTCTAATTGACATCCTTGTGTAATTGAAGAATTTGTCTTCATGAGCATGGAGGTCCTTGTAAAGGACCCCAAACTGGCCTCTCACTTCCCTTTGGGCGATAATGGGATGGATCCAAAATCTATGCCTTCTCCTCATTCGGTTATCCTCCTCTTCTTCATCTATAAATGCTGCTACAGCAGCCAAAATGACTGCTGATCCAACATATTGCATAGCCAACATGTTTGCTAACAAACATACAACACGTGACAATGAAAGAGGAAGGGGAAATAACTAAGCAGGATAAGGAATTACATCCCTATGACTAAATCGCAGAACATCCAAGTCGCACAAATTTGTTTTTAAAGTCGCAACAAATCGCACCACAAATCGTATCGCAAAGTCGCAGTGTAAATCGCGTGACTTTGGGGACATAGCTTTAGAGAGACACCCTCATGTTTGGTGCTGGAGTCGAACACCACTCTAATCTGTTCTGGCTTCTTAGGGTGATAGACCCCAAACATAGGTAATTACCAGCATTCCCCTGAGTCTTTGAGGTTTGGGGCTATCTCAGCATGACCATTCTGGAATATTTTGAAGATTGTGTCTTAGGGAAGCGAGACATTTATATGCCAGTTCTCTGTTGTTAGGCAAATGTCGTCTTTGTGATCTAAAGGGAAGAGGTGCAACCCAGCTATTAGTCCCGTTTTTCTCCATAATCCTTTCCATAACCTCTAAGAAGAGCCTATCCTCAATGGACATTGCTACCTGGTTGTCTTCCTTTGTTCTCCTGAACACTGTGCTTCCTAAGTCGCTTTGGTCTTCATCATAGGTATTGCTGTCACAGAGGAGACTTAGGAAGTGAAGAGGTACAGGGTTGTTGTGTGGTAGTTCCTTTATGAGGATGTGATTTTGACAGGGTTGGAAAAAAGAAGGACGACCATTCTCGAGGGTACTAATGAGCAGGTTATTAACAGATGCAGGTTTGTGTGCACCTCCCAGGCAAACATCACCTACAATGACCCACCCGAGATCCAGTTTTTGGGCATATGGGGCATTTTTAGGACCATTGATCAGTTTTCTTACTTTGTGGACTTGCAAGATATCCCTTCATAGGAGTAAGATTATTTGAGCCTGATCATCTAGTTCTGGTATGAGATGTGCTATGTGATTCAAGTGAGTCTGGTGAGCTGCTGCATCTGGTGTGGGAATCTCTGATCTGTTGTCTGGCATTTGGTTGCACTCTATTATGGTCGGTAAAGGTAGGCATGTCTTACCATCCATAGATTCAATTTGTAGACCATCAGCTCTTCTCCCCGCCGTTTCCACTGTACCTGCACAAGTCCTAAGGGAGTAAGGACTGCTGGGGCCTTTAAGGTTTAGAATGTCAAGAAACATATATCTAGCTAGTGACTTGTTACTCTGATCATCCAAGATGACGTAGAGCTTGACTGCTTTGTCTCTGCCTCCTTTTGGATAAACTCTCACAAGACAGATTGTAGAGCAGGATCTGCCACCTGTACTTCCTTTGCAGACTTCAGTACACTGTGAAGTGATTACTATGACATCTGTACTAGAGTCTTTGGTCTCCTTGACTTGCTCCTTGTGCCTATGAACAGGTGTAAAAGTTCTTGGAGTAGGCCTTGGGTGTAGAGCTGTGTTGTGCTCTGTGCTGTCACATTCTGTACATTTGACACTGACCTTACAGTCCTTGGTGAGATGTGTTTAGATGAAGAGCAGCACTTGTAACAGATATTGTTCTCTTTGAGGAAAGCTTTGCGATCCTGGATGATCTTTGTCCTGAAGGCTCTGCATTTCAGAAGAGGATGTGGCATCTTATGTAGAGGGCAGAACTTAGTAGGGTCGCTGTCTTGATCCTCTGGCTGAGACTCTGCAAATCTGTGGGAAGAAATGTTAGTTTTGTGCACTGCTACTGGAGCTCTGAGTTGTTTAGGGCCAGAAGAAGTGGTGTAAGACACTGGAAAAATGAAGCTGGGGTCATCTTTCATTCCTGCTTGTCTGTCTACAAAGTCCACAAACTCACTAAAGGGTGGAAAAGGCACATTGTGTTTTCGATGGTAGTTACAGCCATGAGTAATCCATCTTTCTTGTAACTCATAAGGAAGTTTTTGTGCTAAGGAGTTAATACCTCTAGCAGAGTCAATATAAGAAAGGCCAGGTAAGTCCCCTTCTGCTTTAGCCACCTGTAACTCCATACACAGGTCACTGAATTCTCTGAGTCTTTGGTAACCTCTGCTAGGTATTTTTGGAAAGTCTTCTATCCTTTTAAACAGTGTACTTTCTATAGCTTCTGGTGAGCCATAACATCTATCCAGTCTGTTCCAGATGTTTGCCAGGCCTATCTCAGGGTGGTTTATGTTAATGTCTCTGAACCTTTTGGCATGTTCAGCAGAATCATTGCCAAGCCACTTTACGAGGAGTTCTACCTGTTCCCTGCAGGATAGATCTAAACCTTGAATGACACTCTGGAAAGCAGATCGCCACTCCCTGTAGTGTTGAGGGCAGTCACTAAATTTGACAAGTCCTTGGGTAACTAACTCTCTTTTGGCCAGGAACTTGGCAAAGTCTACAGTAGCCTGATTGACATTGGGGTAGGCTGTTGGTGTATTGTGGTGTGGTGTAAAGGCATACCTGGTAAAAGTTTCTTCTTTAGCCGCGCTGGGTTCAAACTTACATAAGGTGTATAAGGTAGGCAGTTCGTACCTGTTCATTGCATACACCTTTGGAGTGAAGACTGGTGTTTGATGCTTGTATGAAGGCTGGGTACCTTGTGGAGTAGAATGTTTGGTTGGAACTGGAAAGTCTGGAACTGTCAGATTTTTCTTGCTTGTAGCGCTGGGTTCCCAGGTTGTCTTGTTGCTGCTTTATTTGATGTGACTCACTGATGTCATGTTTAATCTCCTGTTGTGGGATGCTGCTTGGGTCACAGTGCTGGTAGACATAATCTGACGTGCGTTGCAAAGAATCTTGTTGGTCCTCTTCTAGACCCGGTATGCTGCTGCCTAGTCTTGGTTCATCATAGACGGCTGCTTCTAAAGCTTCTGCTTCTGCAATGGCGGCGGCAGCATCTCTTTCTACTGCTAGCTTCTCCATGTTAGCTTCTAAGAAAGCTTGCTGCAATTTCAGAGATGCTTCCTGCTGGGCTAGCTCTTCTTCCAGGCGTATTCTTTCCTTCTCTCTCTCTTGTTCCATGTGTACTCTTTCTTGCTCTCTCTCTTGCTCCAAGCGTACTCTTTCCTTCTCTCTCTCTTGCTCCAAGCGTACTCTTTCCTTCTCTCTCTCTCTTGTTCCTGTCTCACCTTTTCTGCATCAAGGCGGGCCTTTTCTTTTTTCATCTGCAACTCTTGGTCTGCAAATGCGGCCCTGGCTTTTGCTGCTTCAGCTTTTGAACAGGCGATAGCTGCTGAATTTGCGATAGATGACTTAAATGAGCTTGCTCATGAACGTGTTTTGTAAGAAGATGTCCCACTGTGAGACATGGCTGCGGGGAAGAAGCTGTCTTGCTGTATAGAGACCATTCTAGTGTCATTGCTGCATGACAGAGCGCGTCTCTGTGTAGCATGGCTGCTTGCTTCGCCTATCACAGGCCTGTTTCTTTAAGGCTTCTGACTGTATGGATACTGCGTAGCCCCGGGCTGTACAGACTTCCGAAGTCGGCTTATCTTCCCTTCAGAGGTCAGCTTAAAAATGTCACTGTTCTGTCTCAAGGAGCAGATAGCTAAACCTTCTCATCCCAATAACTGTAGATACCATATTTCTTTGATCCCAGTGAAGCGCCCTACTCCCGTAGCAGCAGCTGAAAGTTTGTTCTACCCTGGAGCTTGTTCCATCACCCCTACTCCCCAACCAAATCGAAGCCCCAAATAGTAGAATTCCATCTTGAATAATATTCCCAAGTGCAATGCATGTTTCCTTCTTCCTCTTTAACACCACTTCCTGACTTGGCAGAACTTCTGAGTTTAACTCCCTCTGTGATACTCTGAATAACACTCGGGAAGTGACTTTCGGATTTCTCCAGGGTGTAAGTTCCTCCAGGGCCAGCTCTATCCTCCTGAACCCACACACTAACCCCTCTAAAGTCTCTGCAGCAATTCTGTTTCTTTCTGGGTTACACTCACTTGTGTTTCTGAGTAATTATCCATGTCGCACATGGAAAATCCTTGCCCAGTCCTGGATGTCAGTATTGGCAGCAATTTGGAAAAAAGTACTTCAGTTCCTCTCCATGCGCATAGCTTTGCTTTCCTTCTCCTCACACAGGGGAGAACATCAGCGCTGTATCAGTGTCTATATCCTACTCCTGGATACCTTCTCCATAGCATGCCTCCCCTCCCCCGTAGGGGAGAGCACCCGCACGGATCCTGGATTTTACATCTTCCAACCAGTTCTCTCAACTTCCCATGCAGAACGACGAACCCCAGGAAACATGTGACCAGACCTTAAATAGAATTCCCGCCCCTGTCCCAACAAATTAACTATTGGTCCAGAGGCGTCTTCCAAAAGCTACCTATCACTCACACTTGTATTCCTCTTGTCTTCTAGGCCAAACCCCAGAAAACAAAGGAAACTGTCCAAGCAGAGTGCAGGGGGTCACACCCTCCTCTACACTAATAAACCTCCCCAAGAATCAAACCCCACCAGATTGCACTGCAGAGTGAGTTTCTGGCAATTTTGGCCTAATATAACACTAAACTCTCTATCGTAGCCCTCACCCAAACTGGTGGGCGCTACATCAGTTTTATTAGAACAAGCCAGGTGAAACTACAAAATGACAGAAATAGACTTCAATAAGTACAATATTGCATACAATACAGCATACATTGCATAAACAACGATATACAGTACAAAATGAGATAATAAAATCTTACTTTTTAAGTTCTCTAAGGGGTGATGGCGATAGATAGAGAAATACATGACTTGCTTCTTGCAATGTGTTGAAAAGAATGGTGGATGGTTGACTTCCTGTCTACCCAGAATTCCCTGCTTGCTGACAACTTCCTATTTACACATACAACAATTAACAGAACTGCAGCAATACCAAAAATGAATACTAGATGGAGCCTGCACACCACATATGATTGTCTTAAGTAAATTACACATTTGCATGTAAATTTAACAACACAGGTACAAATAAGGTACAATAACCAGCGAGACATCTGGTGGACAGAACACCAGGTCAGCAACGTATAGTCAGATACAAACATTAACTTATCAATGGCGAATGCATGCATGGCTACGCAAGCACATTTGCATGCCCCTGTGCACCGCAAGATGCGCACCCGCAGGACTGCGCATTTGCATGCGCCTCGAAACTTCAGCTACACTATGGCCAGTGTGTCCCTGACGCTAACTTACAAAATAATCTTTTCTTCTCTGCAGCCACAGAAGAAAGATGATTCAGCATATCTTGTGCAGCCAGCCAGGCATTACATGTCATTACATTAGGTTTGGACATAAAATGTAATTCAAGTTGATGTACCTGTTGATTCGTTCTTCTTTCCTTCTTCAACTTGACAGCATTATTTTGGTGATAAATAGGCATCATAAGTAGACCATAAATAAAGAGTCAAGAGTGGTAATAAGGTGAAACCAAAATGTACTGACAAGATGCATGACACATAGTCCCAGGAGGGATAAGCAGAGGGTTACAGGAAGCACTGCACTAATAGTAGAAATTATAGAAAAATAGGGGAGACACAACCTTGCCTAGTCAACAGGAGACACAAACAGTCCAACATCATAAAAGCACAAAGTGGTTTATATGGGCCTGGAGGACTTGAAGCAGAAGTATCAAAAGTGGAGGTTAAAGAATATATGGTGGAATGACTCACCATAGTGGATAACACACTGCGTTGAATCCACAAAGTGAGCTATAGGGTCCCCAAATCTCTAATGCATAAATGACATAGATAAGTAAAGGAGTCATATTAAAAATGTATACTGCTGCTACCACTACTACTGCTGGATTACATTGTGGATTTATTGAAGTCTAATGCCCCGTACACACGGTCGGACTTTGTTCAGACATTCCGACAACAAAATCCTAGGATTTTTTCCGTCGGATGTTGGCTCAAACTTGTCTTGCATACACACGGCCACACAAAGTTGTTCGGAAAATCCGATCGTTCTAAACGCGGTGACGTAAAACACGTACGTCGGGACTATAAACGGGGCAGTGGCCAATAGCTTTCATCTCTTTATTTATTCTGAGCATGCGTGGCACTTTGTCCGTCGGATTTGTGTACACACGATCGGAATTTCCGACAACGGATTTTGTTGTCGGAAAATTTTATCTCCTGCTGTCCAACTTTGTGTGTCGGAAAATCCGATGGAAAATGTCCGATGGAGCCCACAACACGCTCCGATCGGACATTTTCCATCGGAAAAACCGACCGTGTGTACGGGGCATAACAGGTAGAAGCATAGGCAGCTGCTTAAAAGAAATAGGTTGACCTTCTGTAGTAACTATGTGCTTGGCTGGATAGAGCATCAATTAAGTAAACTGAAGTCCTTGCAGGTTTTTTATAAACACTTAGAATGTGGACCTCTTGGCCTGTACCACTGAGAAGTCTGGAAAAAGGCAACACTGACATGTTTGCTTAAAAGGCAGAACCCAATATACACCAGGTATAATATAAAACACCTAAATAAATGATTTGCCAGTCACAGATGTATGGGACTGAGGCAAAAAGAGAGCAAGTGTTAACTAAAACTTGTATAACATCCCAACTCCAGTTTGCAAGACTTTGAAGTCAATTGGGGGAATTATCTATGGTCCAAAGCTGACCACACACTATTAGCTTTTTTTATTCATCCCACAAGCGATACAACATGGATGAACAAATCTTCCGTTTCTATTGTATTGTGGCAGCTGGCACCAGCGACTTTCTGACATGATTGGATGCAGCCACTGTTTGGCTTACAATGTTCCACCCGGCTCTTTCAATTTTTCACTCAAAAGTTGTCAGGTCAGAGAGGTCGACAGGGCCACTCACTAGTGGCCACTCAAGTAAACTTTGGTATCTTCATTGGGAACTCAGCCAGGTTAATACCTGAAGTAAACTTTTTTCCATCAGACTAAATATAAATACTGCATATCATCACAAACACACCATCCATGTCATAAGGTATGATAGCCATATAAATCTATCCACACAGACTTAAAGCTGTAACTGCTGCAAACAATCCATATACTAATAGTGACAAAAAGGGGGTGTAAATGAATGTACTCTGTTTTTTTTTTATTGTAATTGGTTTGACTCATTTCAAAGTAATCAGTTTTTTGCTCTGACATGCAATAGTGTATTTGATAAATGTCAAAAACAAAATACATTTACTTTCATTTGAAATTCTATGACAATAGATAGATAGATAGATAGATAGATAGATAGATAGATAGATAGATAGATAGATAGATAGATAGATAGATAGATAGATAGATAGATAGATAGATAGATAGATAGATAGATAGATAGATAGATAGAAAGATAGATAGATAGATAGATAGATAGATAGCATTAATAAAAACAAAGGAAAAAAATGAGATAAAAAACGACAATTAATTTAAAATCGCGCATGCGCGGTGCGTGCAATGTTGTGACCCACAACATTGCATGCACTGCGCATGCGTGATTTTAAATTAAACGGCGGTAGTGTCGTTTTTTTATCTCGTTTTTTTTTCTTTGTTTTTATTAATGCTATATACCGCATTCTGCTAAATAAAGAAACCAAAAGTTACCTGCACCAGCGGAGCATCTTTTTTGTTTCTTTTGGCATTACAATCATATCTTTCTGCACTGGATCCGTGGAAGACTTTAAGCTTGCCCCATGAGAGGATAGGATTTGGGAGAACATCCATAGACGTTGTTGGCTGGTTGGCTATTCGGCAAGGAGTCCTGACGCATCGGTCCATCGGTGTCCCTTTGAGTATCCTTGTGGTGGTTCACCCACATCTGCTAAGCTTGTTTTCACAGGCTTTCTGGTAAGCCTTTTATTCATTTATTCGGTGGTGGGCAACATTGAACAATGAAGATGTATCCCTGAAATCTGCATTGAATACTTGGCATCAAATACACTGTTATGGACTTTTATGTTCCTTTATAAGTTTTCAATTTTTTCACTCATTTTAGTTTATGTGTTTACGTTCTAAGAAGCACTTTATATAATTAACACGCATGATTGTGATTTTGTCACTATGTTGATATATTGACTTTGAGAACCTTTTTCACTATTTTAATAATTGGTTTATCAATTTCATATTTTACTTCACATGTCCAGCGCTGCACTCTCTATACTATATTTTGTTTTTTGTGCCCTCATATCGGGGTTATAGTGCACAGCAGCAGGAATTTTTTTCATTTTACACTCATTCACAATTCTTTATGGACCTAGCGCAATTCTTTTTCTTTTAATAATAATAAAATAAATTTCCCCACGATTCACTATTGCTCAATTCTGCAAGTGTTCTAATTTAGTATTGCTGTCTTCTAGGTGGTCTAAAACCACTTTTGACGTAAAGGAACACTTTTTGGTTGCTATGCGCAATCTCCAGTTTCCAGGCAGAAAGAACAGTATATATCATATAAAACTGCATGCAGGGCACTGAACAAAGCACTGGAGACAAAAGGGATGTGAAATAATTTCATACAGTAATGTAATCTGTAAGATTACAGTGTACTGTATGTGTTATGAATTTTCACTTTTTGGAATTTAATACCAGGCTCCGCCCCATGCATTGCGACGCTCGCAAGGAACAGAGCCTGGCAAAGAGAGGCTTAGGGAGGAGGACAGAGCCCGCGGACACAGCGGGGGGACATCGCAGGATCCTGGGAACAAGTTAAGTATACCGCACCAGGATCCTGAGATGTAATCCCGCATGTGGCTCGGGGTTATCGCTAATGGTGCTGATATTTAACCCTGAGCCACACTCGGGAATACCACCAGGGAGGCTACGTAGGTGTTTTGATAAAGAGTGCTTATATTTCTTAAATGAGAAGTTGGTTATGTGCAATAAACAACATGCCGCGTTCAAGATGAGTTTGGTTTCCGTTATTTGTTTGATCAAGAATTTAACTTTGTCCCAATCTGGCAAATCAGCGGACAATTCCACCATATATAGCACAGCGTGCCTCTCTCTTTTTGACACCTCCAGCATGCCTTAGGAGTCTGTGGGTTCCATGCAATTTGGCTCCGGTATTGTACAAGTGTGTCATAAGCTTCTTATATGCTGTTTCTTGCATTGTCGTGCTGATGGAACATTTGTGAGTAAAGATACAAGCATACCTCCATTGTTTGACGGTGATCACCATTTGCAGATCCTCCTCCTGAGTCTGTCGAAACCAGTGGGTTTTGAGTTTTGTAGCCATGAGTATGCAGTAGAGGTGGCTTTAATGAACTGAATGCCCTTATGACATACTGACTCCAGTCTAGTAAGGGGTCTATGGAAATTCTCTTTACCTGTCTTACCCCCTAGGTAGCTATGTAATTGTAGAAGAGGGGATAGCGGGCACCCCTGCCTGGTGCCATTGGTTATGAGGACCCTGTCAGACAAAGTGCCATTAATCTTCAAATTGGCCGATGGGTTTTGGTAACATGCAGAGATCCTTGCCATCATATGGGGCCCTAGGCCCACCCGTTCGCAAACAGCCAGCATAAAGTCCCAGGCAACACGGTCGAAAGCCTTCTCAGCATCCGTAGACAAGAGAAGGCCCTCGGTGTTCCGTGTGTGTGCCGTTAATATGCATTAATAGCATGGTTTTAATAACGTTGTCCTTTGCTTCTTGGCCTGGCATGAAACCCACCTGCTCTGGACCAACCAGGTTCAGCAGGAAGAGGCACAGTCTCGATGCCAGTATCTTCACAAAGTTTTTTACATCTAGATTTAGTAATGATATAGGGCGGTAACTGCCACATTCTGCAGGATCTTTACCAGACTTTGGTATCACAGTAATGTAGGCAGAGAGAAAGTCTGGGGTGACTTTCCTAAATTCAGACAGAGAGTTCAAGGCCACCTTAAGTGGGTCGATTATAATATCTGGAAAGGTCTTGTAGTAGATGGATGAGTATCCATCCGGGTCTGGACTCTTGCCCGACTTCAGATTTTTGATTGCGCGTTTATTTTGTGATGCCTCAATCGGGCTCTCAAATCTGCGTCTGTCAAGGTAAGAATCCCACTTTCATCCAGATAATCCCGGATAATTTGTGGTCTGTCATCTAGCATACCCCCCTGTTTATGTTGTGGTGGTAAACTGTACAATTTCATATAAAGGTTGTGGAAATGCTTCGCAATGGCCTCTGTGGTCACATCCACTTTACCATCACTCTGTTGAATACCTGGTATGAAGTTGCTAGTGGCCTGTTCTCTCAGGGCTCTAGCAAGCAGTCTACCCGTCTTGTTGCCTTTGTAGTAAAGTTTTTAAAAGAACAAAACAAATCTCTTTGATCTGTAATCAAATATCTGTTGGAAGGCCTTCCTAGCGTCTAGAAGCTCTTTTAATGTGAGAGTAGTAAGGGATCATTTGTGGAGTGTTTCCAATTGTTTAATACGTTCAGTCAGAACCTTAATGTTTTTTTCCCTTTCACTTTTACGATGTGAGCCCATTCTGAAAAGTTCTCCTCTTATGCCCTGTACACACGGTCGGATTTTCCAATGGAAAAAGTGCGATCGGATTGTGTTGTCAGAAATTCTGATCGTGTGTGGGCTCCATCAGACTTTTTCCGTTGGAATTTTCGACACACAACGTTTGCGAGCAGGATATAAAATTTTCCAACAACAAAATCCGAATGGTTAAATTCCAATCGTGTGTACACAATTCCAATGCACAAAGTGCCACGCATGCTCAGAATTAATTAAGAGACAAAAGCTATTGGCTACTGCCCCGTTTATAGTCCCGACGTATGTGTTTTACGTCACCGCGTTCAGAACGATTGGATTTTCAGACAACTTTGTGCGACCGTGTGTATGCAAGACAAGTTTGAGCCAACATCCGTCAGAAAAAATCAGATGGATTTTGTTGTCGGAATGTCCAATCAATGTCCGATCGTGTGTACAGGGCATTATAGTACACTTGTGAGCCTCCCAGGTCATGAATGGGTCCGCATCAGTTGAATTGTTGTGTTGGAAGAATTCTGTAAGTGATGTGGTGAGTTTCGGGAGGAAGACTGGGTCAGTTAGCAAGGAGGCATTGAGCCTCCAGGTCTGGGATTTTGAAGTAGGTGTGGCTAAATCAAGGGTTAGCAAGATTGGAGAATGGTCTGAGAAAGATTGGATACCTATATATGCTGCAGTGACCGATGGTAGGTCCCATTGTGAGATGAATATGTTGTCCAGGTGGGCATGTCTGTTATGGGGGGAAGAATAGTATGTGAAGTCTCGCCCCTCGGGGTTGACAAAGCGCCATGTGTCAATTCAATGTAACGACTGTAGCAGGGTCTTAAGTTTTTTGAGGATTTTATATGTAATGCAAGTCTTCCCATTGGATGTGTCAGCTAATGGGTTTAGAGGAACATTAAAATTCCGACCTAAAATTAGGCATCCAGACGCGAACACCTGAAGTTCCTTCACTATCCGCTGGCAAAAAGACACATGAGATCTATTGGGGAAGTATACGTTGGTCAACGTAATAGGTGTGTTGCTGTATGTCCCCTTCATAAATACAAATCCACCACTGGGGTCTTTAATTTTTTCTTTGAGGGTGAAGGGGGATTCTTTGCTTACCAAGATCGAGATCCTGCTTGAATCTGGAGTAACTATTAATGGCAGGATAGGCTTCTCTAACAAAGGAGTCTGTCAGCTTAGGGAGTTGTGGGTGCGTTTTAAAGTGAGTTTCCTGGAGAAACACAAAGGGTGTTATTTACGAAAGGAAAGGCATATCCACTTTGTACTACAAGTGCAAAGTGCACTTGAAATTGCACTGAAAGTGCACTTGGAGGTGCAGTCACTGTAGATCCGAGGGGGACATGCAAGAAAAGTAAAAAATCAGCATTTTAGCTTGCACATGATTGGATAATAAAATCAGCTTCCCCTCATTTCAGATCTACCCCTCAGATTTACAGCAACTGCACTTCCAAGTGCACTTTCAGACAAATTTCAAGTGCACTTTGCACTTGTAGTTTGCACTTGTAGTGCAAAGTGGATTTGCCTTTCGTAAATAACCCCCAAAGTGTGGCCTACCTTTTTTGAGTTCTCTCAATAGGGTGGAACATCTTTCAGGTATGTTCAGACCTCTGACGTTGTGCGAGATCACTAAGGGACTGCATCCCTGAGAGGAGTACGCCATCTGGTGGACACAGGAGGAAATGCTCAGGAGTAGGGATGAGCCGAACACCCCCCTGTTCGGTTCGCACCAGAACTTGCAAACAGGCAAAAAATTTGTTCGAACACGCGAACACCGTTAAAGTCTATGGGACACGAACATGAATAATCAAAAGTGCTAATTTTAAAGGCTTATATGCAAGTTATTGTCATAAAAAGTATTTGGGGACCTGGGTCCTGCCCCAGGGGACATGGATCAATGCAAAAAAGAGTTTTAAAAACTTTTTTTTTCTGGAGCAGTGATTTTAATAATGCTTAAAGTGAAACAATAAAAGTGTAATATTCCTTTAAATTTCATACCTGGGGGGTGTCTATAGCATGTCTGTAAAGGGGCACATGTTTCCCATGTTTAGAACAGTCTGACAGCAAAATGACATTTCAAAGGAAAAAAAGTCATTCAAAACTACTCGCGGCTATTAATGAATTGCCGGTCCGACAATACACATAAAAGTTCATTAATAAAAATGGCATGGGAATTCCCCACAGGGGAAACCCTGAACCAATATTAAAAAAAAAAATGATGGAGGTCCCCCTAAATTCCATACCAGGCCCTTCAGGTCTGGTATGGATTTTAAGGGGAACCCCGCGCCAAAATTAAAAAAAAATGGCGTGGGGTCCCCCAAAAATCCATACCAGACCCTTATCCGAGTACGCAACCTGGCAGGCTGCAGGAAAAGAGCTGGGGATGAGAGAGTGCCCCCTCCTGAACCGTACTAGGCCACATGCCCTCAACATTGGGAGGGTGCTTTGGGGTAGCCCTCCAAAACACATTGTCCCTAAGTTGATGGAGACAAGGGCCTCATCCCTACAACCCTTGCCCGGTGGTTGTGGGGGTTTGTGGGCAGGGGGCTTATCGGAATCTGGAAGCCCCCTTTAACAAGGGGACCCCCAGATCCCGGCCCTCTCCCCTGTGTGAAATGGTAAGGGGGTACAAAAGTACCCCTGCCATTTCACAAAAAAACTGTCAAAAATGTTAAAAATTACAAGAGACAGTTTTTGACAATTCCTTTATTTAAATGCTTCTTCTTTCTTCTATCTTCTATCTTCCTTTGGTTTCTTCCTCCATCTTCTTCTTCTTCTGGTTCTTCCTCCGGTTTTCTCGTCCTGCATCTTCATCCACGGCGTCTTCTTCCCTTCTTTTCCTCGGGCCGCTCCGCATCCATGATGGCATGGAGGGAGGCTCCGGCTGTGTGACGCTTCTCCTCTTCTGACGGTTCTTAAATAACGGGGGGCGGAGCCACCCGGTGACCCCACTCCCCTCTGACGCACAGGGACTTGATGGGACTTCCCTGTGGCATTCCCTGTGACGTCAGAAGGGGGCGGGGTTACATAACGGGTGACCCCAACCCCCTCTGATGTCACGGGGAATGCCATAGGGAAGTCCCCGTGCGTCAGAGGGGGGCAGGGTCACCGGGTGGCCCCGCCCCCCGTTATTTAAGAACCGTCAGAAGAGGAGAAGCGTCACACAGCGGGAGCCTCCCTCCATGCCATAATAGATATGGAGCGGCCCGAGGAGAAGAAGGGAAGACGACGACGCGGATGAAGATGCAGGACGAGAACACCGGAGGAAGAACCAGAAGAACCAGAAGAAGATGGAGGAAGAAACCAAAGGAAGATAGAAGATACAAGATAGAAGAAAGAAGAAGCATTTTAATATTTAAGGAATTGTCAAAAACTGTCTCTTGTCATTTTTAACATTTTTAACAGTTTTTTGTGAAATGGTAGGGGCACTTTTGTTCCCCCTTACCATTTCACACAGGGGGGAGGGCCGAGATCTGGGGGTCCCCTTGTTAAAGGGGGCTTCCAGATTCCTATAAGCCCCCCGTCGCAGACCCCCACAACCACAGGGCAAGGGTTGTGGGGATGGGGCCCTTGTCCACATCAACATTGGGACAAGGTGTTTTGGGGGGCTACCCCAAAGCACCCTCCCAATGTTGAGGGCATGTGGCCTGGTACAGTTCAGGAGGGGGGCGCTCTTTCGTCCCCCCTCTTTTCCTGTGGCCTGCCAGGTTGCGTGCTCGGATAAGGGTCTGGTATGGAGTTTTTGGGGGGACACAACGCCATTTTTTTTATTTTGGCGCAGGGTTCCCCTTAAAATCCATACCAGACCTGAAGGGTCTGGTATAGATTTTGAGGGGGACCCCACGCCATTTTTAAAAAAAATTTTGGCCGGGGTTCCCCTTAATAACCATACCAGACCAGAAGGGCCTGGTATGGAATTTAGGGGGACCCCCACGTCATTTTTTAAAAAAAATTGTGGTTTGGGGTTCCTCTGCAGGGATATCCCATGCCGTTTTTATCAATGAACTGTTATGTATATTGTCGGACCGGCAATTCATTAATAGCCCCGAGTAGTTTTAAGTGACTTTTTTTCCTTTGAAATGTCATTTTGCTGTCAGACTGTTCTAAACATGGGAAACATGCGCCCATTTACAGGCATAATATAGACACCCCCCAGGTACAAAATTTACAGGAATATTACACTTTTATTGCTTCACTTTAAGCATTATTAAAATCACTGCTCCCAAAAAACTGACATTTTTAAAACTTTTTTTGCTTGTCCCCTGGAGCAGGACCCAGGTCCCCAAACACTTTTTATGACAATAACTTGCATATAAGCCTTTAAAATTAGCACTTTTGATTTCTCCCATAGATTTTTAAAGGGTGTTCCGCGGCTTTTGAATTTGCCGTGAACACCCCAAATTGTTCGCTGTTTGGCGAACGGGCGAACAGCCAATGTTCGAGTCGAACATGAGTTCGACTCAAACTCGAAGCTCATCTCTACTCAGGAGCGAATGGGCAAAACAAATCTGGTGATAGCAAGTCAATATACAGATAGATATACTGTTGTAAAAATAGTAGTAAACACTATGCTATAGGTCAGACAGATAGGTAGGAAGAAAAAGGTATAGAAAGGTAAGCATGAGGAACTAAAGGTAGCCCTTTTCAGACAGGGTTTACTATCTCAAAAAGAAGTAAATAAGTGCGCCCTATACCAGGCAAACTGGGTATAAGGCCACTCGGTGGGGGAAGAGGGAGGCGACTAGCAACTGGGTGAGTAGTCACCAACTTTAACTAATATTTAAAAGTGTAAAATGTTAAGCCATTAAGGGCAACTAGGTTGCAACACACACAGCCTTCAGGCAGTAATCATATAATTCTAATCTAGATCTAAAACTACCTGACCAGATAGTACTAACAAGTAGTCACATGGGCATTGAGCTAAGGATACCTGCCCCCCCCAGGACCAGAACCATATTCCCCCTAGCCCACCTCCCCATTGGGTGATGGGCTGCGATGGTTCCATATCTGAGCCAAGACAGATCGGGGATAAAGTTGTGGAGATGTTTAAAGCAGTTTTAGGTTATAAAAAATTATCCCAAGCTTTGAACATTTCACGGAGCACTGTTCAATCCATCATTCAAAAATGGAAAGAGTATGGCACAACTGCAAACATACCAACATATGGCCGTTCACCTAAACTGACAGGCCAGGCAAGGAGACCATTAATCAGAGAAGCAGCCAAGAGGCTCATGGAAACTCTGGAGGAGCTGCAAAGATCCACAGCTTAGGTGGGAGATTCTGTCCACAGAACAACTAATAGTCGTGCTCGCCACAAATCTGGCCCTTATGGAAGAGTGGCAAGAAGAAAGCCATTCAAATGGTACAAAACGGATCAGTATCCACACTACTAGATGTGATGAGACATAATATAAACAGCAGCCAACACAATTTGTTGATCAGCAAATATAAAGTATATAAAAGTCCACATGCGGCGCTAAAATATGAAAGATCCAAGAAGGGAGAGTTGATACACCCGTCACCAGCTTCAAAGTGTAAAAAAACAGCACATGGCACCACAGTTGAAAAAGGCAGACAACAATCTTCAGCTATAAATGAGAACCAAAGAAGGGTTGTGGCTAATCATAAGGTTTTTTCACACAGTGTAAACTTCTTTTAGGCTCTTATACAAGATGTATAACAGTCACCAAGACGGCCAGTGATACCCAATAGAAAGATAATGCAGCCAATAGTGAAGCCCGTAATTTCATTTAAAAGAAATCTATTTGTAGTAACTTACAGTTTCAGTACAGGAACAAATGCAACAAGATGTTCGAACGGCCGCGGCTCTCAGCGTGCTAGTGTCAGCCCGCCTGACATGTTTCATCCGACAGGATTTCATCAGAGGCGTGGCTACTCGACACCAGCACGCCCTTATACATGAATAGCCAATGACGTCTGTCCAGGAAGACCAAACCCCCCGGCTGGTACTGTATGTCAACAGGAAGCCATTTGAATTAGATTTTTTATCTGCTGCTCTCTTGCTATTTGCAATACAATATGATGGATGTCTTTAATTTTAGGAGTTACAGGGGACCAACAGAATTTGGATATAGGGGGTCTATTCATGAGATTAAAAAACCTAATGATAGCAAAGGTTCATGGCAACTGGGACGTGGCCTTCCTAGAGAAATATTTGGATGACCAGATGGTACCCAGAAGCCGAAGATTTGAAATAACACCTCAAGATGACGAGATAGACCCCGTGGGTTGGTTGAAATATTTTAATGATGCTTGCACATGCGCGGTAGCTTCTAAGATGGCTGCAATGCCCTGAAACTCAGGTCCTTTATTCCCCACCACATCGCTCCTCCTGGACTCGCTCCCATGGCTATCACTTGGGGAACATCCAGGGATCAAACAGATGTCAGAGGGATCCACCCACAGGGACCTAGTCCGGCATTTAGACCTCGCCTCAAGACCCCTCAGCCGTTCCAAGATGGCGGCAGCTCTGGACAGTAGCACTGAGATGGAGGAATCGATTGCTGACCAGGACACAGCAGACCCCTCATCTCCCTCTCCATCTGCGCTTTGGTTGCAGTGAGTAACTGCAACCAAAGCGCAAACTCTCCTGCATCTACTGAATCCCTGATTGGGAAGACAATAGATGGGCTCCTTCTCACCCCTAGGCAAGACCCACTGGCAGGCCTGGAAACTATGACTTCCCCCCTTCCCCCACTGACTTTGCTTCCTTGATGACTGCCTTCTCCCAAATGCTATTGTAACGAGCCCCTGCTCGTTCAGTTCCACTCTCCCGACACTCCTCTGTGGCTATTGAATCAGATTGCAACGTCTGATGGTTCGGTCATCCGATGCTCCGGGAATTGAACTACAGCTATGTGCCATTCAAATCCAGTTGTGATAGCTCAAAACAAACACCAGGCAGGTTGTATGTAAGTTCAACCAGGAATCTCTTTTATTGAAAGGAATACAGGCTCTTTTATACAGTAAAAGAGGAGGTGCATACCTCCGGCTCAAATTACTCTGAACATACACCTGTGACCAGAAACCTAATTAACATGGGCTAATTAACTAATCCCTTTAGACAGCCTAGATGACTCAGTCATGACCTTTAGGCCAGACTGGCCGTCTTGTAGCTCAGAAAACACAATCAACATTATCACAAATCAACACAAAACTTTTCTTCACACAATAGCAGAGTTAATTAACACAAACAACAATGGGGATCTAATGACTCTTAGATCCCATACTAGACTTATTTACAATAAACACATTCTAGCAGGCAACAGACAGACAGGTGGCTGGAATTGACATCAGCATTTCCTAACAGTATTTGTCCCAGCATTATGAACCATCCACTATTTCTAATATGGCAAATCCAGGGTCCCCAGAGTCTGTGTCTCTTGGGGGGATATGGACCTGAATCCAAAGTAACACCACCTCAAGGGTCCTCATGTATGCCAGGGCCCACGATCGATCGGCAAGAGGCTAGCATTCAGTCCCCTCCAAAAGTCTCTCTCCCGGCTAGGTCTGTCACAGCTATCCAGAGGCCTAGCACAAAATGCTGCCCAGATAACTTTCTCTATCCATGCAGACCTGCAGCAGCTGGGTCTCTGTATGAAAGTTATCAAAAAGAAAGCTGACCAATCAGTCGCAAAAATGAACCAAAACTCAGCCAGAGGGGGGCGTGGCTTGACCTCGTAGAGAATGGCTGCTTAACTTCAGAGCTCCGCTGACAGGGATAGAAATCTGAATTTTAAAGACGGTCAACGGCCTCCCAAACACCCGAAAAGCGATGGGTACATCCTCTAGAACTTCGTCGACCTCCCGGTCCCGTTCTCCCCGTGAAATACCGGCAAGATCCAGTCAGAACATCCCGGAGATGTTCCGGGCACAGATGGGAACTTCAGCGCCGGCTCCCACCTCACGGAGCCAGCATCAGCATCCTCCTCACTCTAATGCTGCTGCTTCTCCATCTCACGCTGAACTCAATGACAGGGGAATTCTCCTCACTCCTCATCAGCATCCGAGCCTGAGCGATCTCAGATCCGTAGCTGAGGACATTAAGGACACCCTGACAGCAGCAATCTCAGATTTAAAAATTGAAATCCAAGCTATTACAGGCAGAGTTCAGGCGGTGGAACAAACGACTGCCCTTCATTCATCCAAGATCCGTCACCAGCATCTGGCGATTGACACACATACACGGCAATTAAGAGATGTCAATCGCCACTTGGAAGATTTAGACAATCGCGGCAGACGCCATAACCTCAGGCTGAGAGGTTTGCCTGAAACCGTGGATGCGGATCATCTTCAAAGTGAAGTTATCCATATCTTTAATAACATACTCGGCAGACCCAGAGAGGTTCCTATTGCGATGGAAAGAATCCACCGTGCCCTGCGACCGAAGGGAAAAGACTCTGACCCACCTAGGGATGTGGTATGCTGCATTATTGACTACCGTTTGAAGGAAGACATTCTGAGGGCTGCACGTTCCCTGACCCCTTTACTACATAACGGCACAGAACTTCGTCTATTCCAGGATTTATCAAACATAACCTTGCAGCGCAGAAGGGAACTGCAACCCCTTCTGACAGTACTCAGGGCTAAAGGTATAATTTACCGCTGGAAGTTCCCTTTTGGTTTGGCGGCAACAGTACAAGGACGCTCAGCTCTCCTCAGAGTCCCTGAGGATCTACATTCCTTCTGTGACACACTCGGAATCCCTCTCATGGAGGTCCCAGATTGGTACGCGGAATTTCGTACCCCTACAGCATCTAAAGCACCTTCCAGGAGTGAAGCAATGGAGACCCAACATACAAGCTACAGAAGACACCGTTCGCCATCGGAACCGAGAATTCATCAACCCGACCCGCAGTCTCCTTCCATCTACAGACCGACGAAACCTCCACACTCCAGAAGAGCTAGAAGAGATCGGTGAATACAGATGGCATCTGCAACATAGACTGAAAGATTTCCTCTGACTGTTCATGTGCCGTTTTTAGAGTATTGAAAGTTCATACCCCGGCTGGTAATATGCTCCTAAAGTATTTCAATATGTTAAGTTTAGTTTATGTAGATCATAGTTCATACACACAGGCATATCTATATCCCCCTTAACGCTGACTACCAAAGCAGCGCTGTGTCTGCATGGCTTGTTCTGTCACACCTTACTCTCCAATACAGCCCTACACTAGCAGTTCCACCCTTCATTAGAGCTTTATTATAATTAAATTCTTATGTGACTGTACTTTCCAATCTAGTGAGGTATAGGGTCATCAGAGATCTCCAATCTACTTTATCTCTCCCTCCTCTAGCTGATCGGTACACTGACAGTTTGACAGGGTTTCATCCCGCTCCGATTACACGGATTGATAATTATAAATGCAAATATGCCCTTCTCTTACACACTACAGGCTGCTAGTAATATTCATTGACACCCCTATTTTAATCCTGTATTAACTCTCTGTTCCTCTTAGATAGCAACTACATTATTAGGTGAATACTAGAACTACCACACAATCTTATTGCCATGACAACCAGCTGTTCATCGCTCTATTGGTTGCTGTCTTTTGGCGGGAATTCATGAGAGGAGCCAAGGTCTGAGGTAAAAAGTTCTCCCCCAACATGACTCATGCAGTCGCTCATTGGCTCTCACAAGGCTAGAGACCTGACTTGTTACCGTGGTGACACACTGCAGACTTTTCTCCCCTGCCTCCACACACGCACCTCCCATAGGAGGATGCCTGTATCATCCCAGCCCGAGATGGTTGTGACACACGATCCATCTCCTTAGTAGTCCTAACATCACCTTATCTGTCATGAATTACGCAAAGATTAGGGCACTCACTACCCTGTATGATTATATAGAACTTATCCTTACGATTGCCTTTCCCTGACTAGACAGCTGTCTACATGCCAAACGCGGAACTGACAGGCTTCTCAGATAAAGGCACTCTAAGGGACTTTCACAGACACTGATCTTTCTCATATAATCATCCCCTCCTATCCACTGAGATATGCTCCTAAATAGCATAACGATCTACATGGATACTTCGTTTTATTAATTATTTTGACAAGCTTCTTCATAGCCTTCAGGGGTAGTTCATTATTAATTAGTTCAGGCACGGTTTATCTATCTTAAGAGATAATACTTTCTACCTATGTTGAATACTCTGATCTGCAAACTGTTCAAGTTTTCTGGCTGACTGTTTAACTGAATTATTACATAGACTTTTGCGCTATGAATATCTGCGCCTCACCAGATGTTTATTTTATGTGCTACTCATGGGGATTTTTATTTCTTTTATTTCTCTGTTTTTTTTTGGTTTTATTTTCTCATTCTTTCCTCTCACTTAACGATCACCAGGGGAACGATCTCACAAAATGTGTCATTAACTTAATGTTTCATCTGACCATACACCTAATTTTTTTATCTGCTTTTCGCAAATCTGACCCATGCTGTTTCTCCAAATCCACTGAGAAAGTTAATAGGCGGCATTCACAGCAATCTAAATGCAACCATTTCACACATGGACCGTCTTCAGTCCATGCCTTCTTCCTACATCTATCCCATATGTCAGCGGCTCTTGTCCCTTACTGACAGGTTTTACTTTTCTCTACGTTACCGTTTGGTCACCTTCCCAAACAGTGGTTTCAATTGATTACCTGATTTCTTCACTCAACCCTCCTTTAAACCACCACTGACCCATTCCGGTACCTTATATCACGAGTGTATACTCGTACATAGCCTAGCGAGCAGGCATCGCTAGTCCCCGGATTACTTTTCACTACCTATAACCCCTAACAACACTACACAGTGGTCTTCACAGTTTCCTCTCCCCCGCATACCCAATATCCCTCACATCACTCCCTACTCCTGAACAATCTACTCTCATCCTGAATAGAATCTCATCACTCTCCTAGAACGCGCCTTCCACACATAAGAACATAAGGCACAAGTCCAACTACTGTTCTTTTTCTGCCACACATACACCTGCACCGCGGACTATCTTCAGTAAACACCACTCCAGTCTAACTCACAACACCTCCCAAATTACAGAATGACACCGGTCTCACACAATTCTACATCAATATCTCACCACAACGCCACTACTAAACTAGTCTCACTCAACGCACGGGGACTAAATGTCCCTGAGAAACGTACACAAGTTCTCCTTTCTATGCATAAACTCAAGGCAGACATTATATACATCCAAGAAACGCATTTCAAAACGGACTCTATCCCCAAATTCTCCGACTTACGTTATCCAACAGCTTTTCATGCTACCAACAAACAATCAAAAACAAAAGGAGTCTCTATCCTTATCTCAAAACGGTGTCCACTTATAATCAAAGACACTCTAGCGGATGAAGATGGAAGATTTCTTTTTGTCAAAGGTTCACTTTTCGGTAAACCTTTAACCTTAGCAAACATATACGCCCCCAACATTAAACAAGTCCCGTTCTTCCAACACACACTGCAATTGCTCGCATCGTTTCAAGAGGGTATACTATTAACTGGAGGAGATTTTAATGTTCCCTTAAACCCAATACAGGATACATCTTCGGGTGCATCCAAATTACCCTTCTCAGCGTTACGAGCAATTAAACAATGTTTTCAAGAATTGACATTACATGACGCATGGCGTACTTTAAACCCCTCAACTAAAGATTACACTTTTTTCTCCAACCCACATGGCAGCTACTCTAGACTTGACTATTTCTTTATTTCACAAAACGATCTCCCCATGCTCAAGCACACCTCCATCGAACCAATGTACATATCAGATCACCACCCGATAACCATGTCCTTGGAATTTCCATCCAAACATACTCGCTCACAAATATGGCGTCTTGATCCCTCACTGCTGACAGACATTTCAATTGTGTCTACTATACACGACAATCTAAAACTTTATTTCCAGGATAACGACTCCTTGGACATATCCCCAATGATAAAATGGGAAGCCCACAAATGCACCATACGGGGAAAATTAATAGCTATCGCTTCCAAGAGAAGACGAGAAAGACAAGCGCATATTTCTATCCTTTCCAAACGCATACAGAATTTAGAAAAAATACATAAGAAAACTCGAGCGCTCTCCACGCTTGAGGAACTTACTCAGGTGAGGACAGAGTTGAAAGAAGTGTTACATAAACAAATAAAACGCAAATACATATTATCACAAAAAATATTCTACGAACATGGCAACAAATCCGGTAAAATTCTAGCCAGAGCCCTCCGTGCAAAACGATCATCTACAACACTTCATTCCATTAATGACCCTTCGGGTTCTAAAGTAACGTCTAATACACTGATAGCAGACCAATTTGTGAATTATTTCTCGCAGCTCTATAATATCAATCCTCATCAACCCACGATAAACAATGATCGTAGAACACACTTGATTAAAGAGTTCCTAGCCCAACATGGTCCCAAACCCATTTCTGATGCAGAAGCTTCGCATCTAGAACGTCCCATCTCTAAGGACGAACTAGAGACTGTGCTCAAACAACTCAAAACAGGCAAAAGTCCAGGTCCAGATGGCCTAACAGCAGGATACTATAAGGAATTCATAGCTACGCTTTATCCTCACTTCTTAAATGCTTTCAACTCCCTTTCATCCGAGAACCCCCCTCCCAGAGATCTTCTCACAGCTCACATAGTGGTTATTCCAAAACCTGATAAAGATCCAAATTTAGTTCACAACTACAGACCAATATCTCTACTAAATGTTGACCTGAAAATATATGCAAAAATTTTGGCTAATAGACTTTTACCCCTTCTCCCTGGCCTCATCTCCTTGGACCAAGTTGGTTTTGTCCCAGGTAGAGAGGCAAGGGACAACACCCTAAAGGCAATTAGTATTCACAATTGGCTGACTTCAAAGAAACAACCGGGATTCCTTCTCTCCCTTGATGCGGAGAAGGCATTCGACAGGGTAGCCTGGGACTACCTAAAAGAGGTCCTAACACACATTGGCATACGAGATCGCATGCTACAATTTATTCTTGCTCTATACTCCACCCCAACTGCCAAAGTCCGGATAAATGGACACCTGTCGAATGCCTTCTCCATATCTAACGGTACAAGACAAGGATGCCCACTCTCTCCGCTTATTTTTGTCTTGGCACTGGAACCATGTCTAACGCATCTAAAAAACAATCCAAATGTTAAAGGAATAACCATCGCAAAATCTACCTATAAATTAGCGGCATTTGCGGATGACATCCTACTATTCCTGAAAGAGCCACACATTACGCTACCCAATCTCCTCAAAGATCTTACTCTCTTTGAAAATCTCACATATCTTAAAATTAACTTCCCTAAATCAGAGGCCCTAAATATCACTCTACCACCAGATATAGTGAAACAATGTCAAACTAATTTCCCTTTCATATGGAAACCGAGCGCCATTAAATACCTTGGGGTATACATTCCAACCTCGCTATCGGACTTATACAGCAAAAACTATACTCCCATTATCCAAAATATTCAAAAAGACCTCAACACTTGGTCAACGGGTTTGTTCTCATGGTTTGGCAGAGTCTCCATTATAAAAATGACTATAATGCCAAAATTACTATACCTGCTCCAAACAATCCCAGTGTCTCTACCACAAACTTTTTTTAATGCGTACCGCAAATCCTGTATGAAATTCATCTGGAACGATAAGCGACCTAGAATGAGTTTCAACAGAATGACCGTACCCAAAATGAAAGGTGGATTAGGCCTACCGGATCTTCGAAAATACTATTGGGCCTGTCAACTCTCTCGAATAGTGGACTGGAATGTTCACCCTAAAACTAAAGCGTGGATCGCAATTGAACAAGCCTTCTCACAAATCCCGCTCCATAATCTACCCTGGATTCACCCTCGCCACATCTCTCCACATTGCAAACAACATCCCCTTATCGGTACAACACTGAATTCCTTTAAAAAGACATGTAAACATTTGCACATTTCCTCCTCTCCAGGCCCTCTCACGCCAATCAAACATAACCCAGACTTTCCACCAGGCAATGATGATTCGTTCCTTCATCACATAGGATCCCAGACAAGGATGACAGCGGGAGATTTCTTCGCTAAGGGGAATATTAAACCGCTGTCCTCATTGAACTCCCAAGAAACGAATCACCAGATCCCTTTCTGGTCTTATATGCAACTCAGACATTTTCTTCTTGATCCCCAAACTAGGGCTGCATACTCAAGAAACCAATCACACTTTGAATCCCTTTGCTCTGCCACTGAACCCCAAAGACACCTGATATCCACCATATACTTGAACCTCTTTCTCGAGCATACTCCTAAAACAAATATAGCTAGTGCAAAATGGGAAAAAGATCTTTCCATCCACCTCTCTGATAAGGAATGGGAAAAGATATACTCTAACATACACAAAGGCTCCATTAATGTAACAACTCAAGAAAACGGATACAAGCTTTTCTCCAGATGGTACAAAACGCCTCTCAAGTTACACACCATTAATCCAGAGATCCCATCTAATTGTTGGAGATGTAATGACAAAAACGGATCACTCCTTCACATATGGTGGGACTGCCCTGCGATTTCTGCCTTCTGGGCTAAAGTTTTTCACCTCTCCTCCCAAATCACTACACTTCAGCTAGAATTCTCTCCAGCACAAGCCCTCTTACACCACTCCTCCCTACCAATGAAAACTTATCACAAATCCCTAGCACTACATCTAATCAATGCTGCCAAACTCTGTATCCCAGTTCTCTGGAGATCTCCCAACCCACCCACAATCGCAGACTGGTTCAAAAGAGTAAACAAAATAGCTGAAATGGAGGAACTTGTACATCAAGCACAGGATTCCTATACTAAATACAGGAACACTTGGGCCTGTTGGCTACATTTCCGCACAACATCTGAATATACCCAATTAATCAATTAGGAACCCTCCTCCAGCACACCATAAGACACATCATACATCCCATCCCAACTGTCTATAGTCCTCCCTATAGTCGTGCATGAAACAAAATTCAGGAGGTAACTATATCATTACGCATACAGAATTCACTTCAAAAGCTCTATTATGCTTTTCTTCCTGGGACTTGGTCCTTCTGTAAAGATATTTCCCGTTAGACCCATGGCTGAGCCAGGGACGGGAAATAACTTTCCCCTACCTTCCCTTTGTATTTCTCACTATATTTTGACCACCATTTAATCGAAACTTTGCTATGTTAGATATCCATGGTTGTATGCTATGATTATATCTCTATCTACAGACATTACCCGACTTATGGACACCACGCACCAGGATCAATTTCACACTCTCACACAGACATAGTAATTAACGATTATTCCAAACACAATCCAACAAAAATCTCAGACTCATATACTAAGGCTATCATAGGCAATCTATTATAATACGGTTTTTACTCCTCTCTCCCTTTTTAATGTTTTTCGCCCTCAAAAATCAACATGTTTAAAAAATGTTTTACCTGCTTTACTATATGTTCTTTATATTTTCTGCCCACACTACTCTGTAATCCCATTTATCCACACACCAGATGTAATGTGTTTTTCAACAAATCCACAGTCGTAGATTTGAATACTTGTTAAAATACAACGTTGTACTCTCTGGACTGTTCCCTCTGTATAACACTATTGTCATTTTATCTCAAAAAAAAAAAAAAAAAAAAAAAAAAAAACTCAGCCAGAATCCAAGATGTACAAGATCAATTAGAAACCGCTCTGTCCAAAATTGATGACCTTGAGAACAGGTCCAGACGCTACAATTTTAGGCTCAGGAGCCTACCTGAATATGTGAAAGAGATACACCCAGCTGTTTGGTCATTTATTAAAGAATTAATCCCAGACATCCCAGAACTCCGCCTGGAGCTGGGCAGGGCTCACAGAGCCTTACAACCACTACGTACAGATGGGCTCCCATGGGACATCATATTCAAGCCTCACTTTTATGCAGTGAAGGTAGAAGTGATGAAAAGATCACGAACAGCAGAAACGCTTGCATTACGAGGTCATCCGATCCAGATCTTTGCAGATCTCTCCCCCTACATCGTCCAGAAACGGTGGGCCCTAAAGCCTCTCCTCCAAGTGCTGGCACAAAAAGAAATCTCATACAAATGGTCCTTCCCATTACGATTCAACTTCTCCTATTCCAACAAGGGCTATGGCTTCACTTTTTTCCAGGAAGGAGAATGTCTGCTTATACAACTGGGCCTAATATCTTAGGAAATACAACCACCATCAACCAACCAAAATGCTCCCTCATCTACAAAAAGACCGTCACCCCCCAGTCCTTTCACCCCAGTCTGGCAGAAACAACAGCCCAAGAGATCGAAGGAATCCCAGCCACCTTGAAGTTTTCGTTCTGGGCAATGTCATCACTCTTAGGGCTTCGCCCTTCCTTGATTGGACATGAGCAATCAGCACAGACCCCCCTGTCAGAGGAGCAGCTGATCGGCTCTCCTCTACTCGCATCTGACAGACGCAAGTGAGAAAAAGCCGATCAACGGCTCTTCCTGTTTACACTGTGAGCCGCCCTGATCGGACACGGCGGATCACGTGGTAAAGAGTCTCCACCTAGATCGGAGTTGTGGTGTGTCAGACTGACACACCGCAACAAAGATCGCCATGATGCGCGGCCCCTGGGGCGCGCAGCGGCTTGATATCCTGGCGACATCATATGATGTCCGGTCAGGATATTACAATCACTTTGCCAATGTCATATTGCTATATGGCGGGCGGCAAGTGGTTAAGAATGACAAAATCTTGGGCCCTGTTTTGCCTGAACGCACACAGGTAATTTTTAGGGGTGTACCACCTTTAAAGCTTCAAATAGCTCCTATTACTCTGGATGCTCCTAACAAGGTTTTCTTTTTCCAAAATTCAAAAGGTTTTTTTCCTTGCCGAAAATGTGCCGTTTGTTATGTGAATAAAAATAAGGATAAGAAAATCTGTCAATTTAAGTCTCACATAACAGCTAAAGTGTATGACATCAACACCTTTATAACTTGTAAATTGAAAAATGTGGTGTATTTGCTAACTTGCCCATGTGGCCTACAATACGTAGGATGCACTATGCGGGCAATGAATGTCAGGATTAAAGAACATCTGGCAAATATTAGGAAAGGGTTCCCTAAACATACTGTTTCACGCCACTATTTAGATGTCATAATAAGAACCCTGCAGGAACCATTTTTATAGCCATTGATCGATTCACACCACACTGGTGAGGTAGTCTGACTAAGAGAGAGATCTCATGGTTAGAAACCCGCTGGATTTATGACCTGAAATGTTATACCCTTTTGGGTTGAATGTAGAGTGGAATGTGAACAGTTTTATTAATAATTGTTAATTTGACTCAAATGGATACTGTTCTGTTCACAGAGTTGTGTTGAATTGTGTTCTCTACTCAACAGGTTTGCTGTTAGGTTGCCCCTTTATTGATAATGGTTTAATATTATATGGTACAGTTTTCATATAAAAGTACAAGATTTGTTGATGCAGAAGTAGCCTGCCAGAAAAGGTAATAAAGTAATAAACAAAATATGACATAGGGAGCAGGATAGGACTGCGTGGTTTGAAGCCTACAACATTAACGAGATAACTAATAATACAGTATCTGGTCTAACAAGAGAAACTAACTGGAGGTTTTGCCAAAGGAGTGGAAGCATGTGAACATTTACTCTAAAATGGGTAGAGAGATCACTACCATTATGAAGAAATATAAGATATTTCACAACAAATAATGTACAACCTAAACGCATAGATTAGGTGGAATGCCCGGGGGGGGGATATGTGGAGTTAAGGCATTAGAGGTGACCTGGATCCTAAGTTTTATCCAGTGTATTAGCAAGATCTGCCTGCAGGTACCAGTCCATGTAGAAGAAGGGAGCCATATGGAAAGAGATTTCTTCTGGAGAGAAAGAGTGTTCCATGAAGCGATGCCATCTTGCAATGAAGCGTTTCAGTGATGTAGAATGTTGGGTGATAGTGTCCAGTTTCTCAATGTGAAATAGTGTTAAGTGTGCTTGTTTAACCGAGGCAATTTGAGGCTGGGAAGGGTTGATCCAAGCTTGCATTGTTGCCCTGCGGGCTGACAGATGGCAGATATGGACCCGTTGCGGAAGAGAGGCACAGGTAGGCATTGGTAAGGAAGCTTGTGGGGTGTCACAGCTGGTGGAGACTGCTTGACAGGTCCATAATCTGTGGAACAGGGATGATCTTGGAGTAGAGCACCAACAGCATGTGGAAATGGATGAGTCATTTTTGCTGTGGCGGAATGGAAGATATGCCCGATGGGCGATTTTAAACTGGGTTTCTCACCACGTTTCACATGTTACTAGAGAGCGGATCTTTTGATCTTTTAATATGCTGCAAGAATCTTCTCTGGTGCATCTTGATCATCCAGATCATCCAGAATAGAGATCCAGGGTTTGAAGGGAACAATGTGGTATTTTGTAGCCTGATGGGTGATGAGGTTGGAGTATATATCTGATATGGAGTATTGGTCCCGATCTATTAGGGCATTAATGAAAGAGCGTTGACAAGCGTTTTGGCACTTGCTGAAGCAGGATCTGAGGTAGCTGGTTAGCTGATGATAGTGAAACACCTGCGATGGCGTGAGGGAGTACTGTTTAGTTAATTCCGAAAAGGGTCTAAAAGTACCTTGGGCAGGATCCATGAATTTAGAGATGGTTGTTATGCCTGAGGATGACCATTGAGTAAAAGCCTTGTGATCCATAGAAGGGGGGAACTTTGGGTTGCCGAGTATAGGAAGATGATTTGAGATGGTGAAGGGTAGGCCCAGGAGTCTCCATATTTCTCTCCAGGCAATCACAGTGTCAGAACTCAGGGGCTGAGGAAGGGCGCGTAGCCCAGAGTGAAGGATGGCCTGGAGATTAAAAGGAGACACAAGGGCGCCCTCCAGCATGTAGTTGGAGTAACGAGAGTTTTTGGACAACCAGTCAATACTTTGTCTCAATAGGCAGGAGAGATTATAGAATCTAATACTGGGCAGGCCCGCTCCACCTTCACACTTCGGGAGATAGAGTGTTTGAAGCGCAATGCAAGGTTTTCTGCCACGCCAAATGAATGCAAGCAGTGCAGTGTGAATCTTTTGGACGTCAGTATGTTTCATTAATAGGGGTAAGGTCTGTAATGGATACAACAATCTAGCGAACAAGACCATTTTAAAGAGGTGGCATCTCCCAAATAGTGAAAGGGGTAGGTCTGCCCATGCTTCCAACTCCTGTACAGTCTTGGGTATCACCGGGTGGTAGTTCAGGCTATATAGAGAGGAGGGTTCCCTGCCAATGCAAACGCCCTTAAATATTTTTTAACAATATAGTGTATATTGATTAATCCTCTGGATGTCATTATAATTGGATTGATTTATATTAAGAAATTCTCTAGTCTGCCACTAGATGGCTCTTTTATTGTTTAGTGTTTTAAGTACGCTTTTTCAGCATGATTTTAAAAGTTATTTTTAGGTAGTCTGTCCACCTCCATAGGCATTTATGAGCTTTTTATGTTTACCTAAATCTCATATTTTTTATGTACTAAATGTTTATTTATACATATGACAACCATTCTGGGCTGTCCGGTAACTGAATAGTCCAGGTCTGTGCTTCCTTGAGCGGCATCATTTGTATGGGAATGTTCGACTGTGGAATGCAAGCGCAGTCAGTGTTGGGTTCCACCAACATCATTTCCGGCCGACGCGTCATCACGGAGGTTCATCCTTCCGTGATTGGCGTCATTTGCTATCTAGCCATTAGGAGGTGTTGGTTGATGAGGCGCTGGCACCGTGCGTGTTGCGCTTTACTGACCTTGCTTCCTGTTGACATACCAGCCAGGGGTTTGGTCTCCGTGGACGGATGTCATTGGCTATATAAGGGTGTGCTGGTGTTGATTAGCCGCACCTCTGACGAAATCCTGTAGGATGAAACATGTCAGGCGGGCTGACATTAGCATGCTGAGAGCCGCGGCCTTTCGAACATCTTGTTACATTTATTCCTGTACTGAACCTGTAAGTTACTACAAATAAATGTATTTTAAATGAAATTACGGGCTTCACTATTGGCTGCATTATCTTTCTATTGGGTATCGCTGGCCATCTTGGTGACTGTTATACGTCTTGTATGAGAGCCTAATAAAAGTTTACACTGTGTGAAAAAACCTGATGATTAGCCACAACCCTGGTTTGGATCTCATTTAAATCTGAAGATTGAAGATGTGATCTTGGTTTTCATTACATGCCTGCCTTTTTCAGCTGCCTGGTAAGCAGATTGGATTTCCACGTGGTGCCGCATGCTGTTTTTTACACGAACATGGTGACGGGTGTATCAACTCTCCCTTCTTGGTTTTGGTTCTATTTCATATTTTAGCACCACATGTGGACTTTTAAAGAAGAAAGCCATTGTTGAAAAAAAAACATAAGAAGTCCCATTTGCAGTTTGTGAGAAGCCATGTGGGGGACACAGCAAACATGCGGAAGAAGGTGCTCTGGTCATAAGAGACCAAAATTCAACTTTTTGGCCTAAAAGCAAAACACTATGTATGCCGGAAAATTAACACGGCACATCACCCCGAATATACTATCCCCACCGTGAAACATGGTGGTGGCAGCATCATGTTGTGGGGATGCTTTTCTGCTTTTCTTCAGCAGGGACAGGGAAGCTGGTCAGAGTTAATGGGAACATGGGTGAAGCTAATGACATAGCAATCTTAGAAGAAAACCTGTTAGAGTCTGCAAAAGGGGGGGGCGAGGGAGCACCCTCCCCCTTCTGAACCATACCAGGCCACATAACGTCATCATGGGGGTGCTTGGGGTAAGGGGGCTCTGCCCCCCACCCCAAAGCACCTAGTCTCTATGTTAATGGGGACAAGGGCCTTTTCCCCACAACTCTGGGCTGTGGTTGTAGGGGCATACAGACAGGGGGCTTATCGGAATCTGAAAGCCTCCTTTAACAAGGGGGCCCCCAGATCCCACCCCCCCATGTAAATGAGTATGGGTTATATAGTACCCCTACCTATTCATCAAAAAAGTGTCAAACAGTAATAAAAACACAGAGACAGTTTTTGACAATTCCTTTATTAAAAAATAAAAAAAACCAGTGTACCCCGATGTAAATCCATCATCAATCACGCCACCTGCCCCACTGGAACAAGAAAAAAAAATGCTCCAGCAGTCCATAAAGGCCGACCACCTACTGCAGGCTCCACTGTTTGACACTTCTTATATAGGTAATGGCAGGGCCACCTGCCAATGGCTCCTGGTGGCACTGCCCTTACCTATATAACAACTGTCAAATGGCAGAGTCTGCAGTAGGCAATTGGCCTTCGTGGATGGCGGGAACATTTTTTTTGGGGTCCGGCGGTGGTGGCAGCGTTGTGCTTGATGATGGATTTGGCTTGTGGCTACAAAAGTGGCTGTGCAGGGGGGGCATGGCTATCGCGCTGCTGCATGGATGTCTGAATCCTCTGCTCCGCTCCAGTGATGGGAATCCACACAGACTGGGGTAACTCTGACTGCCTAAACACCCACCACCACATGCCTGAGAGATCTGCCTCCCTCTCGGGATGAACCGCAAGCAGGAAGAAACGGCCCAGCCGAAGAAACTACAAGGTTTCTTTCCACCGTCGGCCCGCAATAATAGCCAAAATGGCGCTGGCGCCAGAGACGGATCTCCTTCATCATTCAGCGGGCTCTCTCTCAGCAACACCGAGCCTGGGCTAACAAGGCGGATCCACTCGACATTCGCCTGGTGCCTCCACTCCGCTCTCACGAGGGAGCTTGTAGATCTCATTAACGAGTTCCCTATTACCAATGAGCCCGTATCAGACACAACTCTGAAAGACATGCTTGTCTCCCTCTGCAGCTCCCTGCATGTGGACATGATGAAATCTATAAGCAATTTCAAAGCTGAAGTGAGAGAGCTGGGAGGGCGGGTAGATCATATAGAAAAGAAAATGGGCGACTTTGCATCTTCACATAATACACTGGTCGATGCCCAAAATGATTAGTCTGATAACATAACCTGGCTTAAAGCTAAGGTGGCTGACCTCGAGGACAGATCCTGAAGGAACAATGTAAAGATCCATGGCGTCCCAGAGGCTATAGAATCCACACAACTACAGCAATATGCCTGAGACCTCATAAAAACGTTCCAACTTCCAACACCAGAGTCCGATTTGGTCATTGATCGAATCCACCAACTACCTAAGCCATCCCACCTCCCAGACAACATCCCTAGAGATGTTCTGATGCGGGTACATTTTTATCATACAAAGGAACAGCTCATGATAGCCTTCCGTAAAAATTCACAACCTCCAGAAAGATTCTCAAGCATTCAGCTATATGCAGACCTTACATAGTTTCACAGTTACATAGTAACCCATGTGTGTGATTATATGTCAGTATTACATTGTATATCCCAGTATGTTGCGGTCGTTCAGGTGCTTATCTAATAGTTTCTTGAAACTATCAATGCCCTCCGCTGAGACCACCACCTGTGGAAGGGAATTCCACATCCTTGCCTCTCTTACTGTAAAGAACCATCTACGTAGTTTAAGGTTAAACCTCTTTTCTTCTAATTTTAATGAGTGGCCACGAGTCTTGTTAAACTCCCTTCTGAGAAAAAGTTTTATCCCTATTGTGGGGTCACCAGTATGTTATTTGTATATTGAAATCATATCCCCTCTCAAGCGTTTCTTCTCCAGAGAGAATAAGTTCAGTGCTCGCAACCTTTCCTCATACCTAATAATCTCCAGACCCTTTATTAGCTTTGTTGCCCTTCTTTGTACTCGCTCTATTTCCAGTACATCCTTCCTGAGGACTGGTGCCCAGAACTGGACAGCATACTCTAGGTGCGGCTGGACCAGAGTCTTGTAGAGCGGGAGAATTATCCTTTTATCTCTGGAGTTGATCCCCTTTTTAATGCATGCCAATATTCTGTTTGCTTTGTTAGCAGCAGCTTGGCATTGCATGCCATTGCTGAGCCTATCATCTACTAGGACCCCAGCACCTTTTCCATCCTAGATTCCCCCAGAGGTTCTCCCCCAATGTATAGATTGCATTCATATTTTTGCCACCCAAATGCATTATTTTACATTTTTCTACATTGAACCTCATTTACCTTTCACAACACACGATGCAAAAACGCAAATCGCTACTGCCTGTGACCAAAGCGTTACGCAATCATACCATTCCTTACCGCTGGGGATACCAGATAAAACTAACAATCACCCATGATGGAAACATCACAGTGATTACATGTTTGGAAGAAGGTCTAGCATTACTCTGCTCTTTAGACATTACACCTGAACAAACCGCCGAAAGCTCTTCTCCTGCAGCAAGGCTGAACACCTGGAGTGATTGGCAAATGGTGTCATGTAAGAAGAAAAACAAAAAGCATAACTGTCATGGTTATGCAATAGAGTTTGTCGATCAGCATACCTGTCTCCATGTGTTCATCTCTAGAGACCCGATGACCCTCACCTGACTGCTTTTGTAACCTCTCCTCTAAGCATGGCCCCACCCCAGGCCCTATCAGGGAACCCTATATTAACCTGTGCACTGCAAGCCAGCAGTGCTGATCAACCATTGTGTGTTAGCCTCTGTGTGCACTTGCTGTGTTTCCTACATCTGATTCTTGTTACCGACCTTGGCCTGTTCTTAACTATTCCTGCCTGCTCGTGACCCTGACCTTTGACGTGTTCCCGACCATCCCTGTTTGCCTGTGACCCTAAACCTTGGCATGTACTCTGTTGTCCTTGTCTGCTTGTGGCCCCGACCTTGGCTTGTCCCTTACTTTCCTTATTGTTCCAGCCTGCTGCCTCCTTCCTCTTCTCCTGTAGTCTACTGTGAGCGTGAGCTGTGAGACCCTGGGGGCCGCGACCTGGAGCCAGACTGCAGCACAGTCCATCCTTACCATTAAAGGCTCTGGTGAACACCTGCTGGCTCTTAGACTCCGCATCCTGGGGAATCTATGCTCTAGCTCCCAGAGGGATCTGTGTCAGTGATCCTGTAGACCTGCTTCCTGAACCTTCCAGGGTTATCCGCAGCAGTCAGCCGTAGGGTCCACTACCTTGCGGTGCACTCCTGATCCCAAAGGTGTGCATCTGTCACCCAGCCTCTAGGTGACCTGACAATAACATTTAAATACCCCACTTATAAAATAAACAACATTCTAACAGATTCCTGAAGCACTATGGAGCACATGGTGTGCACGTTTTCCCCTCCTGAATTATGGGCAGCTGTTCTGCCTCCAGATTCCTGTTCGAATCTACCTTTTTACTGAACTGTTTATTTTCACGTTGCTTGACTTTATTTTCCCTTTTACCCTATTTTGTCTCCTCATTCGCCGGTCTAACCTACATGAGATGAACTTCACCACCACCAGAATCCACCTGCAAAATCTTCCCTCTACTATCCACCTCCTGGAGTTTACCACAAAAGGACCTATTGAAGCCTCCACAAGGTACTATCAGCATCTTTACCTACCCTATACTTATGGTTCTTAAAATAGTATCCTTTAAGGTGCATGGCCTAAACGCCCCAGCTAAGAGGGCCTCCGTTTGGAGAGAAGCACTCAAACTCCAGGCTGATGTTCTCTGTATACAGGAGACCTATCTCTCAGCCTGTAATACTCCATACTTTTACCACAAAAGGTTTCCTCACATCTTTTTGACCTCAGCACCTACGAAACAAAAAGGTGTTCTCATTGCCATCAAAGATTCCATGGCCTTTACACTACAAGAAACCCAGGTCAATCCAGAAGGACGATATCTAATCCTAATAGGAGAACTTAACAACAAACCCTACACTATTGTGAATCTTTATGTGCCTAACTCCCATCAAATCCGCTTTCTGAAGAAAATGTTTTGTAGACTTGCTACAATCCAAAAAGGCTACCTGGTAATGTGTGGAGACTACAATCTAACGGCAGATTACATAATAGACACTACCTCTAAGTCCAAATGGCCCCTACCCATGCTACAACATCTGCTACATACCGAGGATGTTTATGATGTCTGGAGATGCCAACATTCAAATGAACGGGACTACACTTTCCACTCGTCCAGACATAACTCATACTCATGAATCAATTTAATTTTAGTTGATAAGATGTTGTTACAGGCAGTGTCTTTCTTCACCATACATGACATTTGGTGGTCTGACCACGCAACTGTCTCTATAACAGTGGTGGAGGGGCACACTCAGAGTCGTGCATATGTATGGCGTGCTAACTCCCGTATACTTCAAATGTCTTCTCATGCTGCCACCATTACCAAAAACATAATTGAATTTTTTTTCACTGAACACTCACTCTGTATCTGACTGCCAGGTTGTGGTGTGCGCATAAAGCTTTTATTAGAGGGAATATTTTACAACTCTGTTCATGGGAGAAGAGGCAGAGGATGCGAAAATTAGACCAACTTCTTGGTGAAATTAAGACTCTAGAGTCCCTGAACAAAAACACTGCTGACACACACATAGCAAATAAACTCTCCCAACATCGCTCTGATCTCATGCTCCTGCTCATTGAGCAGTATGACAAGTGCATCAACTCACTAAAACTATCCAATTACTCATCTGGCAACCGAGCAGGCAAATTTCTTGCTCAAAGACTCAAAGTATGTAAACCTAAAACAAAAATCCCATACCTAATCCATCCATTAGATAATAAAAAAAATTCAACCCAAAAGACATAGCAAATTAATTTGCTGAATCCTTCATTGTACAATCTTGAGAAAGATCCTAATACCCCCACCACCTACAGATGAGAATATACAAGCTTTTTGACCTCCTCTCTCTCTCACAGGCACATCTAGCTTCTCTCAATACCCCCATTATGGAGCCTGAGATCATAAAAGCGATAAAAACCCTACCATCTGGCAAATTACCAGGACCTGATGGATTAACAAATGACTATCGTAAAATCTTCCAAAACATTCTATCCCCAACACTACAGTCGGTCTATGCTGATGCAATGTCCTCTGCCTCATTTCCCATTGTGATGCTCAAAGCCTATGTTGTCACCATTCCTAAACCGGGTAAAGAACCCTCCACCCCTTCAAATTTTAGACCCATCTCATTACTTAATATGGATGTCAAACTATACGCCAAAATCTTGGCCCATAGACTTCTTCCTATCTTACCCACTCTCATCAAACCTGACCAAACAGGTTTCACTTCAGGTAAACAAGCATCCGATGCTACGAGGAGAGTCATCAACATTATACAATATGCTAAGACCTGTCAGGTGCCTTCTCTGCTCCTCTCTTTGGATGCAGAGAAGGCATTCAACAGGATACATTGGGGCTACATGACACACACACTACAAAAATTTGGCTTCACAGGACCCATCCTCTCTGCCATCCTGGCCCTTTACTCATCCCCCTGTGCACAAGTCTACACATCAAATATGCTCTCAACCCCCTTTACTAAATCGAAAGGTACACGAAAGGGATCCCTATCCCCCTCGTTTTTTAATCTCCTTACAGAGCCACTGTCTGAGAGGATTAGAACCCATCCTAATATAATAGGTTTCCCCCTTCAAGACAGACCCCCACGACATACACTTATTCGCAGATAACATAATTTTGTTCCTAACTTCTCCAGCTACATCACTACCTCATGCTTATACTATCCTCAATGAGTTTAGCCAAATCTCCTTCTATAAAGTAAACTTTACAAAATCACTTATTTTGGAATTGAGTATTCCACCCCCCCTCCGTTCCCAACTACAGTTAGATTTTCCCTACACATGGAGTAAGTCAAACATATCGTATTTGGGACTACAACTAACGGCAGACCTACAGAAATTAGCATATGCTAACTACTTACCCTTGATAGATAAAATAACTAAAGAAACAAAAAGGTTAGCCAGAATAGAAATGTCCTGGTCTGGCCATTTGACCTCATTCAAAATGCTCCTACTGCCTCAAATATTATACGTTTTCCGAACACTCCCCATCCCACTGTGCAGTAACCATCTTAGATATCTATACTCCCTGCTTACACAATTTATCTGGTGCTCAAAATGACCACGATGCTCTAAAGCTCTCCTGGTCAAGCACAGATTTGCAGGGGGCCATGGGATTGATAGATATTCAGGATTATTTTCGAGCCTCCATTCTCCCTAACTTAAAAATTGGTTTAATCCCTCCCCTGATATTCTTTTGAGCAGCATTGAACAGGCTCTAAGCCCAACTTAAAACCTACACTCTCTCTTGCTCCTGGATGCATGGCAACCATTCCCCATATAACACCTCCCGCTCACTATACAAGCCTCCCCGTTGGCTTGGAGGGACCTTCGCAAACTACCACCCCCAACCTCTAGCAAGGTAGACATCCCCATACCCTTCAATATCCTTGCATATGTGATTCCGAACTTCACAACCACTGATTGGCACAATAAAGTCATAAAGTGAATTGCAGATCACAATGACACCCTCAAACGATTCACCACACTCCAAAAACAATTCAACTTAATACCCGCAGATTGCTATAAATACAACCAAGTCTCCCATCTCCTGAGATCCATCAAAATACACCACATATATTTCACAGAGGGGATATGGTTGTTCTACACTACAGCCCCCACATCTCTCAAGGGTATATCTCTCTTCTACAATTTCTTCCAACAAAAACGTAACTTCACCAAATCTCACCCTTACCGAAAATGGGAATCCGATCTAGACTCTAGACTCACAGTAGCAATATGCACTTAAATCAAAGTACAAAGCCTCTAAATGTGTTAACCATGGGGAACTATTGCAAAAAAATAGCCCTTAGGTGGTATCTTATGCCTTACAGACTATCCAAATTCTGCCAAACCAACTCCCCAACCTCCTCCATATGTTCTGGACCTGCAAACATTTGACTAGCTTTTGGAATAGCATATTTTGCTCCATCTCAAGCATTACAGGGATCCTGACACCCCCAAGCCTAGCTTAGCAGTACTAACATAGGCATTGAAAATCCCCCCCCCCCCCCGATTTTTGCGTTGAAACTACACACATTCTTCTGGTCGCTAGAACATTGATAGCGAAACATTGGAAAACTGATAACGCACCAAATGCTTCTGAAGTATTCAAAACTACTCCCACTATGTTTATGAACCCTTACTGGCTAGAAGATGCATTGTGTATCAAACAGTTTGATACACAATGGAGAATATGGAAAAACTGGTTTAAAGTAAATTAATGACTTATTCTTTGATGATAATATTTCTCATTCCCATCCACTTCTTTCTGCTCATGTAAAGGTCAGACCAAAGACAATTTCCCTTTTAACCTTGTTTATACCCCACCCTATGTTTTATTTTATATACATTTATTTTTCTTTATACATTCTATATCTAAAATATACTCAGCTATTGATACTCTGAGATTATCATTTTTCAGTATAGATCCTCTTTAGACCATTGGTCCCCTACTTTCAGGTTGATGTAACTTCTGCAACTTTTTGTTTCTAAAATAGGTAATCCAATGGCTGTTGAATATCCAGTTATCTGTGCCTTATGAGGACTCCTTCACTACTACATACAGCTGAATGTATATCATTATACTTTTATACTATTTGTATTATATCTTGTTTTATGAAAATGTTTCAATAAAAAACAATACAAAAGTGGTGGAGCACTGAATTTTGCTACAAAGTCGGTCAAATTTGGATTTTATTTATTGTCACTTATCACAGTTGTGCACAGTTACACAATGATATTTATATGAAGATGTTTTCTTAGCACTTATGTATTCACTTTATGTGTTTAATGATTCACGTTTTTGTAATTTTTATTGATTTAAATGGACAGTCCAACATATACAGTATTTGTATGGTTTGTATGATGTTTTGTATTTTTATATTGAGTGCAGCTGTTCTAATTTATAACATATGGTAAGGGTGCACTGAGAGCAGGTTTATTTATATGTAAGAAGGCCAGTATGGTGGCCTGAATTTATGGGAGGAGCCCGGAGGGTATTTAACCAGCCCACTCGCCTGTGGTCTTTGTCGGTTTCCTGTGCGCGATGCTATGTCACTAGGCTAACTATTTGAGATTCGTTAGCGTCCATGAGTTCCGTCTTCGAAGTTCTCGAGGCTTTCGTTACCGTTGTGGTTTTCTACAATGTGTCTGGCTCGGCTGTCGCAGGTAGGGTTTTTCATTTGACCTTTCATTTCATGCATTTCTGTTAGATATCTTGTCACTAGACCTCGATATCGAAATTTACGAGCCATTTGTTAAAACCCTGCACGTAGCCATATCGTTAGCCACTCACTTGCACCACTATCACAACAAACATTTCTACATTTTATGTACCTCACTCCGAGTCCAACCCTGCAACAACAGTATCGTACCACTTCGTTTAAACGTGTCACAAATGTTTTTACATCACCGTACCATGCTCCACAGACAGGTCGTTGCCAGTCGCAAATCGCGGCACACCGACTCGTGTCTCAGTCGTAGCTAAATCATTTCAACCATTTCAATCATTTCATTCATTTCTCTGTCACTTACCACGCTATGAATTGAATGGCATCCGTGATGCACCGATTCGTCCCAGTGTGCCCCAGTTGTTTTTCGGACTCATTTCAGTACATGCTCCAGAGTTTGGTTTGTAGTTAGTTGCAGTTTACGGCTCACCGACTCATGCCTCTGTCATGGCAATCATTTCACTGTCACGCATCACGTCTCGGGTCGAATCCAGTCGCATCTTCATGCACTGATTCGTCGTTGGCGTGCCGCAGTTGATTTTTGGCCTCATTTCAGTACATGTTCCAGAGCCCGTTTTCGTTGTTAGTCAAAATTTCGGCTCACCGATTCGAGCCTCTATCATGGCAATCATTTCACTGTCATGTATCATGTTCCGAGTTGAATTCAGTCACATCCGTGATGCACCAATTCGTCCTGGCGTGCCCCAGATGTTTTTGGCCTCATTTCAGTACATGCTCCAGAGTCCGGTTCATTGTCAGTTGCACTTGCGGCCAACCGAGTCGTACCTCCATCATGGCAAATCAATTAATTTCACTGTCACATATCGCGCTCCAATTCGAATCCAGTGGCATCCGCAATGCATTGATTCGTCTCGGCATGCCCCAGTTGGATTGGCCTCATTTCAATTCATTTCATTTGCTCCACAGTTTGATTCATTGCTTGTCGCAGTCGCGGCACCATTTCGTGCCTACATATAGGCATAAACATTTCACTCATTTCATCTCATTTCATATTCATGCTCCACAGTTTGATTACTTGCTTTCCGCAGTCGCGGTACTGATTCGTGCCTATACCCAGGCATTAACATTTAACTCAATTAATTTCATGCAACAGTCGCATCAAGTCAAAAGACTCAAAGCCACTCCAAATCAACAAGGTCGCATAAACGCACTGCAAAGTTACACAAGTCAGTCACTTAAGTCACCTTTTCAATTCAGATAGTCAAACCCCTCACCAGTCGTCATATGTCATTTCTCTCTCCAGGTCAGTCAAGTTCAGTAGGCCCACCCTGCGTCAGGTTGGACGGTATTCCCCCAGGTAAAAAAAAAAACACACCCCTCTAAAAAGGACAGGAAATGGGTACATATGCTGATACAGAAAGAAGAAACAATCTAGACTTTATCTCACCCTCAATAGGTTCCGGTCGACCATCTTGCGACCTCAAATTACAGGACATCACTTCCAGGGCACAAGCCACCTAGAGCCATGTCTCAAGCTGGCAGCGAAGACTTCATCGCCCCTCTGTCACCTTCCCCAATGTCAGAGAGTGGCAGCGTGCAGTCCCTCAGAGGATGGACCATCCCCAAATTAACGGCGGAACTGAAGTGCAGGGGTGTGCCTTTCCCTGCTACAGCCAGGAAGGCAGAGCTTTTCAAGCTCCTCTTCCCCCCGCCAGCCACAGCTGGGCCCAGTACCCAACAGGCTTCCCTCCAAACAATTTCCGCTGCTATATCCCAACTTCACACCATGGTGTCATCTTTGTCAACTACAGTCATGGATATCCAAGCCAGAGTAGTACTCTTGGAGGCTCGCACGGCCACGACCATCCCTGACCCAGCCACAGGGCAGGTTCTGACACCCCTTCCTGCAGGTACTACAGGGACAAGTCCTACTATTTGCCCAGCACATTTGGTTCCAGCCAGCATTAGGAAGGACATCCTCGACGGCAAGGACGTCAACCTTGCCTCCCTCCTCATTTCATCCACGACCTGGCAGAGAACAAAGCCTATACCTGGGGAGACGTGTCAGTGGTCCTCAAGGCCAAAGATCCTAGGCTCAACCGAGAGTTGACCATCCCAGAGTTTGCGCTGGCCTTCGGCATGGTAAGGGATGTCTTATGCTCAGCCTCCTCCAACAGAAGGGAAGAGCTGGATTTATATCTCCACACCGTGGTGGACTTATGCTACAAATACGGAGGTTTTTCATTCTACAATTACCATTGTTCCTTCTTCACCAAAGCAGCAGCCAGGCTGGCACAATTTCAGACAGGCACAGATTGGAGCATTGTGGACACTGAATTGTTCTGCCATCACTTTGCTGGCTTGTTCTCACCATTATGCACTATTTGCCAATCCTCCACCCACACTGCTGCCTGGTGTGCCAATGTGGCAGTTACTCCCCCATTCGAGTTCCCCTCCACTTCCGGTGCAGTTCAAAGCCCATCGGCCCCGGTACAGACGTCCCAAGTGGACAAGTTTGGATGCTTTATTCGGACCGTAGGAGGAGCAGCTATCTGTCACAACTACAACTATGGCTCATGTAATTTTAGCCAATGCCGCTGGTCCATATCTGTATCATATGCCAGAGGGCACATCCTAGAAATTTATGTGAGGTCAAGCAGCAGAAGAAGGCATGACTAGGCCAAGTTAATGTCCTATGGCTGGGGTTCTAGCTCACCTCACACCCCACTCCTTACCTGGCCACCTTCCTTATCCAAGGATTTACAGCAGGGTTCCATACTGGCCTCATCTCTCTGCCCCACACAACCTATGAATGCAGGAACCTCCGCTCAGCGGCCACCGATAAGCAGGCCATAGACCAGCTTTTACAGGTCAAACTGGAGCAATACTTCATCATAGGTCCCTTCACACAGCCCCCTTTCATCACTTGGAGAGTTAGCCCTATTGGGCTTGTCAAGGGCAAGTTCTCGAATAAAGCTTCTTGGTGTACGACCTGTCTGCACCTCATTCTTCTCACATTCCCAGCCTCAATTCCCTAATTCCCTCTGAGGAGTTCTCCCTGAAGTATGCCTCCGTAGATATGGCAATTCAGGCCATTATCAAAGCAGGCACAGGTGCCTGGCTCTCCAAGGCTGACATCTTAGATGCCTATAAACTCCTGCCTATCCACCCGTCCCTCTGGTGTTGGCATGGCATTAAGTGGAGAGAGGCGTACTACTTTGCTACCAAGCTGACCTTTGGCTCTAAAAGCAGCCCCTGGCTCTTCAACACTTTTGCACAGACCCTCACCTGAATACTTATACATAAGGCTCAGTGCCAAGAGGTCATCCATTACCTGGACGACTTCTTGTTAATCGAACAGCCCGGTATGCCCGGAGGAGACCTCAACAATCGCTGAACACAAGGTTGACGGACCAGCACACTCCATCATCTTCCTCGGAGTTAACCTGGATACTTGCTCCATGCAGGCCAGCCTCCCCCTTGACAAATTAAACCGCATTAGGTCAATCCTACAAGAATTCACCCACACAAGAGGGTGTACTAAAAAGCAGCTCCAGTCCCTGTTGGGCATGCTCATTTTTGCCATGCGAATCATTCCTTTGTGTCACGCCTCCTAGTCTACCTCTCACAGGCACAGGACCCCGATCAGATCCTCAATTTTGACACTGCAGCAGTAGCAGACTTATCAATGTGGGAGGAGTTCATTTCCACCTGGAATGGTATATCCATGTTTATACCTTCAATATCACTCCAATCACCACAGGTAGTAACAGATGCCACAGCCTCCACAGGCTTCGCTGCAATTATTGGCCACCATTGGTTTGCAGGACCCTGGCCTCCAGAGATGCTTTCAATCCCCGGGTTTACCCTGACTTCTTCTCTCTTCGAGCTTTACCCGATCGTGGCAGCCGCCCAGCTCTGGGGTCATATCTGGACAGGACAAACTGTGGCCTTCACTACCGACAACCAGGCCACAGCAGATATCATAACTAAAGGCAGGTCCAAGTCGTTCTTGGTTATGTCCTTCCTACGCAAGCTGGTACAACTTTCCCTTCAGCACCAACATCCACTGTACATTCATTCCGGGCAAATGCAACCTTGCCGCAGATGCACAGTCATGCTTTAATTTCACCTCCTTCTTTGTGCAGGTTCCCAAAGCTGACCCTGTATCAGCCTGTATCCTGGCCTAGTCTCAGCTGACTCTGGACTAGAAAAGCATCTCCGTGGAGCGACCCAGCTCATTAACCAGTCTCTGTCCCATAACACACTCAAAGCATACCAAATAGCTTGGAGTGCTTTCCACAAATTCCTGGCAACCTGCTCAGTGGGAACTACTACAGACGCCAAGCACATACTGGCCTTTATCTCATATTGCCATAGCGACTTGGCCCTGTCCCACAATACTATCTGGCTATACTTAGCTGGCACCCAACACTTTCTGGCTCTACAAAATCCCACAAGACCGTCCTTGTTCACAAGCCATGAGATCTGAGCCAGCCTACGTGGCATACAGAAACAACAGTCGATAATCATGGCCAAACGCCTACCTATAACAAGTACCATCTTCAAAGACATGTTCACTATCCTTGCCAGTTCTCCATTTGGTCTTCTCCCCATCTTGGTCATACAAGCAGCTATCTATCTGGCCTACTACGGGTTCCTGCGGCCTGGTGAGTTCACCTGACATAACCCTGCAGGCCAACTCCTGCATAGACGTCACTTGGTTCGCTACCAAGACCATTTCATCTTCCATCTTGCGGTATCCAAAACCCAGCAGTCAGGCCCCGGAGTAGATATCCACCTCTACAAAACTAACAATAGCTGGTGTCCAGTTACCATACTTAACCGCCTACTGTCACTCCTTCCCGAACAGTCAGGTCTAGTCCCCTTCTACCCTTTCCGGTCAAACCTTTGAGTGCCAGCCAGTTCGTGGAACATGTGAGGATTCTTCTCCGCAACCTACACCTCAACCCCAGTCAGTACTCCGGTCACTTTTTCCGTATCGGAGCAGCCTCGACAGCATCCCGGCATGGGGTCCCAGATCACGTTATTAAGAGACTAGGCAGGTGGAAGTCTGCTTGCTTCACCCAGTACATCCCTAATCCTCAGGTGGAAATGTCACAAGCATTTAACAAACTCGCTCAATGAATAAGACTAAAACCAATAAACTTAACCCCTACCTGAATGTTTTTGCCCCCTTATTTTGGTATGCCGGCCATCAGACCAAGGCTCACTTCAGGTCCATTTCATGTTGTAAGTCTTATGATAAGTCTATGTTGTTCATATCTGTATCGACCATAGGGCTTCAACCATAAGTAAGAAGGCCAGTATGGTTTCCTGAATTTATGGGAGGAGCCCGGAGTGTATTTAACCAGCCCGCTCACCTGTGGTCTTTGTTGGTTTCCTGTGTGCGATACCCACCCTCCCATCCCCCTTTTTTTTTTTTTTTTTCAATTTGAAAATTTTTATTAGTTTTGAACATATACAGGGATAGCGATTCTTTGCAAATAAAAGTACACCAACATTTTAAGTTACAAATTGGCATTATACAGTAAATTATTCCTATTGCTTTTAAACCATATGTTCTTTATGGCTATTGTATTATTTGTGTTAGTAGAGGACCATTTACAATATTCCCTTATAGAATCACAACTCATACTTTCTAAGCATGGTAATTGTTGATTATCGTATGCATGCAGTTACGATTAAGGTTATTCCTCTATCTAGGTTGTCAATTTCAACCTAGGAAGTTATAATAGAGTAATATCAATAGAAGGAACCTCTAAATGAAACAGAACAAAAATGGATACAAATACAAATTGGAAATTTCCGTTATTGCTAGTTTACAATGGAAGTATCCTTCAACTATAACTAACACTATTACTATTACTACTACTAGTGTAACTATCTAGTCCTCACTGGCTAACCTTTGTTACTGAAGATGTGCCTGCCTCTGTTATGACTTTTCAGAGGACATTAGTTAAGTTATGTGTTGTAATCCACTTTTCCCATTTTCATTTGAAGTTGTCTTTATTGCCATGGATATTAGCATATGAATGTTCATAAATGCAGTGTAGATTTACTCTAGAGACAACTTCTGTGAGTGTGGGTGCTATGTCATTTTTCCATTGGCACATTATGGATAGTCTGGCTGCTATTAAAATATGTAAAACTATTGTTCTTAAATTAATAGGGAAGAGTTCTATTGAAAGTCCTAGCAACGCCAATGCTGGAGAAGGTTTGGTTATGATACCCGTGACAGAGGAAATCAGTTGGGAAACAGACTTCCAGTAGCTGGAAATAGATTTGCAATGCCAAAGCATGTGCATCAAATTCCCAGGGTACCCGTATTTATGCCAGCAGTCTGGGGATTGTTCTTTATATATTTTCGCTAATCTAACTGGAGTTAGGTACCACCTATATAGTAATTTATGTACATTTTCCCAGTGTAACACATTCTGGGAGCTCCTTTAAAGTTAAGTACCCGCTTTTTAACCGAAAAATCTGGAATTAAGAATTCAATTGTTTCTAGTGGTATATCATCTAAGGGAATATATATAGGTTCTTGCTTCCTTTTCAGGAGACCTGTCCAAGCCTGAAGTGAGGCGGAGATTGAAGGATGTTCTGTTAGATACATTGGTTTATTAGTGGCCGCTGCTAATAATAAGGCTCTAAGATTCGTATTTTTCACCATATTTTTTTCTTTTATAACCCATTGTTTTGTTGAGGATGGATCAAGCCATGCTTTAAGCTGTTCTAGAAGAATTGCTTTATAATAATCTTTGATTATTGGTACCCCCATTCTTCCTTTCGATCTGTGTTTTGTAAGGATAGAGAAAGCTATTCTTGCTCTGGCTCTTTTCCAGATAAAGGATCTTAGTGAAGTGTCGAGTTTATTAAAGAAAGAGGTTGGTAGGAGTATTGGGACTGTCCTAAGTATGTAAAGAATTTTTGGTAAAATAATCATCTTTAAAGTTGCTATTCTGCCCATCCAGGATACTTCAAATTTGCCCAATTGTGAGAGTTCATTCTGAACAGAATGAAGCAGTCTTTTATAGTTGGCGTCATAAAGGTGAACAGATTTAGCTGTGAGGAAAATCCCTAAATATTGTATTTTGTTATTGTCCCAATTACCAGGACATATTACTTTAATTTTTGCTCTTATTTTATGACTGAGGTTTGTAGTGAGAATTTGGCATTTGGCTACATTAATCTTATAGTATGATATGATGCTGAAGGAATCGATCAGTGTGCATATTTCTGGCAATGAGGATTCAACCTCAGAAAGTGTCAGAATGACGTCATCTGCAAATAGTCCTATTTTATGACTTTTACCGGCTATAGATATACCTTTAATATTGGGTGAGCTTCTGATGGCCTCCGCAAATGGTTCCATTACTAAAGTAAAAATCAAAGGGGAAAGGGGACAGCCTTGCCTTGTGCCATTTGTTATGTTGAAGGTATCAGAGAGCACAGAGGAAGTAAAGACTTGTGCCGATGGATTTGTATATAATGCTAAAATGGCTGATAGGATAAGGCCTGTGAAACCAAATTTTTTGAGAGTAGCTTGTAAATATCCCCAATGCACTCTGTCAAACGCCTTTTCAGCATCTAACGCTATAAAGGCCGTAGGCAGTTTGCAGTTTCCAGCTATGCGGAGTAGGTTAAGAATCTTGCGAGTGCCATCAGGAGCTTGACGACCTTTTACGAATCCCACCTGATCAGGGGCAATTAGGGACGGGGTTATTTCAGCCAATCTATTAGCAATGATCTTTGCATACACTTTAATGTCTGTATTAAGGAGAGAAATTGGCCTAAAATTTTGTGGTGTGGTGGGATTTTTCCCTTGTTTGGGTAATGTGACTACTAGGGCTTTAAGCATTTCTGTCGGTAATGAGCCTGAGGATGCTGCTGTGTTGAATACTTCCACTAAATGAGGAATTAGACTATCAGAGAAGTTTTGATAGTACTCCGCTGATAGTCCATCTGGACCTGGAGATTTATTCAGCGCCATAGATTTAAGGACTTTCTGAACTTCTATTACTGACATTTTTGGATTAAGACGTTCCAATTTCTCACAATCAAGAGTCGGAAGTTCAACCTTCTTTAGAAATTTCGAAATTCCCTCAGTAGTAGGTTGGGAGGTGTTTGGATCTAATTGAAGATTATAAAGTGTACTATAGTAGTTTTTAAAAACATTTGCTATATCTTTAGGGTGAGATAACTTAGTTCCTGTCTTGGGGTCTGTTATATGAGCTATTCTAGTTTTTGTTTTTTTTGTTTTGATATGTTGGGCTAATACCTTTCCCGCTTTATTCCCAGAGGAATAGTAGGAGGCTCTTAAATGTTTAAGGCCTTTTTCATAATCATATATGAGAAGTTGTTTAAGTTCTAATCTACAACTTTTTAGTTCCTCTATTAAAGTTTGGGTCATGTCTTTTTTATTCTGTGATTCTAATTGGCAAATTTTAATTAGGAGGGATTTAGTTACTTGCATTCTTTGTCTTTTTTCCCTTGATGCTATTTGCAGTAGTAGGCCTCTGATAAAAGCTTTATGGGCACACCAGATAGTAGATGCTGGGGTCTCATCAGTAGTGTTGAACTGAAAAAATTCTTCTAGTTGTTTTTTAATTTTTTCTCGATGGGTGTTATGAGTGAAGATGCGTGTATTATTACGCCATAAAATTACGGGGGTCACATTATTTTATTCTTCTAATTCTATTTCAAAAGATTTTTATTAGTTTTTGAAAAAAAAGACAATAACAAGCTGCAGTTACATATCATATATGTAAACAAACCATAAATAAATGGTACCATGGTATGTTATTGTTTGGTAACATCTTATATACTAGAGTTACATCATACAGTAGGTGTCTTTGGTGTTACCTCGGGTCAGATATTAACTCATCCGTGTCATTACCGGCCTTTGTGATTTGGCTTAGAGTTTCTATCCAATTCCTCTGCCAGCACCCCTATATGGGATCACACTGTGCCGGAGAGAGGAATGGGGTCCATCCTCTAAAGGCCTAATGATGGAGCAATGTAAAAACAAAATAAGTATACGAACCAAATAAACCTTGGTAGAAACAATAGCATGCTAAACTGAAAACATTTCAACCTTATACTGGCTATCCCTCTGGCAGAGACGCTGCTTAGTCAAGAAACATATAGATGCCATTATGTGTATTTTAAACACAGGGACATACTACTTAGTGATATATTCTACTATTGATCCCTCCAGTGTAAACCAACTGAAGGGGTGAGTCCCCTTTATTACCAGCCAGAGGTGATGAAAAGACGGGATGGGGAGAAAGAGAAGAAAGAGGAGTAAAGAGGAGAGAGGTGAGATATTGCTGTAGAGTCTAGATAAGAGAGGAGTTTGGCTGTCTGCTAGGTAAACCCACTTCTATTGGAGTGCTATTTCTAAGAATTTGGATGTTCCCTTATTCCTATATATTTGGACCATAGTTCCCAAGTCTTCTCATACTGAGCTGAGGTGTCTAGTATAGAGCTTACTAATTTTTCCTGTGTCATTATCCATGACACTTTCCGTTTTGCCGCTAAGATAGAAATTGATGGCTTCTTCCATGCTTTAGCTATTTAGCTAGGGTAATTTTAGCTCCCAGAAGAATAAAAAATACTAATTTTTGTGATGATTTTGAGATCCCCGGTATGGGGTGGTTGAGAAGAGCAGTTAGAGGAGACTTGGAAATGGTCTTACCTGTTACTTTGGATATGGTGTAAAGTATTTTTTGCCAAAAGATCCTGATTTTCGGGCATTCCCACCATACATGTATCATGGAACCTTTCATGTGACATCCGCGAAAGCAGAGAGGGGAGACTGAGGGATGCATCATAGAAAGCCGGGAGGGGGTTAAGTACCATCTGGTGATTACCTTTAGGCTAGCTTCAATCAGGGAAATATTAAAAATGCCCTTGAAGGATCGGAAGAAGGTCATGTGCCAGTGATCTAGGTCCCATGTGTCCTGTAAATCCCTCTCCCAAGCCAGCATGAACGTTGCTTTCCTATCTGTAGTAGCAAGCGAATAGTAGATTAAGGAGATGCCCCCCCTCTGCTCCATGAGTCCCCCACACCATATTTCTTATGGGGTGAATTTCCGAGGTTCCGGTTTCTCAACCCAGGCTGATTGGAAAAAGTGCGAAATTTGAAAGAATCTGAACCGCTCTGAATTGGGGAGATCCAGATGTTTTACACAATGGTTAAGGGATATCGGCCCAGCTGCGGTAAAATAGTTCCCGATCCGGTACATTCCCCTGTCCAGCCACCACTGAAATGCTTTTATGTCCATACCCGGTGGAAAAGCGGGATTACAGAACAAGTGGGATAGGGGTTTGCTTTGCGATACCAGAGAGGGGCTCTTTCTGAGAGTGTCCCATATCGACAGAGATTGTGATAGGGCAGGAGACAAGACTGAAGGTCTAGCCTTTGGTGAGCACCAGAGGAGGAAGTCAATTGTATATGTTGGCACCGCCTGTCTCTCCATTTCTACTCAATCAGGTTTGGCTGTTTTGGCGTAAACCATCGATATCTGTGCTAGTCTAGCCGCTTGGTAATACCAAAAAAGATTTGGAAGTCCCAAACCACCCCTATTTCTTAGATCGAATAGGGAGCGTCTCGGGAGACGGTGCCCCTTCGATCCCCGAATAAATTTTACTACCTTGTTTTGGAGTGCTGAAAGGTGATCCTTCCGTATGGCAATCGAAAGTGCTCTGAAAATATATAGTAGTCGCGGTAGCAGAGTCATTTTTACAGAGTTTATTTAACCTAACCAGGAAATGTGATGCGGCGACCATTGTTTGAGGTCGCATTCTAATTTTTTATATATTGGAGGGTAATTTGCATGGTATAGCTGTTCAAATTTAGGAGTAAGATTGACTCCAAGGTATCTTATGCTAGACTCGCTCCATGAAAAGCGGAACGCATCTTGCAGCCGAGACACTAGAGCAGATGGGAGGGACACATTTAGAGCTTGGGACATGGAGTTGTTAACACATAATCCCGAGACCTGTGCAAAGTCTTCTAGGAGCTTGCATAGCACCGGCAGGGAGATTAATGGTGACGTGAGGTAAAGAATGAGGTCATCAGCGAACAGGCCGCATTTATGTGTAGATGACCCACAGCGCACCCCCGCTATGTCCGGATTAGTGCGTATAGCTATTGCTAATGATTCAATCGCTATCGCAAAAATCATAGGCGAGAGTGGGCAGCCCTGGCGGGTCCCTCTTGCTATTTTAATAGGTTCAGAGAGTTGTCCTTGTAATTTAATTCTCGCTTCAGGGCAAGAGTATAGGGAATAAAGTAACCCTGAAAACCGAGGGCCGAAGCCCCATTTTTGTATAATCGAAAATAGGTAGGACCAAGAGACAGAGTCGAACGCTTTTTGTAGGTCTAGAGACAGTAACATTCCCTGTTGGGCTCCACTGCCATCCCAGCCCGATTGCAGGATTGAGACCACATCCACCGTTCTTCTGATTTGGTCAGGACCTTGCCTTCCAGGGATGAACCCCACTTGGTCCTTGTGAATGTAGGATCCAATAAAGGAGGCCAAATTTTAGTCATTATTTACAGATTGTTATTGATCAGGGATATGGGTCTATAGTTGGAAACCTCTCCCTGGTCTTTATCTGGCTTTGGAATCACGGTTATGAAAGCAGCGTTCATCTGCGGGTCCAGAGGCTCTCCCTTGGTTTTGAAGTTAATGAATTTAGCAAGATAGGGCGCTATGGTATTTGCATAAGTCTTATAGTATGGTACGGAGAAGCCGTCTGGACCCGGTGCCGAACGCCTCTTTAGGTTTTTGATTACCGCTAGAACTTCAGCGGTAGTAACTGGGGCTTCGAGTCTGTCTCTGTGTTCCGCCGATAGGGTAGGAATCGGGAGATTGTCTAGGAAGTTAGACAGAGATTGGGGATTATTTGCCTTATGTTCGCTATACAGATCTGCGTAGAAGCCATGGAAAGCTTCCATAACTTTCAAAGGGTTTGTGGTGTGGGGTTGGCCCGCTATTTTAATTTTAGGAAAGGTATAGGAATGAGGGCGCAGTGTGAGACGGAACGCCAAGAGAGATCCGGCCCTGTCCTTCTGATAGTAATATTTCGCTCCTAGCCATGTTAGACTTTTTTCAGCCTTTGCTGTGAGAGCTAAGTTTAGTTCTAGGCGCGCCGCATCCAGTCGGGAAACGGGTATTACATCCGGGTCTCTCTTGTGCTCCGCACACAATTTTTGAAAGTTCTTTTCTAGGTTGACTATGTCTATCCCGTGTTCTTTTTTAATTTTGGCTGCTATTTGTATTCATTTCCCTCTTATTGTGGCCTTATGAGCTGCCCATAAGGTTTCCGCGGAGACATCTGCAGTATCATTTTGATTACAGTATTCGGTAATGGCCTTTTCAATTTCTACTTTCCAGGCGGGGTCAGAAAGGATATTTTCTTTTAGTCTCCAAAGGTTATATTTGTGGTTTGGGGTTTGGTTATTTAACAGAACACTTAACAAGGAGTGGTCCGACCAAACCGTGTCAATAATGTGTGATCTTTGGGCTGCCGGGATCAAGTTATTCGAGACTAGCAGATGGTCTAGATGGGCATAGGATTGGTGGGCATGGGAGAAATGAGTGTAATCCTTTTTGGTGGGATTTAACTCCCTCCAAATGTCTGTGAGTCCCTGTGTATATAACATCTTAGCTATTTTCAAATTGGTTTTAGTTGGACGGATGTTTTGGGCGTTGGGGGGTTTAGATCTATCTAAGCCCTGGTCAAAGGCTACATTGGAGTCTCCCCCAAAAATTATGGAGCCTTCTAGCATAGGTCCAAGCGTCTTAAACATTGAGCTAAAAATTTTTTGCTGTCCTGTGTTAGGGGCATAGTAAGATACCAGGGAATAAAGTCTGCCCTCTACGGATCCCTAAACTAGGATATACCTACCCTCTGGGTCACGCTGTACTTTCTGTAGTGTGAATCTGCAATTTTTAGAGATAAGGATAGCAACCCCTCTGGTCTTATCTTCCGTGTTAGCTAAATAAAATAATGGGAACTGAGCGTGGATAAAATTAGGTTTGTACCGGATCGGGAAGTGGGTTTTTTGGAGAAACAATAGATCAATCTTGCGGGCTTTCATAAAATCTAAAACTTTCCTACGTTTAGAGGGTGAATTCAGCCCTTGAGTGTTATGTGTGGCCACCCTCAATAGGGAGGTTAAATTGTCAGTGACAGCCATGGAGCAGAAGTAGAGGTCTAGCCCCCCATCCCTCAGCGCTTACCTGGTCCAGCTGGAGAGTGGGCACCGGAGATAGAATCTCTAAAACATCCCTGCACGTCTTATTGGAAGAGTGGGTATTTCCCAGCAGACAGCCAACTACAAGAGAATAAATTGTTAGTGAGGAGAGTAGAGAAGAGAAAAGAGGAGGAGGGGAAGAAGAGTAAATCAAGTCATCGTGGAACTTGGGTGAGCAGTAATGGCAATGGAGCACATCACCCCTCACAGTAGTGGATGTGTCCATACCCTGCGAGCAGGGTGGACACATAACCCAGGAGACCGGCATCGCCTGGTCCTTGGGATTAGTGGAGGTGCAGCCTAACTGCCGCAACCTCGGCGCACTTTAATAAGATCAAGAACAAAAAAAAAAAAACTGATCGGATCAAATCCGAACTGGGGATCCGAAGGGGACCCCGCCAACCCTTTGTCCCACCTTCTGCCCCTCCCACCCAGGATACGGTTCCGGGTGGGTGGGGAAGACTGCCTAGGCTGTATCCCAGGCAAAATAAAACTCTTTCCCGCAACTAGAGTACTGTATTAGGAAGTGTCATGGAATAGAACTTTGTTACACTATGCCTTGTATATCTGGATCAGAAAGTAGTGTAGAGGGTAAGATCTGCACATTAAAATAATATAAGTGATCCACCTGAGAATCATGTCAGCTCACAGTGAAATACATAAACCTAAACAAGGCCCGAAAGGGTTGCCCCCACGGGACTGCACTGTATCTGAGAGTAGAGCGTATGTCATTCCTACTAAGAGAAGGTAAAGAGAGACAGGGGGGAGAAGAACGGGGGGGCCAGAAGTCCCCCCCCTCCCCAAAGAAAATTTCTAAAGCCGATCATCTAGTGTTGAGAAACTTAATGACCCTACTCCTTCTCCCCATATATTGGGGGAGAGAAACCACAGGGGCTATCTCCCAAACCCTCACTCGGAGCACTAAATGCGTTCCGGGTAAAAAAGATCTCAGGTAAAATTCAAAAAGGAAAAAGCATAAAAATTAATAAAAAAGGGAAAGTCCACAGAGTTTGTGTAGGTGTACAAAGGAGAAAAAAAAAAGGAGACAAGGGACAGTCATTCAACCATCTTCTTGACTCATGGACTCATGGAGGCCTGGCTTCTTTGGAGTGTTTGTATTTAGGTTTTTCCCACAGGGGCTGCAAAGGGCTTGCAGGAGATGGGCGTTTGTAGGACCCCACCGATGAATTGTTGAAGTCCATAGCTGATTCTTGAGAGATGAGACGGAGGTCTAGCAGAATCCGTTCTCCTTCTGGGAGGCTTCGGAAAGAGTGTGTTTTACCTTTGTGATCAAACTTGAGCGCAAATGGAAAGGCCCATTTGTATTTAATTTCATGTTGCGCCAACATGGCTAATAGGGGCTTCAGTGCCCTCCTTTTTTGTATTGTGTTGGGTGAAATATCTGCAAAGACTTGTATGGCATGTCCTCTGCACGTGAGGGGCTGTTGGTATCTGCACTTTCTCATCACCTCTTCTTTAACCGAGAAGTAGTGTGGTTTGACCACGATATCTCTGGGGAGGCCGTCTTTCTTTGGGGGTCCTAATGTCCTGTGAGCGCGGTCAATTTCCAACTTATGTGGAGGGATGTCCGGGATAAGTTGTTTAATGAAGTCTTGAACCACCATCGTGGAGTCGGTTATAGATTCTGGGAGTCCTCTCAGGCTAAGGTTTTCCCTTCTGGACCTGTTTTCAAGGTCATCAATGCGTGAGAGAGCAGTGTCCAGTTGATCTTGTAGAACCTGTATGTGGTTAGATTTCTGTCTTGTTTTAGATATGGTCTGGTCAAGTTTATCTTCAATTGCCTCCATTCTGGAGCCCAGGGCCTCGAAGTCCTCCTTAATATCGCCAGTTATTTTGGCTGCTGTTTGAGCCAGACCTTTATCCAGCAGGGCTGATAACTGGGAGAAAAGATCAGGGGCTGTGAGGATAGTGTGGGCTGTAGTGAGCGCCATCTCAGGCCCTGTTGTAATGTGAGGGGAGGGAGGCTGTCATGGGGGTGTCAAGGGCTGTTCCGTGAGGTGTTCTGAGAGGGCCGTGAACTGTGCCATCAGAGGAGGGGTACTCACTGGGGTCCCAGAGGGGAGAGAGCGGGTCACAGCGGTGTAGGAGAGTTTGTTTCCTGAGCTCTCTCCTGCTGACTGTGTATCTTGCAGCATTGCGCCCGCCATCTTGAAATCGGCCCGCTCCGCCAAGGCTCTGAATAGCGGTTCTAGATCCCTCCTGGATGAACCGACCAGAATAGATTCGTTCCCCAGCACTTCCTCTCGGTTAGTAGGTGGGAATTATGGTCCCCGGGGTCCCGGTTCCCCCGCTATGTGCGCCGGGTGATCAGGGCAGTGCGGAGCTCCGGGCTTAAGCTGCCATCTTGGAGGAGTCCGTGCATGCGCCTCTTTGTTCTTCTAATTCTAATGTTATGGGGGCATGGTCTGACCAGGTGATGGTATCAATGGTAGTAAGTTTTGCTTTGTATAGTGAAGGCAGGTCTGTAAGTATTAGATCTATTCTTGAATATGATCTGTGGGGGTTGGAGAAACTATCTATATCTATATATATAACCATCTATAGGATATATTATGATTTCTTAGAGCCTTTGTGATAGTAAGGAGCTTTTTTCTATGTTGTATAGTAGCTTGCGATAAATCTGTGTATAAAGCAATACCCGCAAATTGCCCGGTTAATTGTGGATTTTTCCTTATAGCGCGCATGGCTTCTTCTTTGATATGGTAGTAATGAATTCTAGTCAGTACGTCTCTTGGTACCGTGTCTGGAAGAAAGGACGGTTTAGGTAGTCTATGCGCTCTGTCTATTGTCAGCTTCATATCAGTCGCATTGGGCACCAAGGTGCGTAATAGTTGGCGTATATAACCTTGAAGATCGTTGGTAGTAATAGATTCTGAGATGCCGCGGAATTTAATGTTATTCCTGCATGAGCGGTCTTCCATATCTGTCAATTTGGCCGCCATTTTTTGTAAATCATTTTGTTGCTCTTTATAGGCATCTACAAGGTTATTGTGTGCAGAAAATGCATCTTCCATTTTGTGTTCAGTATGAGACATTCTTTGTTGCAAATCATGTACAGAGGCATTAATAGGTTTCAACATATTCATCATATCAATATGTAATGAGTCTCTTAGAGAGATCAGCATATCTTTCATATTTGAGAGTGTCACAGGCTGTGAAGATGAAGGAAAGTGTTCAAGAGGAGTCTGGGTGGAATGCTCTGCGGCACTTTCCTCCATGTCAGATTCTTCTTCCTGGCCAGCTCCTTTAGCCTTTTTAAATTTAGTAGGGCTACGTGTGGATGGACTGTCAGGGGGATAGAAATCAGTCTCAGCTGTGTTTATGCAGTGGATAGCTGTACATACCGAAGATGACGTGCTGCTGGAGTCTGAGGAGATATCTCCCTCTTCGGCTTGCTGCGTGTGAGCTCCGGAGCCGGCGCCATCTTGGTGTGCTCGGCCGCTCTTAGAAGGGTAGAAATCTGTCAATTTCTGCGGGGCAGAGCACTGGGAACCTCGCTTGTGGACTGCTCCGTGTGCCGCTTCATCCAGGGAGGCCATCATGTGTGCATAAGAGTACCTCCGTCGCTTGGTAAGTTGCTCGGCGGTGGCTTGGAGCGGGAGCTTAGTTAGAAAGCGTCCGTCTCTCTCGCCGGCCGGACATGCCCCCCCATCCCCTTTTTAGGGCATTTCTCAAATCATTTCTCTTGGACAAAATATTCATTACTAATCTTAGGTATGCCCCCTTATTGTGGTATGCCGGCCATCAGACGAAGGCAAATTTCAGGTCCATTTCATGTTGTAAGTCTTATGATAAGTCTATGTTGTTCATATCTGTATCAGCCATAGGGCCTCAAATATAATATATATATATATTAAAGTTTCTTAACCACCTCTGTACAACTGCATTGTAACAAAAATGTGTGTTTCTGGAGTGCTGGTACAGAAAACACACACAAGCAGCCAATACCCTTTTATTGGCTGTGATCTGAGCAGTCATCAGATCACAGACACAATATACAGAGCTGATCAGAGTAGCTTTGTGCATTGTGATTACTGTGATGAGATGTCCACTTTCCAAAAAGGGGTAGTTGTGGGGTTTTCACACTGTCCCATTGTTTTTATTTACTATATAAGAACATTATTCCACTGCATACAGTAGCTTGGTGTCAACACAGAAAAACATTTTTTAATCAAAACTCTATACCATTTATAAATAGGTTAAAAGGCAAAGGACCCAACATTGAATCTTAGGGTACATCACTAATAAGCTTGGACCATTCAGAGCATGAATTATTAATCAATACTCCCCAAATAGTCAGTTTTTTTGTATCTAATTACAAAGGGAATTCTCTAAGCCTATAGACTCTAACTTATGCATTAGCTGTGTGGGGGAACTGTGCCAAATTCTTATTCAGATCCAAGTATTCAATATCTACAGCCATTCCTTTGTCTATGTTTTTGTTTATTCCCTCATAAAAAAAGAACTTCAGTCTTTCATGAATCCATGTTGTCTATTGCTTAAAGTATTGTTTTCTAGAAAAAACTTTTCTATGTGTGTATCTTGCTGACAATAAAAGTTATACTAACAGGTCTATAGTTGCTAGGTAAAGACTTTGATCCCTTTCTAAATATAAGCACCGCATTGGCTTTGTGCCAATATAGTGGTACCAAGCCAATAGAGTCTCTAAAATGTAGAAACAATGGCTTAAAAATAACATATGTTTTAATCACCTTTATTTTGTCAAAATGTTTCTAAACCATATCATTTTTAGAGCCATTGAGGGTTTTTGGCATCAATGTCATCCCCATTTTGGACTTGAGCTCCCCTATTTTCTTTAAATAAATTTGCCTTCTTTTTGTCCTCAGTTGCTAACTCTAAATTATCTTTGAACGAGCTTACATGCTTAGAACTATTTTACTATTATGAACAATCCAAACTATTCAGCATAGGGATTCTGCATAATGAAACATTAATTCACTAAAGGAGCAGAGGCTGTTCACTTATCAAAATAAATCTTAACATTTCAATGCAAATATTGGGAGACAAGGTGAACTTGTGTTCCCTTTAAATACACAGTCATGAACCATGAACCCAATAATTATTCCAGTTTGTTCCATTTTCCTCACACATTTTTGGTTATTTATATTGAACACAGTTTCCTCCAGATTTAACACTCACTTTGAAAAGTGAACAGCCTTCATTCTTCTAGTAAGGAGGGAGGAGGGAGGGATATGTATGACTTAAGTAAAAAAAAAAAGTTCATCTATTGACTTGAAGGCAATTAAAATCAAATTTTGGACTGGTTTAACAAAATTTTGAATATGAAAATAACCTTACGTGTATCAGCTTTGGAAATGTCATTCTTGGAAGTGCATGCACGGAGCCGTCTAAACAAGACATGTCTGCTTAGAGCTCAGCACTGACCAGGACCTGACAGCCTAATTTACCGAGTCTATACCCCCCTCACAGTGCCTAAATTATTCCAAAAGATTGTGGGCACACACTGGGGATATGTACAGTGGGAGAAAATCAAAATCGCTAAAATCTCAGGAAATTCTGACAAGAGCCACATTTAAAATGGCGTTGGCGCCATCTTACCTCTCCTCACAGACTGGTACCTAGAAACAACTCAGGTCTCCCTCTTCAGCACAGCGTGGTGAGCCTGATTTTAATTTAAGTATGTCTCCTATTACTTTACAAAGCACCTCAATTGGCTCTGACTTCCTTGTCCAATTTTAACGGGTCCTCCACAAAGCACTTCAGAATACCTCAGATGCCATAACAGACAAGCTAACACGGGGGAGATTTGTGAGGTAGGCCGACGCACCTCTATCTTAAAACAGAAGGTAAATGAAATTGATATCACTACCTCTACTCACACTGAAGAATTGGAATTGTTCTGCCCTTTAAACTCGTCTACAAGATTTTGAGAATAGGGCCAGGAGATCAAATCTACGAATCCGCGGTATTCCTGAAGAAATTGATGATTTACAATCTACGGTTACGGCACTTTTTCAAGAACTTGCTTCATCTATCCCAATAGAATGGCTAGAAATGCACAGAATTCACAGAGCCCTAACCTCACGTAAAGAAGAGTCATTAAAATGCACTACTTTCACACAAAAGAACAATTGATGGGAGCTGCAAGGAATAAGGAATCTTTAATTTTCCAGGGGCATAGGTACCAAGTCTTTCATGACCTATCCCAAGTAACACTAATTAAACGCAAAGAAATGAAACCTCATCTGCAAACTCTCAAATTTCATTGCATATCTTATTGCTGGGGTTTCCCCTTTTCTCTTTGCTTTTCCTATAAAGGGACTTCATATTTTTGCAAATAGACAAATGACCTTCTAGCAACTATTCAAGACTTTCGCCTGTCAACACCTGCAACCATAAAAGATGGAACCACGGTCTAATGAATTCTTTATACTTGCAACAGCCTTAAGATCCCCAAGATCCCCAGACAACCCAGGTCCCTCCTAAAAGAGGTTGCTTTGCTTCACCACCACCTGAACAAGAAGACATTACAGAGTAATGTATCCTATATGGGTGATACATATGTTTTCATTTATTTTTATTTTTCCTTTCCTTATTCCTGGGGCATAGCCTTATCTACACAACATACGTTAAGTCCTAGGAGTAACCAGTGATTTGATTATTGACTCTATCCTCAGGCTAGTTTACCAAAGATAGTCATCTGATACTAGGTCTATTAGATTCACTAATATCTGGTCTGGTGCATCCTAACTGACCAAATATTACCTATAGAACAGATAGACTTAGATATATTGATCCCTATTAGATATACCCTGAAAAATGGTTCTAGTTTTAAATGTCTTACTTCAACCACCTCGTGTGATTTAGTTGATACTCCTCTAAAAGAGGACTTAGTGGTCTGTTCTTTTAATGCTCTATTAATGTTCTGTAACTTTGTTTACACAATAAGACCGCAAATCACATACATGGTCTTCCCTCACTTGCTGAAAAGCTCAAAAGTTACATTTTTCTTTCTATTTTACTAAACAGTAATTATATTTGGAATGATCCTAATCCAGAAATATACATTCTTATTCTTATTACTCATTGGTTAAACAAGTTTTTTACTTATTAAAAGTTTAATGGCTGTCGTAGTCCCGGAGACAGATCACTGCACCTTAACTTCTTCTTTGAGTGCCCAACATTGATTTGGACGCTCTTTGGATTTTTTTGATTATTCACCACCTCTTGGATACTTGCTCCAATTAGGAGCCCTTTCCCTTTCATTTTCATTTATTTATTTTTTAGATAACTTCTCTTACACACCAATTTCCTCAGTATCTCCAAAACGATACACATCCCCTGTTCTCCTCTAGAGAGGAAGCTAATTGCTTCATATTCAGTATCCGCTTTTTAGATCCTATCTGCATTCTACCATGTCCTCATTAAATATATTGATGCTTAATGTACAAGGTGTCAACTCTCCTTCAAAACGTACTAAAGCTTTCAACTTTTTCTCCAAACTTTCGGCACATGTGGTTTGCCCACAAGAGACACACTTCCTTTCACAATCCTTGACAAAATTTTTCAGCCGCAAATACCCACAAATTTACATTGCCTCGGCCACTACAAAAAAACAGGGAGTCTTGGTTGCATTCCACTGTGCAACACCATTTAGCCTTAAAAAATAACTCATTCTTATTACATGCTTATTGTTGCCCCCCACCTCTGGGATCATACTACCCCATCCCCAGGCTACATATCCTTGTCATTGTTATGTATTTCTACTACATTTCAGCTTAATGTTTTGGTTTTGTACAAATTATACTGATACCTTTGATGTTATACCCTGTATGATACGTCTTTCAATAAAATCTATTTAAAAAAAAAAATAAATAACTCAAAGACCCCGAGGGTAGATACCTGATCTTATCTTGTCTACTATTAGATAATGAAGTTATGATAGTTTCTTATTATGCTCCTAACAAGAAACCATTGTCATTTCTATCCCATTTGTTTTCAGTGGTTGAAACACATAAATAAGGTACCCTCATAATTGGTGGCGACTCAAACCAAATATTGTATCCATTCCTTGACAAATCCCCAACCCAGACTACCACCCCTAAACTTTCCTACCAACGACTCTTACTCTTATTCTCTACTCGACACATGGCAGGAACATAACCCTGAAAAACAACAATAGACTTACTATTCTCATCCCCCATAAACAATTTTCTCTTATAGACCATCTTTTTGTTACTGTTAGCACCTCCGCACTCATCCTAGATTCACTAATTGTACCATGCATCTGGTCAGAACATAATGCAGTAATAACTACTCTTTCCTCCTTGGTCCCATGACCTAATCATCGTACTTGGTACATTAGTGATTGTATGCTGGCAAATCCTTCATTTCGACAAGAATTGGAAAAAGACATAAAAGATTATTTTTTAATCAACAATTCCACTGATACTGACCCAATGACTCGTTGGTAAGCTCTCAAACCTTATATCAGAGGGGTCTGTATCAGCTAAACTTCTTACCATCGCAAGAAAAATCAACAACTTCACAAACGTCTGGAAGAAGCATTTTACAAAGCTTCTGAAAATCTTCAGACCAAACCCTCACCATCAAACAAACTCATTTACAATAAAAGATGCCTAAAACTCAACCTTTTTTTGACAAATTCTGCTGAGAAATCTCTTTGTAAATCTAAACATGAAAGTTAATAAAGCAGATACTTTTCTGGCTTTAACATTACGAAAGACTAGTTATACCCCAAAACCTATACCCATAAAAATTACTAAAGATATTATTGAATTCCATAAAAAACTAACTGAATTATACAAGGAAACCAATAAGTTTGACCAACCTAGTCTAACAGTGCTCTTTTTTTTGTTTTAATGTTTTTATTAATGTTTTTTTAGGTTCACAGAGAAAAAACAAAACCAGTGAAGCTGTTACATGGTATACTATAATGGTAAGGCCTAAATGGCATCAAGATATTAACATTGCATCATAAGATAAACAGTAAACAGGTCATTGTAGAGTGTAAACAAATGGTTTCACAGGTGTCTAAACTGTTGGGGTGATGCATTTGGAGGGCTCTATACGGGAAATACAGGTAAACCACCATGGCACCCAAAAACCCCTATTGGGAGCTTACTGTGAGTGAGAGGGGGCATTGATTGCTGGTAGTTGTTTTCCCATTAGTATTGGTTTACTAAGAGGCTTAGTTGAGTCACTTTGTGTCTTTGGGGTTCGATTTGCAGCAAATTCCTCCTAGGGGGCGGACAGTTAGGGGTGATCTCCAGGTTACCTAATATATTATGGCCAGGTGTTGAAAGTCTTGTAAAGTTTTAAGTTTGCCTGTGAGGCGTTGATCATTGTTTTTTGGAGGGTGGGGAAAAAAGGGGGGTGAAGGGGGTGGAGTATCTGCTCGTATTTGTATTTAACATGTAGGCATATAATGTCTTGTTGATCTCCCCGGGTCAAACGATTATGAGTTACTTAGAAGATTGCGGAAATCTGTAGATTCCTTAAAGTGTAACCAACAGGCCCAGGTTTTTTTATATTTTGTTGGGGTCTCTTTAGCTTGGTGGATTAGGGTCTCCATTTCCTCTATTCTCTCTATGTAATGGAGCCATTCAGAAATATTAGGGGGGTTGGTGCTTCTCCAGTGAACAGGTATGCATCGTTTGGCAGCCTTGATGAGGTGGAGGGTGAGAGAGTTTTTGTAGGCTGAGTGGGGTATGGATGTGTGGTGAAGCAGATATTGAGTCGGGGTGAAGTCTGGAGGTTGTTATTTGAACGGTTAGGTGATTAACTTCTTTCCAGAAAGGTTGTATGAACGGGCAGTCCCACAATATTGAAATACATCTCCAGCAAAGCAGGGAGACACTGGAGTGATACTTGTGGATATTGTCAGGTGTCCTGTACCATCTAGAGTAGATTTTAAAACCATTTTCTTGTGCTGATATTTTAATGGATCCCTTATGGATGTGGTCGTATATTAATTCCCAATCTTCCTTGGGTAGGTCTAAGGTAAGTTCTCTTTCCCAATGCTAGCGATTTTGTTTGCCTTGGGATCGCAGCCTATGAACAGGAGTGAATATACGGCTGAGATCAAGCGTCTTTGGGGTTCTGTGCTGGTACAGATTGCTTCAAAGGGAGTGTAGTCCCTGTGCCACTTGACAAGGGGTTTAGCGCTATTGAGATAGTGTCTAATCTGTAAGTATTTGAAGAAGGGAATGGTTCGCTCAGGGAACAGGGAGGAGAGGACTGGATACGTTAGAAGCTTGTTATTATGAAAAAAGTGTTCCGCTCTAAGTGAAGGTTCGCTTCACTCTAAGTGCTGATATATTAATGGATCCCTTATGGATGTGGTCTTATATTCATTCCCAATCTTCCTTGGGTAGGTCTAAGGTAAGTTCTCTTTCCCAATGCTGGCGATTTTGTTTGCCTTGGGATCGCAGCCTATGAACAGGAGTGAATATACGGCCGAGATCAAGTGTCTTTGGGGTTCTGTGCTGGTATAGATTGCTTCAAAGGGAGTGTAGTCCCTGTGCCACTGTGCAAGGGGTTTAGCACTATTGAGATAGTGTCGAATCTGTAAGTATTTGAAGAAGGGAATGGTTCGCTCAGGGAACAGGGAGGAGAGGACTGGATACGTTAGAAGCTTGTCATTATGAAAAAAGTGTTCCGCTCTAAGTGAAGGTTCGCAGTGTGGGTTATTCTGGTTGTGCCCCGAGAGACCAGGAGGGAAGTCAGGATTCTGATCTATAGGGGTCAAGGATCCAGGCGATAGGGCTAGATTACGTTTCGTGCATGCTACCCTGAAGTTTAGTAAGGTAGGACCTGTTAACGGGTGAGTAGCGCTTTTTTTAGGGATCGATTTTTGTTTGATCCATGGAAGGTTTGAAATTGGTACCTGGGCAAAAGAAACCTCAATTTTAATCCAGTCCTTAGTGTTTGTGTGGATGTGCCAGTCGATTATTCTGGTTAGGTGGCATGACCAATGGTATTTGTAAAAGTCTGGAAGTCCAAGCCCTCCTTTCAATTTGAGGAGGACCAGTCTATCCCAATTCAGTCTGGGGGTGTTGGAGGACCATATGAAATTTCTACAAAGCCATTTGTATGATGTAAAGAATGTTAAGGGAATTTTGGATTGGTAGGGTCTGAAAAAAGGTATAGGATTCTGGGTATGATATTCATTTGCATTGTTTGTCTTTGATGTTAATTCCTTTGATGTCTGGGTTGGCTCTTGTTCTGTGTAGGAGAGGTTCCATGGTAAGTACAAAAATGAGGGGAGATAGGGGGCAACCTTGGCATGTGGCGTTCGAGATGGAGAAGGCGTCTGACAGGTGGCCATTGACTTGGATTCTGGCTGTGGGTGACGAGTATAGAGCGGGTATCAGTTGGAATATGCGATCTGGAAATCCCATCGACTGTTACACCGCCGTCTTGTAGTTCTATGCCACTCTGTCGAACGCCTTCTCCGCATTGAGAGACAGCAAAAAGCCTGGCTTGGATGTTGTTGAGAGCCAGTGATGATTGTTAATCACTTTTATGGTATTATCTCTGGCCTCTCATCCGGGAATGAATCCCACCTGGTCTAATGAGATCAGTAGGGGGAGTAGGCGATTTGCAAGGACTTTTGCACAAAGCTTCACGTCTACATTTAGGAGTGATATGGGCTGGTAATTGCATACCATAGTGGTGCCTTTGCCTGGTTTCAGTATAAGCGTTATGTGGGCTTCTAACATGTCTTTGTTAGCTTGACGTGAGGAGGATAGTGAGTTGACCACTTTTATAAAGTGGGGGATTAAATGTAAGCAAAGGATTTGTAATATCTTATGGTTAGGCCATCAGAACCAGGACTTATGCCCGTTTTCAGTTGTTTTAGGATGGCAATGGTTTCTTCCATTGAGATAGGGTTATCCAGTTCCGCCGATTCATCTATGGTAATGAGTGTGGAGCTATATTGTTTTAAGAAGTTGCCAATTGCCTCTTTTAAGTTGGGGGTATTTCCAGTCGTATTTGGGGTGGGTAGATTATAAAGCTTGATGAAATATTGAACAAATTGGTCAGCTATGTCTTCTGGTGTGACGAATGTGTTACCCAAAGGGTCTTTGATAGTGTGAATGGTTGACGTCGCTTTTTTAAGTTTAAGGGCTCTGGCCAACATTTTCCCCGATTTGTTCCCAAATTCATAAAATAACCTTTGTGTCTGTGTGTTTTTGCACTTTAATGTTTTGCTTAACTCTTCCAAGAGCTCCTCTCTGGCCTTTAGTAGATCGGTGAGAGATTTGGTGGCTAGAGATTGTGAGCTTGTTCGAGAGCGCGGATGCATATAGATAATTCCTCCATATGTGCTCTTCTGGCTTTGTTTCTTTTAGCGACTATAGAGATGAGTTCACCCCTGATTATGCATTTATTCGCTGCCCATTTGTTCTCCTGAAAATACTGTGAGAGGTGCTTGGTGATTTTCTGTGATATTTCAATGTCAGTCAGTAGGGAGTTATCTAGGCGCCAAATTACAGATTTGGTGCGTGAGGTCGGGAATGTCAAGGTCATGGAGATGGGGTTGTGGTCTGAGAGGAGCATGGGGTCTATGGTTGACTTGGTGAGGAGTGTCAAGTCATTCTGTGATATAAAGAAGTAGTCGATCCTAGAATATTTGTTGTGTGGTGGCGAGAAGAATGTGAAGTCCTTTTGTGAATGTAAAGATTGGGTGTAGCGTATGCCACGTGTCATGTAGGGTTAAGTCACTAAGTTGGGTTTTGATAGCTCGGAGGGCTCTGTAGGGATCTTGTGGAGGTGTCTTGGGAGGGGGATAGGGCTACATTAAAGTCACCTCCTACAATCAGGATACCAGTTTGGAAGGATGTGAGATGCTGCAAGCTGTGTAATGACCTTTTCTGACAGAAAGTCTGGTCGTGTGTACGCGGCATAACGGTATTCTACACTGCACTATGTCACTGTATGGAGGTTGGCAAAGACCAGGCAAGGAAGAGTCTCTTGGAGTTTGTGCCAACCACCGCTACAGGGTATTGGAGCAAGTAGGTAGAGGTAAACCTTTTGGGATTTGCTTCTAAAAGGGGTTAGTTGAGAGTCAATGTTTAGAAACAGTGGAGTTGGATGTATACTCCCAATGTCAAACCAGGTAGGGTATGTTGATGTCTCAGAGTAAATAACAGAACCCTGTCTCATTACCTTTGCCCCCCAACATGGACTACCCACCGTGGCCTATGGCGGATGGTCCATGTTCCAGGCTGTATCAAGGTTGAAGTACAGTTATTATAAACCAAAAAACTAAAACAGTAATGCAGAGAAATATATAAATTTGGAACTTTTAAGAATATTTAAGAACAGTATCCCCTATCAAGGAGGCTTGCTGTGTGGAAATAGAACCAAGGGCCTTTGATATCTGTGCCTATCCTATCAGCTATATGCCACTTGCCACCCCTTGGGTGTGAGTCTTAGTCCTCAGTGACAATCAATGTAGGTGGGTATAAACCCTTTATGTACTGCGGAAGGGGAGGTGGGAGGGTGGTAGGGTGGTAGCCATTGTACCAGGAGGGTAGGTAAATAAAAGTACCTGGGGATTTCCAGTCTGGGGATTGGAAGGCTTGTTTAGTGACTGTATTGGAACCCATCTATAATGATCGAGCAGGGAGTAAGCCTTGACGTGGCCGTTGGGGAGCGAGTGAGTTTAAATCATTAGTATTATTAGTATTATTGCTTACCCTGATCTATACACAGCCTGTAATTAACGAGTCTGTGGAGGAGGGGAGGAGGGAGAACTGTCTATTTGAGCGTGGTAAATTGCAGAGCATATCGATTTAGAGGTTGGGGGTGTTTAGGTGCCTGAAGCCACTTGAACTTCCTGCATTTGGGTTATTATGGGGGCACAGATTCCCTTTTGGCTGGGTGTTGTTGCACTTGCCGATTGGCATTGTATGTTCCCGTGTCATCGGAGCAGCTCAGTGTTAGCAGGGACTCTCCCCCCTCCTCCTCCCCCCCGCAGGCAGCACACAACAGCATGTTTCAGAAGATCAACAGGCATGACATTTCAGTTAGCCCTACAAGGGTGTGAAGGCGCAGATTACCTGGCGGAGGCTCCATATAATACAGGGAGCTACCTAAGTGCAATGGGGGTGTTCACCTCCTGGGTTTGGACCCTGCCATTCTATTTGTGGCATGAGTTATATGAGGGGACGCTGAGGTATCGAGTGATGCCCACTATGTTTAGGGGGCGACAGGGATAACGGCATTGCGTGCAGACTTTACCAGGGTTCCGGGAAGGGACAAGGGGGGTCTCCAGGTTATAGAAGAAAGGGAAACCCCAGCGAATACCTCCATAAAACCTTACCTTGCCTAACTAAGTTAGGGCATATGACCACAAGCAAAAGGGTCTTCATAAATGGAGGCCGGTTGGTGTGTATGTCTGGCCTGCAATGTTGAGCTTCTCTCGGGAAGCATGTTACTGCAGGGTAACCTCCCAGAGTGTTAGGCAGGGTGGTTGGCAGCAGGCAGCAGGATATTGGTGTTGAGAGGGGCATTTGGTTCCACAGTCTCTGCAGTCGGTGGGGTGATGCAAGTACTTCAGAGAAGTGCACTGTGAGGTGTGGGTGAGTAGTATGGCAAGTGGGCCATACATAAGGCAGTCTGTGCATATTTTGGTTCCGGTGACGATAGCCTCAGATGACCAGGGATGTAAATATAACAAGTTACCTTGATGTGCATGAAAAACGTGCCTGAAAAATAATAAATGTACTTAACTACTTACTGACCGGCTCCTGTACATATACATCGGCACTTTGAAGGTGGATATCTCAGTAACGGCAGCAGCTGCTGCCACAACCGAGGTATCCACCTTTACAGGAGCCGGTCGTGTTTCCAATAATGGTGGTCTCTGCAGTGGGTTCCCCGCGAGATCACCGTTATCGGCAGCGGGAGAGGTGCCACCTCCTCCCATCGCTCTCCCGCGCCCTCTGCCGCTTACTGGAGCCGTCGGTAGCGGCGGAGGCGTTCGGGACCTGTCACTTCCTCAGTATGGAGACAAGTGAGGCTAAGATGGCCCCCACCCGTCTCCATACCATAGGAGGGTGGAAGTGACTTCATAACGTCAGCTCCGCCCATTTGCCTTAAAGGCATATTTTTTTGCTGTCTTTTTTTTGCATTTAATTCCAAATGTGAGATCTGAGGACTTTTTGACCCCAGATCTCATATTTAAGAGGACCTGTCATGCTTTTTTGTATTACAAGGGATGTTTACATTCCTTGTAATAGGAATAAAAGCGATCCAATTTTTTTTTCTTAAAAAACAGTGAAAAAATAAATTAAATAAAGTAAAATAAAAAAAAATAAAAATGAAAACGCCTTGTCCCGATGAGCTTGCGCGCAGAAGCGAACACATACGTGAGTAGTGCCCGCATATGAAAACGGTGGTTAAACCACACATGTGAGGTATCACCGTGACCGGTAGCGCAAGAGCAATAATTCTAGTCCTAGACCTCCTCTGTAACACAAAACATGCGACCTGTAGAATTTTTTAAACGTCGCCTATGGAAATTTTTAAGGGTAAAAGTTTGACGCCATTCCACGAGCAGGTGCAATTTTTAGGCATGACATGTTAGGTATCAATTTACTTGGCATAACATTATATTTCACAATATTAAAAAAATGGGCTAACTTTACTGTTGTCCTATTTTTTTATTCAAAAAAGTGAATTTTTTCCAAAAAAAGTGCGCTTATAATGCCCCGTACACACGGTCGGATTTTCCGATGGACAATGTCCGATCGGAGCGTGTTGTCCGAAATTCCAACCGTGTGTGGGCGCCATCGGACATTTTCCATCGGATTTTCCGCCACACAAAGTTGGACAGCAGGAGATAAAATTTTCCGACAACAAAATCCGATCGCGTCAATTCTGACCGTGTGTGGCCTGTTCCGACGCACAAAGTGCCACGCATGCTCAGAAGATATTCCGACACGGGACAGCTCGTTCTGGTAAACTTAGCGTTCGCAATGGATACAGCACTTTCATCACGCTGCAATGTTAAAAATGGTTTTTTAACATTCTCTTCTTCTTTATAATGTGACAAGAATTAAGTAGTTTTGCTGCTCATATTCACACACACTTCTCACAAAGTTTTATTTGTGTTTTTTTAGTGGGATTCCCTCAATATATTGTTATTAGTTGTCACATCTGACAGTTTTATATATTTTTTTTTTTTTTTTTTTGGATTTTCAGCCTTTTTTTTCTTTAATGTTTGTATTTTTTCCAAGGCTGATCTTTGTTCAATGTTATTTTTATTTTTACTCCAGAATATTTTTGTGTGTGTTTTGTGTGTCAAATTACCCCAACACCATTGATATCTTTTATTATTTAATCTCAAGGAGATTGTTTGTTGTTGGTGTCCCTTGTTCATTTCACATTGTATATTTGAAATGTACCTGAATCCTCACAAACAAGCTGTCATTTTTGAAGTAAAACACATAGGAGAGTATAATTCAAAACAAAAATCCTTTATTAAGGGATCAGAACCAAACAAAGAGGAAGGCAACACTGGATCAACATGAGAAATTAGCGAAGCCTGGGACCCCCACGGCAGACATCAATTCTTCAACATCAAAATTGGTGGCCTGAGGAGTCCATATGTAAGGGAGGGCAGTCTGGTCCGGGATTCACAGAGATTCGGATAGCAGCAGATGACATCTGTGTCTCCAGGCTGTGGTACCACAAGAGGCTGCATTTTTTGGCCGACCAGACTAGACCCAGGGCAATCACTGTCTAGTCTTCCTTCCACGCTTCCTTCCGGGCTGTGGTTGTGCAGTTGGAGATGTGGCAAGAGGAGGAGTAGGACCTGGAGGAGGAGGAGGACTGGGAGGACCTGGAGGAGGACTGGGAGGACCTGGAGGAGAGGGAGGAGGAGGAGGAGGAGGACCTGCAGGAGGAGGAGGAGGACCATCCCAAAGCTGTGTGTGAGGTGTAATTTGGCCCCTCATACCTTTCTCCAGAGCCTCTGATATGAGGGCCTGACACATGGCTTTTTGGCCCTCCTCCATCCTCTGCATTTTATATGCTATGAATGCAGCAATGTTCTCCTGCATGGTGTGGGGTGCTCCCAGGACCTCTGTAGCCCTCCAAAAGAATCTGATAGCCGACTCCTCTAGGGCACTCGTCCTACTGCCACTTTCTGTTTTCAGGTGTGGTGGAGGGACCTTGATATCAGCCAGCCGGCTCGGCCCGGCCACCTCCTGGCTGAGACTTCCCTGTGTATGAAAAAGGGACATAGTTGTAATGTTTTGCATCATCAATCACAATCCTAAATTAGTACTCCCAACTAACATCTAGTTAACATCATTGATTGGACAAGCAGAAATATTTAGAGGAATGCTATACCTGGCTCAATCTGGGCTCCTCCACAAGCGGCCTGGAAGGCCCAGGTTGGGCGTCAGAAGCCTCAGCCAGGGGGGAAGGAAGCGTGGAAGGAAGACTTGAGAGGGATGACCTGGGTTCAGTCTGGCCTGCAAGAAAGTGCAGCCTGTCGTAGTACAACATCCTGGGGACATAGATGTCATCTGCTGCTCCGGATCTCTGTGAATCCAGGACCTTCTTGCGCTCCCTCAGATATGTACTCCTCAGGCAACCAATTAATATCTTTAAATAAGTGATGTCTGCCGTGGGGATCATCTGCTTCACAATTTCACATAATTGCTCCAGTGCTGCCTTCCTCTTTGCTTGGTTCTTGAAATGGGGGTGGGTAATCTCCCACAGACAGGGCAGCTCACTTAGCATATCAATGAATAGTGACATGAAGTCAGTATCTCTCATTAAGATATCCATGTTCACTGCAAGACACAACGCAAGACAAAGCCTAATGTCAGACAAAACTCTCCTAATCTTGTTACAATATAGGCCTCAATCTAGAAGCAGTATAGGCCCAAGTTTGTCTCTTACCTTTCGTTCTTACGATCGGCGTGTCCAATGCTCCTTCCTCCGCTCACAGATCGTATGTAATACGCACGCGTGTTACGCTTTATACACACTGCGCATGCGTGTAACTCCGCCCGCCCCTGACGTTCTTTCTAGTCTATTCCCCGCCCCTTTTCGTTCTGCGTAGTGGGGGAAGAGCACATGGCGGAGTCAGAGCAGGTGCGTGATAATTATATCAACGAGGAGGAGGAGGAGGAAAGCCCGGATCCAGGCACGTCCCGATCCAGAAGGAGACGTTTTAAGGCCACAAATATGTCGTTTGGGGAGATGTTGGAGATGGTCGACATCATGAAGAAGTCCGACTATGACGGAAAATATGGGCCTTACCCCCCACCCCAACATCAGAAAGGCCAAGATCATGGCGAAAGTGGTCAGGAGTCTTGAGAGGAATTTCGGGGTACGAAGATCAAAAGATCAGCTCAGGAAGCGGTGGTCGGACCTGAAGTTGAGAGAGCCAGAGCAGTACCGAAAGATCCGGAGAGTGCTGCAAAAAAGTAAGTAGTTGTGCTGTGTTCCTATTCTTTTTGTCTTTATTCTGTTCGTTCTGCTCCATATGCTTTTAGTAATTGTAACGTTTAAAAAGGTCAACTTTAAAGTTCATGGGCCCATTATTCGTTCGTATCAAACATTTTTCTTTTGGCCTCTAGAACACCATTGCATTTTCACACATTTTTGGGGGCCTACTTGGATGCCAAATATTTGTTTGTGTAGCTGGGTTTGTTACTAGAATGAAATGCCAACTAGATTGTGTGTAAGGAGAGGACACTGAGCAGCTGTTTTTACATCTGGACACTGGAGTACTAGTGTGGGACCCCAGAACACCATTTTTTATTAGGGGGGGCACACAGGTGCTCCAGTGTATACTATAGGGGGGGCTACATCTGTGAAGCTTGTACCAAACAGGTAAAGTATTGCAGCTTGACAAAGGGCAATAAAAAATATACATCTTGGAACTCGGCTAAAATAGACAATTGTACCCCACTTCCAAGCAATGTTTCCTATTTCTAGTTCTGCCATCAAATATCTGTGTGCTAATTATACCATTTTTGTTTTACATAGGGGAGAAAAGACTCGGAGGACACCCCTCACATGAGGAGACCAGAGACCCCCCACCTCTGGAAGAAGGGGAAATACCAACACAAGAAGCTGAGCAGGAGGAAGAAGAAGATGTGGTGGAGATTGGCACCACAACAGGTGAGTGTCTGCGACCACAGGCTCAGGTAAAAGAGATGGATGGTGGCAGATTTTTGAGACCTTTTTTTTTGTTCTTTATCTCTTTTTAGGTGATCGTGATCCAGAACGCTTTACATCTGAAAGTGCCCAGATACTGATCGGGGAGATCATGGGGTGTAATCTCCAATTGCAAAACATCCAGCAACAAATCAGTGATGTTATTAAAAAAAATAATAACATCATTGATGTTTTGGGGTGAATTTAAACCCCACAAAATCACCTGTTTTATCTTACTAAAATTTTTACAATGTTTAGAAAAGCCAAATTTGGAGGATGCACACAGTGTGCCAACATGTGCTATCTGCCATCACGGGAGATCAATGGACGCGTTTTGGGGGTGCAACCCCTTCCTCAATTATAAAGTAGCGTTGAGGAAGGGCTTGCTCCCCCAAAACACGTCCCTTGATCCTCCCTGATGGCAGATAGCACATGTTGACATTCATAAATTGGTGTGCATCTTCCAAATTTGGCTTTTCCAGGGGTGATTTCCCCCCATCTGAACACTATATCAAACCCAGTTCCTAAATACTGATGTCTGATATAGCCTTCAGGTTTTACCATATGTGAACTTTGTAAGTTCAAGTTTTTTGGATTTCTTGTTGGTTTTCCAAAGGCCTGTTTTATCTGAAATGGACATTTCGATTTTTGATAATGCCCCCCCAAAAATTGTTATACAACAAACATGTTGGTTTGTTTTAAAAACCTTTGGTAAATGCACATGTGATTGTGCAGGTATAAAAAAGTGCCTTACTCAAGAATGTGTGGATTATTGTCTCAACACTACAACACTTTTGGGGTGATGTAATTGCTGTTTTATGCAAAAATGGGGGTTATTTCCTAAGGGAAAATACACTTTGCACTACAAGTGCAGGTTCAGTGCAGTTGCAAGTGCACTTGTAGTGAAATGTGTTTTTGCATTTAGGAAGTACCAGCCAACACTGTTTTTTTATAAGGTTACCCAATCACGACATTTTCTGCACTCAACACATTTCTGTCAGGGTCAGCTAAAACAAACACAAGCAGTAAATGTCCACCAAGAATTTCTTTTGGTTGTTTTTTATTTGAAAAAGGTGTCACAGATTGTCTGGCATATTGATAGCCCCCCTACCCGCAAAGAACTCCAGGTAGCGTAACCGGACATCACGGGCATTCAGGGAGGGCAAGCCAGGACGGCCACTTTCAAGCGCCGTCATTGTTGATGGATTTGGGATTCCGGCCTCAGGCCCAACTGAGCCAGCATAGTTGGCTGAATGTTTTCTTAAAAAATTATGGAGAACACAGCATGCCAGTATTATATGGTTCAGTTTATACTCCGCCATATGGATGGGTGTCAGAAATAATCGGAACCAGCTGGCCAGGATTCCAAATGTGTTCTCCACCACTCTTCGGGCTCTGACCAACCGGTAATTAAAAACCCTCTGTTCCGGGGTGAGGGTCCTCATCGGGAATGGCCGCATCAGGTGGTCCCCCAGCGCAAATGCTTCATCAGCAACGAACACAAATGGGAGATCTTCAACATTGTCCTCTGGAGGTGGCAAGTCCAAGCTGCCATTCTGGAGACGCCTGTAGAACTCCATCTGGGCGATCACTCCACCATCGGACATCCGGCCATTCTTCCCCATGTCCACATACAAGAACTCGTAATTAGCCGACACCACCGCCAACATCACTATACTATTAAACCCCTTGTAATTATAATAGTACGACCCCGAGTTGGGTGGTGGGATGATGTGGACATGTTTCCCATCAATTGCCCCTCCGCAGTTAGGAAAGTCCCACCGCTGGGCAAAGTGGGAGGCCACAGTCTGCCATTCCTGTGGCGTTGAAGGAAACTGTTGAGGAAAAAAAAATAAACATTACTATTTTTTCACAGAAACCTGGCAAGCAGATTAGACACAAACATTCTGGGGCAACCTCCAGATAGCATTTATTAAGGGGAATTTAACAACAACAAAGTATAAAGTACACCTATCATATTCCCCCTCCCCCCCATGGGCCATTTCTAACATTATAGGGAGGGGGAACTCTTGGACAAGTAACCCTCTTCACTTCATTGAGAGATGAATGCCTAAATACAGGGTATTACTTGGAACAGCCCCTCCTTAGTTACACTATTGGCAGACCACTGGACAGGTAAGAAGTGTCTGAATACAAAGATATAAATACACATTGTACACATTTGAGGACATTTGGACATTCTGCTATTACCTATCAAGATAATAATAGGATACAAAAACTTAAAACAGTTCCATTGGAAAGTATACATTCAGACCCTTGCACTACATGCTTTGTGGAATTCATTCATAAATCTGACCAGTAAAGAGATGGGTATAGTGTGTATGGGTTTGGCAAAGTCAGCAGATAGATGATTGAGGATAGAGAATTGGGATCAGCTGACTTAACAGTTGGGGGGAGGGTTACCAAAAATTTGGGGACACCACAAAAAAAGCCTCTGGCACTCTGCCTGAATTAAAATCAAAAATAACATTTCCAAACATTGTAGGGGGTGTTTGGGGTAAAGCACTACTATAGAGCTGATAAAATACATTGTTAAGTGACTACATGAGGTGAATATAGGGCAGGAGACACCATGCTGGGGAGGTTAGTGAAGGGCAAATATGTATGAAGGGCATAAAATAATAATTACATAAAAATCCAGCATGCATGAGAACAAAGGGGACATTCACAGCATATTACAATTATGGGAATTAGGGAATGAGGAAAGAAATACAATATATTAGCAAACATTCTATACAATAAAATGTGATATAAATGGATAAAAATCTTACCTTCATATACTCCTTCTGCAGGACCTGGATGATGGCAGAACAGGTCTCTGGGATAATGATGCCTGTCGAGATGCCTGTCGAGAACTTGAGGTCCTGCAGGCTTCTCCCTGTGGCCAAATACCGCAAGGTAGTGACCAACCTCTGCTCCGGAGTGATGGCTTGCCTCATGCAGGTATCCTGCCTGCTGATATAGGGGGTCAGCGAAGCCAACAAACGGTGGAACACGGGGTCCGTCATCCTGAGAAAGTTCCTGAAATCATCAGGATTATTCTCACGGATCTCACGGAGCATATGAGAGAACTGGTCACGCTGAAGCAACCAATTCTTGGTCCATGAACTCCTCCCCACCCTGTTCATGGACTGGACTTGTGTCAAGGTCAGGACCCCAACACCAAGCCCCCGCACAGCACAAACTCTACGAGGAGTACACATACGAAACATGGCTAGAAAACGGTCGGCTGCTCAGAACGAAGTAACAGAACGCACTGAAGAACAGCAAGGCCTGTGAAGAGCGACCTGAAAACCAGTAACGAGCGAACAAGAATACAATGACTCCTTAAAGTCACACGGAACTTGCTTGCACGCACTGAAGAGCAGATACAAACCCACAAGCACAAACTGAACGGCAGAAAACGATCTGAAAGCCACGAGTCTGAAAAAGCGCGAATCGTCTCTCACCAAACTTTTACTAACACGAGATTAGCAAAAGGAGCCCAAAGGGTGCCGCGCTTGGTTCTGAACCGGCCTTTTCTAGTCTCATCGTACGTGGTGTACGTGACCGCGTGGTTGTCGATCGGAAATTCCGACAACTTTGTGCGACCGTGTGTAGGCAAAACAAGTTTGAGCCAACATCCGTCGGAAAAAATCCTAGGATTTTGTTGTCGGAATGTCCGAACAAAGTCCGACCGTGTGTACGGGGCATTAGACCTCTGCACAAATACGGTGCAAAAAATTATTGCATTGACCGCCATTTTATTCTATAGGGTGTTAGAAAAAAAAAATATATAATGTTTAGGGGTTCTAAGTAATTTTCTAGCAAAAAAAACTGTTTAAACATGTAAACACCTAAAATCCAAAACGAGGCTAGTCTTTAAGTGGTTAACTGAACCAAACGTGACTGGCTGCAACATTTAAAGAGGAGTGCCTGAGGCAGTTTCAGTGGTCGCGCAGGGCTCTCCTTGACCTAGGTGAGTCGGTTGGGCTGAAGCCATGGCGGAAGCCTTACGAGACTGTGTGGTTCCTGGTTTCCGAGGGGGATTGTCGTCTGCGGAACCAGGTGTCTTGCACCTCCATGGGCTCTTCTGGTTTTGGTTCCTTCCTTGTGGTTGTGCGACGAAATTCTGCATACCAATTTGGGACGTCAACCATTGGGATGCCTAAGGTGTTGCAGAAGTGCTGCATGTCCTGTGGTACTTTCATCAGCACTGTACGACCTTGTGTGGTGGCAGAGAGACAGAAGGGTAACTTCCATCTGTTCTGGATTCCTTTGGTGTGTAGGGTGTCTAGCAGAGGTTTCCAGTCCCTACGGTGTTGCTGAAGAGGTCTTGAACAATTTGAATGTTTACTCCTTCATGCACAAGCTGTATTCTGCTCCTAGCCTTTCTCAGTATTTCTTCTTTTAATTTGTAATCAACTATGCAGCAGATAATATCCTTGGGAGGATCGGTTTCCCTTCCTTTGGGCCTGAGAGCTTGGTGAATCCTTTCAATGTCAATCACTGTCTGAGACGGTCGGTTGAGGAGATCATTAAACATGCTTGTGACAGTGGAGGAGAGCTGCTCCGTTTCAACTGATTTGGGTGTATTTTTTGTATCACTGTCTTGTTTTATGGTCAGGCAATGCACTGATACCTTTGCAGCCATTGTACTATAGGCTGGGTGTTCAGTGTGCCCCTGTACCTTTAAGAAGGGGTGGTTCCCCTTCAGTCCACCTGCTCTCACCTATCCATTAGAATGCATGTGCCTCCACTGTGGGGACACTTATGAGTTAGTGTTAGGTACCACAGATACCGGGGGTGCCTTGAGGGGACTCTGTGGCTTATGCATGCATTTGCAAATGCGTGCAGATAAAACCCCTGCTTTTGACGCATACTGTTAGACAGGTTATTTGGCTGTCTGTCGCTGGTCAGTAAGTTAAGCTTGGTTTTTTCCTTGGATTTATCCTTGGCCTTGTTTATACCTGTTAGCCTTCCAATGCTTCTTGCTGTGATAGCCAGCTATAGATGGGGCAAGTGGTGTAGGATTTCCATCATTACTGATTAACACAGTGGCGATAAAGTACTACAAATGAGAACCATCCACCAGGATACCAAGCCTTACCAGGATACTAAGCTCCATTGATGCCCCTCTGAATATTGCTATCCAAAAGGAACCCTGGGGGGGATCCACTGCAGGATCCTAGATTCCCCTTATCACCATTGATCATTACTATGCTGTTACCTTACAGCGGTAAGGTAAGGAGCCACTGCACACTAAGGTGTTTTTACACTGAAGAGGACTATTATCACTTATTCACAAAATTACACTTGCACAGAGTGTCATTTGGAGCACAGCACTTTATTCATTGCACCTTATTTACCAGTATCTGTTTGAAGACTTTTGTGCACTTTTGGACTCTATTCTTGTACTTTGTCAGCACTAGCACTTTTATCTATCATCTATCTGGATGCTATACTCTTTTGCACTGTAATGTATATTTGAGATTATCTATCTATTTTTGAACACTTAGCACTTTAAACTGTGTATTATGATTATTTGCACATTTGGTGTATACCATGAATATATAGCACTTTATATTTTTAGGGATTTGATACCTACTAGAGCGCAACACCATTTATTGATTTTTATATATATTTTACCCTTGGTACAGATTGACCAATCCGGTGTTTGCTACAACTAGGGACGAGCCGAACACCCCCCTGTTCGGTTCGCACCAGAACATGCGAACAGGAAAAAAGTTTGCTCCAACACGCGAACACCGTTAAAGTCTATGGGACACGAACATGAATAATCAAAAGTGCTAATTTTAAAGACTTATATGCAAGTTATTGTCATAAAAAGTGTTTGGGGACCCGGGTCCTGCCCCAGGGGACATGGATCAATGCAAAAAAAAGTTTTAAAAACGGCCGTTTTTTCAGGAGCAGTGATTTTAATAATGCTTAAAGTCAAACAATAAAAGTGTAATATCCCTTTAAATTTCGTTCCTGGGGGGTGTCTATAGTATGCCTGTAAAGGGCATGTTTCCCGTGTTTAGAACAGTCTGACAGCAAAATGACATTTCGAAGGAAAAATTTCATTTAAAACTACCCGCGGCTATTGCATTGCCGACAATACACATAGAAGTTCATTGATAAAAACGGCATGGGAATTCAACACAGGGAAACCCCAAACCAAAATTTAAAAAAAAAATGACGTGGGAGTCCCCCTAAATTCCATACCAGGCCCTTCAGGTCTGGTATGGATATTAAGGGGAACCCCGGCCAAAATTTAAAAAAAAAATGACGTGGGGTTCCCCCTAAATTCCATACCAGACCCTTCAGGTCTGGTATGGATTTTAAGGGGAACCCCGCGCCAAAAAAAAAAAAATGGCGTGGGGTCCCCCCAAAAATCCATACCAGACCCTTATCCGAGCACGCAACCTGGCAGGCCGCAGGAAAGGAGGGGGGACAAGAGTGCGGCCCCCCTCCTGAACCGTACCAGGCCACATGCCCTCAACATTGGGAGGGTGCTTTGGTGTAGCCCCCCAAAACACCTTGTCCCCATGTTGATGAGGACAAGGGCCTCATCCCCACAACCCTGGCCGGTGGTTGTGGGGGTCTACGGGCGGGGGGCTTATCGGAATCTGGAAGCCCCCTTTAACAAGGGGACCCCAGATACCGCCCCCCTGTGTGAAATGGTAAGGGGGTACTTACCCCTACCATTTCACTAAAAAACTGTCAAAAATGTTAAAAATGACAAGAGACGGTTTTTGACAATTCCTTTATTTAAATGCTTCTTCTTTCTTCTATCTTCCTTCATCTTCTTCTTCTTCTGGTGCTTCTGGCTCTTCTGGTTCTTCCTCCGGCGTTCTCGTCCAGCATCTCCTCCGCAGCATCTTCTATCTTCTTCTCCTCTGGCCGCTCCGCACCCATGGCATGGGGGGAGGCTCCTGCTCTTCTCTTCAACTTCTTCTTCATCCTCTTCTCTTCTTCCTTCTTCTCTTCTTCATTTTCTTCTCCGGGTCGCTCCGCACCCATGCTGGCATGGAGGGAGGCTCCCGCTGTGTGAAGGAGTCTCCTCGTCTGACGGTTCTTAAATAACGGGGGCGGGGCCACCCGGTGACCCCACCCCCTCTGACGTGCGGTGACTTGACGGGACTTCCCTGTGACATCACGGGGAATGCCACAGGGAAGTCCCGTCATGTCCCGTGCATCAGAGGGGGCGGGGTCACCGGGGGGCCCTGCCCCCCATTATTTAAGAACCGTCAGCCGAGGAGACGCCGTCACACAGCGGGAGCCTCCCTCCATGCCAGCATGGATGCAGAGCAGCCCGGAGAAGAAAATGAAGAAGAGAAGAAGGAAGAAGAGAAGAGGATGAAGAAGAAGATGAAGAGAAGAGCGGGAGCCTCCCCCCATGCCATGGGTGCGGAGCGGCCAGAGGAGAAGAAGATAGAAGACGCTGCGGAGGAGATGCTGGACGAGAACGCCGGAGGAAGAACCAAAAGAACCAGAAGAAGATGAAGGAAGATAGAAGAAAGAAGAAGTATTTAAATAAAGGAATTGTCAAAAACTGTCTCTTGTCATTTTTAACATTTTTGACAGTTTTTTAGTGAAATGGTAGGGGTAAGTAACCCCTTACCATTTCACACAGGGGGGGCGGGATCTGGGGGTTCCCTTGTTAAAGGGGGCTTCCAGATTCTGATAAGCCCCCCGCCCGCAGACCCCCACAACCACTGGCCAGGGTGGTGGGGGTGAGGCCCTTGTCCTCATCAACATGGGGACAAGGTGTTTTGGGGGGCTACCCCAAAGCACCCTCCCAATGTTGAAGGCATGTGGCCTGGTACGGTTCAGAAGGGGGGGGCGCACTCTTGTCCCCCCCTCTTTTCCTGCGGCCTGCCAGGTTGCGTGCTCGGATAAGGGTCTGGTATGGATTTTTGGGGGGACCCCACGCCGTTTTTTTTTTTTTGCGCGGGGTTTCCCTTAAAATCCATACCAGACCTGAAGGGTCTGGTATGGAATTTAGGGGGAACCCCACGTCATTTTTTTTTAAATTTTGGCCGGGGTTCCCCTTAATATCCATACCAGACCTGAAGGGCCTGGTATGGAATTTAGGGGGACTCCCACGTCATTTTTTTTTTAAATTTTGGTTCGGGGTTTCCCTGTGTTGAATTCTAATGCCATTTTTATCAATGAACTTCTATGTGTATTGTCGGCAATGCAATAGCTGCGGGTAGTTTTAAATGAAATTTTTCCTTCGAAATGTCATTTTGCTGTCAGACTGTTCTAAACACGGGAAACATGCGCACCTTTACAGGCATACTATAGACAACCCCCAGGTACGAAATTTAAAGGGATATTACACTTTTATTGTTTGACTTTAAGCATTATTAAAATCACTGCTCCTGAAAAAACGGCCCTTTTAAAAACTTTTTTTTGCATTGATCCATGTCCCCTGGGGCAGGAACCAGGTCCCCAAACACTTTTTATGACAAATAACTAAGCCTTTAAAATTAGCACTTTTGATTTCTCCCATAGACTTTTAAAGGGTGTTCTGCGGCATTCGAATTTGCCGCGAACACCCCAAATTGTTCGCTGTTCGGCGAACTTGCAAACAGCCAATGTTCGAGTTGAACATGAATTTGACTCGAACTCGAAGCTCATCCCTAGCTACAACTAGTGTTTCACTCTTTTTGATTCAGGTAGCGCGGGAATATTAATTTTATTTATTATGCAGCCCAACTGTCACAATTACGCAAATACCATGCTAGGACGGAAATACCACTTTGGGTAGCATTGGAGTCAGTCGTCTGTGACCCTCTTTCCACTGCAAATCTTTTATGGCTAACTCCTACACAATGTCGGACAATTACAAATCCCATTACCCAACACTGCCTATCTATTTGGGACAGATTAAAAACCCAAATTGGTCTACAATCTAGACACAACCGCCTCCTTTCCTTTCTCCATAACCCCTCATTCTACCCAGCCTGGTCCATCCCTAATTCCCTTTTAGCTTGGTCAAAGGCTGGATTAACATGTGTCCACCATTTATACAAATCTACTACCATCACACCATTCCCAACTCTATGTGAAACTCATGATCTTCCAACCACATAAACCTTCAGATATCTTCAAATTAAACAACTATTGACTAATAATGCACCCTCAGACTTGACATACCCAGGTTTTACTATATTTGAACTAGTCTGCAAATCTGACCCACAAAGACTTGGACTTATTTTCAACTTATATTCCCAACTACTTTCACACATGACATCTTCACCCCCTACTTATACAAACAAATGGGAAACAGATCTTCATTTACAATCAGAAGATATGAATTGGACCCAAATCTGGCAAGCAACCAAATCTGCCTCACCAAATATAGTAGCACTTGAAACCACTATAAGGTACTCACCAGATGGCACTTGGTCCCAGCCAGAATATCTAAATTCTCTCCACGATATCCTTCCCACTGCTTTTGAGGCTGCTCTACTCTGGAACACATGTAAACATCTGGGGGGTGTATAGTGATAAGGGGCACTAGTGAAAGATAAATGGAACAATAAACATAGTTAGTCAGGCTGAAAAAAGACACAAGTCCATCCAGTTCAACCATAAAAAAAAAAAAAAAAAAAATATCGTACAATCCAATAGACCCAATTCTATACCCACAGTTAATCCAGAGGAAGGCAAAAAACCCCAGCAGAGCATGCTCCAATTTGCTACAGCAGGGGAAAAAATTCCTTCCTGATCCCCCAAGAGGCAATCGGATTTTCCCTGGATCAGCTTTACCTATAAATGCTAGTACCCAGTTATATTATGTACATTTAGGAAGGAATCCAGGCCTTTCTTAAAGCAATCTACTGAGCTGGCCAAAACCACCTCTGGTGGGAGTGTATTCCACATTTTCACAGCTCTTACTGTGAAGAAACCTTTCCATATTTGGAGATGAAATCTCTTTTCCTCCAGTTGTAAAGAGTGCCCCCTTGTCCTCTGTGTTGACCATAAAGTGAATAACTCAACACCAAGGTCACTATATGGACCCCTTATATATTTGAACATGTTGATCATATCCCCCCTCATTCTCCTCTTCTCAAGAGTGAATAAATTCAGTTCCTCTAATCTTTCCTCATAGCTGAGCTCCTCCATGCCTCTTATAAGTTTGGTTGCCCTTCTCTGCACTTTCTCCGATTCCCCGATATCCTTTTTGAGAACTGGTGCCCAAAACTGAACTGCATATTCCAGATGAGGTCTTACTAATGATTTGAACAGGGGCAAAATGATATCTCTCTCTCTAGAGTCCATACCTCTCTTAATACAAGAAAGGACTTTGCTCGCTTTGGAAACCGCAGCTTGGCATTGCATGCTATTATTGAGCTTATGATCTACCAAAACCCCCAGATCCTTCTCCACTACAGATTCCCCCAGTTGTACTCCCCCTAGTATGTATGATGCATGCATATTCTTAGCCCCCAAGTGCATAACTTTACACTTCTCAACATTAAACCTCATCTGCCACATAGATGCCCAATCAGACAGTGCATTGAGTTCAGCTTGTAAATTGGAGACATCCTGTAAGGAGGTTATTCCCCTGCATAGCTTGGTGTCATCTGCAAAGACAGAAATGTTACTTTTGATCCCAGACCCAATATCATTTATAAAGATATTAAAGAGTAAGGGTCCCAGCACTGAACCTTGGGGTACACCACTTATAACCTTAGACCATTCAGAGTAAGAATCATTAACCACTACTCTCTGAATTCTGACTTTTAGCCAGTTTTCTATTCATTTACAAACTGATAAAGATAAATAAATAATAAATAATAAAGATCTAGTGTTCAATATTTGATAATCAATGTGAACAATTAGTTCAATTATACAAAGTGCATCATTTTCATAATCGTAAGTGAACAATGAAGACAAAAAGATATATCAAGGGCGTGGCTTGGCGCGCGGCGGAGATGGCAGCTCACTGAGGAGGCTCTGAGGCACAGGCGGAGGTTCTAAGCCTAACACCCGACCTACAGCATACAAATGCCAGGCAGAAAGCTACATTGGACCCCCAGATCCAGGACACGCCAAAATTCGGCTTCAGCTAACGCTAACATAGCTGAAATCTTCAGGCACAACTCAGCAGCTCGTAGCGGGACCACAAGAAGCAAGATGGCACCGACGCCTCAGGAGGAAGGGGAGAGCGAGGACTCTATGTCAGCTACCGAAGACACCAGCAGGGGTAAGTCCAGACCGGACCACCCGCCCACGTTTGCAGACATGTCTGTGTTTGCTGCGGACATCAAAGCTACGTTCTCAGCTGCCATAACAGATCTGAAAACGAGCAGGATGGTGATAAATGAAAAGATGGCGGCGGCCGAAAGTGCAGGCAGACAGAGGGACAAGGCAATTCATAAGCTGGAGATAGTAACATCTAACCACATGCAGCACTAATATGAACAGGCACATTGAAGACCTTGACAATCGGGGGAGGAGATGCAACATTAGGGTCAGGGGGATACTGGAATCAGGATCAGATCACCCCAGCACTCTGGAGAGTCTTCAACAGCCTGCTTGAGAGACAGGAAGACACAGAAATTGAATTCGTAAGAGCTCATAGAGCTCTCAGGCCTAGAGGATCTGACACCGCACCGCCCCGTGACATAATCTGCTGCTTACAGAGCTTTGCTACCAAAGAGGAGATCATGCGGAAAGTGAGACGAAATGACCAAATTATATTTAATGGCGCCACGATTATGTTGTTTCAGGATCTATCACAGATCACTCTGAAGAATAGGCGTGCACTGCGACCCCTACTGGAGAAACTAAGAGCAAAGGACTTGAGATATGCATGGAGATTTCCCTTCGCCCTCACAGTCACATACATTGGCCATCAAGCTATACTTCGCACGCCGGCTGATCTACCGGAGTTCTGTGAGTCATTGGACTTGGAACCATTGGATTTACCAGAATGGTATGAGGAATTTTTGCAACCACCCCTGGTCAGGAGTCCTCCCTCCTCTCCGCTCTCCTCTCCAGATAAAAGACTGCTGAAGAAATACAAACAGAACAGGGGCAATAGTTCTCACGCGGATACCCCGAGGAGAATGGCCGGTTCATCCAGAGCCCAGGAATGTGAATAGATGCCTTATACCACTACGGCTCTGCCCTTAGCAAAACTGATGTTTGCAATATAATTTTTGTCACACAGGTACCCTCACCACACGTGCCTTCAACCATGGGTTACCTACCTCAAGAGGGATGAACACTCTTGAAAGAATCAACCTAGGGGGCAGTTTTGACAACACCCCACAACCTACTGCACAGCCAATATGTCCAGGATTCGGGTACTGGCACAAGACTTGGAGGAGAATTGCCAAACTGGAGCCACACTCCTTGTTTGATTGAGGGAGTGGCAATGACTCCAGATGTGAAAGCAGATATGCCCTGGACGTGGCTCATTGTTACACTAACGTCCCCTCCAAGATTCTTCGGGACTCCAGTTGAGAAGCACAAAAGTTTGCATAACTATGCAGGAAAGGGGGGGCTGGTGGGGGGGGGTGATGGGGAGGGTGGGTGGAGGGTGGGAGTGGGTTTTTTTTTGTCAGTGTTGCCCTGAACCGATTCAGTCTGCTCAGCTTTGAATTGGCTGTGCACTTAGTATGGGGGTATACCTATGGGTGACAATTAATGTTTACTTACTAAGATAACAGTTTGATATCATATTTGTTATAGCTATGCCTGTGTGACTCATAGAGTTCATGTTTTCACAATTAGACCCGAAGTTATACATTACACATCCTGGTCGGGTGTGATCAATATACTGACACTACTTTTATCTGATTGAACCTCCGTGTGTGCTCCGTTGAGACTGTTCTTATTTAGTTACCACAGTTCTCCAACTATTTGGAGCTTAGGTTACATCTAACCGTGGTCGCCTCCCATCGACCCCACAAAACTTTCCTGACTCCTTCGGGAGAAAGGGAAGACATTTTGCATTACGTCCTGGGGCTCCTCTCCTTTGGGGGCGTTTTAGTTGCTTTGGGAGAGTGACCCTCCATTGTAATAATCTCCCACTAAACTTTCTTTTCATTCTCTGTTCTTTTTTCTCTCCCGCTTCCTTTACCTTTCACTAAGATACCTATCTGTTCAACAGTGGGAGGGCACCCGCTCAGATAAGTAGAGAAGTTTTATCCCTGAGCGGAGTACCAGTTTCAAGCCTCAAATAATAGTTTTGTCTTTGCAGATCTAAACTTCAGCCGTCTCCTCTTTTGCCACCACCATGGTATACTCATCATTGGGGAATCGACCCCTCATGATTTCACATAATATCAGAGGCTTAAACATTCCCGAGCGACGCTCCACCCTTTTGAGAGAACTTAAAAAAGGTAAGCCTCAGTTTGTGTTTCTACAAGAGACCCATTTTAAGACAAACAACATTCCCAAATTAATATCCCCGCAGTTCCCTGAGAGCTTTCCACGCCACAACAGCTGACTCTAAGTCGAAAGGGGTCACTCATATTGGTGGACAGAGACACACCATTTAAACTGACTGAACAATTGTGTGATCCTGAGGGAAGGTTCGTGTTTCTGAAGGGCTCATACAATGATTTCCCACTGACCTTGGCCAATGTGTACTTTCCTAATAAGTCTCACACCACTTTTTGCCAGCACATTGTAGGGAGGCTACAGGAGTTCACCAGTGGCTGCATTATACTAGGGGGAGATTTTAACGTCCCCCTAAATCCACTATTGGATACGTCCAACGGTAGGTCCTGCATCACCTATAAAATTCTGAAAAAAATTAAATCACTCCTGCAACAACTCCAGCTGGTGGACTCCTGGCGCTTCCTCAACCCTGATGGTAGAGACTATACCCATTTTTCGGTACTGCACAACAGATATGCTCGTTTGGATTGCATATTTGTCTCTCAGAGAGATCTATTGAAAATCTCTGCTGCGAAAATAGGTGCCCAAACAATATCGGGCCATGCACCTATTTCACTAATATTAGACCTACAGAACACAACTAGACAACAATCGGCATGGAGACTAAACCCGTCTTTGCTGACAGACCAGACACTCCTACCCGTCCTTATGAGAAACCCCACTGATTTTTTCAAACACAACACTCCTGGGGTAGACCCCCTAATAATGTGGGAAGCGCAAAAATGTACCATTCGAGGAGTTCTGATAGAGATGGGTTCTAGATTTAAAAAGGAAAGAGACGCTCAGGTTAAAAAATTATTCACCCAAATTGAGTCACTGGAACTACTGCATAAACAATCTCTCTCAGAGGCCTCAGCCAAGAGCCTCTTGGAGGCTAGGAAAGAATTACAGCAGATACTTAACGCTAAGGCCAAACGGATGCTTTTCTTTAAAAGACGGCTCTACTATGAGTCAGGCGACAAAGCCGGTAGATTCTTGGCGAGGGCCCAGAGAGAACATTATTCGATTAATAAGATAGCTGGAATCAGATCTCAAGAGGGAAAGTTAGAAGTAGCTTCAGAGGCAATAGCAAAACAGCTCCATGCTTTCTACACGAAGCTCTATAACTTGCCCCCACAACATAAACATCCACAAATGACAGGGGCCAGAGCGCAAATCATACAAGATTACATATCAAAAAGTGGACTCCCAGCCTTTTCTAATGAGGATACAGATCTACTAGAAGCCCCAATCACATCAGAGGAAATTAAACAGGCCATCAAATTACTAAAAACAGGCAAGAGCCCGGGTTCTGATGGGTATTCCGCCACCTATTACAAGTCCTTTATAGAGATTCTAACTGAACCTTTAAAAGATGCTCTGAACTCCTTATCCAAATCAAGATGTGTTACCCCAGGTTTTCTTTCAGCACACATCACGGTTATACCGAAAGATGGCAATAACCCCGAGGAGTGTGCTAGCTACCATCCCATTCTTTTGCTGAACCTTGATGTCAAGTTGTTCGCAAAGATTATAGCGCTGAGGATGGGACCGTTACTTACAAAACTAATTGGTTTGGAGCAGGTGGGCTTTATGCCAAACAGAGAGGCCAGAGATAATGTAACCAAGGCACTTTTGCTAACACATGCAGTCAGACAGCGGAAGATCGAGGGCTTTCTCCTCTCGACAGATGCGGAGAAGGCCTTCGATCGCGTAGCATGGGACTTCATGCTGGCGGTCTGTGGAAGGGTGGGTCTAGGCCCAAACATGCTGAATTGGATCTCGGTCCTTTACCAAGACCCGACAGTGGAACTAAAAATAAATGGTATCCTCTCAGAAAAAGTACATATTAAAAATGGGACTAGACAGGGTTGTCCCTTATCGCCCCTATTGTTTATTCTTTCGCTAGAGCCCTTTATCAGAACAGTACAAAATAACACCGCAATACAGGGTTTCCAGATTAAAGATAGGGAGTACAAAATAGGTCATACGCGGACGATTTATTGTTTTTCTTAACGAAACCAACCACAACGCTCCCTAACCTGTTACAAGAATTCGCACACTATGGATACGTATCCAATTTGAAAATTAATTACACGAAGTCAGAGGCTCTGAACCTCTCTCTACCAGACAGACTACTCACCTTGACGCAGGCCAACTCAACGTTTAAGTGGGATAAGACCAAACTAAAATACTTGGGGATATGGCTTACGCCATCTTTAAAATCTGCCTTCGAGAGAAATTTCGTGACCTTTCTTAAAAACTGCTCGAAAGACCTAACAATTTGGAATGAAAAGTTCTTCTCTTGGTTCGGTAGAGCGGCCATAGTAAAAATGGTTATACTGCCCAAATTCCTGTATCTAACCCGCTCTTTACCAATAGAGATTCCTCAGAAATTTTTAAAGAACTTAATTCATTGGTCACAAAGTTTCTCTGGCAACATAAAAAACCCAGAATCAAACTAGCCACCCTGGTCAAACCCAAAGACCTAGGAGGAATTCAATTCCCGAACTTTCACCGGTACTATCAGGCCTCACACATAAGCAGAATCATAGACTGGCATTGCCACGATTCGGTGAAGGATTGGGTCACACTGGAGACAGCGTTGGCCATGCTTCCACTTAAATACTTACCTTGGTCCTCCTTCAAAAGACTACCTCACGCCATCCGGACACACCCGATCACTGGCACGATGTTGAAGATCATTAACTTGTTAGCTAAACATGGAGAGTTGACCACAATACCTAGCCCTTTAACGCCCTTGACAAAAAACCCTGGCTTTATCTCAGGTCTACATAACCCGACCCTCAAGACGACCCCGGCGGGTGATCCCCTACTGGCAGGAGACTGCTATACTGAAAACAAATTTAGAGACTGGTTGTCCTTTAAGACAGAAAAAAACCTGCCTCAATTGAAGCTTTGGACATACTTCCAGATGAGAAGTTACTTGGGTGACATTAAGGAACCTCAAAAACTACATAGACCACTGACGGCCTTGGAGTCAGTTTGTCGGGAGGGGAATCCAATTGACAAGGCTACCTCTGTTACATATGCGTGGTTGAGTCGCTCGGGGGCGGATACATCAGACGGGCACAGGAGGAGATGGTCGGAGGAACTTGAAATGGAGATTTCAGACAAACAATGGAGGTACGTTGCTATACTAGTGCACAAGTGTTCTATAAGCACAAAACTGCAAGAGACAAATTACAAACTACTGACTCATTGGTATAGTACATCTGACAAATTACACAAATGGGTCATACAAAAACCGGACACATGCTGGAGATGTCTCTCGGAGAAGGGCACACTAGCCCACATATGGTGGTACTGTTCCAAAATTGAACCCTACTGGAATGAAGTAAAGACTTTAATTAAAAAAATTACAGAGACTAGAGTGGTGCTGACCCCAGCATGTTGTCTACTACACTTGTCCAATTCCTCTTTTAAACACTACAAATGCTTATTGACGATTCACCTCCTCATTGCAGCTAAATCCCAAATCCCTCTACATTGGCTGTCTACTTCTACTCCCTCTGTCAGGGATTGGGTGTTGAAAGTTAGTGAAATTCATGAAATGGAAGACACATTGGCCCAAGACAAAGGCCACATTGAACGATTCCACAAAATGTGGCAACCATGGCTGATTTTTAAATATTCCGCAGATTTCCCCACCTGAACTATATGTGGGGAAGGTGATGGAACCTTGGGTGGGTGCCTTCCTTCTGTACCTTATATGTCTCCTTTATCCTATATCTTCCTGTTCTCCCCTCACTTACTCTCTCCTTTTCATTTTATGCCTTGTTCCCTTCCCGCTAACCTTTTACCTCTCTTCTTCACTGGAATATATCTATTCTACATGTACTTCTCCCTTATGCTTGAGAAAGATTGCTTTAGATAGATACAGAAACATTACTTATACATGACATCAATATTAAGCGTTCTGAATACTTGGAAAGATGTTTCTGACACAATGGATAACACAGTATATACAGAAATCTTATAACTCTTATAGACACAAAGATAACACAGTGGAAATATTCTTAGACCCTCAGAGTTTGATAGCTATTGAGACCTTTGTACTAGCTTTACACTAACTGTTTAATATGTATTTGGCGAAAAGTACGCAGTTGCACCTGCAGAATTTGCATTGTACAGTGCATTTCTATGTTTCTTTCTTTGTTTCAATAAACTTGAAATGATAAAAAAAAAAAGATATATCAAATATAGCCAGCAGATATATCTGCTGCCTGGCATTTGATATATCTGCTGGCTGTTTACTGATGCACATTACATTTTCTTTTTTTATATTTATATATTTTTTGTCTTCATTGTTTACTACGATTATGTAAATAATGCACTTTGTATAATTGAACTAATTGTCCACATTGATTATCAAATATTGAGCACTAGCACTTTATTGTTCCATATTACTTTCACTAGCGCCCCCTTATCACTACACACCCCATAAGCTCAAAGCTTGCTTATTAACCACTTAAGCCTCAGACCATTTGGCTGGCCAAAGACCATTGCACTTTTTGCGATTCGGCACTGCATCGCTTTAACTGACAATTGCACGGTCGTGCGATGTGGTTCCCAAACAAAAACAACGTCCTTTTTTCCTCACAAATAGAGCTTTCTTTTGGTGGCATTTGATCACCTCTGCGGTTTTTATTTTTTGCCATATAAACGAAAAAAGAGCGACAATTTTGAAAAAAAAGTATTATTTTTTACTTTTTGCTATAATAAATATATACAAAAAATATATATAAAAAAACCATTTTACCTCAGTTTAGGCCGATACGTATTCTTCTACATATTTTTGGTTAAAAATCGTCTCAATAAGTGTATATTGATTGGTTTGTGTAAAAGTTATAGAGTCTACAAAATAGGGGATAGTTTTATCATTTTTATCAATATTTTTTTTTTACTAGTAATGGCGGTGATCAGCAATTTTTATCATGCGATAAATTATGGTGGACACGTCGGACAATTTTGACACATTTTTTGGACCATTGGCATTAATACAGCGATCAGTGCGATTAAAAACGCACTGATTATTGTAAAAATGTCACTGGCAGTGAAGGGGTTAACACTAGGGGGCGGTGAAGGGGTTATTTTTTTATTTTACAATCTTTATTTATCAAACATTTTTACAAAATTTTTATATAAAACATATACACATACATACATCTACACAGAAAAAAAATAAATCATGGTGTATAGGGGCATTCACAATTAATATTCAGATCATTTTATATATCCCCATGGTCTATACTAGCATCATCTGTATACATTTCTGGATATAATTCGTAACTCTATCTTTGCACGGCCCCTATATCTACAACACAATACTATCCCAGTACCCCCCATCCATACCCATCATACACCCTCAACCAATCCTCTTACACAACACCACTCAGCTAACCGAAAAGCAAACAAAAAAAAAAAAAAATTCTCCAATTCAGAAGAACTCTCCCCCCTTCTCCAACTCTTCATCACAGTATTTGCTCTATCTTTATCCCCTTTTTCCCGTTCCCCTATCGCGGCGAGGTTCTAGATTCTTCCCACGCTCTTCCTGTACATACTCATCTCCTTCCCTCTAATATCATCCTCTCCTCTAAGGATCGCATCACTCCCATTTCACATTCCCATTCTTTTATGGAGGGGGCTTTTTTATTTCTCCAATTTCTAGCTATGACGGTACGTGCCGCAGTTATATAGTACTTCAAAGTTCCCTTTTTTATATTTTTTATTGATCCAGGGATCATTGACAATATCGCCACATATATATCTGGTTGTATCTTTACCCCGGTTGTAGCCCTGTATATTTTAAATACCTTTTTCCAAAATGATTGAATTTCTGGACAAAAATACCAGATATGCGACATTGAGCCTTTTGCTACTTCACATCTCCAACATCTGTCTGTATTATCTGAATTTATTTTGTTCATATCAACTGGGCATTTATACCACCTGGCTAGTATTTTGTAATTTCTTTCTTGATGCCTAGTAGAGATTGATAATTTATGAGTTACTGTAATTGCTTTTTCCCATTTAGCTCTAGGGATAACCATCCCTAGTTCCTCCTCCCATTTTTTTATGTATTGTAACCCTTCCTCCTTGTTTTCTGAAATTAAATATTTATACACAACAGATAAGATATGTGTAGGTCTATGTTTCTGTAACAGTATTTTTTCTAACCCTAACAATGGTCTATTCATTATGGACTCCTTCGTCAAAGATGAAATGTATTGCTGGAGTTGTCCATGCTTAAACCATTTCTTTCTATATTCGGTACCAAGAGCCTCCAATGGGGGGAGTTTATTTTCTTCCATTATTTCCACTATCCTCGTATCATCCCTCCTTTGCCACTTTAGGAAGGTCTTGGCTTTAAAAGCAATTGGGAATTCCGGGTTGCTAAAGAGGGGGGTCATTGGACCTCTCAATGTAGATCCTATCCCCCTTTTTATCAAATCGTCCCACACTTTCAAGGTTGATACGACCAAGGAGGGCATATCCCCTTCCCGGGGTCTATATTCCCTCTTAATCCAAGGTAATGATTTCAGTTTTATGTCTGTGACTTCTTCCTCCAGTTTCACCCATTGTTTGTTGTCCATATTATGGAACCAATCCACAATCCTGGTTATAAATATTGATCTGAGGTACAACGAAATGTCTGGGAGAGCCATTCCACCATTCTTTTTTAGTCTATATAATGTTTTCCTATTTATTCTGGCGCTCTTTTTTGCCCAAATGAAACTTCCTATAGCCTTAAGGATTTGATTCATTACGGTTCTTAAGGGATATATAGGTATCGTTTGGAGTATATAAATGATTTTAGGCAGTATATTCATTTTTACAATGTTTATCCTTCCCATCCAGGAAAAGGTCCCTTTATCATAAAGTTGTAGTGTCTTTGTTATTTTACGTATTAGTGGATGATAGTTAAGTTCCTGTATCTTATTCATCTCTCTAGGGATAAAAATTCTGAGGTATTTAATTACCTCCTCCTGCCATTTAAATGAAAAGTTTTTTTTTTAAGAGCTCAACCAAAGAGTTAGACAGAGAAATATTTAAGGCCTCAGATTTATTATAATTCACCTTAAAATTACTCAAATCTCCAAATCTTTTAAATTCTGCTATTAGATTTGGTATTGTCACCACCGGATTTGTGATGTACAATAACAAGTCATCTGCATATACTGACATTTTATAGTCAATCTGCCCTACCTTGATGCCTTTAATATCATTATTCTTCCGAATCGCTATTAAAAGGTGTTCCATAACTAATACAAATAAAATTGGGGACAATGGACATCCTTGACGAGTTCCATTGGTGATATTTACTGTATCCGATAACTCCCCATTTGCTCGTATTCTGGCCATTGGATTATGATAAAGGGCCATTATTTTATCCTGCAGTAGGGGACCAATCCCCCACTGCTTTAATGTGTCCCTGAGAAAGCTCCATCCCACCCTGTCAAATGCTTTTTCGGCGTCCACTGCCAACAGGCAGGATGGGATGGAGCGTCTCAGGGCATATTCCACCAGTGTCAATGTTTTAAGTGTATTATCTCTCGCCTCTCGCACCTTTATTTTATTTAAAATATTTTTATTGATTTTGCATAGAAAGAGGTTTACAAGCATGTAAAAGCAGACCTTGAAACCAAACACAGTGACAAGGTATTACCAGGTACAAATACCTAGGAAAGGCATCCTGAGGAGAGCTCAACAAGTTTCTAGACCTAGAGATAGCATAAACAGTAAATGCAACATTTAATGACTAAAGCATATTGAAACAGAGATTTAAATACATCAATAGGGGTGTATCCCTTCTGGTAATATGGCCCAACCTGTAGCGTCCTCCTGCTCTCTAGACACCTAATGTGAACTATCTGGGGTTCCACGCACATTCCACCCCACTGGGAACTTTCTGTGGAAGTGTGCGTAGCGTTCCCCGTTTCACAACCCCAGAGTCTAGGGTCTGGTGAGACGTAGATTGTTGGAGACAATACCGGAGGGGCCCTTATGAACCTTAACCTTTCCGTGGAAGGAAATATAAACTGAAAATTATCCATTGAAGGATGATGGGCCCCCGATGGGCTAATGGAGTCCACCGGGATGAGCCTTGATAAAATAAAAAAAAAAACGAGGGAGTTCAACGCCCTGCTTGAAAGCAAAGAGATAGGGACAAGAGAGTCCAAAAGAGGGGTAAAAAGGAAAGTGAGGTAGGAGGAAAAAGGGAGCAAGAGAGGGGGAAGGTGGGTTAATGAGAGTTAAGTCCAGAGGAAAGGGGGGGGAGGGATCCTCCTCCTGTCGAACCTGGTATGAGGTTGATGTTCTGGAGGGTCGCCCACCGTTCCCAAGTGGACATAAATCTCCCAACTTTATCGTTAAGCTTAGCTACAAGATGCTCTTGAGACATAATCCATGAAATTTAATAATACAGCTCCTGAAGGGAACCGAAGGTTTTTTCCAACTTTTAGCTAAGGTAATTTTAGCTCCTAGTAAGATAAAGTAAGAAAGACCTTGTGCTTGTTTCGATAACCCTGGTATATGTTGGTTGAGAAGGGCGTAGTAAACATTGGGGTAGACCTGTACTTTGAATAAGGACCTAATCATATTGAAAATTCTATTCCAGAACGATCTAATTCGGGGACAAGACCACCAGATATGAAACATTGATCCCTCCAGTTCGCATCCCCTGAAACATAAGGGGGATGTTCCCTGATACATCGACGCCAGTCTGGCTGGAACGTAATACCACCTAGAAATGACCTTAATGCTTGCTTCAATGAATGATATGTTACATATACCTTTAAAGGAGCGGATCCAATATTTATGCCAATCTTCCGCAGTCCTCGTCTGGGTGGTCTCCTCCTTCCAGGACCCTGTGTAGGCTGGTTTGTCCGATTTTGTAATCAATGCCGAATAGATCAGGGAGATTCCCCCCTTCTGATCCTGAATATTAGCACACCAATGTTCGTAAGGGGTGATGGATAAAGAGTTAGAATTGTTGTGCCAGATTGAACGAAGGAAATGTGAAATTTGTGTGAACCTGAATTTCTCGGATTCAGGCAACTCCAGAGTGTTCTGGCAGTAAGTTAAGGTAATTGGGCCCGTTGCCGTGAGAAAATGTCCTATGCGGTAGAGTCCTTTATCTGTCCACCATTTGAATGCTTTAATGTTTAGTCCCGGAGGGAATACAGCGTTGTGGAAAATGTGCGCGAGGGGTTTCATGGGCGAGGCCAGAGATGACTGCTTAAGCAGTCTAGTACTTAGAGAGATGGAATGAGATAAAGTTGGTGACATGATTGCAGGTCTGACTTTGGGGTCACACCACAAGAGGTAGTCTAAGGTGTGATGAGGGGTCGCTCTTCGCTCTATAGCTAGCCAATCTGGTTTTGGGCTTTGTGAAAATAACATGGAGAATTGGGCCAATTGTGCCGCTTGATAATAGGCCCAGAGATCAGATAGCCCCAATTCGCCCTGGGATTTTAAACGTAGTAGGATACTAGAAGGGCATCTATATCCCCTTCTACCCCAGACGAAAGCTATCATCTCCGACTGTAATTTCCGGAGAAAACTTTTCTTGATTGGGATGGGAAGGGAGCGGAACAAGTACAGGAGTCGTGGGAGAAGAGTCATTTTGACTGCATGTACCCTTCCCAGCCAGGATAGACCACACTTTGCCCATTTATCTAGTTCAGCCCTGCATTTACTAAGCATAGGTATATAGTTTGTTTTAAAAAGGTCCCCGAAGTCCGCTGTGAGGTTGACTCCCAGATAACGAATGAAATTCGGAGCCCACGGGAAGTCAAAAGTGCTCGTGAGTTGGGGTAGAATGTTGTCTGGGACCGAAATGTTTAACGCTGTGGACTTACCCATATTGACCTTCAAGCCTGAGACTGCGCTAAATGCATTGAGGGTTTTGTATATTTCCGGGACGGAGATTAGCGGGGAGGTTACATAAATCATAAGGTCGTCAGCGTAGAGGGCACATTTGTGTTCCTGCTCTCCGCTCTGAACCCCCTTAATGTCTGGGTTTGACCTAATAGCTATAGCTAGGGTTTCGATCGCTATCGCAAAGAGGAGTGAGGAAAGGGGACAACCTTGTCTGGTGCCCCTGCCTATTGGGAACGAGGTGGAGTATCTGCCCATCAGGCGAACCTGCGCTGACGGGTGTGAATACAGGGAGCGAATCAGATTCTGACAATGTGGACCAAAGCCCCATTTATGTAAAGTATCAAATAGATAAGTCCAATCTATGGAATCAAAAGCCTTATGAAGGTCTATTGATAAAAGGAAACCGGATTGGGGAGGACTTCCATCCCAGTGTGACTTTAACAGTGAGATAATGTCTATTGTACGTCTGATCTGATCCGTCCCCTGACGTCTAGGAATAAACCCCACCTGGTCCCTATGGATGTATGAGGGGATAAAGCTTGACAACCTGTTTGCCATTATTTTTGTAAGAATCTTAATGTCATTATTGATTAATGATATTGGGCGATAATTACCCACCTCACTGGGGTCTTTTTCTGGTTTGGGGATCATTGAGATATAGGCTGAGTTTAGATCTGTACTTAAAGGGGTACTCTTCCTAAGTGAATTAAAGAATTTTGCAAGGTGCGGGGCTATAGTTGGAGCAAATTTTTTATAGTATCCCGTGGAAAATCCATCCGGGCCCGGGGCTGAGCCTAGTTTCAAAGCTTTGATTGTGTCTACGATTTCTGTCTCGGAGAAGGGGCTCTCCATCAGGTCGCTATGCTCTTTCAAGATGGAGGGTAGGTCTATGGAATTCAGGAAATCCTGTTGTGATTTGGAGATATGAGGCTGGTGCGGTTGATATAAGTCCGCATAGTAATGGAGAAAGGCCTCCATTACTTTAACTGGGTTCTGAGAAAGGTCCCCGGACCGAACCTTTATTTTAGGGAATGCTAGAGATCTGGGTTTGGGGCTAAGCTTTATCGCCAGTTTGGAGCCTATTTTGTCTTTTTGGGAGTATAATTTGGCACCCGACCATCTAAGTTGTTCCTCTGCTGACGTAGTTAGTATCATATTCAACCGAGCTCGGGCCTTATCTAATTTGTCTAAAAGATCAGGGGACGGGTTTAATTTGTGGGCTTTTGAGAGAGCCTGGAATTCTGCTGTGAGTTTACGTGCGTCTGCTTTATGTGCTGACCTCAACTGGGACGTGATTTGAATTATTTTCCCCCTAAGCACTGTTTTGTGTGCCGCCCATACGGTTTCGGGGGAGACCTCGTCCGTGGCATTTATGGTAAAATAATCCTTAATGGCTCCCTCTATGATGGTGCATTGAACGGGGTCACTTAAGATGGATTCCTGCAGTCTCCATCTTGGGGGGTTTGAGCGTTCCGAGGCTCTTTTAGTGATTAGGGTGACCATAGAGTGGTCCGACAGGGAGGTGTCCACGATCTTGGATTTTAAAATCAGCGGGATCGTGTGTGGGCTGGTAAATATGTGGTCTATCCTGGCATAGGAGCTATGGGGGGCTGAAAAGTGGGTGTAATCTTTAGAACGTGGGTTCAGTTCCCTCCAAATGTCTATTAAACCCTTATCATGCAGGAGTTTAGCTATTTTAGAACTTTGTTTGGTCGGGCGTTTGGGTCTAGGTATACCGGAACTTGACTTGTCCAGAGCGAAGTCAAAGGCTGTGTTGGAGTCCCCACCAATAAATACTGTGCCCTTCAGCAGTGGTTGTATCTTATCCAACAGGGCGACCAAAAAGGTCTTCTGGCCCTTGTTAGGTGCATAATATGAGACAAAGGTGTATAACACCCCATCTATAGTCCCGGAGACCAAGATGTAACGACCCAGGGGGTCCAACACAACCTCCGAGTCCGCTAAGTTAATGTGTTTTGCAAAACATATTGCAACCCCCTTCGTTTTGTTTTTGGCGGAGGCAAGGAAAAATTGAGGGAATTGATGATGTATGAAAGAGGGTTTGTAAGAGGAAGGGAAGTGAGTCTCTTGAAGAAAGAGGATATCTGCGTGCATGGACTTGTAGAGCTGAAAAAGCTTTCTACGTTTTGTGGGGGAGTTGAGGCCCTGTGTGTTGTGAGAGATGATCTTAAGGGAATCCGACCCTAGGGTAGAGTTAGCCATCCAGTGGGGTTATGTGGTGTACTCTGCAGATAAAGGACTTACCGGACTGACGAGTGCCCAGGGGATCCAAGTAATAGAGTAAGCGCCAGGTTATCTTGTTAGGTCCTGGGAGGAGCGACCGAGACTGGACTCTGCATCTGTAAATATGGGGGAACAGGAAGAGGGAAAAGAGTAGGAAAAAGATGAGCATTAGAAGAAAAGAAGACTCCAGCGTTAGTTTAACCTTCAATATTCTAAATGATTGAACGTGCAAGAGACAATGCATATAACTTGGGGAGGCTCTAGGCTTCCCCCTTATCCCAGGGTAAGACGGGAAACTCCCCCTTACCCCTAAATCCTGAGAAGACCGGTGTACCATTCCTGGAAGCACCAGTAAGAGAGCCAAAGGCAAAAAAAAAACAATTGCCTTTGGGTCCAAGGGGAGGCGCAATGTTGCCACCTCTACCCCGCCACCTTGAAAAATAAACCATAATGGAGGGGGAAGAGAACTGGAATTCCTCCTCGCTTTAACTGTTAGAGCGAACCAGTGAAAGTGCTATGAAAAAAAAAAAAAAAGGGGGGATAAGCTAAGACAAAAAGTAAAAATACAGACCTCTGAGAAGGATATGGAGGCAGTGAGACAAAAATTCTCAGTACTGCTATTTCCAGGGGTCTGGAGAGTTAGGGGGGGACCCCTCCAACAGCAGCTAACAGTAACCTATTTAGCGACAGACTATACCTCCAACCCAAGAACCGTGCCCCTCCCCCCCAACCCCATGCAAAGGCAATAGCCCCAAAAGGTCGGAACCCCGAGTCCCAGAAAGCCAGGGGGGTGGACCCCTATCCCCCTGAGAGCCGGAGCCGAACCTCTCCCCCCCAACCAACTGTAAATTAAGATTGAAAAATAAAAAAAGAAAGGTAAAAGTCCCGGTTGGGCCGTGTTGACCGAAGCTGGTCCTGAGGACCAGAGTCCAGCTACGCTATGGTGATCCTGGAGTCATCCGCTGTACCTAAGTGCTGATGTTCGCGGACAAAGAAGGGAGGTTTATCTTCGGGGGGAGTGGGACACAACAGTGTTTCTGTGTTAGAGAGGTCCTCCAAATTAGGACCCTTGATGGGAGTAGGGATAAGGAGGGTCTGAGAGTTCGAATTAGGCCGGTGTGGCCAAAAGAGAGAGTCCGGACCAGGGCCCTGATCCTGCAATGTAAGCGACATCAAGTTGGAAAGTTTTCTTTGGATCGTTTATACCCTTGCTTCAGCCAGGAGGGTTGTAGTGGGCTTGCTGGAGGAGGACGTTTCGTGGAAGCGGGTGTGTTTCTGCTCTGCGTATGGGGTGTCGGGTCGTGAGAGATGAGACCCAGTTGGAGGAACAGGCGTTCTCCTTCAGGGAGGGTAGAGAAGCCAAAGCTCTTGTTTTTATAAGCAAAATTGAGGCGCAGAGGGAAGGACCAACGGTAGGAAATTTCTTTCTCTATTAAGCATTGGATCAACGGTTTAAGGGAGCGCCTTTTCTGGACCGTGTAAGGGGATAAGTCCGCAAAAATTTGAATCCTGTGGCCTAGCAGCTGGAGGTCGTCTGAGGCCCTGGCTTTCTTCATGACCTCCTCCTTAACTGAGTAAAAATGAGGCTTCACGATTATATCGCGAGGTAGACCATCTGAACGTGGGGGCTGTAGTGCTCTGTGCGCTCTGTCAATCTCCAAACGGTGATCTGAGATGTCAGGGATAAGGTTTTTTAGCAGTCGTTTGACAGCAGCGTGAGTGTCCTTTTCGGTCTCTGGAAGACCCCTAATACGGAAATTGTACCTTCTTGATCTGTTCTCGAGGTCGTCGATTTTGGAGAAGGCAGATTCAAGTTGGTCCTGCAGGTCCTGTATTCTGTCTGAGTTTTGGTTGATGCGGGAAGCTGCCTGGTCAGCTTTCTGCTCAATGTGATCGATCCTCTGCCCCAATTGCTGTAAGTCCGCATGTATGGAGGAAGTAATTTGAGCAGCGTTCTGGGCCAGGCTTTTGGAGAGTAAATGAGTAAAAGCCTCCATCATGGAGGGGAAGTCTGTGGGCGCAGGGATGTTTGCAGAAGCTTCCGTTACTGTTAGTAGCATCCCTGTATGTGGGTCAGTCATAGGGGTAGATGGGTAGCCGGCTCCCATCCGTCCCAGCAAAGATTCGGTCGATGAGGGAGAAGTGGTCTGAGGCAGTGGGGGAAAGTCCATACCTGGGGAGGATGGGGACTGATTGTCCTGATCTGCAATGGATTCCTCCAGAACTCCTGTGCTGAGGGGAGAGCCTCGTGGGGCCGCCGCCATCTTGGCATAACTGACCGGAACTGCTGCCGCCGTCATCTGGACCGTCAGGTTTCTCCTGACAAGCGCCGTTTTTAGGGGTTATGTGCTCGGGGGCTTCCCCCACCTGTATATCCTTATTTGGTGCCTGGGGGTTCGCTCAGGACGCTATGGTGGCGATCGAGGGGTAGCGGTGGAGCGGAGCTCTAGCAGCCGGTGGCCATCTTAGCCGCTGCCGCGCATGCGCCTGCTCTCGCACCTTTATAAATCCCACCTGGTTTAGATGTATATGTGCCGGTATTATTGGGGTAAGTCTGTTAGCGATAATCTTTGAATACAATCTTCACCTTCAATCGGTGAAGGGGTTATTGTGTGTCCTAGTTTGTGTTCTAAGTGAAGGTGGATGTGCAGGGAAGCTAACAGATCGCTGTTCATACTCTGTATGAACAGATGATATGTCAGTTCACACAGTTCAGGGTTCGATCGATCGCGGGAGCCCGGCTGTGATCGAGACCGCCGGGCACTCGCATTGGCTCAGGGGGCACGTGGGGGCGCGCGCCCCCTAGTGGCCACAGGGCGAAGCGACGTTGCATAATGTTGTTTTGCCCAGCCGTGCCATTCTGCCGCAGTACAACTGCGGCGGCTTGTCAGCATGTGGTTAAGCACTTTGAGGGGAGCAGCTTTAATTTAAATCCACTTATAGCGTGGAGTTCTTCTTTTTTTAATACATGTACACATCTGGTGGGAATGTAACATAGTTGGATCCTTTTGGTCAGAAGTGTTTAAAATCCTTTCCACAATGTTCAAAGTGTTATTACTGCCTGATCAACCACAGCACTCCTGAACAGCAAACCACATACCTTGTCTCACTGTCAGTTCAAACTTATGCTCTTCATAACTACTGAGGCAAAACAAACCATTGCGAATCCTTGGAAATCTAATTCACTTTGTGTATCTTCAGTCAAACACAGAGTTACTCAATCCATGATTCACGCAAAAAGAGAAGCTATCTTTCTTGATAATTTATCCAAATTTAAAGCCCTCTGAAGCCCATGGACTGAAAACTTCTTACCACCGGGCTTTGATGACACATTATTACTGCCCTGAGGATATATGATTATAACTAATTATTTTACTCAAATTCATATTTAATTAACTAAGACTAGTGACCCCTTCTGGAGACACCACCTACTCCTCACCCTCTCATCCTCCTACCTCTATACTCGTTCAGTTTTCTCCTCCCTTATTAATGGTTTATCCTATTTAAGTAAGGATTCCTTGGGTTAGTCAGGAACATTGCTTTATTTCCAGATAATGCCAAGCCATATTCAAGAACTTGGCCCTGGAAGTGCCTATTAAATTCTCCTAACTACCCTGTTTCGTCTTCAACTCACTATTTCATAAAATATTGATCTTTCTCAAACTCTGACATTATTGTCAGTTACATTATCTTATCTTCCTATCTTGATTCTCTATGTTAGCCATTCTAATAGCTGAAACCATAGCTCCTATTATATACGTTAAAAGAAATATTGCTTCGTAAGATGCTCCTTACTTTATCTCCTATCTCATACTTTCACCAGAGAAGCTTTACTATTACTTTATATTCTTATTGTATTGTATTATTACATATAATATAATTGTACGGCTTTTGCTATATTTTGAAAAACTTAGTAAAATATTTTAAAATGAAATGTCATTCTTTATTATTATGTATTTATTATTTTCATATGAATGTTTCAATATATATTTTTATGTCTTAAACCAAAAGGCTTCTATAAAATGTATTGAAACATTTTCTATGAAAATTTCAGAGCCTCAAGTTGTCAGCATACCATGATAGCAAAGTAGAATCACCCTGTTCTGTTTAACATTTTGCATTACAAACACATTGAAAGATGAGATCCCTAAATAATACCAGTCAGAAATGTTTCTCTGTTTGATTTCCTGTTGCCAGGAATGTGTTCTTGTTTGGAGAGTTGGACTGTGCTATATATCACCTAAATACGGTATGTTTTCCAGCTCAGTGCAATAACATCCTCGCATTATTGTGCAACAGTAACTTTCAACATTTTTATCTCACTAAAAACCAAAGCCTACATTTTATATATAGAATATTATTCCGTAAATTAATTTTAGATCTGGTCCTTTCATTTTTAACTACTTTCTTCTGGTCTTTAAGCAGTTTTCATTTTCTTTACCTGGATTATGCTTGTACGCATTTTTACACTTGCATGCAATGTTTTCAGAGCTGCCAAGATTTTAAGGAGGATGCTCAAGGGAAATAGAATGCTAACGGCGGGATGTTGGATGGAATCATTCCTGTCAGCTTTAGAAATGCTGGTTTCTAAAGCTGCCTTAGCAACCTGACAAGGCATTTTAAGTAGATTCCTACTACAAAAATATATCATTATAGAGACAGAAATAGGACCTGCTAAAATGTCATCCATATAGTTTTGAGGGCACTAATTTTACTGCTTCCCTTATGACTGAATAACAATTTAAGAAATAAACTGGGGATAAATAGTTTATCAATTGATGTATTAATATTATTTGCATTTTTCAAATATAAATACAAATTTTGGGTTTCTATTCCTAATATATATTCCAATCTTTTATATAACGGCCATTATCATTTCCCATGTATTACAAAAATAAAATTTACAATTGAATGTAACATTTTTGTTTGCTCTTTCAGATTGGAAGAATGCTATTGTATCCCTTATTACTGAGGTTGATACAAGGATAATAACTTCCACAAACAACTATCTCCATCAGATCCCAGGCCACAGTGTAGTTCAGGGGCAGTGAAGCAGGTGTTCAGCTTCACTGAGAGTGATATGTTAGCTTGCTACTTTTAATGTGTTCTGGGGATCTTGTGATAGCTTCATTATTCATTTTTGAAGGCTGAGAAACAAACCTTGAAAAAATAAACTCTGGGCATATATTAAAAAGTGTAATGGTGAATTCAAAGAGGCTGACAGGGAGAGTGCTATAGTCTCCCAGTGGCAGAGTTACTTTGGAGATTAAACTGAACATTAGGAGAGATATTCTGTATACCCTGTAAAATGAATGCTATTTTTTCTTTGCTGTTATTAACCCCAAAGTGACAGCTGTGTGCATGTTTCTATTATTGTCAGTGTGTTATTAAGCTGCTATATCTATTTTACACATGCCCATTGTCACTTTGCAAATGCTTATGCAATCATCTCATCACTCATTGACAGAATATACACCAATCTTATACGCTGTATTTTCACACGCTATTGATTGTCAGTTAGAAGAGTCAAAGCAGTTTTGTGTATATTTGAGGAAATATATTCTTCTCTAAATATATTTTGTAAGATGATGTTTTTTGACAAGCATACAGTATGCCAGAGCAAAACAGCATGTGTCCGAACAAAACCACCATGTTTTATGCCTTGTCAACACAAATACTGTTTGACTTTTTGCACGTCTAAAATATAATGCATTTATCACTTGGCTTCATCCAGATGTAATATTATCCACCTATAGATTTACATAGACTGCCATACATAGTCACAGACATTACTGGTCCCACTGCCTCAGGGGGAACCAGACTCAGTTTGTCTAATACTGTAACTGCTAGTGTACAGTTCCACAGGAACACGCTCCCCTAAAAGATGGTGCAAAGATTCCAGGAACTTCTAATCACACATCAAGCCATGTTAGATAGTAATCTACTTTGATTCTTAACTACTTCAATGCCGGACACTTTCACCAGCCCTTCAACCCCCCCCCCCCCCACTCCAGGCCAATTTTCAGCTTTCAGCGCTGTCACACTTTGATTGACAATTGAGTGGTTATGCAACACTGTACCCATAAGACATTTTTATCATTCTTTTCACATAAATAGAGATTTTTTTTGGTGGTATTTAATCACCACTGAGTTTTTTATTTTTTGCTATATAAACTTTAAAAAAGACCTAATATTTTTGAAAAGGAACTGCATTTTTCTTTGTTTCTGTTATAAAATGTTGCAAATAATCTTTCTTCGCAAATTTAGATCAAAATGTATTTGTCTAAATTTCTTTGGTGAAAATAACCCAAAATCTATATTATTTAGTCTGTAGGAAGGTTATAGAGTCCACAAACAATGGTATACAGCAGTGGTCATCAACCCTGTCCTCAGGGCCCACCAACAGGCCAGGTTTTATGTATTACCTTGGAGAGATGCAGACTAGAATACTGCAATCACTGAGCAGCAAATTATATCACCTGTGATGTATTTCAGTTATCTTGCAAACCTGGCCTGTTAGTGGGCCTTGATAACAGGGTTGATGACAACTGGTATACAGTATATGTCTGAAAATGGATCAATCCTGATGTACAGGACAGTACAAATACCACCAAATGACCCCTTTTGGAAAGTAGACAGCCCAAGGTATTTAGTAAGAGGCATGGCAAGTTATTTTAAGTTATATTTTTTGTCACAATCATTTGGAAAATGAAGAAATAAAAAAAATAAAAAATATATCTATTTTTTTTACATACTGTCAACAGTGCAGTAAAGCATTGTTATATAACGGGTGGGGTGGTGATCAGGAACACTGACTGGTGACAGTATTTATTTTTATTTTTTTTTACCATGTATTTTTTAGCACACTGTGACCAGAGCAACACAATGTTACCATAGTAACACTGTCCTACTTTGGGAAGTGATCAGGATTTGTTTTTTTTTACACATTATGATTACTTATACCTATGAATTTCATTAGTATAAGCAACCATTTTTACTGAATAAAACTGGTTCATTCAGTGTCTTTTGTTGTGATTAGCTGTGATTGGTTAAAGCTAATCACATGGCAAATATGGGCTGTAATTGGCCCTGTCTATACAATGTGGTCTCTGTGACTAATCACAGATAGCAACACAATTGTATACAATGGATGGTTTACAATGAATTGTCATGTGATCTGTTGTGGATGTTACTGGCAGTGGGCCTGTACAGTGATCAGTCATTGGCTGTGTCCAGTGGACACAGCTGGTGACAGAGCACACTGCTACGTGGCCCAACAACAGTGTGAGAGTCGCATCCTGGGAGGACGCCATATGATATCCTCCCAGAACAACAGTGCTCCTGTGCAGCTGTCATTGTACTATAGGCTGGGTGGGAAGGTGTTAAAAACTTGCATTATACTGTATGCCTTCAGAGAGGTATATAAGGTTAACATTAGATATACCTATGTTACTGTACAAATCAATAAATTATTCTAAAAAGAACATTTTCATGATATAATCTCATTTAGACATGGGGTTTAAGTGGCTTTTAAAAAAGATATTTACTGTGTTTACTGCTGTATTAAAGACCTGTCCCGTTCACCTCCCCTGGGGTATTCATGGATCTAGTGCAATGCAAAATTTTACATCACAGATGTCAAAATTATATTGAAGGCCAATCTGCCTACTCAGTGAGGTTGTGATTTTTTCATTTTCTTTTGTAAACATATATTCAGCATCTGAATGTGCACTTAGTTTTTCCAACATGAAAGGCACCACATCTAAAAGACATATGTTTCACAAGATGTACAGTGATTTTAGCATAGACTGTTTGGGTACATTAAAGTATTACTAAACCCGGGACCCTGCATTCACTATAATTGGTCTCCCACAGTGCACAGAACATGGACATGGCATAATTTTAGTGAATATAAACTGCTAAATACCTTTTTCATCAGCAGTTAGAGCAGTCTTGTGATTTCTATCAGTTCCCGATTTAAGCTTGCAGGAGGTGTATACATATTGCTCTCACTGTTCTATCATGATCCAGGACCCCTGACCCTCTATCTGGACAGTACCCTGTGGTGATCACATGCACTCTCCCAAAAAAAAAAAACTCTCTAGCAATACACACCGAACTGAGAATGTGCACAATAACTTCAGTAACTCTGTCTTATTCAGACCTGTTTGGGAGTCAGTGGAAGAAGAGAAGGATCTGTGCATACAAGATCCAATAACTTTTTTTTACACAATGCAGATGACAAATAATTAATGAACTATTCTTACAGGGTGGAACTGTGGACAGTGAAGATTGACATAATGCCACGTCCTATTAAGTTAGTGAAATGTGATTGGGAAAAGAATGAATGGACTTTATAGGCATATTAAAAAAAAGGTATAACAATTTTTTATTTATAACAAAACATAACAGAAAATGCTATATAAAAATGTGTATACATATCACAAATTGTTTAACTACTTGTAATGGCACTATTTTGTCATGAACGGGGTACCAATACTGCGCTCAGGCTAAAAAAGTGCACAAATAATGTAGTCATAAGGATATGGTGCAGTATGTATGTCTCCTGGGAGCGCTTTTTTAGCCTCAGCACAGTATTGGTACCCCGTTCATGACAATATAGTGCCACTACAAGCATCTAATTAATATCTTGGAGTTCACTTAGGGACAAGCTATCTTATCGTTTTTTTCTTTTATGTGCTATAGAGTGGTGTGCTTTAGCACCTGGAAGATGTGAGTACCCAGATTGATGTTTTATAAATAAAATAAGTTTTTAAACGATAAAACATCATTTAGACTTTTTTTTTATATATGGACAGAGGAACTTACTGCTGGACATCTCAGGACCCCAAAGATCTTCATTCACATAGAACCCAGGGGTGGTTTACAGGTATTTTTTGACAAAACTTAGGTGTGTGGTCAAACGCCCTGAGGTGAGCAGATTCACACAGGGGGGAGCACATGTTTGTTGTCACCTTGTCAACTTTGGATCACCGTCACAGGATTTTGCTTTGCCAGCACAATGGACATTTTTTACTTTATTATTTAATATGTTTGATATGATTGTTTTGCACTAGGTCATTCATGCACTTTATTTATATGCATCATATCACACTGGTTACTTCAATATAGTGCAGAACTTTTCATCTGTTATTGTTTTAATTTGCCAGCACAATGGACATTTTTTATTTTATTATTTAGTATGTTTGATATTATGCGCATTTTGCACTAAGTCATTCAAGCACTTTTATTTATATGTGTCATATCACACTGGTTACTTTAATATAGTGCAGCACTTTTCATCTGTTATTGTTTCATTTGCCAGCACAATGGACATTTTATATAATATATGTTATTGGGTTTAATATCATTGCAAGATATTCATGCATTTTATATGTGTCATATCACATTGGTAATCTTAACATAGCGTGGTATTTTATTTGTTTTTATACACTTATAAAATACCATTTGGGAATTTTCTAACTTTACTTCAGGCCCATTTTAGAACGAGTGTTTCCTTCCCATCAGCAAGGGGGAAATGATTTGTACCCCCCTTTTAGATATTAAATTGCAATATACATTTTGCTGAGTATGCACCCCCATCGTTCCAGAAAAAGCGCTCCTTTCAGCGCAAAACTAGTTGAGGAAAATCCAAGCCTCTATCTTACAGAACGGCATTACCCAGTGTTGACATCCGTGGACCCCTTGAGTATCTTTGAGTATAAATATTCAAAGCTTCTTAAGGGTTTGATTAAATATTGGGGTCACCACCTAACCTGGGAACTTTCTGTTGTCTATCTAGATTCACACCAATAGTCCGACAGAGGACTCTAGAGTATGTTTTGACTGAATGTCAGCTTTTTTAACAATTTGTGATATGTATATATTTTTTATGTAGCATTTTCTGTTATGTTTTGTTATAAATAAAAAAAGTTATACCATTTTAAATAAGCCTATAAAGTCCATTTATTCTTTTCTTAATCACGTTTCAATACACAATTTAGAGAATTAACCCCTTAGGTTCCAAAGCATGTTTTACTGCAAATACAGACTGATTTTACTGTTGTGGGTTTAGTATCACTTTAAATGTGTGTCCCTCTTTCATGTACATTGGGTACAGGACCAACATTTAAAAGTACCCTTTGTGTGATAAGGATTCTCACTCCCATTATTCTAGTAGTGACCCTGGACCATTCAATTCTTAAGGGACTGTATTAAGACTAATATGGGGACACCAGTAATAACTTGTTAATGGTAGGATCATTAATCAGTAAGTCCCAATTTTTACCAACATTGAACCTTACCATATATTTTGATGTTTGTATATGTAATGCTTATTTAACCACTTCTTGCCCACCATATAGCAGAATGACACACGCAAAGTGGTTAAGTTATCCTGACTGGATATCATATGACTTCTAGCAGGATAAGCTATGATTGCGTTCCCATGGAGGCACACAGCAAGGTGATCATTGGTGTGGTGTGTCAGTCTGACACACTGCATCACCGATCTCAATAAAGATCCTCTGATGTAGGCTCTTTACCATGTGATTAGCTGTGTCCAATCAAAGCTGATCACAGTGTAAACAGAAAGATCCGTTTAATGGATGACAATGGGTCAGTAAGTGCGATAATATTGACATCTGTGTAAAGACCTATTTTGTGGGGGGTGTCCCCAACTACAATTTTTGGGATGAGGGGTTTGATCGAAAGGTTGGAGCTAGAGGCTCAATCACCAAGGCAAAGATCAGGGGTGAGAGAGGACATCCCTGTCGGATGCCTTTGGTGATTGAGAAGGAGTCAGGGAGGATGCCTGAGGTCCATACCTTAGCACTGGGGGAAGAGTAGAGACCTAGGATGGCATGTAAAAATTTTCCCTCTATACCAAACTTCCTCAGGACTTCTACTAGGTAGCCCCAATGGACTCTATCAAACACCTTCTCTGTGTCAAGGGAGATCAATAGTGAAGGCGTTTAGTGATGTTCAGCCCAGTGGATGAAGTCCACAAAGCGGCAGGTGCCATCAGAGGCCTGACGCTGTGGGATAAATCCCACCTGATCTGGGTGTATAAGGTGGGGCATGTGCTGTGAAAGGCTTGTGGCTAGTAATTTGGCATACACTTTGAGGTCTGTATTAAGGAATGAGATGGGGCAATAGTTGGCTGGGTCATGAGGGGACTTTCCTGGTTTATGGATAGTGGTAATGATGGCTTTTAATGATTCAGTTGGAATATCTCCAGTAGTTAGAAATCTATTAATTGAGTTACAGAGATGGGGGACTAATTGCTCACAATACATCTCATAGTATTCATTTCCAAAGCCATCGGATCCTGGGGCTTTGTGTAAGAGGAGTGTCTTAATAGCGGTCTGGACTTCTTTTATCGAAAAAGGTTGAGCTAACGCTTTTACCTGTGCAGGGGTTAGGGAGGGGAGACTTAATTTAGAAAGGAAGCTTTGAAAAGATGCACAGCTGGGTTGTTGCCCAGTAGGGGAGCAGTTTAGGTTGTTCAGTTTAGAATAGAAGAAACCAAAACAATTGGCTATATCTTTGGGGTTTATAAGCTTTTGACCTTCAGAGTCTATGAGAAAAGGGATTTTGGATTGTGTCTTCCTACTGTGCCAAAATTTTCCCTGCCTTATTTCCCTGGGAATACCAGGTGAGTCTTAATTTTTGCATATAAAAGTCATACCCACTCTGTAGGTATGAGCTCAGATCAGACCTAAGTTTGCCGAGTTCAGCATGCATGGCCTCTGAGGGGGATTGCTTGTTATGCATTTCTAGGGTCCTTATATTGTCTAGGAAAGTGTTAAGGGTTGCATCACATTTTTCTTCTCCTGGGCTCCCAGCTTCAGTACTGTCCCTCCGATGACCGACTTGTGGGCATTCCAAAGCGTGGTGGAATTAGAGACAGAACCAGCGTTGAGGGTAAAAGAGTCCCCAATCACAGATCCGACCTGTACCCTATTGTCCTTGATACTGATCAGGGAAGGGTTTAGTCGCCATAGTTTATGTGGTGTGGTGGAGGGTGTCAGGGTGAGTGTAATAGACCCAGGGGCATGGTCAGACCATGATATCACCCCAATGGAGAAGTTAGAAATGGATTGTGGTAGTACTTTGGAGGCCAGGAACAGGTTGATCCTGGAATAGATTCTCTGGGAGTTGAAGTACAAGGTAAAATCTTTCTCAGTGCCATGTTGACATTTCCAGGGGTCATAGAACTCTTCCAATAGTACCAAAGAAGAAAGGGCAGTGGATCTTTGTCTCTTTGGAGTGGAAGTATCTAGTGAATGGTCGATTACTTCATTAAAGTCGCCACATATAATAATTTGGTCTCTGGGGTAATGTTGAATTTTTTGTATGACAGTTTTGTAGAAAGTTTTTTGGTGGATGTCTGGGGCATAGAGATTAACAATTATCAGAGGTTTGTTATTGAAACAAGCTGATAGTATTAGGAACCTGCCGGAAGAATCTTGTTCTATGTGCGACACAGTGAGGGATACAGAATGCACCACTATCATTATTCCTCTTACTTTTTTATCAGTTTGGGAGTGGAAGATATGTGGGAACAATTTGTGTGTACAGTGTGGTGGGTTAATTGAATAAAAGTGTGTCTCTTGGATACACAGTATATCAGTGTGTTGGGAAATCGCTTCCCTCCATAACATGGATCGTTTGAATGGGCTATTCAAACCCTTGACATTAAGGGAAGTGATTTTGAGTGACATGTGTAGCGACTGGGTAGATGTCAAAGTGGCACAGAGATCTGATTGGTCCTATTTAGGTATAAACAGTGTATCACAACTTTCGAGGACCTGAAGTGTAAATACAATTTGTTTACGTAAGCAAAGAGTGAGAAAAATGACTTGTACACAGTAATCAAGACTGATGTAGACCTACGTAAGTTTTGTGAACAGTTCTGTTACAAACACAAGAAGAAGATATGATGGTAACCTGAGAGATGCTGTGTGCTTTGAACACAATAGCAGTAGGTCGAGGAGAGTCAACCAATGGGAAAACAGCTCCTCCACGAATTTGCAGAGATGTCATTATAGAGTTTAATTTTGGAGAACGGCTCAGGAAGAGTGTGCATAGATCTTGCAGCTCTCATGATTTGCTCTTTAGAGTGGAAACAAATTATTAAGGCCAGGATATCTCTAGGCAAGGATTCATGCAGGTGCTGTGATTTATGAATCCTGTGGGCCCTGTCTATGAGAAGGTCTTGCGTTAATGTCTGTAGAATTTTGCAGAATAATTTGTATAGATATGGGACTATCTCTGCAGGCGTTATTGCTTCTGGTACTCCCCTAATTTTAATGTTGTTCCACCTGGAGCAGTCCTTTAGGTCGGCCACTTTTAATCGCAGTTGATGAATAACTTCTGAGTGTTCATCCTGTATGTCCACTATGGTGTTATGTGTTATGGGCCATGGTAGCTGCTGCTAGGTGCTGTTCAATGTGGTCAGTACAGTCCTCTAAATTATCAACTCTAATGTTAAATAAAATAATATATCCGCGCTTAGGCCAAAAGGGAAATTATGTGTGCAGCATACCCTGCTAGGTCCCCAATAGGGGACTAGAGTGATAAAAGTGCACGTATGAGGGTAAATGGCGCTCCCTATATGAAAGGAGCTCCCTATATGAAAGGCGACAGACCCTTCTGTGGCAGTGCCTCAGAAGATGTTTGATAATGAAACATGAGTAAGGCGGAGTCATGCACTGACGTAATTTCCGGGTGTGATAGCAGACAGTGAGCCTGTGGAACGCAGCTGGAGCGCACGCTGCAAGCGAGACACAACATGGGTCTGAAGCTGTATTTTCTCCCATAGTTGTAGGACATTGTAAGGAGTTTCCATAGTATGAAACATTATTTTTATTTTTTATTTCTTATTTTTACTTTTTTTATTTTTATTTTTTTACTGTTAAACAGGTGGCGGTGTCAGCGGTGAGGGAGCTCTGTCCTGGCTGGCCCCATCTTGGGCCCCCGCCCCCCTCTGACATCACGGGGAATGCCACAGGGAAGTCCCTGTCAAGTCCCCAAGCATCAGAGGGGGGCGGGGTCACTGAGTGACCGCCCTCTATTATTTAAGAACGGTCAGAAGATGAGAAGCATCACACAGCGGGAGCCTCCCATCATGGAGGCGGAGTGGCCCGAGAAGAAGAAGGGAAGAAGACGTCGCGGAGGAAGATGCCGGACGAGAACACCGGAGGAAGAACCAGAAGAACCAGAAGAAAAAGAAGATGGAGGAAGAAACCGAAGGAAGATAGAAGAAAGAAGATAGAAGAAAGAAGATGGAAAAAAGAAGACTTTAAATAAAGGAATTGTCAAAAACTGTCTCTTGTCATTTTTAACATTTTTGACAGTTTTTTTGTGAAATGGTAGGGGTACATTTGTACCCCCTTACTATTTCACACAGGGGGGGCTGGGATCTTGGGGTCCCCTTGTTAAAGGGGGCTTCCAGATTCCAATAAGCCCCCCAACCACAGACCCCCACAACCACCGGGCAAGGGTTGTGGGAATGAGGCCCTTGTTCCCATCAACATGGGGACGAGGTGCTTTGGGGGCCTACCCCAAAGCACCCTCCCAATGTTGAGGGCATGTGGCCTGGTACTGTTCAGGAGGGGGGGGCGCTCTCTCGTCCCCCTTCTTTTCCTGCGGCCTGCCAGGTTGCGTGCTCAGATAAGGGTCTGGTATGGATTTTTGGGGGGACCCCATGCCATTTTTTTTTTTTTTTGGTGCAGGGTTCCCCTTAAAATCCATACCAGACCTGAAGGGTCTGGTATAGATTTTGAGGGGGACCCCCACCCAATTTTTTTTTAATTTTGGCCAGGATTCCTCTTAATATCCATACCAGACCTGAAGGGCCTGGTATGGAATTTAGGGGGACCCCAACGCCATTTTTAAAAAAAATTTTGGTTCAGGGTTCCTCTGTGGGGAAATCCCATGCCGTTTTTATCAATTAACTTTTATGTGTATTGTCAGACCGACCATTCATTAATAGCCGCGAGTAGTTTTAACCAGTTCAGATCCGCGCTATAGCCAAATGACGACTACAGCGCGGATCTACATTGCCGGGACTACGTCTATTGATGTCATCCCCTTTCCTCGTTCCCAGCACGCTCTCATGAGTGCGCCTCAGGGAAAATCTGTGTTGGCCATGTCCCTTGGACACGGCCAATCACAGATCGCTGTAAATGGCCAATCACAGCGGCCATTTACAGCACAATCGCCGTGGCCAATGAGAGATGATCTCAAATGTAAACAATTGAGATCATCTCTCAATGCCAGCTCTCTCTCCTCGCACAGAGACAGCGTGCGAGGAGAGAGAGCTTCTGTGAACAGTGAGTTAGTGAATTTATTGTGACTAAAACACAAAGTGTGCCCAAAAAGTGCCCAACAGTGCCCACAGTGACATCTATCTAGTGTCATCTGTGCCCACCTGTGCGCATCAGTGCCCACTTGTGCCATCAGTGCATCATCTGTGCCATCAGTGCCCATCTGTGCCATCAGTGCGCATCTGTGCCACCTCATCAGTGTCCATCTGTGCCACCTCATTAGTGCCCATCTGTGCCATCTCATCAGTGCCCATCTGTACCAATCAGTGCCCATCTGTGCCGCCTCATCAGCGCACATTTGTGCAATCAGTGCACATCTGTGCCGCCTCATCAGTGCCCATCTGTGCCTCCTCATCAGTGCCCATTTGTGCCACCTCAACAGTGCCCATTTGTGCCACTTCAACAGTGCCAATCTGTGCCACCTCAACAGTGCACATCTGTACCAAGCAGTGCCCATCTGTGCCGCCTCATCATTGCACATCTGTGCAATCAATCAGTGCACATCTTTGCCGCCTCATCAGTGCCAATCTGTGCCACCTCATCAGTGCCCATCTGTGCTGCCTCATCACTGCCCATTTGTGCCACCTCAACAGTGCCACATCAGGGTATATCTGTGCCCACCTGTGCCACCTCATTAGTGCACATCTGTGCAATCAATCAGTGCACATCTGTGCTGCTTCATCAGTGCCCATCTGTGCCTCCTCAGTGCCCATCTGTGCCACCTCATCAGTGCCCATCTGTGCCACCTCACCAGAGCCACATCAGTGCATATCTGTGCCCACCTGTGCCGCCTCATTAGTGCACATCTGTGCAATCAATCAGTGCACATCTGTGCTACTTCCTCAGTGCCCATCTGTGCTGCCTCAGTGCCCATCTGTGCCACCTCATCAGTGCCCATCTGTGCCGCCTCATCAGTGCCCATCTGTGCCGCCTCATTAGTGCACATCTGTGTGATCAGTGCCCATCTGTGCCGCCTCATCAGTGTACATCTATGCCATCAATCAGTGCACATCAGTGCACATCTGTGCTCATCAGTGCCACCTCATCAGTGCCCATCAGTGCAGGCTTAGCACACACCTGTGCAATCTCATCACCACCAGCAGCCATGTCCAAAAAAAGCTTTTCAGCTGAGGAGGCATACCAAATTCTTTCCACGCCCGACGAGAGCATTGGGGAGCTCTCTTTTTCGATTCCCTTTCCAATTCGGATTCTGAGTCTGACGTAAATTACGATCCAGTCCTCAGTAGTGAAACACTAACAGACTCAGAAGAGGAAGAAATTTGGCCCACCAAACGAAGGCGTTCTGGTGAGGAGGTAGTGGCATCCACCAGCACTGCAGTACCTCGGCAAGAAAGGCCAAGTACCAGTGGGGTTTCACCTCAGCCCCAAAGGGTTAGGTTCCATTCCAGCCTTCCCTATGCCCTTCAGAACCCCTATGTGGCTTCCTCCTAATTCAGGAGAAGCTAGCATTCCCCCTTTCACTGCCCAGCCAAGAGTCCAGGTGGACACAGAGAATTTTACCCCAATTAATTTTTTTAATTTCATTTTTACGGAGGACATGTTGGCGTCAGTTGTGGCCCAATGAAACCTGTACGCACAGCAATTTATTTTGCAAAATCCCACATCATATTATGCCCATCCCTACGAGTGGAGAGACCTAACAGTGGAGGAGTTCAAGGTTTTTTTGGGCCTCACATTTAATATGGGACTCACCAAAAAAAATCAATTGCGTTCCTACTGGTCAACCCACCCCATCCACCACATGCGGCTCTTCTCCGCGGTAATGCCCAGAACCAGGTATCTGATGATAATGAGATTCCTACATTTCAGTGACAATACCCAGTGCCTTCCCCGGAATGACCCAAATTATGACAGGCTTTACAAAATTCAGCCAATACTAAATTATTTTTCTGAAGTATTCCCCCAGCTGTTCACCCCGGACCAACACATATGTGTGGATGAGTCTCTTGTTCAATTTAGCGGCAGGCTTAAAATGTATCCCCAGCAAAAGGGCCCGCTATGGGGTGAAGGTGTACAAATTATGTGCGAGCCACAGGGTACACGTATGCCTTCATAGTGTTCGAGGAGAAGGACACCCAGCTGCAGCCCCCTAATTGCCCGGACTACTTGGGAACCAGCGGGAAAGTTGTTTGGGACCTCATATACCCCCTACTGGAGAAAGGTTACCACCTGTATGTAGACAACTTCTACACATCTCTGCCCCTGTTCCACAACCTTCACCGGAAGAAGACGCCAGCATGTGGCGTGGTAAAAAAGAATGGGAATAATAACAAAAAGAAGTTGAGAAAAGGAGAAACAGCAAGTCTGCAAAACAAAGAGATTCTGGCAGTGAATTGGAGGGACAGAAGGGATGTCTACATGTTGTCTTCCATCCACAATAACACCTATGTGGAATTCCCCAGAAGGAATGGCCCCATCCAAAAACCAACAGGCATCCATGAATACAATTTGTTTATGGGGGGAGTTGACTTCAACGACCAAACGTTGGAATCATACCTTGCCACAAGACGGGCATACCATTGGTACAAAAAAGTAGCAATTTATTTTTTTCAATTGGCCATATTCAATTCCTATATCATTTACCGCAACTCCACCCAAAACCCTCAACTCTTCCTTGGCTACCAGGAGGAAATTTACACTGCCCTTATATTCCCGAATGGCCCACCAGAAAACACCCGATCAGATGTTGTTAGTTGACTCTCCGAACGCCACTTTCCAGATAAACTCCCTCCCAAACCAACAGGCCAAAGACGTCAAAAAAGATGTAAGGTGTGTACCAGAGCAGGGGTCAGAAGAGACACATCTTATTATTGTGCACAATGTCCTTCCCAACCAGGCCTCTGCATGGGTGAATGTTTCCGCCGTTACCATACTTCAATAAATTATTAGTAAAGTATGGTAAACGTAATCCTCAGTTCCTGCCTTCACACCCCGTATGCCACTGCCTGCTCTGTAACTGACCCTGGCTTGTTATTCGACCACGCTTCTGCCTGCCGATTTTGTACATACCGCTGCCTAATCTGGAACTGACCCTGGACTGTTATTCGACTGTTATTTGCTTCTGCCTAACGATTCTGTACATACCTCTGCCTGATCTGGAACTGACCCTGGACTGTTATTCGACCATGCTTCTGCCTAACGATTCTGTACATATCTCTGCCTGATCTGGAACTGACCTTGGACTGTTTGACCATGCCTCTTGCCTGCCTCTTGGACTGATCTTGTACCCTGCAACTGGACTAGTGGCATTCAACACAGGGGTCTCACATATGTGAGGGGCTCCAGAATAGTTTTTCTGGATGAAGAAAACAATTGTCTTTGTTTTCTCATTCCTAGATTACGGTCTGGAGACTCGGAGGCTTCAAAGAGATTTGGGTGGGAGAAGCCTCTACCCCTGTCCCCATTCTGTCCTGAACGAGGCCCTACTTCTGCCTGCTACCTGTAGGACTTACTGCCGTAATGCCTCTGTTTGTCGCACTGACCACAGCACATGGACCATGTTCCTGCCTACTACCAAGACCAATATGTTTGCACTGCTGACAATCTCTGCCTGCACTGACCCTGGACTGTATATGGACAGTATCCCTGCCTGCTGCCTGTACTGACAATGGACAGTATTCCTGCCTGCTGCCTGAAAAATTGTTTTGCTGACCAAGTCCCTGCCTGCTGCCTGGACCAGTGCTATCCTCCTATGAACAACTGTGCTACTAAAACCACAGGTAATCTTTTGTTTACCTTTTGCTCAGCATAATGTATTTTGGGGTGTAATTCTTGGTATGTGCATGCTATGTGTCCCTGGAACACCTGACGGTGTTCCTTGCATGTTGGATCTCTGTATGTGGCCAGGCTGTGTAAAGGTCTCACACATGTGGTATTGCCATACTCAGAAGGAGTGGCAGAATGTATTTTGAGGTGTAATTTTTGCTATGTAAATGCTATGTGTTGGAAATATCTTATAAACGGACAACTTTGTGTAAAAAAAATGCGTTTTCATTTTTTTCCACATTTTCCAAAAACTTCTGAAAAATAATGAACCGTTCAAAAGACTCATTATGCCTCATAGATTATACGTTGGGGTGTGTGCTTTCCAAAATGGGGTAATTTTGTGGGCGTTTCCATTGTTCTGGTGCTCCAGGGCCTTCAAAAGTGTAATAGGTGGGTGAGAAATGAAATGTGTAATTTATGCTCGTAGAACGCCTGAAGGGGCTACTTCAATGTTAGGCCTCTGTATGTGATCAGGCTGTTTAAAAGTTTCGCACATGTGATATCGTTATACTCAGGGGGAGTAGCAGAATGTAGTTTGGGGTGTTATTTTTGCTATGTAAATGCTATGTATTGGAAATATCTTATAAACGGACAACTTTGTGTAAAAACTCATTATGCCTCATAGATTATACGTTAAGGTGTTAGCTTTCCAAAATGGGGTCAAAGTGTAATAGGTAGTCAACAAGTTATATGGGTAATTTATGCTCCTTGAACACCTGATGATGCTCCCTGCATGTTGGGCCTCTGTATGTGGCCAGTTAGTGAAAAAGTCCCACACATGTGGTATTGTAATACTCAGGAGGAGTAGCCAAATGTATTGTGGGGTGTCATTTGTGGTATGCACATTTCATATGAGAGAAATAAGCTATTACAATGACAATTTTCTGAAAAACATATAAAAAATAAAATCTTAATTTGCAAAGAATTGTGGAAAAAATGACAACTTCAAATAACTCACCATGCCTCTTACTAAATACCCTGGAATATCTACTTTTCAAAAAGGGGTCATTTGTGGTAATTTGTACTTTCATGGCTTGTTAGGGTCCCAAGAAATGAGATGGGCCTCAGTACATCAGATGTGATCATTTTTTTATGATTTGCACCATAGCTTTTAGACTCTATAAATTTCACAGAGACCAAATAATATCCACTAATTTGGGTTATGTTTACCAATGATATGTAGCAGTAAGAAAAGTATTTTTTCATTTATAGCGCAAAAAATAAAAAAACCCAGAGGTGATCAAATACCACCAAATGAAAGCTCTATTTGTATGAAAAAAGGATAAAAAAATCATTTGGGTACAGTGTTGCATGACTGAGTAATTGTCATTCAAAGTGTGAGAGCACTGAAAGCTGAAAATTGGTCTGGGCAGGAGGGAGGTTTAAGTGCCCAGTAAGCAAGTGGTTAACCACTTGACGACCGCCTCACGCCGATGTATGTCGGCAAGGTGGCACGGACAGGCAAAATCACGTACATGTACGTGATTTGCCTTCCGCGGGTGGGGGGTCCGATCGGACCCCCCCCGGTGCCCAAGGCGGTCGTCTTTTGTCCAGCGGCGATCAGAGGTGAGGGGGAGACCATCCGTTCGTGGCCCCCCCCTCGCGATCGCCGCCGGCCAATCGAATCATTCCTTTGCTGCTGTATGCTAAACAGCAGCAAAGGAAATGATGTCATCTCTCCTCGGCTCGGTAATTTCCGTTCCGGCCCGAGGAGAGACGACATGTGAGTGAGTGCACCAACACACACACACACAGTAGAACATGCCAGGCACACAAAACACCCCAATCCCCCCCCGATCGCCCCCCGATCCCCCCCTGATCACCCCCCCCCCCCGTCACAAACTGACACCAAGCAGTTTTTTTTTTTTTTTCTGATTACTGCATAGTGTCAGTTTGTGACAGTTACAGTGTTGGGACAGTTAGTATTACCCCCCTTTAGGTCTAGGGTACCCCCCTAACCCCCCCTAATAAAGTTTTAAGCCCTTGATCACCCCCTGTCACCAGTGTCGCTAAGCGATCATTTTTCTGATCGCTGTATTAGTGTCGCTGGTGACGCTAGTTAGGGACGTAAATATTTAGGTTCGCCGTCAGCGTTTTATAGCGTCAGGGACCCCCATATACTACCGAATAAATGTTTTAACCCCTTGATGGCCCCCTAGTTAACCCTTTCACCACTGATCACCGTATAACCGTTACGGGTGACGCTGGTTAGTTCGTTTATTTTTTATAGTGTCAGGGCACCCGCCGTTTATTACCGAATAAAGGTTTGGCCCCCTGATCACCCGGCGGTGATATGCGTCGCCCCAGGCAGCGTCAGATTAGCGCCAGTACCGCTAACACCCACGCACGCAGCATACGCCTCCCTTAGTGGTATAGTATCTGATCGGATCAATATCTGATCCGATCAGATCTATACTAGCGTCCCCAGCAGTTTAGGGTTCCCAAAAAGGCAGTGTTAGCGGGATCAGCCCAGATACCTGCTAGCACCTGCGTTTTGCCCCTCCGTCCAGCCCACCCAAGTGCAGTATCGATCGATTACTGTCACTTACAAAACACTAAACGCATAACTGCAACGTTCGCAGAGTCAGGCCTGATCCCTGCGATCACTAACATTTTTTTTGGTAGTATTTTGGTGAACTGGCAAGCACCAGCCCCAGGCAGCATCAGGTTAGCGCCAGTAGCACTAACACCCACGCACGCAGCATACGCCTCCCTTAGTGGTATAGTATCTGTACGGATCAATATCTGATCCGATCAGATCTATACTAGCGTCCCCAGCAGTTTAGGGTTCCCAAAAACGCAGTGTTAGCGGAATCAGCCCAGATACCTGCTAGCACCTGCGTTTTGCCCCTCCGCCCGGCCCAGACCAGCCCACCCAAGTGCAGTATGGATCGATCACTGACACTTACAAAACACTAAATGCATAACTGCAGCGTTCGCAGAGTCAGGCCTGATCCCTGCGATCGCTAACAGTTTTTTTGGTAGTATTTTGGTGAACTGGCAAGCACCAGCCCCAAGCAGCGTCAGGTTAGCGCCAGTAGCACTAACACCCACGCACGCACGCAGCATACACCTCCCTTAGTGGTATAGTATCTGAACGGATCAATATCTGATCCGATCAGATCTATACTAGCGTCCCCAGCAGTTTAGGGTTCCCAAAAACGCAGTGTTAGCGGGATCAGCACAGATACCTGCTAGCACCTGCGTTTTGCCCCTCCGCCCGGCCCAGCCCAGCCCACCCAAGTGCAGTATCGATCGATCACTGTCACTTACAAAACAATAAAAACGCATAACTGCAGCGTTCGCAGAGTCAGGCCTGATCCCTGCGATCGCTAACAGTTTTTTTGGTAGCGTTTTGGTGAACTGGCAAGCGCCAGCGGCCTAGTACACCCCGGTCGTAGTCAAACCAGCACTGCAGTAACACTTGACGTGGCGAGTCCCATAAGTGCTGTTCAAGCTGGTGAGGTGGCAAGCACAAGTAGTGTCCCGCTGCCACCAAAAAGACAAACACAGGCCCGTCGTGCCCATAATGCCCTTCCTGCTGCATTCGCCAATCCTAATTGGGAACCCACCGCTTCTGCAGCACCCGTACTTCCCCCATTCACATCCCCAACCAAATGCAGTCGGCTGCATGAGAGGCATTTTCTTTATGTCCTCCCGAGTACCCCTACCCAGCGAACCCCCCCAAAAAAGATGTTGTGCCTGCAGCAAGCGCGGATATAGGCGTGACACCCGCTATTATTGTCCCTCCTGTCCTGACAATCCTGGTCTTTGCATTGGTGAATGTTTTGAACGCTACTATGCACTAGTTGAGTATTAGCGTAGGGTAGAGCATTCCACAGACTAGGCACACTTTCACAGGGTCTCCCAAGATGCCATCGCATTTTGAGAGACCCGAACCTGGAACCGGTTACAGTTATAAAAGTTAGTTACAAAAAAAGTGTAAAAATAAATAAATATATATAAAATAAAAAAAATAGTTGTCGTTTTATTGTTCTCTCTCTCTCTATTCTCTCTATTGTTCTGCTCTTATTTACTATATTCTATTCTGCAATGTTTTATTGTTATTATGTTTTATCATGTTTGCTTTTCAGGTATGCAATTTTTTATACTTTACCGTTTACTGTGCTTTATTGTTAACCATTTTTTTGTCTTCAGGTACGCCATTCACAACTTTGAGTGGTTATACCAGAATGATGCCTGCAGGTTTAGGTATCATCTTGGTATCATTCTTTTCAGCCAGCGGTCGGCTTTCATTTAAAAGCAATCCTAGCAGCTAATTAGCCTCTAGACTGCTTTTACAAGCCGTGGGAGGGAATGCCCCCCCCACCGTCTTCCGTGTTTTTCTCTGGCTCTCCTGTCTCAACAGGGAACCTGAAAATGCAGCCGGTGATTCAGCCAGCTGACCATAGAGCTGATAAGGGACCAGAGTGGCTCCAAACATCTCTATGGCCTAAGAAACCGGAAGCTATGAGCATTTTATGACTTAGATTTCGCCGGATGTAAATAGCGCCATTGGGAAATTGGGGAAGCATTTTATCACACCGATCTTGGTGTGGTCAGATGCTTTGAGGGCAGAGGAGAGATCTAGGGTCTAATAGACCCCAATTTTTTCAAAAAAGAATACCTGTCACTACCTATTGCTATCATAGGGGATATTTACATTCCCTGAGATAACAATAAAAATGATTAGAAAAAAAAAAAATGAAAGGAACAGTTTAAAAATAAGATAAAAAAGCAAAAAAATAATAAAGAAAAAAAAAAAAAAAGCACCCCTGTCGCCCCCTGCTCTCACGCTAAGGCGAACGCAAGCGGCGGTCTGTCGTCAAACGTAAACAGCAATTGCACCATGCATGTGAGGTATCACCTTGAAGGTTAGATCGAGGGCAGTAATTTTTGCAGTAGACCTCCTCTGTAAATCTAAAGTGGTAACCTGTAAAGGCTTTTAAAGGCTTTTAAAAATGTATCTATTTTGTTGCCACTGCACGTTTGTGCGCAATTGTAAAGCATGTCATGTTTGGTATCCATGTACTCGGCCTAAGATCATCTTTTTTATTTCATCAAACATTTGGGCAATATAGTGTGTTTTAGTGCATTAAAATTTAAAAAAGTGTGTTTTTTCCCTAAAAAATGCGTTTGAAAAATCGCTGCGCAAATACTGTGTGAAAAAAAAAAATGAAACACCCACCATTTTAATCTGTAGGGCATTTGCTTTAAAAAAATATATAATGTTTGGGGGTTCAAAGTAATTTTCTTGCAAAAAAAAAATAACTTTTTCATGTAAACAATAAGTGTCAGAAAGGGCTTTGTCTTCAAGTGGTTAGAAGAGTGGGTGATGTGTGACATAAGCTTCTAAATGTTGTGCATAAAATGCCAGGACAGTTCAAAACCCCACCAAATGACCCCATTTTGGAAAGTAGACACCCCAAGCTATTTGCTGAGAGGCATGTCGAGTCCATGGAATATTTTATATTGCGACACAAGTTGCGGGAAAGAGACAATTTTTTTTTTTTTTTTTTGCACAAAATTGTCACTAAATGATATATTGCTCAAACATGCCATGGGAATATGTGAAATTACACCCCAAAATACATTCTGCTGCTTTACCTGAGTACGGGGATACCACATGTGTGAGACTTTTTGGGAGCCTAGCCGCGTACGGGACCCCGAAAACCAAGCACCGCCTTCAGGCTTTCTAAGGGCGTGAATTTTTGATTTCACTCTTGACTGCCTATCACAGTTTCGGAGGCCATAGAATGCCCAGGTGGCACAAAACCCCCCCAAATGACCCCATTTTGGAAAGTAGACACCCAAAGCTATTTGCTGAGAGGTATAGTGAGTATTTTGCAGCTCTCATTTGGTTTTGTATGGTTTTCGGGGCCCCGTACGCGGCTAGGCTCCCAAAAAATCCCACACATGTGGTATCCCCATACTCAGGAGAAGCAGCAGAATGTATTTTGGGGTGCAATTCCACATAGGACCATGGCCTGTGTGAGCAATATATCATTTAGTGACAATTTTTTGTAAATATTTTTTTTTTTTTTGTCATTATTCAATCACTTGGGACAAAAAAAATAAATATTCAATGGGTTTAACATGCCTCTCAGCAATTTCCTTGGGGTGTCTACTTTCCAAAATGGGGTCATTTGGGGGGGGTTTGTACTGCCCTTCCATTTTAGCACCTCAAGAAATGACATAGGCAGTCATAAGCTAAAAGCTGTGTAAATTACAGAAAATGTACCCTAGTTTGTAGACGCTATAACTTTTGCGCAAACCAATAAATATACGCTTATTGACATTTTTTTTACCAAAGACATGTGGCCGAATACATTTTGGCCTAAATGTATGACTAAAATTGAGTTTATTGGATTTTTTTTATAACAAAAAGTAGAAAATATCATTTCTTTTCAAAATTTTCGGTATTTTCCGTTTATAGCGCAAAAAATAAAAACCGCAGAGGTGATCAAATACCATCAAAAGAAAGCTCTATTAGTGGGAAGAAAAGGACTCAAATATCGTTTGGGTACAGCATTGCATGACGGCGCAATTAGCAGTTAAAGCGTCGCAGTGCCAAATTGGAAAAAGACCTCTGGTCCTTAGGCAGCATAATGGTCCGGGGCTCAAGTGGTTAAATGACTTTTTTTCCTTTGAAATGTCATTTTGCTATCAGACTGTTCTAAACACTGGAAACATGCGCCCCTTTACAGGCATACTATAGACACCCCCAGGTACGAAATTTAAAGGAATATTACACTTTTATTGTTTCACTTTAAGCATTATTAAAATCACTGCTCCTGATAAAACAGCTGTTTTTAAAACTTTTTTTTGCATTGATCCATGTCCCCTGGGGCAGGACCCAGGTCCCCAAACACTGTTTATGACAATAACTTGCATATAAGCCTTTAAAATTTTGATTTCTCCCATAGACTTTTAAAGGGTGTCCCGCGGCTTTCGAATTTGCCGCGAACACCCCAAATTGTTTGCTGTTCGGTGAACTGGCGAACAGCTGTTCATGAGTTTGATTCGAACTCGAAGCTCATCCCTAGTGCCCATCAGTGAGGCTAATCTGTGCCCATCAGTTATGCCAATAAGTGCTGCTTTATAGTGAATATCAGTGCCTTCCCATCAGTGCCATCCATCAGTTCCCATCAGTGCCACCCATCAGTGCCCATCAGTGCCACCTTATCAGTGTCTATCAGTGCTGCCTAATCAGTGCCCATCAGTGCAGTCTCATCAGCGCACATCAGTGAAGAGGAAAAATTATTTATTTACAAAATTTTCTGACAGAAACTAAGAAAAACTTTTTTTTTTCAAAATTGTTGTTTTTTTTTCATTTTTTTAGCAAAAAATAAGAAACCCAGTGATGATTAAATACTACCAAAAGAAAGCTCTATTTGTGTGAAGAAAATGATAAAAAATGTATTTGAGTACAGTGTTGTATGACCGCGCAATTGTCATTCAAAGTGCGACAGCACTGAAAGCTAAAAATTGGCCTGGGCAGGAAGGGGGTGAAAGTGCCCTGTATTGAAGTAGTTAATAGTTTACGAATGTTGCCCAGGGCTTCTGGGTGTACAGTATATATATATTTAAAGTATACTTGTCTCCTTGTTGTTATCTTTTATGCACTAAACCAGATAATTAACTAGATGATACAATACATGTGTAGTGGTTGCCTTACTGTATATCAGAAGGCAGAACTTTCATTCATCTGCCCAATCTTTATTCTTTCATAGAAGCTACAGTACAGCTTCTATGAATGGAGGAGGGAGCAGAAAAGACAGGCATAGTCAGAACTCTTCATGAGTGCATACGTCAGGTCCTCAGTTCTATTAACCCCCATGGCACTAAAAGATTACAACAAGGAGGGGGATCAAATGACAGAAGATTTCAACTAATTCTGCAACCAACAGAACAAGGAATGCAACACATTGACTGTAAGTAATATCCTTTACACTGATTCTTAAGACCTTTTTTGACTAACCTTAGGCTTTAACCACTTCAGCCCCAGAAGGATTTTCTCCTTTAATGACCAGGCCATTTTTTGCGATACGGCAATTTAACTGACAATTGCGCAGTCATGCGCCACTGTACCCAAACAAAATTGATGTCTTTTTTCCCCCACAAATAGAGATTTCTTTTGGTGGTATTTGATTATTTCTGCGGTTTTTATTTTTTGCTCTATAAGCAAAAAACTGTCAATTTTGAAACTTTTTTTTTTTTAACTTTCTGCTATAATACATATCCAAAAAAAAAATATAAAACAAATGTATTCATCAGTTTAGGCCAATATATATTCTTCTACATATTTTTGGTAAAAAAAATTGCAATAGGCGTATATTGATAGGATAGATTTAGGGTCTTTTATTTATTTTTTATTGTTTTTACTGGTAATGGCGGTGATCTGCAATTTTTAGTGAGACTGCGACATTGCAACGGACAAATCTGACCCCAAATGACACTTTTGGGGACCAGTGACATTATTACATTGATCAGTGCTGTAAAAATGCACTGATAAATGTAAAAATTACACTGGCAGGGAAGGAGTTAACACTAGGGGGTGATCAAGGGGTTAAGTGTGTTCCCTGGGTGTGTTCTAACTCTAGGGGGATGGGCTACCAGAGACATGACAGAGATCGCTGTTCCCGATCACTGGGAACAGAAAATCTCTGACATGTCATCTGGCAGAACAGGGAATTGCCTTGTTTACATAGGCAGTTACCCCATCTGCCTTTGTACACCACTATCAAGGGTCGCTGGCGGACATTGAGTCTGCCAGACCCATGGGCACACTCACGCTATCTCCTATGCAAACACCGACGTACACCTATGGTGGTTTGTGCAGGAGAACAGACATGCCACAGTATAATGAGGCCGGCTGGTCGGCAATCGGTTAAAGTGGACCTGTGGCTTTACCCTAAATCGGGAGTCAGCAACCTGTAGATTGTGATCTACTAGTAAATTGTGGTCAGGTGACTGTAGGGCTTGCTGACCTTCTGATATTCCAGAGCATCAAACAGAGTGCAATGTGGAGGGGCTACTTGTAAAGTTGGAGCTGTAGTAGAGAGTAGGAGTCACATAAGCCAATGCCTCTTCTGTAGTCTGCAAATGCATTGCTAACTAAACCCCTGTTGTTAACGCAGGCTGTTGGACAGGTTAATTCAGTTAGTCAGCAGACTGGTTGGTGAGTTGAGCTGGGACTGTTCTCTGGTTTTTGTCTTTCATGCATTTGCCCTTCCATTTGTGCCTTGCTGTAAAGGCCAGTTAAAGGTGGGGGCAGGGGCCATCTTTTTGCCTCTTCTGTAGTACTGGTTCCTGTCCCATGCTGAGTGATACCAACTGCACTCCACCTCTTATCCGAGGTAGAAGTCTCCAGAGTGGTGCCAGCAGCAGGAAAGAAGAGATTTTCAGGTCAGTGTGAAGCAATACACTGAGCATAATAGTATTGAACTTCTTTCATAATGATATGCTGTGGTTTACCCACACCGCGGGTGCAGTGTACCTGCAGCTTTCCTGATGGTTTGCTGTGCTTAGCCATAGACTTCTATTATATCCTGCATGTTTGGTGCACTTTCTGAAAGTTCACCAAAGCTACTGAATGTAGAATAGAGAGTCTATGGCAAAGCACAGCTAACCCAGTAAAGTGTCAGATACACTGCGCTGCACACACGGTGCAGGTAAACTGCAGCACATCAGTGTGAAAGCAGCCTTATAGGGGGCTTAAAACTGTAAAGCCTCATACACACTATCAGATTTTCTGCTGATTTTTGTCTTCAGATTTACCAAAACCATGTAGTGCAAGGGCCTGCCTGATTGCATACAAAATGAAACTCCTAAGGTTTGACCTCATATTATATGGTTTTGGTAAATCTGAAGGAAAACATCAGCAGAAAATCTGATAGTGTGTATAAGGGTTCATTTACATTTGCAGTTTTTGGAGGTGGTAAAACCCCATAGTTAAGATTTGTTTTTACCAGCCCCGCCCTGACTGCACCCCCTTTAGCTGCAGTGGCCAGGGTTGCACACATGTCGCAGACGCAGCAAGAGTTATTTGCTCTGTCATTTTTGGTGGATGTAGCACCTGTTGAGGCCACTCTGCAAGTACCCTGCAACCTTGTGCAGTACAGCAAACAAGGGGTTAAAGTAGGCAGCTTTGTGTTGCTTTCTCACCACCTGATTTAACCCCTTGGTCACCACAGAAGTGTGCAGTTGTGGGGCCCTTGCAGATTTGCCCAATTTACTTGAAAGGGTCACAATTGGTAGGTGGTAGCACCCACCAAAAGCAACAGGGGATTTAATTCAATGTGTACACCTTTGGCTTCTGTCGCAGGTAGGAATTGTGGATGGAAGGGATGAGCCCAATGTTTGAGTCGAACGTAAGTTCGACTCGAACATCGGGTGTTCGCCGAATAGTGAACAATTTGGGGTGTTCGCAGCAAATTGGAAAGCCACGGAACACCCTTTAAAAGTCTATGGGAGAAATAAAAAAAATTTCGTACCTGGGGGTGTCTATAGTATGCCTGTAAAGTGGCGCCTTTTTCCTGTGTTTAGAACAGTCCCTGCACAAAATGACATTTCTAAAGGAAAAAAAGTAATTTACAACTACTTGCGGCTATAATGAATTGTCTATTAGAGAAATCAAAAGTGCTCATTCTAAAGGCTTATATGCATGGTATTGTCATAAAAAGTGTTTGGGGACCTGGGTCATGCCCCAGGGGACATGTATCAATGCTAAAAAAGTTTTAAAAACGGCCGTTTTTCAGGAGCAGTGATTTTAATAATGTTTAAAGTGAAACAATAAAAGTGAAATATTCCTTTAAATTTCATACCTGGGGGGTGCCTATAGTATGCCTGTAAAATCGCACATTTTTCCCGTGTTTAGAACAGTCCCTGCACAAAATGACATTTCTAAAGGAAAAAAAGTCATTCAAAACTACTCGCAGCTATAATGAATTGTCGGGTCTCGGCAATACAGATAAAAGTCATTTTTTAAATTGTGTAGGGCCCCCCCTCAAAATCCATACCAGACTCTTTAGGTCTGGTATGGATTTTAAGGGGAACCCTGTGCCACAATTAAAAAAAAAGATGTGGGGGTCCTCCAAAAATCCATACCAGACCCTTATCCAAGCATGCAAACTGGCAGGCCGCAGGAAAAGAGGGGGGATGAGAGAGCGCCCCCCCTCCTGAACTGTACCAGACCAAATGTCCTCAACATGGGGAGGGTGCTTTGGGGTAGCCCCCCAAAGCACCTTGTCCCCATGTTGATGGGGACAAGGGCCTCATCCCCTCATCCCCACAACCCTTGCCCGGTGGTTGTGGGGGTCTGTGGGCGGGGGGCTTATCGGAATCTGGAAGACCCCTTTAACAAGGGGACCGCCAGATCCCACCACCCTGTTTGAAATGGTACATTGTACCCCTACCATTTCACAAAAAAATTGTCAAAATGTTAAAAAACCACAAGACACATCTTGGGACAAGTCCTTTAATAAAAAATAAAAAAATAAAAATGTCCCATTCCTCTTCTTCTCTCACTCCGCCGGACTGGAAACCCCCCCCGCACGCCGCCACTGATCCGCCTCCCCCTGACTTCCCTATGGCTTCCCAGTGGCATCAGAGGGGGCGGGGTCACCCAGGTTTTTCACCGCGTGGCCCCTCCTCAGATATAAAAAAACTGTCACCTGAGAGGACGGTCATTACTGCGGATGCCTCCCATGGAGGTGGATTGGTGGCAGTGCACAGTTTTTTTTTTTTTCAGTCCATCAGCGGAGTGAGAGAAGAAGATGAATGGACTTTGTGGGACTTTTTTATTTTTTAATAAAGGACTTGTCCCCTTGTCTTGTGGTTTTTTGACATTTTGACACTTTTTTTGTGAAATGGTAGGGGTACAATGTACCCATTACCATTTCAAACAGGGGGGGCGGGATCTGGGGGTCCTCTTGTTAAAGGGAGCTTCCAGATTCCGATAAGCCCCCCTCCCACAGACCCCCACAACCACTGGGCAAGGGTTGTGGGGATTAGGCCACAAGGTGCTTTGGGGGCTAACCCAAAGCACCCTCCCCATGTTGAGGGCTTGTGGCCTGGTACGATTCGAGAGGAGAGGCGCCCCCTCTTTTCCTGCGGCCTGCCAGGTTGCATGCTTAGATAAGGGTCTCGTATGGATTTTTGGGTGGATCCCCACGCCATTTTTTGGTCTGAATGGTCTGGTATGGCTTTTGAGGGGGACCCCTACGGCATTTAAAAAAAAAAAAATTTGGCACAGGGTTCCCCTTAATATCCATAAAATACAAGTATAGGCGCATTTAACTGGAAAAATTATGTGGAAAAAACATAGCCCACATTTCAATATATATATGGGGAAACAAGTATATATATCTCAAAGGCGTTTAAAAACACACAAAGATAAAAATCCATAAAATTATTGCATAGGTAAAATAAATATGGTAATATAAAAGTTCAAAATCCAGATAATGGGGCAGGAAACCCGCACATATGGGACTGAGCACGCAGCAGGCAGGCAGAGTGTCTTGACCGATCTGATGGTCACCCCCCTGATGGATGTCTTTATCACATGCTGTCTGATGACTTCTAAATTGTGAGTTGTTCTTACATGTGCTTGTAAATAAACTGCTTTTACGTCTACACCCAGAAGCGCCTTTTCTCTTTGTGTTTCCCTTAATATCCATACAAGACCTAAAGGGCCTGGTATGGAATTTGGGGGAACCCTCACACAATTTTTTTTTTTAAACTTTGGTTCGGGGTTCCCCTTAATATTCATACAAGACCCAAAGGGCCTGGTATGGATTTTTTATCTGTATTGCCGAGACCCGACAATTCATTATAGCTGCGAGTAGTTTTAAATTACTTTTTTTGCTTTAGAAATGTCATTTTGTGCAGGGACTGTTCTAAACACGAGAAAAAGGCGTCACTTTACAGGAATACTATAGACACCCCCCAGGTATGAAATTTAAAGGAATATTTCACTTTTATTGTTTCACTTTAAGCATTATTAAAATCACTGCTCCCGAAAAAAGGCTGTTTTTAAAACTTTTTTTGCATTGATACATGTCCCCAGGGGCAGGACCGAGGTCCCCAAACACTTTTTATAACAATGCCAAGCATATAAGCCTTTAAAATTAGCACTTTTGATTTCTCCCATAGACTTTTAAAGGGTGTTCCGCGGCTTTCAAATTTGCCGCGAACACCCCAAATTGTTTGCTATTCAGCGAGCAGGCGAACACCCGATGTTCCTACCTGCGACAGCAGCCGAAGGTGTACACATTGAATTAAATCCCCTGTTGCTTTTGGTAGGTGCTACCACCTACCAATTGCAACCCTTTCAAGTAAATTTGGCAAATCTGCAAGGGCCCCTCAACTGCACACTTCTGTGGGGTCCAAGGGGTTAAAGCAGGTGGTGAGAAAGCAACACAAAGCATTAAGCATTATTAAAATCACTGCTCCCGAAAAAACGTCCGCTTTTAAAACTTTTTTTGCATTGATACATGTCCCCTAGGGCAGGACTCAGGTCCCCAAACACTTTTTATGAAAATAAATTGCATATTAACCCTTAAAATTAGCACTTCTGATTTTTCATTTTCTCGTGTCCAGTAGACTTTAACGGTGTGTTTGAACAAATTTTTTGCCTGTTCGCATGTTCTGCTGCGAACCGAATCGAGGGTGTTCGGCTCATCCCTAGTGGACGGTAAACTCAACCACAGGGTTATACCACCTTCCAACTTTACGTGTGAATAGAGATGGGCCGAACACCCAACCCCCCGAGTTTGGTTCGCTCCAGAACTCTTGAACATCGCAAAAGTTTGGAGCTGAATAACAAAGCCCATTGAAGTCTATGGGGCCCAAACTGGAGAAATCAAAAGTGCCTATTTTGAGGGCTTAGATGCAAGTTATTGGGTATATAAAGGGTATGGGGGTCTGGGTCAGCGAGCAGGCGAACACCCGATGTTCCTACCTGCGACAGCAGCCGAAGGTGTACACATTGAATTAAATCCCCTGTTGCTTTTGGTAGGTGCTACCACCTACCAATTGCAACCCTTTCAAGTAAATTTGGCAAATCTGCAAGGGCCCCTCAACTGCACACTTCTGTGGGGTCCAAGGGGTTAAAGCAGGTGGTGAGAAAGCAACACAAAGCATTAAGCATTATTAAAATCACTGCTCCCGAAAAAACGTCCGTTTTTAAAACTTTTTTTGCATTGATACATGTCCCCTAGGGCAGGACTCAGGTCCCCAAACACTTTTTATGAAAATAAATTGCATATTAACCCTTAAAATTAGCACTTCTGATTTTTCATTTTCTCGTGTCCCGTAGACTTTAACGGTGTGTTTGAACAAATTTTTTGCCTGTTCGCATGTTCTGCTGCGAACCGAATCGAGGGTGTTCGGCTCATCCCTAGTGGACGGTAAACTCAACCACAGGGTTATACCACCTTCCAACTTTACGTGTGAATAGAGATGGGCCGAACACCCAACCCCCCGAGTTTGGTTCGCTCCAGAACTCTTGAACATCGCAAAAGTTTGGAGCTGAATAACAAAGCCCATTGAAGTCTATGGGGCCCAAACTGGAGAAATCAAAAGTGCCTATTTTGAGGGCTTAGATGCAAGTTATTGGGTATATAAAGGGTATGGGGGTCTGGGTACTCTCCTGGAGGACATGTATTAATGAAAAAAAGTTTGTAAAAAACATAATTTTGAAATGACCAGTGATTTACTGATGTTTAAAGTGAAATAATAAAAAATAAAAATTCCTTTAAATATAGTGATCGGGGGTCCCCTTTAGTCTGCCTGTAAAGTGGCGTATCTGTACCATGTATAGAACCTGCTGCAGCAAAAATTACAATTTAATTTTTAAAGGAAAAAAAATGTAATTTTCCCTGCAAGCTTTCTTTCCCAACACAGGTACTCTTGATGAAAGCAAGAATTGGCCTTGCTGTCAAAAATGTTAATGATATGCCCCGGTCAAACAGGGGCAGAAAAATTGGGCTTTGGGTGTTGGTGGTGCTTTCCCACTGTAACCCTGTAGAGGTACTCTTAACCTCCCTGGCAGTATGATTATTTCTGATTTTAGGTGCTGAAAGCGGTACAATTATTTTGCACAGAAATTTGGCGTTTTATATTGTAGGCCTGTAATTCTTAGGAATAGTTCACTTAAATCTGTCCAAACAAGAGTCTAGTAGACATCCCGGGTATGATAAAGTTTGAAAAACGAAATAAAAAATTATAATATAATAAATAACTATAAATAATTATAACAAATAATAATATAATAATAATAAAAAATTATATAATAATGTAATCAAATCAAAAACACTGAAATTTGCTCAGTTGCAGAATTGTCGCTTTTGTTACTTTTAGTGTTTGGTGACGGATTTCCCCACAAATCACTATCGCTCAATTCTGCGAGTGATTCTAATTTATTATCGCTTTTTTCTAGCTGGTCTAAAAGCACTTTTGATGTAAAGAGACAGTTTTGGTTGCTATGGACAATCTCCAGTTTCCTGGCAGAAAGAACAGTTTTATATATATAAAACTGCATGCAGGACACTGGGCAGACCACTAGGGACCAAGGGGGATGTGTAGTTATTTGATACAGTACTGTAATCTGTAAGATTACAGTATGCTGTATCTATACTATGTGTTTCACTTTTGAATTTACCGCCGAACTCCGTCCCCGTGCGTCGCACCGCTCGCAGGGAACGGAGCTCGGCACTGTGAATCGAGCGAGACACAGCGGCTCGCCGATCGCAGGATCCAGGGGACAAGGTAAGTATGCTCTTCCTGGATCCTGCGATGCAAGCCCGAGTCTGGCTCGGGGTTACCGCTTTTGGTATGGAAAAATCCAACCCGAGCCAGACTCGGGAATACCGCCAGGGAGGTTAATAAAAGCAAGAATTGGCCTTGCAATAAAAAATTGAAATGATATGCACCTGTCAAACAGGTGCAGGGAAATTGGTCCTTTGGTGTTAATTTTGCCCATGTCAATTGCATACTAGTCAAGTTATGGCCAGTGGTTTATTCTCATGACCCAGTACCACAGTGGATCATCAACTGGAAAGCTCTCTATATCTGTTTTCGTCCCTAGATAATCTCCCACCATATGATGCAGACGCTGCCAATGAGATGTGAAAGCTGACAGCCCTGGGTGGCAAGGACTATTCTTTTTTTAAATACATCACTGAAGTGGCCCCCTTCTCCACTGCTCCTCTCATGACCAACAGAAGCCTCAAAACTAGCCTTTCCATGAGATTGTAACCTAGCAGAGTCTGGGAAGGCAGTACATAAACTCTTTTTTAAGGTGTCCTCAAGATATTTTATTCTTTCCTCCATCTGTGAGGATGGGATGAGTTCCAAGACTTTCCCCTTGTAACAGTGGTCAAGAAGGGTTGCCAACCAATAGCAATCCTTCTCCTTGATGCCACAAATTATCATGTCCTTTCACAGGCTTTGAAGAATAAAGGAGCCCATGCACCGCAAGTTTACGGAGGCATGAGAAGCAGAGTCCTCAGGGTCGCTGAGGATTACAGTATCTGGAACTGCCTCCTCCTAGCCATGTACTACTCACAAGGTTTCTCGGGATGGATAACCATCTCTTAAGGTTTTACGTATGTCTTCCTCTACTTCAATGTCTCCAAAACTGCCAGAATCCTCCTCCTTCTCCCTCTCTTCTTGTGTGTTCTGTTGCATCGCAAGAATGGTGTCTGCATAAAGCAGGCCTTAAGAGGAAAGGAATTCCTCCTCTTCCTCCCGCTTCTCTGCCAAGAGTGCCCTGTCCATAATTCCACACAGAGTCTGCTCCAGTAGTAACACAGCAGGGATTATGTCACTGATGCATGCATTGTCATGGCTCACCATCCTTGTCACCTCCTCATCTGGTTACAGTACAGAGAATGCATCCTTTATCAGCAGCCATTGGCTTGGGGGAAAAAAAGCTGAGCTGGCCTGAGCCTGTCATTGTGCCATACTCACACAGGTACTCATCAATGGCCCTCTGCTGCATGTGCAGCCGCTGAAGCATTGCCAAAGTTGAGTTCCACTTAGTAGGCATGTCACAAATCAGGCGGTTTACGGGCAGGTGAAATTCCCACTGAATTTCAGCCAACCGAGCACTTGCTGTGTATGGCTACAGACTATTCTGGCCTGCTTTAGCAGATCTTCCACCTATGGGGACCTGTTTAAGAAATAATGCGTTACTAAATTGAGGACATGTGCCAGGCATGGCACATGTGTCAACTTTACCCGTTTAAGGGCTGACAGGAGATTAGTGCCATTATCGCACACCACCATTCCTGGCTCCACCTCTGGGCCTGCCCCTGCAGACCTGAAAGAATCTCTGTTCTGGTGTGGCTTCTGTCCCCTAGACAGACCAGCTGAAGCACTGCATGGCACGTATTAGCCTGACTCATTGAATAGCCCCTTGAATGCTCAAGGGGTGCTGGTGGTTCATAGGACAATTCAGCAGAGGAGGGCATAGAGGAGGAGGGGGTGTAGCTGACAAATCTAGCATCATCACCACCAGCTATATGGAGACGTGGTGGCCAAACAAGCTGCAGCACTGAGCCCTGTCCTGCATCCCTCTGAGTTGCAAGAAAAGTTACCCATTGTGATATGAATGAAATATATCATCCCTGACCATGCTTTCTGGACCACATGTCAGCAGTAACATGGACCTTGCAAATAATTGCCTTGCCCAACAATGCCACAACATTGCCTTCCACATTTTGGTTCAGAGCTGGAATGGCCTACGTGCAAAGAAATAGTGGCTGGGAACCTGCCATTGTGGTTCAGCACATTTGGCAAAATCTGGAATATAATGTGAGTTATTCCTGCGCTACCGTGGAAAAAAGGTAAAGATGCGAAGAGGGGCAAGCACCGAATGGGATCAAACAAAGCCCACAGATGAATAAAAGAAAGGTGAGGGTGAGTGCTGCGCTATCCAAGAGAGATGAAAAAAGTTGCTGCTAAAGGTGACAGTATAAGTCAGTGCAAACACAATCTATGTGCAAAGTGCTGCAATAAATAAATTCTATCTATAAACGTACAGTATAAATAAATATATTCATGTGTAAATATTGATGGATAAATGCGTGTACAAAATATAGCTATAAATAAGCTTCAGACCTACAATATAATAAATTGTGCAAAAAGATATAAATCAATGTGCAAACACAGTCATAAATAAAGCTTCCTGTGTAAACGTGCAAAAAACGCATAAAAAGTGCATAGTGATATGTGACATAGATACTCCAATCACATCGCAATCAAATGGTGTCACAGCAATCGATAAATCAAATAAAGTCTGACAATATAAAAGAGTCCAAACAACATGCAACTGTGTGCATAAGTGAAAAACAAACACAGGATACAGTGTTGTAATGTCTTCTTAAAAAACAATTAAAAAGTCCAATGTGCTCAAAACAAATGAAGTGAAGTGCCTGAAGTGAGACAAGTGTGTATCCTCTTCGTGCATGAATCACACAAAAGTAAGCAGTGGCCCCTTACCTAGCGGTAATGGGAAAACCGCAAAGAAGCAAATACTGGTGGATGTTGTCTTTATTTGGGGTCCCTGGACCAGAGCGGGTCCTATCTCTGTCTTTGTACCTCGGTATAGGTGAAACCTAGTGGTAATGGGAAAACCGCAAAGAAGCAAATACTGGTGGATGTTGTCTTTATTTGGGGTCCCTGGACCAGAGCGGGTCCTATCTCTGTCTTTGTGCCTCGGTATAGGTGAAACTAGGATCCACTTGGATTTAGAGCGATTTCTGATGCTTCCTCCTGTGCTTCCTCTCCACACCTTCTGATCTGATACTTTGTACAGGAGTACAAGTATCAAATCAGAAGGTGTGGGGAGGAAGCACAGGAGGAAGCATCAGAAATCGCTCTAAATCCAAGTGGATCCTAGTTTCACCTATACCGAGGCACAAAGACAGAGATAGGACCCGCTCTGGTCCAGGGACCCCAAATAAAGACAACATCTACCAGTATTTGCTTCTTTGCGGTTTTCCCATTACAGCTAGGTTTCACCTATACCGAGGCACAAAGACAGAGATAGGACCCGCTCTGGTCCAGGGACCCCAAATAAAGACAACATCCACCAGTATTTGCTTCTTTGCGGTTTTCCCATTACTGCTAGGTAAGGGGCCACTGCTTACTTTTGTGTGATTCATGCATGAAGAGGATACACACTTGTCTCACTTCAGGCACTTCACTTCATTTGTTTTGAGCACATTGGACTTTTTAATTGTTTTTTAAGAAGACATTACAACACTGTATCCTGTGTTTGTTTTTCACTTATGCACACAGTTGCATGTTGTTTGGACTCTTTTATATTGTCAGACTTTATTTGATTTATCGATTGCCGTGACACCATTTGATTGCGATGTGATTGGAGTATCTATATCACATATCACTATGCACTTTTTATGCATTTTTTGCACGTTTACACAGGAAGCTTTATTTATGACTGTGTTTGCACATTGATTTATATCTTTTTGCACCATTTATTATATTGTAGGTCCGAAGCTTATTTATTGCTATATTTTGTACACGCATTTGTCCATCAATATTTACACATGAATACATTTATTTATACTGTACGTTTATAGATAGAATTTATTTATTGCAGCACTTTGCACATAGATTGTGTTTGCACTGCCCGTTAGGGTAATAGCACTTGTGCCTTCAGTTGTGATCACTTCACAGTGGCCTCTACTACTACCACAATATATATCATTTGGCAAAATCACTGAAGGGGCAGAACCCACCAGATGGAAAGGCAGAAGTTGTAAAGCAAGCAGCTTTGACAAGCTTGAATTTAGACGCTGGACATGTGGGTGGCAATGACTGTATTTTTTTTGCTGCAGCAGCTGGGGCTGAAAAATTTGCCTGCTATAGTCTACAGTTGATGGTCTGCTGCTGGCAGGCGTGCTTCGATGACCTGTGACACCCTTCGCTATACCATCATCCTTGTCAGTGGAGGCTGCTGAGAGGTCATGAGTAGAGATAGGCCCACCATCCCCCTGTTTTGTTTGCAGCAGAACTCCCGAACAGGGGAAAGATTCTAACTCAAACGGCGAACCCTATTGAAGTTTATGGGCTGAACATGAAAAATCAAAAGTGCTCATTTTGAAGGCTCATATGTAAGTAATTGGCTATCAAATGGGGTATGGGGGTCATAGTACTGACCTGGGGACATGTACCAATGCACATTTTAAAAAAAAATAAAAAATTTCAGGAGCAGTGAATACAACAATAAAAAAATAAATAAATGTATTTAAATATAGTGCCTGGGGGTCCCCTTAGTCTGCCTGTAAAGTGGTGCATCTGTAACATATATAGAACATGCTGCAGCAAAAATGACATTTCTAAAGAAAATAAAAATGAGTCAAATCACATTTAAATTGACTTGCAGTTGCAATTTCTGGCACCTGGCTATTGAAAAAAATTAAGAAAAAAACAGCGTGGGGTCCTCCCCAAGTCCATACTAGACCCTTATCTGAGCATGCAAATTGGTAGGTCAGGAAAGGGGGACGAGTGAGTGCCCCCCCTCCTGAACCATACCAAGCCATATGCCTTCAACATGGGTGGGTGCTTGGTAATGGGGACAAGGGTCTCTTACCCACAACCCTGGATAGTGGTTTAACAAGGGGGTCCCCATATCCTGGGCCCCCCATTTGAATGAGTAATGGGTACATAGTTCCCTTACCCATTCACCAAAAAAGTGTCAAAAAGTAATAAAAACACAGAGACAGTTTTTGATGATTCCTTTATTTAAAAAATTAAAAACGATGTCCCCCGATGTAAATCCATTGTCAATCACACCACCCCAGAAGAAAAAAAAGCTCAGTGAAGGCTGGCCACCTACTGCAGGCACTGCTGTTTGACAGTTCTTATATAGAACTTTGACAGTTCTTATATAGGTAAGGGCGAGGCCACCTGGTGACATCACCTGGTGGCACTGCCCCCCATCTGATGTCATGGACTGGTGCATGCTCGGTCATTGACATCACAAGGTGGCGGTCACACCAGGTGATGTTGTGGCCCCCCTGCCCCAAAGCACACACCATCTATCTCGCGCGCTCATCCCCCTCTTTCCTGACCTGCCAGGCTGCATGCTTGGATAAGGTCCAGGTATAGCTTTTGGGGGGATCACTGTTTTTTTTACATTTTGGTGTGGGGTTTCCCTTAAAATCCATAACAGATGCGAAGGGTCTGATATGGAGTAGGGGGATCCCACAACCGTTTTTTTTTTTTTAGTTTTTTTACTGCCATTTTTTTTTACTCACCTGTCAGCGGGAAAGCCCATTGACAGTTGATGACTCATTGGTTGTTAAGGACACCGCGTCCGGCTTCCCGGCCCCACTACTTAACAACCAGCTTTTACTGAACCCTGATTGGACAAAGCATTGCCCAATCAGAGAGCAGAATGCATTGTGCAGTGCACAGTGCATTGCAGGGCGTTCGGTGGGGTGAAAACCAGCCAAACACCCTGCAAATTCAGGTATTCCCTGAACAGGGCGAACAGCCAATGTTCAACCTGAACTGATGCTCGGGCCTAACCATTCACCCAACTCTAGTCATGAGATATAGCAGGGATAGACTGGAAAGGTGAGGAGTGAAAAGGAACAGAATTGCGTCCATTTTGTGTGGCTTTCAGGTGCTCTTGCCAGTGGGTTGAGTGGTGGGGGGTTAAATGCCTTGTCAAGCATGTGGTACCCAAATGGCTGATGTTTTAGCCATGTTTGATCTGCTTGAGGCAAAGTTTGCAAAATTTGATAAAAAAGGCCCACACAGGTGAGTTGTGGGAAGTGGGCAGGGAAATAACAGCTCCACAATGTGATGGAGTAGGGTGGCTGCTCTCTACTCTTCCATGATGGCTGTCATGTTGGTGTTGCGCCTCGTCCTCACTTTCCTCCTCTGCTCTATCCAACACCCGAGTCATGTCGGTGACCTCATCATCATCATCCCCTCCATCCTCATCTTCACTGGAACCAACTTGGCAATACGCTGCTGCTGGAGGAACATGACTGCCAAGTTATTGTTTACCAGTGTTTTTCCCTCTCTGTAGGCTCATGTTCCTACCTTCCTCACCCTCAGAACCAACATCAAAATCAAGTAATGCCTGTGAATCATCAAGGAGCAAGTGGCTGATGCTGTGTTCAAATAGCTCAGCTGATTCCTCCATGCCTGATGCTAAGGGCTATGGCAGGAGTAACTGACAAAGCGGACAAAGAGGCAGAATAAGCCACTCTGGCAGCTGCGGTGGACTTTGTAATAGTCTTTGCTTGGGTGATGGAGGATGAGGAGGATGAGGAGGATGAGGATGGTTTAGTAAGCCAGTCCACCCGCTTCTCTGTGTGTTGTTGCTGAACAACATGGGCAACATCACAAAAAGAGGAACTGGTGCCCTGCCTCAGGACAGAGCATGTCCACCTTTGCCTGTGGCTACAGAAGCTTCTGACCCCTCACAGTGCCATGAAAATGTCTGACTCTCCTTGTTGGCCTCCCAGACATGATGGGGGCTTATTACTGAAATGTAATAGAGAAGGGAAATGTTTACTTGGATGCACTTTAATCAATGGAAGTGGTGTTTGACACACTTTCATTTGAGTAGTCACTACACAGACACACTACAATATACTGCAGTAAAACTGCCCTGTTGTACTTTAATACACTGCAGTAAAACTGCACTGACCACTGACACACTTCAGTATACTACAGTAAAAGTTCACTCGCGCACTTCAAAATACTGCAATAAAACTACACTAATGCAATTTAATATACAGTAAAACCTTGGATTGCGAGTAACTTGCTCTGCAAGTGTTTTCCAAAACAAGCAATTTTTTAAAATACATTTTTTTAACTTGATAAACGAGCGAGGTCTTGCAATACAAGTGAGGTGCCTCTAAGTGTAGCAATATGGTTACATTTAATGAAGGTACAATATTTAGGCTCAGTTCACACTGCCGCGATTTCGGATCCAACTTGCGAGACTCCAAGTTGCATGACATGTGAAATCCCATTTTAGTCAATAAAAGCTTAAGAAAAGGTTCCTGTACTACTTAAAGGCGACTTCTATCCGACTTGTGCCCATAGACTATAAAGGAAGTTGGCTCGAAGTTGCCTTGAAGTCACATTGCTATAAGCTTTTTATATGGACTATAGACTGAAGGACTTATGAATAAATGGTTGTGGAACAAATTATCTGAGTTTCCATTATTTCTTATAGGGAAATTCGCTTTGGAGTGCTTTGGATTACAAGCACATTTCTAGAAAGAATTAACCGGTTCCCAACCGGCTCATACTGATATACGGTGGCAGAATCGCCATACCCGTATGATGCTCGCGCCCGTGGGCAGAGGGGACGATCCGATTTGTTACAGAACCAATCAGTCTTCAGGTCAAGGCCAGCAATTTCTAGCCTGGACCTGCTGATCGGTTCTGAAAAATTAAAGGATTCCTCTGCCTGTAAGTGTAAACACAGGCAGAGGAAGTGATGTCATCTCCCCTCGTGGAATCCTTTTTAGTTCCAGAGAGAGGATATCTAACTGTGAGTTGCACCAACACTACACTAACGCCAATACATGTAGGCACACATTTCACCCCACATCACCCCCCGATTGCCCCCCCAGTTAACACCTTCACTCCCTGTCACAGTGTGACCAAGTGCAGTTTTCAGATTTTTTACTGATCACTGTACTGGTGTCATTCGTGACTCTAATCAGCATTAGGGCAGTTAGTAGTAGGCCCAGGTAGCTTTAGAGTACCCCCCTAAACCCTCTTAATAAAGGTTTAACCCCTCTATTGTCTCCCAGTTAACCCTTTCACCCCCTATCACCAGTGTCACTGACATAGACTATAGATCTATATTCTGATCACCATATTAGTGTCACGGGTTAGCCAGTTAGTTAGTGTCACCATCAGTCTTTTATAGCATCATGGTAACCCCATATATCACCTAATAAAGGTTTAACCCCCTGATTGTCCCCTAGTTAACCCTTTCACCAGTATTCTCCATAGGCTCTGACAGTCAGGTGATTTTTTTGACTGTTAGTCGCATTAGTTGTACCTGTAAATTTAGAGGCCAAAATGTCCAAACAGAGGTACACTATTGAAGAGGCCTACACATTGCTGAGCATGACAGATGAGAGAGATGAGGAAGTCACCCATCTGTCAGATTCAGGCTCAGTATACGAACCCGTAGACAGCAGCGCCATCCTGACAGATAGCCCTGATGATGGAGTAGCGGTCCCTACTTAGGTCAGGTGTACCCGACCCCATTGTTTTGTTGTTGAGGTGCAAGAACCGCAGGGCTCTTGCAAGGAGCAGAGAGCCAGTACTAGTGCCGCTCATCCTTCTGGTGAACTAGCCAGCACCAACGGCCTAGTACATCCTGGTCGTACATCCAGCATTGTAGTATCACGTGGTGACGAGGCGAGTCCCATAAGTGCACTTTGCACATCTAGAGAGTGAAATTTTTGCCCATTCTTTTTTGCAAAAGCTCTGTCAGAGTGAATGGAGAGCATCTGTGAACAGCAATTTTAAAGTTCTAAATTGGATTTAGGTCTGGACTTTGACATAATTATGCTTTGATCTAAACCATTCCATTGTAGCTCTGGCTGTATGTTTAGGGTTGTGTCCTGCTGGAAGGTGAATCTCCACCCCAACAACAACAAAAGGAATGGATTTTTTCTGACGGATGTTGGTTCAAACTTGTCTTGCATACACACGGTCACACAAAGTTGTCGGAAAATCTGATCGTTTTGAACGTGGTGACGTTCGGGACTATAAACGGGGCAGTGGCCAATAGCTTTCATCATTTCATCTCTTTATTTATTCTGAGCATGCGTGGCACTTTGTCCGTTGGATTTGTGTACACACGATCGGAATTTCCGACAACGGATTTTGTTGTCGGAAAATTTTATATCCTGCTCTCAAACTTTGTGTGTCGGAAAATCCGATGGAAAATGTGTGATGGAGCCTACACACGGTCGGAATTTCCGACAACAAGGTCCTATCACACATTTTCCGCCAGAAAATCCGACTGTGTGTACGGGGCATAACAGATTGCCCTGTCTTTGGCTCCATCTATCTTCCCATCAACTCTGACCAGCTTCCCTGTCCTTTCCGAAGAAAAGCATCTCCACAACATGATGCCGTCACTACCATGTTTTATGGTGGGGATGGTATGATCAGGGTTATGTGCAGTGTTAGTTTTCTGCCACACAAAGCTTTTTGCTTTTAGGCCAAAAAGTTAAATTTTGGTCTCATCTGACCAGAGCACCTTCTTCATGGTAGGGGGAGCCCCCTACCATGTTGAGAGCATGTAACCTGGTATAGTTCAGGAGGAGAGTGCTGGCTCATCCCCCCCCGGCCTGTCAGGCTGCATGCTCGGATATAGGTCTGGTATACATGGAGGGGACCCCCATGGCATTTTTTTTAATCTGGCAAGGGGTTCCACTCAAAGTCCATACCAGAACCAGGGGCCCCGCACGCTGTTTTTATTTCTGAAGTTTTCATTGCCAGCAATAGTTTGCTTACATTTATCTGTAGTGTAGGACATAGCAGCCGGCTGGTTGTTAAGGATGCTGGTCGCTCCTTAGAAAATGACTGTAATTAACCAGGAGGGCTGGGTGCAGTTGGCTGAGGCATCAGACCCAGCACACTTGGGACAGCATGGGACTAATTTTTATGCCCCTCTGCAACCACCTCGACTGCCCTCCCCACTGGCCATGACTGCACCCTAGGTGGCAGTGCACCCTGGGCAGCTGCCTAGTTCACCTAGTGGTAGACCTGCATGTGAATTATAATTATTTGATGTGATTTGCGTATTTGTGATTTCTAGAGACACTATCGGAGTAATCATTGATTTTAGTTTTTTGCACTTTGATTTATGCACATATTGCAAGGACCTGCCTTATTGCATATATATTGAAAGTGTTTTGGTTTGACCTCATATTATATGGTTTTGGTAAATCGGAAGGAAAGGGAAAATTGTACAAGAGAATTGTAAAATGTATGGCTAACCTTGCACTCACTACAAAACATTTGCATACAACACAAGCTACCAGTCCTATGAGTTTTAAGGAATGTGGAGGCAGAGAGTAGGAAAAGTTCCACTGGAATTATTAGGGAGGTCACACCCTACAAAATTAATTTTGGTAAAAGTGCACTATGCTTTCAAGCAACCACAAGTCCCAGAATTATAGCAGAACTCCAGGAAAAATAAGTGATACAATATTCCCACTCACCTTCAATCTAGGGGTGTCTTCTCCAATAATTCCTCTCCACCACAATACCTTCTAGATGTGATTGCACTGCAGTTTATTTTGATGTTTTCAGCACAGGTCAAGGGCTAACTTGGTACAGACAATAGCTAAATGTTAGTATTCAAGGGAAGGGTAAGTGTAATGCCGCGTACACACGAGCGGACTTTACGGCAGACTTTGTCCTGCGGACTTTTCGACGGACCTTACAACGGACTTTCCGAATGAACGGACTTGCCCAAAACGATCAACCAAAGTCCGACGGATTCGTACGTGATGACGTATGACCGGACTAAAATAAGGAAGTTCATAGCCAGTAGCCAATAGCTGCCCTAGTGTCGGTTTTTCTCCATCGGACTAGCATACAGACGAGCAAACTTTTCGACCGGACTTGAGTCCGTCGAAAAGATTTGAAACATGTTTCATTTCTAGGTCCGTCAAACTTTTGGGGAAAAAAAGTCCGCTGGGGCCCACACACGATTGAATTGTCTGATGGACTCCGGTCCACCGAACCAAGTATGCCGTAAAGTCCGGTCGTGTGTACGCGGCATTAGGGGTTGGGCATAATTTGTAATCTCTTTACACTTCAGGTACATGATCACATATTAACCACTTGCCAATCATGCTATAGCTGAATGACGGCTGCAGTGCAGCCGGCTAGTTCTGAGAGGGTGTTTATTGACTTCCTCTCATGCTCGGGCTTCTCGTGCACCCCCTGGACCACACAAAGGGCCAATCACGGCAGCCCTTTACCACGTGATCGCTCCGTCCAAGGATGGAGCGATCACTTTGTCACCAAACTGGGATCATGCCCGGTTCAGCTCACGCTGCTGCCGTGTTTCTCTCTACTCTCCTCCGCTGCTGTATCGTGTGAGGAGAGGAGAGAGAAACACTGCAGCAGTGTGAGTTGCCATGATCTGGAGTGTCACTACAGTGCCATCATAGTGCCCCTACAGTGCCATCAGTGCCATTACAGTGCCTCTCCTCACACGCTGTATTGGTGTGAGGAGACGAGAGAGAAACACCGCAGCAGCATGAGTTGGCATGATCCGGAGTGCCCCTACAGTGCCATCAGTGCCCTTACAGTGCCATCACAGTGGCCCTACAGTGCCATCAGTGCCCCTACAGTGTCATCATGGTTCCCCTACAGTACCAACAGTGCCCCTACAGTGCCATCAGTGCCCCTACAGTGCCACCAGTGACATCAAAGTGCCCCTACAGTGCCCTCAGTGCCCCTACAGTGTCATCACAGTGCCCCTACAGTGCCATCAGTGCTCCTACAGTGCCATTAGTGCCCCTACAGTGCCATCAGTGTCCCTATAGTGCCATCACAGTGCCCCTATAGTGCCATCTCAGTGCCCCTACAGTGCCCATCAGTGCCACTACAGTGCCATCAGTGCCTCTACAGTGCCATCAGTGCCACTACACCTATTAGTGCCCATCAGTGAGTGCTCATCAGTGCCACCCTTACAGTGGATCCTCATCAGTGCCTGTCAGAGCTGTAAAAATGTGTAAAAAAGATGTGTGTTTTCATTTTTTTCCACATTTTCCAAAAACTTAAAAAAAGGAACAATTAAAAAAAAAAAAAACCTCAACATGCCTCATAGAATATACATTGGGGTGTTTGTTTTCCAAAATGGAGTCATTTTGTGTGCATTTCCATTGTCCTGGTGCTTCAGGACCTTCAAAAGTGTAATAGGTAGTCAATAAATTAGATCATAATCTCCTGACATGCAAATTGGAAGCGGGGAAAGCTGCGGGAATAGCACGTAGAGCTCTGGGATCTTTTTCAATTAGTTTTTTCTGATCTTACTAGTACTCAGCCTGGCCTGGCTTCAGCTGTGTTTTCTAACTATGAGTTTATCCCTTGCTCTGGTTACGTGAGGAAATGGCCTTTGGCTATACCTTCCATGTATTATCCTGTGGTCCACAGTACATATTCCTGGATATAATCCATAGCTGATCCATTAGCTACCACCTATAAGGTTGTTCCAGTAACTAATGTCTGGGAATGCCTAGAACCAGGGGCTCTAGTGAAGAACAGGTACTCCCAGAATCTTGGGCAGAACCTACCTCTATTCTGCAGGTGCCTCTGAATATGCTTCACCATCCTCGCTTACATTTTAAATTTCAACCCAAAATCCTCATTATAATTAGCTTTGATAAACGGATTTTTTAAAAATAGATTTAGAAAGTTTAGTATAAAGCTATTTAGTCCAACATGTTTGCAGTAATCATTTCCATCTAATTTATATTTTACATATCAATTTTAATATACCTGTTTTAAACATTTATAAACCACAATAGCAAATGCCAATATTGATAATTAAGGTCAGCATTTTTGTAAAACAGAATTACGGTAGTTTTAAAATGAGCTGTGTTTAGTACCTTTTTTAATTAACAGGCAGAAGATGTTATTTTAAAGTATTTGTCCAGAGTAGAACAGCTGAGAGGAGAGTTAAATGACACATTTCATTTGTGGCCCACGGGAGTGGCTAATCATCCTGCCCTAGTCTTATACCAGACTACAGATGTCAAAACTGCCAGAGAGCATACATACTTCTATACAGCATTGCTATTTAGAAAAAAGAAAATGTTTCCTATGGGAATGCTTCATAACATTTTATTAACTGATTCTGGCAACATTTCGTTGTCACTGTTCAGCAAGTACTTAAACAATATTTTATCCCCTTTGGTGAGAAAATTCATATAGTCAAATAAAAAGAGAATTTTTATTAACTAATCCAAATTCAATTCTTATTAAGGCGCAATTATATATTTATATTTGTTGTCCTACTTACATTAGAGAGCCAATTAAGACTTTTGAACATTTAGCTATGACATCCAGAGTTTAGTGAATGAGGTGCTGATCTGCCAACTTCCACCATCCACATAATTTGCAAGAAAAAGTTCTGTTTTTTTTTATTTTCCTTACATGAAATTGGGTATGCTTTGCAAAGTAAAATGTCCCCACATTCAATAAGATGTGGGGAAACTTCCCTTGCAAAGTGAACACTCAATTTACCTTTAGTAAATAAACTTCATAGCATCATAGTGTAAGGGCTGGACCTCATTACACCCTCAGACCTTCATGTTAGCATGCTATTGAAGAAAATGTATTCACTAGTCTTATTTTTTCTCTTGTTAGTGTTCTCTGTGTTTATTTTTACGCCTGATAGACTTGATTATTTCAGTAGATCAAGCAGGATAGACTTTAGTGTATAAGAGAGAAGGAAAACACCACTGACAAATTGAAGCGCTTCAAGACTCCATGGGGTTGATTTACTAAAGGCAAAAAGACTTCTGTGCACTTTGCAGGGTGCAGTTGCACTCTGCAAGTGCAGTTGCTCCAGAGCTTAGTAAATGAGCAAAACTTTCCTTGCAAGTGATTGGGTACTTTTAATAAAAAATATATGCTGCGCTAGGGTGTGCTAAATGTGCTACTTGGTATTATAGCATGCCAAAACTGCTGCGCATATATAAACGCATATAACCATAGGTATATAAGTAATATGCCCCCAAAGGGTAAAAAAATATAAAGTGATCTGTGTTTATAAATAAGTAATCACATATGAAATATACAAATATTTAAACGCATCAAAGTGCATATGTAATAATAAGTATATCCGATGGCAGTGCATAAATACATAAATGCAAATAAATTCCAAATAAGTGTTTACTGTAAAATTGGATTAAAAAATTCATCAAAAGTGCTAAGTGCCACACAGTTCATGTGAAAAAACAGTCCTTAAAAAATAAATCATATAGTAAACTGTGAAGTTATGCGAATAAACAATGAAGGTGCCTATGCGTGATATCCACTAGTGATGTAATTAAGCATGCTCATAATTTCTTAGTGCTGCAGGTCATGCAATTCGGTGACCCCCGAGGTAATGTGCTCACCTCAATGTGTGTGTCTTAGTCGCTAAACAAAGTCAAATCATGCTTTTGAACCACCCCAGTGCTCTATGCAGATCACAGGATCCCAGGCTCCATTGCAATGTAAACAGATGGATGAGAAGAAAAAAATATAGTGTAATATTGTTTTAAAAATTTATTCAGAAAATAAAAGCACTCCCCCAAATGGGGTACTCACAATCGGTAGGTGCGTCAGTGCACCGCTCTATGTAAAGCATACGGCTGCCTTAACAGTGAGGGTATGGTGTACGTCTCATCAAACGGCAGGTACACTGCCTCTCGCTCCATCCTGGCCCCTCCCCTACGTGTGTTTGACACAGGGATCACGTGTGTTCATCAGGGAATGAAGACACGTGATCGGGGGGACTAAGTCACACTCTCTGAGGTGAGCACATTACCTTGGGGGGTCACCGAATTGCACTATCGCATGGCCTGCAGTACTAAGAAATTATGAGCATGCTTAATTACATCACTAGTGGATATCACGCATAGGCAACTTCATTGTTTATTCGCAGGACTTCACAGTTTACTATATGATTTATTTTTTAAGGACTGTTTTTTCACACGAACTGTGTGGCACTTAGCACTTTTGTTGAATTTTTTAATCCAATTTTGCACTAAGCACTTTTTTGGAATTTTTTTGAATTTATGTATTTATGCACTTGTATATTACTGCCATCAGATATACTTATTATTACATATGCACTTTGATGTATTTATAAATTTGTATATTTCATATGTGATTACTTATTTATAAACACAGATCACTTTATATTTTTTTACCCTTTGGGGGCATATTACTTATATACTTATGGTTATATGCGTTTATATACGAGCAGCAGTTTTGGCATGCTATAATACCAAGTAGCACATTTATCACACACTAGCTCAGCATATTTTTCTTTTATAATTACTTTTGCACGCCTATGAGATGGGTTTAACGTATGCAGCTGGGTAGTGTTTTTCACTGAGCATAAGATCAAGTGTGGCTCACAGAATTTCCCCCTTTTTTCTTTTTCTAAGTGATTGGACACTCTTTGCAAGATGAAGCCTTGCCTCATTTACTAAGCTCTGGAGCAATAGCACTTGCAAAGGGCAACTGCACTTTGCAAAGTGCACAGTCTATTTGTCTTTAGTAAATCAAAGCCAATGTATCACTCTATAATACACATATAACATCAAGTGCTTAAATCCGTCTGTGCAAATAACAAAACAAAAAAATAAAACATATAAAAAAAAATATACAATATTGTCAACTTCTCATCTCACATTAAAGTGGATGTAAACCAGATTCATTAAATTTTATCTGGGCAAATAAATATGCAGTGTTTTCTTGTCTCTCTTCAAAGCATAAAGTCCTGTGGCTTTCTCCTGCTCCAGTCTTTTGTTATTAGCATGATAACTTCTGACAAGTTCTCCGACACATGTGATAAAACCAGGCTGAAATTTGTGTCAGGGTGGGTGCTATAAATAAATTAGAAGAAAGCTGCTCTACTCACAGCACAGTTCTAAAAATCTCTGCCTATCTGGAGGGGGGGTGCCTTTCCTCCAATCAGCTGTCTCCCAGTGTAATACACAACACTACACTGCTACTTCTGAATGAGGAAGTGAAAATTCTAACATGATGTGCACTTTCTAAACAGTATATAAAGCTGAAGACACCAGATATACATGTACAACTTATGTTTGCTTAATCTCTGTATCATCTGAGGCTGTTCACTTCACTGGGTATATGTGAGGGTTTACAACCACTTTAAATCACAACAATTTCAATATCAGTGTTCATAAATAAAGTGACAAGTGAGTGTATATGAAGCATACAGTCCCTGTTACATGGCATATCCTCAAAAGAAAAAAGATGTTAAAAAACAAAAAAATTAAAAAAACTATCCAATTTAAAATGTAGTGTAGCGATGGGCCAAGCCCCCCCCCCCCCCGTTCGGTTCGCACCAGAGCATGCAAACAGAAAAAAATGTTCGAACACGTGAACACCATTAAAGTCTATGGGACACAAACATGAAAAATCAAAAGTGCTAATTTTAAAGGCTTGAATGCATGGTATTGTCTAAAAAAGTGTTTGGGGACCTGGGTCCTGCCCCAGGGGACATGTATCAATGAAAAAAATGGAAAATTGTTTCATACTTACTGTAATTTTCCTTTCCTGGTGCCTATCCATGGCAGCATACCAGTGATAACCTCTGCTCCTGGAGTCCTCCCCTCAGGATAGTTAATACATTATAAAAGTGACAACCATACCCCCCACTAGCATTCTCCTATTATATCGAATACTATGTGAGGGCATGTATGCTGCCATGGATAGGCACCAGGAAAGGAAAATTATGGTAAGTATGAAACAATTTTCCATTTTCATGGTGCCTCCATGGCAGCATACCTGTGATACAATAAATAGCTAACAACAGGGTGGGTAAGGCTCATAAAGAAAATTTTATTAAGGCAATGCGAGAGCTGCCTCAATCGCCCTTCTCCCAAACTCCACTGAAGTGAGTGCTCCTGGATCAATTCTGTAATGCCGCATGAACGTGTTTGGGGATGACCACGTGGCCGCCTTGCAAATGGTTTCCAGAGAGACATTAGCCCTTGCCGCCCATGATACAGAGACTGCCCTTGTTGAGTGGGCTTTCACCGCCAGAGGATCCATCCCTCTAGCCCTACACACTTTTTGGATCAGCTTGCAAATCCAGGAGGCGAAAGTTCTTGATGTGGCTTCTTTCCCTCTATTCCTGCCCCTAGGAGGTATGAATAGTTTGTTTGCTCTAAAGGTACTTGTGGCTTGCAGGTAGCATCTTAGCACCTTGGAGATGTCCAATTCTTGCAGTGAACCCGAGAGTGGATCCGTAAAGGTAGACAGTGCCCAGGCTTCCCAGAGAGTGGCTCGACAAGAGACTTTTGGGACAAATCCCCAAACTGTCTGCAGTTCCACCCTATCCGGAAAGAAAGCTATGTGCTCCTCTTCTGCCCCCAAAGCTTGTAATTCCAAGGCTCTTTTTCCTGACGTCACTGCAATTGTTTTGAGCGTCAGGTTCCATAGGGAAGCGGATTCTATTGGAACGAAAATCTGCGCCATTAGACAGTTCAGTACAAAGGGCAGATCCCAAGCAGGAAAGGAACGTTTTACTGGAGGTTGGATTTTTTTGACTGACTTGAAAAATTGAATGATGAGCGACTCTTCTGCCCATCTTTTCTGGGTAGCTGCTGAAATCACTGCCACCTAGACTTTAAGTGAACTGAGACTGAGACCAAGGTCCAAGCCAGATTGTAAAAATTCCAAGAGCAGTGTAGTGGCATTGTAGGATCTGAACAATTGTCTGCTACAAACACCTTGACCTTATTCCATATTTTTGAATACACATAATTTGTGAAGTGTTTTCTGGCTTTTAAAAGAGTCAAAATCACATTTGCAGAACACCGTAAGGACTGGAATTTCTCCCTTTCAACATCCAAACAGGTAGGTTCAGCTTGTGAGGAGCTAGATGCACAAACCTCCCTTGGGAGAGAAGCTGAGGAAACACCAGAATCTTGAGCGGGGGACACACACTGAGGCTCATTGCCCAGGAGAACCATGGCCTATTCAGCCAGTAAGGAAGAATAGCCACCACTTTGACTGGTTCCCTCGTCAATCTGAGTAAAAACTTTGAAATCAAGGGTCTGGGAGGGAACGCATACACCGTCTTGCAATGCCATGGGCTTGAGAGGGCATCTACTGCTTCTGATCGGGGATGAGGCAAGCGGGAGAAAATTCTTGGCAATTTGGCATTCATTGGAGAGGCAAAAAGGTCGATTTCCGGAGGATTCTGCAGACTCCTGATCCAATTGAACACCGAAGGGTGAAGAGACCATTCGTTGTTGTCTTGAAAACAGTGAGACAGATGATCCACCTTTTGATTCAGATGGCCCGGCAGATAAACGGCCTTCAGATCTAGCAGATTTCTCTCCACCCACAACATAATGAGCTCCACTTCTCTCAGTAAAGTGATGCTGTGGGTTCCCCCATGACGTTGTATATACAACACTGCTGCTCTGTTGTCCAGGCGTACTAGGACTTGCTTTTGGTGCAGATGTTCTCCCAGATTCACTAGGGCTAGATAGACCGCCCGTAATTCCAAGACATTGAAGACTACCCCCTTCGTGGGAACGTCCCACCTCCCTTGTACCACAAGGTGATCGCAGTGTGCTCCCCAACCCATCAAGCTTGCATCTGTGGTAAGAATGGTCCAGGAGGGACAATGAAGAAGATGAGGTTTTGAGATTAGGTCCTCTTTCGACCACCAGAGGAGACTCCTCCTCATAGAAGCCGAGATCGCAATTCGTTGACACAGTGATTTCCTCCTCCATTGCGTCAGGAAGCCCATTTGAAAAGTCCTCAAATGCCAATGAGCCCAGAGTAGCATCGGGATACAGGATGACATGGTCCCAATTAGACTTAAACAATTTGAGGCTGACAGGTGAGGAAGTGTTCTTACATGGCACATCTTCTGGACAATCGCCGTCACTTTCTGGGGGGAAGACACACTGTTCCGGTTAAGGTGTTGAAAAGAGCGCCAAGGTAAATCATTACCGGGGTCGGGGTCAGGAGACTCTTCTCTGCATTCATCAACCACCCAAATTCCTTCAGGGTGGACAGGAGAATTTCTCTGTGCCCCAGCAGTTGGCCTGGACTGGGCGCTAGTAGTAGGATGTCGTCCAGAAAGTGAAAAACTTGCAGTCCTTTTTCCCTGAGGGGTGCCAGGACTGCAATTAACACCTTTGAGAATATCCTTGTGGATGTGCACAGCCTGAAAGGGAGACACTCTAACTGGAGGTGTGTGGGACCCACTGCCACCCTTAAGAATTTTTGGAAGGCAGGTAGAATGGGGACATGGAAATAAGCGTCTTATAAGTCTACTGAGATCATCCAGTCTCCCGGTTGGACCATCTGGATGATCATTTGTAAGGATTCCATCTTGAAAGAGTCAAAATGTATAAAACGATTAAATCTTTTCAAATCCACTACTGGTCTCCATTCTCCACTCTTTTTGGGAATAAGAAAGAGAGGAGAATAGAATCCTGTGAATCTCTCAGAAGGAGGGACAGGGATTACTGCTTGCTTAACTAGCAGTAGGTGAAGGTATTTCTGCAGAGCCTCCACTTTTTGAGGAGAAGCTGGTTGTTTTGTTCGAATGAACAAGTCTTGTGGGGGATGATCTAGGAACGTCCAGAAATGACCAAAACGGACTGTAGATACCACCCAAGGATCTTTTTACCGGCTGGATCAGACTTCTGCAAACCTCTTCAACCTGGCTCCTACTGGAGGGAGTTGGAGTGGCCTCCTGTCAAAAGTTTTCGTCCCCTCCTGGGTACTGGAAAGACTCCTCTGTTTGATTTTAGAAAAGTGGCCTGAGTACTTCTCCAATTCTTTTTGTTATCTCTATTTTGCCGGAAACAAGAGAAGTTCTTGTTCCTGGAGGATTGAAACTTAGAAGACAAAACTCGAGAGTGCCTCACTCTCCTGTCCTGGGGGAGCAATGCAGATTTTCCCCCAGTCACTCTAGAGATTGCCTTCTCCAGTCTATCCCCAAAGAGAGCCTTGCCGTCAAAGGGGATTTTGCACCAGTTTTGTTTCGATGCTGCGTCGGCTGCCCACAACTTCAGCCACAGTGCTCGCTTGGCCATAATTGTGTGCAACATCGCTCTGGCTGAGTACCTCACCGAATCAATTGCTGCTTCCCCTACGAAGTCCGCAGATAATTTGAGCTCCTCCAATGCTTTAATGATGTCATCTTTTGGTACATCCTCACGAATGGCCGTCTCAATATCCTTGGTCCAGACCCTGATGGCATTAGAGACTGAAGCTAATGCTACCTCCAGCCTGCGGGCTCCTCCGGCCAACTGGTCGGCCTTTTTTAAGTCTGCGTCTATTTGCCTATCCAAAGGGTCTTTAAAGGAGGCTGAGTCCTCCATTGGCAGGGTGATATTTTTTGCTAGGTGCACTACTGCAGCGTTGACTACCGGAGGAGTATCCAAGAAAGCAGAGTCAGACTCTGTCAAAAGGTATACCTTTTGAAGCCGGTTTAAGGAAAAGTGTTTGTCCGTCTTCTTCCATTCTCTCTCTATCAGATCTTTTAACTCCTCCATAAAGGGAAAAAAGGTATGTTTTTTCTTAAAAAATGGAAAAAACGACCTAGCCTTCTTAGGTGGTTTCTCCGTCTCTTCCCAGCCGATAGCCTGCTTAACAGCAGAGACAAACGGTTGTACTAAAGAGAAGTTAAAGCCTGAGGGTTCCGATTCATCTGTAGAATCCTCTGAATCACCTCTGTCCCCTGTTGATGGGGGAGGTGGCCCTGATGTAGCCACTACAGGGTCCACATTTGATGGGCCAGGAGGAGTTGACCCTGAAGGCAGGACTTGGCCACTAGGTGTGCCCTGTTGTGAGGGAGACAAATGTATTAACTCGGCTAAAGAGTCCTTGACCACTCTCTTTATTGAATCCGTCACTTGCTGAACCTCAGCTTTTTCTTGATCAGCATAACCCCGCAAACAGTCTTTGCAGATCAACTTATCTGCCATAGGGGTTGCTCCACATGCCCCGCATTTCTTGGTACTTTCCTGCCTGGGAGGGCTGGATGACCGATGCCTGACCGATTAGAAGTTGACCTCCCATGGTGGAATGGTGGTGCAAACTAGTCGATTGACTGTGACCAGAACTTGGGTGGGAGTGTCCACTGTGATGGCCAGAAGTCTGTCTAGACATGCTTTGGTGTATAGGGCTGAAATGAGAGTAACAGCGTAAAGGCACTCTTTTGTTCAAAAATATATATATTTTTTTTATTAAGGTACGTGCCCTCACCTAAGAAAGCGAGGGTCTTGGTCTGACGGCAGCTGACTCATAACTGCAGGGGCAGGAAGGGGTAGAAATTCAGCAGGATAGGATACTAGAGTCAAAAGAAAGTCAAACCAGATAAAAAACAAAAGGGGGAAAATAAAGTCCTTCCCCCTGCCCAGCCCAGCTACGCTAAAATATAATTTTTTTTTTACATATATATATATATATATATACATATACATATACACATACACATATACATCATCATTTTTTTTTTTAAAAAGGACCCTTGCATCCAAGCAGAAAATATATAATATATTTTTAAAACCCAGCGAAAACAGTTTAACTAAACAGCAAGATTAAAAAGCAACACACATTTTATTCTTTTTTCTTTTTTTTTTGCTACACCAGTAAATACTCACTTTTCTGTTACTACTGCTGCAGCCACAAGAGCACTCCTAAGGCAGGACCTGCTACTGACAGAGCCTACTGCTAACTAAGTATTGAACCCTTAAACAGGAAAGGGGGAGGTGAATTCGCCTGATCCCCCTCCCCGGCTCCGCCCCCTGACGAGAGAGGGAGAAACCGAGGACTTAGCCCACAAGCAAGATGGCGCCCACGGCGTCCTTCACCTGCGCATTTGCTGAATCAGACCTAGACCGAGACTTGAACACCTCCCCCCTCTTGCCGCTTTCGCGTTCCGGCGCTTGCCACTCAGGGGAAGCCGAAGACAGAAAGGCAAGGAGGAAAACAGCATAAACAAGTAATAAACATAAAAAAGGCTCAGAAAAAGAGAGCTCCTACCTGCCATCGCAGAAACCCAGCTTAGCTTAAAAGCAGGACTGTTGCTCCTAAGTTAGGAAGCTGCTGCTGCCCCAAAAGACCCTCAAAAGGGGCTCCCCTCTTATCAGCTCTGTTAGCAACCCAAGACAGGGGACTGCATCTGGGAGAGGCCTGAATCCAGACAGAAGCTGCACAAGGCAGAGGAAAGACACGTACTGACACTATCCATCAGGTATGAGGAAAAAAAGGAGAATGCTAGTGGGGGGTATGGTTGTCACTTTTATAATGTGTTAACTATCCTGAGGGGAAGACACTGGGGGTGGAGCTTATCACAGGTATGCTGCCATGGAGGCACCAGGAAAAAGTTTTAAAAACGTCTGTTTTTTCGAGAGCAGTGCTTTTAATAATGCTTAAAGTGAAACAATAAAAGTGTTATATTCCTTTAAATTTCATACCTGGGGGGTGTCTATAGTATGCCTGTAAAGTGGCGCATGTTTCCTGTGTTTAGAACAGTCTGACAGCAAAATGACATTTGTAAAGGAAAAAAAGTCATTTAAAACTACTCGCGGCTATAATGAATTGTCGGTCCGGCAATACTCATAAAAGTTCATTGATAAAAACGGCATGGGATTCCCCCACAGGGGAACCCCGAACCAAAATTTAAAAAAGAAAAAAGAATGGGGGTCCCCCTAAATTACATAACAGGCCCTTCAAGTCTGGTATGGATATTAAGGGGAACCCCACACCAAAATTTAAAAAAAAATGGCATGGGGGTCCCCCTCAAAATCCATACAAAGGGTCTGGTATGGATTTTAAGGGGAACCCCATGCCAAAATTAAAAAAATGGCATGGGGTCCCCCCAAAAATCCATACCAGACCCTTATCTGAGCATGCAACCTGGCAGGCCACAGGAAAAGAGGAGGGGACAAGAGAGCGCCCACCCTCCTGAACTGTACCAGGCCACATGCCCTCAACATTGGGAGGGTGCTTTGGGGTAGCCCCCAAAGCACCTTGTCCCCATGTTGATGGGGAGAAGGGCCTCATCCCCACAACCCTTGCCTGGTGGTTGTGGGGGTCTGCGGGCGGGGGGGCTTATCGAAATATGGAAGCCCCCTTTAACAAGGGGAACCTGTTTTAAATGGTAACGGGTACATTGTACCCATACCATTTCACAAAAAAGTGTGAAAATGGTAAAAAAAAAAAAACAACACACACCGTGGGAGAAGTCCTTTATTTAAAAAATAAAAAAATAAAACTGTCCCACCTAGTCCATTCACCTCGGCCGACGGACCAAAAAAAAAATAAAGAAGATCTGTCTCCATGGGAGGCACACGCCATATGACGCGTCCTCACAGGTGACAGCTCTTTTATAACTGTGGGCGGGGCCACACGATGTCGTCGCCGAGCTGTCACCTGCAAAGACGCGTCATATGGTGTGTGCCTCCCATGGAGGCAGATCTTTTTTTTTTTTTTCTCCCACAGTGCGTGTTGTTTTTTTACCATTTTCACACTTTTTTGTGAAATGGTACGGGTACAATGTACCCATTACCATCTCAAATGGGGGGGCGGGATCTGGGGGTCCCCTTGTTAAAGGGGGCTTCCAGATTCCTATAAGCCCCCCACCCGCAGACCCCAACAACCACCGGGCAAGGGTTGTGGGGATGAGGCCCTTCTCCCCATCAACATGGGGACAAGGTGCTTTGGGGGCTACCCCAAAGCACTCTCCCAATGTTGAGGGCATGTGGCCTGGTATGGTTCAGGAGGGGGGGGCGCTCTCTCATCGCCACTCTTTTCCTGCGACCTGCCAGGTTGTGTGCTCGGATAAGGGTCTGGTATGGATTTTTGGGGGGACCCCAAGCCATTTTTTTTACATTTTGGTGTGGGGTTCCCCTTAAAATCCACTCCAAACCTGAAGGGTCTGATTTGGATTTTGAGGGGGACCCCCACGCCATATTTGAAAAAATTTTGGCATGGAGACCATTATCTCCACCATTAACCTGCATAAGATTATAATGGGCTCCAGGAAAATGGTGGTGATTCACACTATAAAAAGAGCACTCAACTACCATCCAATAGAATCCCCTTGAGGAAGCCATTTGACCCTGTGGTGTAACGCAAAGGGGGGGCAAGGAGGACGGCACTGTGAGTGCACCCAGCAGGAGGAATTGCAGATGAGCAGCTTGTGTCTTGGAGGCAACGTACTTCATTGATTAGTCCGCTGGTGACTAAAAAGCGAGTACTGGCCAAGCTTAATTGTGAGGTCACTGGAATAGAGGTGAAAACACACCCAGAAAGGGAGCACGAGTGGGGTGTTATTGCTTGTTGTAGTGGATGAGCACTTTTAAGGATTGCCCAGAAGAAGTGGTGACCGCATACACAACAATTTTAATTGGACCGTTTTTTCAATTTTTTTTTTTTAAGGATTACACAGAAGGAGTGGTGACCACATACACAATAATTTAAATTGGATATTTTTTTTCAATTGTTTGTTAATATAATTTATCTTTTGAGCATATACCATATAAAAAGGACTTTATGGTTTAAAAACACTCACTTTATTTATGAACACTGATATTGAGATTGTTGTGATTTAGAAGTTGACAATATTGTATAATTTTTTTATATATATTTTATTTTTTTGTTTTGTTATTTGCACACACAGATTTAAGCACTTGATGTTATATGTGCATTATAGAGTGATACAAAGTATCTATTTAGAAGGAGGTTTTAAGGTTGGTTTAGAAGCGCAGCACATTGATTTAATTGCAATGCCTTTGCACAGAGTATGGGAGTGTGAGAAGTGCCTGCTGCTGATAATATCAGGTGATAAAGCATGCTTGCTCACAAGGGTGTTTGATTGTATCAGATTTCAGGCATCCCTCAGACAGGTGGTACCCATGAGGTGTTGCAGGATTTGGATAATGCTGAGACTGAAGCGTGGTTACAAGGAAGCCTAGGTCATGAGCCGGGTGGGTATCAGAGCAGACGTGGTCAGATGGATAGCAGAGCTCAAAAGCCAGGTGGGTGTCAGAGAAGACGTGGTCAGGTGGATAGTGGTCGAACACAGGAAGCAAACAGGAGACAGGTCAAGGAAAAGCCAGGTAGGTAACAGGTAACACATGAACAGGAATTTCACAGAGATAATGCACTGGAGGAGCCAAGGATCAACCAGCAACTGAAGCCACTAGCAGACTTCCTTATATAGGCCCATGTGATGTGCTGGAAGAGATGTTGGGTCCTAAAGTCCTTCTCCTGCCATAAGTGCTTATAGAGATGATGGGCCCTAAAGTCCTTCTCCTGCCATAAGTGCTGATAGAGCTGATGGGGTCATAGGTATCGAGGTCCCCCCAAATACCTAGGTGTTGAAGCTGGGATGCTACGAAGTAGAATCTGGCATGTGATATGGACAGACCCCCCTTGTTCTTTAGTTATCTGTAGAGTATTTAGACTAATCCGCAGTGATTTATTACCCCATATTAGGTCTCTGAATTGGGCATCTATTTGAGCGAACCATTTATGTGGTATCCAAATAGGAGCATTATGAAATATATACAGAAGTTGTGGTGCCCACACCATTTTAATCAAATTTGCCCAGCCTGTAACAGAGAGGAAGCCTCGTCCATGCAGAGCATTTTAACCAAAATTTACGAAGTAGCGGTACCAAGTTTAGTGTGATATATTAATTTGGGTCTGGGGTTATTTGTATGCCTAAATAACGGAATTGATTAACCGTAATGACATCTCTCGCACAATCAGGTAGAGGTCATGATAGAGGGTCAAAAGGCATAAATACCGATTTATTCCAGTTAATACTAAACCCCAACAGCGCACCGAAATCAGCGATCAAACGCATCATATTCTTCAGGGAGCTGTCAGTGTCGCCTAGATAAATCAATGAGATCAGACGGCACGTCTGCGTAGAGTGAGATAACATCATGATTAATGTCTCTGCAGAAGCCGATTATGTCTTGCGATGCTCTGACATGTATGGCATAGAGGTTCGAGGGCTAGGGCAAACAACAGGGGTGAAAAGGGCACCCCTGCCGTGTGCCCCTGAATAGTTTAAAATATTCTGAGATATCACCATTAATACGCATTCTTGCTGATGGATTATTGTATAACAATTGAACCCATTTCAGAAAAGAGGGACCCACCCCAAAGTTTCCCAGAGATAGGGCCATTCTACGCTATCAAACGCTTTGGCCGCGTCTAAAGGGTAGATGGCCCTATTGCCTATATTGTCAGTGGGTAATTGTAAATTAAGAAATAGTCTGCATAAATTTTGAGATGTAGATCTGGTTGGTATAAAGCCTGACTGGTCTCTATGTATCACTGTTTGAATGTATTTAGCTAATCTGTTAGCCAGAACTCTGGCCAGTAGTTTAATATCAAATGTTAGTAATGAGATAGGTCTATAAGCGTCAGGAGATAATGCGTCCTTTCCGGGTTTCAAAAGTACTATAATAAGTGCCTCACTCATAGAGGGGGAGGGCCTCCAGTTTTTATAAACTTGTAGAAGTATTGGGATTAGTTGTGCAGCGTAACGTTTAAAGACTTCTACTGGTAAGCCATCTGCACCTGGTGCTTTGCCATTTTGAGCATGAGCCAATGCCTCTAGAAGTTCCTCCTCTGTCAGTGGGGAATTCAGTTGCTCTGCGTCTGTTGTGGATATGCATGGTATAGGGTATTTGTCCAAAAAGGTGCAAATGTCCTCTTGTGATTGGTGAAATTTAGATGTGTAAACATCTTGAAAAAAGTCTTTAAAGGTATCTATAATAGTTTGTGTGGAATAACAGCGAGTGTCCTGTGCATTCACCACAGCCACAATATGGGAGGGCGCTTGTTGTGATTTAGCCAATAGAGCCAGCATATGACCCGTGTTTTCCCCCTCCTCAAAATGTTTCTTTTGTAAGAAAAATCTCTTGTTTTCTGCTAATTGAAGGAATAACTGTTTGAGCATGGACTGGGATGCCAACCAAGCACATCTGGCCTCAGGGTTGCAGTTTGTAGACCACTGATTTATACACTTGATAAATACAAGCATACATTAAAGTACAAAGGCTCTAACAGTGCAATTGTTAAACAATAGTGATGTAAAGAGTGTACTTACCTGACCATCCAATTCCTTTACAAGCACAATTTAACCAGGAGATTAATTGATTTTTGTTATCCAGAAGTTATTAAAGCCTAGGTGTCTAGAGTGCATTTATCAGCCTTAGTACGCCCAGGTTAACTTGATTTGTATGACTAACTAGCCTACCTAAGGTGAATGTTTATTAAGCACTGCACAAGTCTTAAAAAAGGAAATAGCAGTCCATGTGATCGGTCAAACCTCTGCAGTTCATTGCATTTTTTGCAAAAAAAAAATTGGGAAAAAAATCTCCTCTCTAGATACTTTAATATAGGCACAAACTACTAGAACTGATTAACCACTTGGCATCCGTGCTATAGCCGAATGATGGCCACAGCGCAGACCTGAATTTCCGGGAGTCCGTCATATGATGGCCTCCCTTGTACACGCACCCTGCAGGGCGCACGCGGAGTGCACTGAGATCACTGAGTCACTGAGACTCAGGTGATCAACAATCTGAGTAAGGCGCCGGTCCCGGCCCCTTACCATGTGATCAGCTGTCAGCCAATGACAGCTGATCACATGATGTAAACAAAAGTTCGGTAATCGTTTTTATTTTTCTCCCCACGCTGATGGTGTGAGGAGAAAAAAAAAGCCGATCACTGGCTCATCTGCAAGGGACATCAGTCCCGAAGAGGAAGAGGTAATTATGCCTCATCTGTGCCACCTGCCATTGCCACCTGACAGTGCCCACAGTGCCCACCAGTGCCACCTATCAATGCCCATGAATGCCACCTATCAATGCCCACAAGTGCCACCTATCAATGCCCACAAGTGCCACCTATCAATGCCCACCAGTGGTGCCAATCAGTGCCACCTAGCAGTGCTGCCTATCAGTGTAACCGATCAGTGCCCATTATTGCCACCCATCAGTGCCCATCACTGCCACCTATTGATATCGATCAATGAAGGAGAAAAGTTACCTGTTTTAAAATTTTTATAACAAAATATAATTTTTTTTTAATTCGGTCTTTTTACAAAAAAATGATCACCGCAGAGGTGATCAAATACCACCAAAAGAAAGCTCTATTTGTGGGAAAAAATGCTAAAAACTTCATTTGGGCACAGTGTTGTATGACCGCACAATTGTCATTCAAAGTGCATCAGTGCTGAAAGCTGAAAATTGGTCAGGACAGGAGGGGGGTTTAAGTGCCAGTAAGCAAGTGATTAATCAAATCTCCCGATTTACATTAGGCTGAGGAGCTAGGAATTTCATATTAAAGAACAAATATATCATTAAATAAGTACAACAGAATTCTGTCCCGACTTGTTTGATAGTAGTTGACCCAGAAAAAACAGTTGAAAGGTTGGGATTGTGCTTCCTAGAAGAAACTTTCATAAACATAGGACTGGGTCACAATTTGTTCCATAAAATCACACTCTCACAAGAAATTTAGCAGAATACATTTTGGCCTAAATGTATGAAGATATATTAATTATTTATTTGCAAAATTATATCAATGATTATCTATGTTTTTTTTTTTTTTTTTTCAAAATGTTGGTCTTTTTCTTTTATATAGCAAAAAATTAAAAACCCAGCGGTAATTAAATATCACTAAACCTAAGCTCTAAAAAAAAAGATTTCTATATAACATTTATTTGCATACAGTGTTGCATGACTGAGTAATTGTCATTCAAAGTGTAACTTCACTGAACTTTAAAATGACCTGGGCAGGAATCAGTCTGGTCTTGAAGTGATTAAAATAAACACATACATACACAAATATTTGCATGAAAATGAGCAAAGAAAAAACTGTTCAACTTCAAAAAAAGTTGATATTGAAACAGCTAGATACAACCAGCAGCTTTTTTACAGTAAAAGATTCTGCAGCAGCATAACATATTATTTGTACAAATAAAATGTACATGACACTTTGTTTAACAATATACAAATCTGTTTTAAACACCATCACATTTTAAAAGTACATTTCTGAAAAAAATGTAGCCTGGAAAACTTGACTGGAAATACTGTGGAAAACATAAGCAGGCATGAAACACCTGTTCTTGACATGGCCTAACTAGATGAAAACCTCATGCCTAAATAGTGTATGCTCACCCTAATCACATACAATAAAACAGACAGGTTCAAGGCTGCTACATCAATAGTGGCTAAAATAGTGTATGAAAACAGTGTCTGATAATAGTGTAAAATAGTGTATGCTCACCCTAAGCACATACAATAAAACAGCCAAGTTCAAGGCTGCTACGTCAATAGTTATACAGATATTTACAGACTCTGTCTTGTGTAAGTGCTACTAAGTTATGGTAGCAGCCTGATATACAATTTCAAAACATGTACTAAGAGTGATTTTATTTAAGACTTTATTCAAATCCAGCTTAAATATGGATAAACTTCAACGCACAGAGACAAAAAATTAAAAGTGATTGCATCAGCAAATCTTACTAATGTGTTGAAAAGTCAAGATTCAATAAAGAGCCACAAAGGTATATATATATATATATATATATATATATATATATATATTTTTTTTTTTTTTTTTTTGCTGCAAGCTGTCCAATTGTTAGTTTGGGATTTTATAGGAAAAAAAAACTACGCTTCTGCACTGACAAAATTAAGGTTGCAATCATCTGGAAACTTTTTAGAAGATAACATTTCTAAATAAACTATTATAGTGTGCAATGTATATAGTTCCTGAATGATTTCTACCCTATTCTTTCAGGTACATAAATTGAAAAGTCATGCATAGGCCAAATAATGTTCTTCCTGAAAAACTGATGTGTCAGGACTACAATTTTTCCAGAGAGGGTTTACGTTCCATTACTTTATTTTAAACTGAGGCCCAGGTCACACAGATCTCAGTAATCGGCATATAAAAAATAATATTTGGTATATTACTCAAATATTTACAGTATAAACTGTATCCATTTTAATTTCAAACTTGTTCATAGTAATATATAAAGCAAATTCTTTATTTTAAAATATGATATCATCTGTATCTTGTATAAATGGAATCGGTATAGATGAGAGAAATTATTTCTCCAAACTGAGTTTTCAACCAGATCAAGTGGGTTATCAAAAGCTGATAAGGTACTGTATAAGCTTCATAAGGTATTGTCCTTGTTATTGCTTATAGACTGGGTTGAACCACCCAGGTAAGCACTCGGCCATTTGTAAAGAGGCCCTAAAGCTTAAATCTGTGTCTGATTATTGTCTGATCTTCTGGATGAGCCACTGCATGCAGGAAGTGATTTGACAATGATTCTTTGGGCAAGCTTTTAATTTCTTTATGCTTTGACCTCTATAGTAGCTAGAATACTGTAATCATGCAACTGAATAATTACATGTATGTATTTATTTGCCCAGTTCTTATTGGGCGATTTGCATCATTACTAATCTAAGATAGTAGGAAGTATCCCCATCAATCATTCAAATAATGAATTTCCACTAGTTACTTAATTTTTATTCAGTGGTCTTCGGGTGAGACAAGTAGAAACCCATGGTTCATTATGTGCTCCTGCAAGCTATAGGAGTTAAGGGTTGACTATAGTAAAGCTTGTATTTTAAGTTGAGAGTTGAGAAAGTTGGAAAGAAAGTATGGTATGATAAGGTATGGTTTGCAACTCTTTGAAATGAATCACATGGCCCACTGATGGATCAAAGGGGTTGTAAAGTCTCAAGGTTTTTCACTGCATTCATGCATTAAGGTGAAAAATCTTCTGTGCTGCAGCTTCCCCCAGAGCCCCCTTTTCCTTACCTGAACCATCCGTTCCAGCGATGAGCACAAGCCCAGCATCTCCAGCCGCTGTTTCCATCCTCATTGGATAGATTGATAGCAGCGGGAGCCAGTGGCAAATACAATCACTTTAACATTACTCTTTAGTTGGAACTCTTGTGATTTGCATTAAATACAAGAAATATTTGCCAGGGTAAGCATCATCTGCTGAGTGAAGTCAAGTGGTGGATATGCAAAGCACATGTAAATACAAAGTAATTACAAAATATATAAATGTACAGCTATACCCTCTAAGTGCTCCCAAAAGTGAGCCAGAAAAAAAACAACACTTTCAGGTCTTAGAGGTTGTTGGGATACTTTTTTAATTAAAGCCTACATAATAAGTAAGCACATCCTAAAGTGGGTGGCTGGTGCTATCAATTATATGTAATAGCCACCACATGCACCACATTAAAATACAAAAATAAAAGATAAGACAAACAGAAAAAGACCCTTGAAGATATTTTCTACTTGCAATTGCAGACCATAATCAAATCACTACAACAAAATAGTTTATGGTGGGTAGTATCAAATATTTTCACAACCGCATGGGTTGAGAACTTGGGTGTAAGAAATAGAAGTAAGAAAAAGTGTCTATTAAATGAAAAATGAAAAAAAAAAAGTCTTAAAAAAAATTACACCTAAATCTCAAGCCAATGATTGTAAAACAGAATAATAAGTTATCCAAGTATAGTAAGGAGCGGTCTTAGAAGAAGTTGAAAGACATTGTCAAACCAAACATGCAAAGAAGCCACAGGAAGAAGTACTGTAGAGAAATGGAAAAGGGATAAATTTAACCAAATGAAAAACAAAGCCCATCAGGATATAGCTATGTGGATATTTGTTAAAAGATGTCACATGCACAATTTCGCGGGCAGTGTCGCCTTTTCCGGTTTTTGTTTAAAAGGATAGTTCATGGGAGCACGGATGGGGGATGTGACGTGCTAAGGACTGGGGGCGGGGCCTGGTAGTGGGGTGGTGGACGAAGGAGGCATGAACGGGATGGCGGCTTAGAAGGCCCGGGGTGAGAGCCCGTGGCTGGCCAGACTACCTTCCTCTAAGGCGGCGGGCGGGTCCGTTTGAAAGCTGGCTCCAGAGAGTGAAAGAGGCAGTCATACGGGGGCCATGGATCGGCGCCTGTTACAGCATAGCCTGTGGAGGACCGGCGGACCTCCACAGCGTCCCCTGGCTCCCCCCCCTCGCCTCGGCTCTCTGACGGCGCTCTGTCCTGTCTTCCCCAGCCCTGCAGCCGTGCTGTGTTCGAGCGTGGAAAGTGGACGAGCAGTGTGCCAGTAAACCAGGACGACACGGTCCAGACAATCTGAAGATCAGGAGGCGCAGGGACCCCCCTCTTCTCAAAGTAGTACTAGCTCTGACAAGGGGCTAAGAAGCTCTCACTGAAACCCAGGATTCCCCCCCATGAGGTCCTCTGGATCCAGGTAGGATCAGCTTGGCTGAATATAATCCATATGAACTGTGTTGTATGCCTGTGATAACTGACCTCAGAGGAAAACCTAATAGAACAGGAAGCTTGAAGGACTGAAGGGGACTGTGTGGGTCCGTATATATATATATATATATCAGGAGTGGATAATAAATGATAAGGGTAGAGCTTTGACTAATGTTTGTCTCCACATCTTGACATGTTACCGGCTAAGTGAATTGTTGCAACTCTTCAAAGGGACGGTCAATGAGAATTGAGTATTAATGCTATCAATTTGCCAAACTATTGGACTAAGCCGGGCTTGAAGTAGAACTGCTACTGTAGTTTGCATTGAAAGCTAGCGCAAAAAAGGGACTGGCAGCGTGCAGGGAAGGGATGAACATGAGAGGACGCTCCCAAAAATCAGCGGACCTTAACAAACCCAGAGACAGTCTGAATTCCAGCACGATTCAAAAGTATTTAAAAAGCCCAGGTATGGAAAACAAACAACAAGAGGCAAAGGACAAAAAAAAGGCTGTAACTAAAAATAAAGGGGCACAGGTGGGGACGGCCAATGCAGTGACTCTATCTGAAGTAGAACCAGACCTGAGTATGGAGATCGACCCTGTAGGTGTAGCTCTCCCCACTAAAGCGGAGATTCAAGACATGTTTTTGAAGCTTGAAAAAGCAATTAAGGCAAAAATTCTTAATGTAAGGACAGACATGGGCCACCTCCTCAAGAGAGTGGAGGAAGTGGAGAAGGTGGTGGAACAGCAGGGAGAAAAAATCTCTATGTTAGAGAACCAAGTAAAAACACTACAGAGGGGTCAACATGAGTTGTTGCATAAATTGGAAGAACAAGAAAATCAAAACAGGTGACAAAACCTAAGAATTAGATCTCTACCAGAGCAGAGAGGAGAAGATCTGACCATGGTAATAAAATACATTTTTAATCCTCTCTTGGGAAGAAAGGAGTTTGTGAGTTAAAAATCGACCGAGTCCACAGGATAAGAAAACCCCCAAATGCGAGAGAAGAGGTGCCTAGGGATGTCATAGTGAAGTTCCATCAATTCGAGGACAAAGCAAAAATATGGAGTAAATTAAGAGGGGCCCAACCAGTGAAATTCAACAATCAAGAATTCCAAATATTCTCGGATCTTTCCGCTGGAACTTTGGCGAGGAGACGGCAGTTAAAACCATTGCTGGATTTACTAAGGGGGGCAAATTTAAAATATAGTTGGGGTTTCCCACTCTCTTTGAGTGTGACGAAAGAGGGCAGGACTTTTAAAATGAGACATTCCTGAGATCTTCAGGACTTTTGTAGAAATTTAGATATTGTTGCCCCTATCATCCCAGAGGGGGTTTTTTCGTAGTAAAGGGCTTTGAACGCAACAATTTTCAGTGAGAGTGGGGCTGGCGGGGGCAGGTGGAGGGCGGGGGGTATAGGGGTGGTGGGAGGGGCTGGGGAGGGGGGTAAGAAGCGATTTTGAAGGACCTCTGGGGACCCCCCCCACGAAGGTGAGGGGGCGGGGCCACCACTGTCCATGACCAGGTTTCCACTCCATGGCACAAGGGAGTGCGGTAGCATGAGTATAGGAAGCTTGGCACTGCGATCCAGTGGCCAGGTAGTGGCAGGGGGTGAGGGGAGGGAGGGAGATGGGGGGGTGGGAGGGGGGTGAGGGGGATCTATGCCGTGCAGATTCATAACATACAGAGCCCCTTGAGTAAACAACAGGTCTTTAGTGAGGCTCAAGGACCAGGTTAAATGAATATTAATTGTTTGACATACAATGTTAAAGGGTTAAATTCCCCAAGTAAGAGGCATAAGGTGCTGAGAGAGCTGCATCACTGTAGGGCAGATGTGGTTTTTCTGCAGGAAACCCATCTAGTGTGGGAAGCAGGTATAAAGCTTTATTCTAGGCACTTTCCAAAATGGATATACAGTGATTCCCCTATGAAACGGGCAAAAGGGGTGGCAATAGGTTTCTCTCGAAAGGATTAAATTATGTTCTAATAGACAGGAAGACAAATCCGGAAGGGCGTTTTCTTTTTTTAAAGATTAGAATTGGAGAGAGGACCCTTACCCTCGCCAACGTTTATTGCCCGAATAGGGATCCGATCAAATATCTTTTCCAGGTACTAAACAGTCTGATGGAATTCAGAGAGGGGGAGATGATATTGGCAGGAGACTTCAATGTTAGCTTGGACCCATCCTTGGATAGTTCTTCAAATGCACGGGGGATGAGTAAAAGTCTCTTGAGAAGAATAGGGAAAAAACGAAATGACTGTCAATTGATTGATGTGTGGAGGGTTCAACATGCAAGGGTCAGATTTTATACTTTCTTCTCCCCCGTGCATGGGACTTATTCGAGATTGGACTATCTGATGGTGGATCATAGCCTGTTGGATGCAGCTGAAAGGAGTACAAAAACCCCCATTTACATGGCGCCTAAACGAAAACTTAATTAGAGATGTTAAGATTGTTGAAAAAATTCAGCAGGAAATAGATTTGTTTTTTCTAATAAATGACACGGGTGAGATCTCGGGGGCTACTGTATGGGAAGCCTTTAAGGCATACATAAGAGGGGTTTTGATTTCAGCTGGGGCAGGATTGAAATAAGAAAGAGCAAAAAAAAAGGAAATACTTATGACAGAAATATTTAAGTTAGAGCAGACACATAAAGCCCCAGAGGTTTAGATAGGACCCCATTGCAGCAGTTGACCATCAAGAGAGACGAATTAAGAGATTTAATGGAGGAGGAGACAAACCAAATTATGAATAGACACCTCGGAGATGAATTTAGATGGGGAAACAAAGGTAAACAAAGGTAGGTAAACATTTGGCAAAAATCCTGCAGAAAAAACGAGATACAAATTTCATCGATAGGATCCAAAACAAAAAAGGTGACATGAGGTTCTCATCGAGAGAAATTGGTGAGGAATTTAGACAGTACTTTACATCTTTATACTCTGTTGACACAAAAGGATGTGGTAGAGGGGAAAAGGAAAGGATGGAGGATTTTTTAATAGAGGCGGGGCATAATAAACTGGCCAAAAAGGACACAAAAGAACTTGATAACCTCATAACGGAAGAAGAAATCCGTCTGGCCCTAAAATCTTCTCCCACCGGGAGAAGCCCCGGTCCAGATGGTTTCACGTCCAGTTTCCTCAAAACATTTGGGGACTCTCTGGTTCCGAGGCTCTGCTGGCTCTGGAACGAGCTTGGGACGCAGGGAGCGCTGAGTGATGGAGCTCTGTTGGCTGCTGTGACCTTAATTCCCAAGGAGGGCAAGGATCGCACCCTATGTTCTAGTTATAGGCCTATAGCGCTAATAAACGCAGATATTAAATTATATGCGAAGGTGCTTGCAACACGGTTTAAGGAGAAAATGGCGTACCTGGTCCATCCGGACCAGGTGGGTTTTGTCCCAGGGAGGGAGGGCAGAGATAATGGGGTGCGGTCCTTGCTTATCGCAGAAGCCATCAAGAGCAGCGGAACCCCAGGTCTATTTCTCTCTATAGATGCAGAGAAGGCATTTGACAGAGTAGACTGGGGTTTCATGACTAAAACGCTTGAAGCAGTGGGAGTGGGAAAAAAAATGATAAAATGGAGGAACATAAACTGGCCGCTTATGCCAACAATGTCCTTCTCTACATTACGAACCCTAGGATCTCGATCCCCAATTTACTGTCTATAGTGAAGAAGTATGGAGAGCTCTCAAATTACAAAGTTAATTTGGGAAAATCTGAAGCCCTAAACATCAACATCGATAGTAAGCAAGAGGCGTGGATTAGGGAAACTTTTCACTTTCCAGTGAAAGATAATATCCAATACTTAGGGGTTAAGTTATAAAATTCAGTAAAGAAGATCTACGCATTAAATTATATCCCTCTATTGGAAGAAATTCGAGCAGAAACAAAAAGGATGGTGCATTGCCCGATCTCATGGATTATAAGATGCAGATGCTTCCAATCCCGTTGCCTCAAATCTATTTAAAAAAATTAACACAAATAATAAATGGGTTTGTGTGGAACAATAAGAAACCCAGGGTAGCACATAAGGAGTTATGTAGAGAAAAAGCACAGGGGGGGTTGGCTATACCAGACTTTAAAAAATATTGTAACGCAATAGCAATTGCACGGGCAGTAGATTGGGCTAAGGGGGGTATAATAAAAGATGGGTTAATTTGGAAATGGGTTTAAGTAGTGCACGTTTGAAATATTTGTTATGGAATCCACCACGGTTCAGAAAGTTAGGACCAGACACACACACTATCACACAACATACCTTTAAAATCTGGGACCTGATGCACACAAATAATAGTTGGGAATATAATTCACCACTGATTTATTAAAAAAAATAATGAGATGTTTCCCCCGAGTATGGAGGAAGTAGGAGGAAACTGGATCATAAACAACGAAATACAATTAACAAAAAGAAAATTAACAAATTCCAACCAGATAGGTCCCCGAACTGTTGGAGGGGGTGCAGGCTGTTGGGGACTATGGCCCACCTTCGGTGGAGTTGTCCGGTTGTTAAAAAGTACTAGCTGGAAGTAATCCAAATCATAGAGGAGATTACGGGCAAATTAATTCCTTACGACCCTTGGGTATGCTTGTTTCATAGTTTGGAGGGAGGAAATCTAGAGTATAACGGGCCCATTACCCCCATGCTGTTAAATGCAGCAAAAAGTGAAATCCCTATAAAATGGCAGAAGGTTGAAGGCCCCAAGATCAATGATTGGTTCCTAAGAGTGCAGGAAACATATAATTTAGAGAAAAGGGAGAGAGATCCGCCAAATGATGAGCATGAGACAGTGGGAGGTAGATGGGCAAGCTGGGTGGCCTTTAAGAAGTCTGCGAGGTATGCGGAGAAGAGGCTGAGTTAATGTTGACACCAACGGGGTAGGTAGGCGAAAGTACCTGGTTGGAAATATATGTAAAGAGTCTGTGGGGGGGGGGGCGGGGGGGTGTTGGTCCAGGGGGGAGGGGGGGGGTTTCAAGGGGATACGAGGGGAGGTATTATTGTATAGGAGTATAATTGAATGCTATTTTTTGTATGGATATAAATAATTTAAATAAAGATTTAAAAAAAAAAAAAAGATGTCACATGTATTTCCAGTGAGTCTGTGGTGAAGGACCCCTCTTTGGTAATCGTGATTTTTGTGGGAAAGCACCATATATAGTTGATCTTATGATATCTGAGGGCCTTGGTGATTGTGGTGAGGCTCCTTATTTTCTGGAGGGTGTATTGCGATAAATCTGCAAAAAATTGCAGATTTTGATACTGTGGGGGAATATGCTCATTGGTGCGCATTACAGACATTAATTTTTCTTTTGCGTGGTAAAAATGTAACCGTAGTATTACATCCCTAGGGATCTGGTCGGGGAGGTATGAAGGTTTAGGCAGGCGATGGATCCTGTCTATGATCACATCTAGATCCGTGAGTTCAGGAAGGATTGATTTAAACAGAGTAGTGGTGTACTCACGCAGGTCTCTGATTTTTAAGTTATTCCTTCTATTTCTGTCCTCCATGTCAGCCATTTTAGATTTGAGCCCTTCTATTACCTCCTCTTTTTCATCATGGACATCTACTACATTGTTTAGAGTGGCTGCAAACTCCCCCATCTTGTTTTCAATGTGCACCACTCTGGATTCTACAGCCTGTATCTCCTTATTGAACTTTTGTATGCAGGACATCATGTCAGTTTGGATTGAGCTCCTTAGGGACAGTAACATGTCCTTTAGTACTTTGTCCATAACTGGCTGATTATTCGTTGGGAACACCTCAATGCTGTCCGGTAGCTCTCTAGTGTCCTCCCCAGAATCAGTGCTGGGACTAGCTGTGGGGCTGCATCCAGAGCCATCCAACCGGAATTTGGTTTTAGCTGGGCTTGCAGACTAAGGGGTATTAGGGTAGGATTGCTGGCTGCCTGGCAACCCACTATTTTTGCTGATAGATGCAGAGTTAGCTGGAGTGGAGTGTGTGTTATAGGCTGGGGTGGATGTACGGCCGGCGCCATCTTGCCTACCTCCATGTATCTGCCATGTAACAAAATCCATCAGTTTCTGGAACCTCCTGAGTTCTTTTCTTTTTCCGGCCATGGTCACCGATGCTATGGTGTGCAGATCACTTCATTTTTGGGGTGAAAACTTCCTCTGGAAAGTCGCTGTATGCCTTTGTCTGTCTGTGGGAAGAGGAGCTCAGCTCTCACGCTTCTATCTCGCTCCGCGGCTGACCACACCCCCCAATACTACCAATTTTACTGCATAACATCAAGACAAAATTAAATTCAAATAAATCAGGATTTTCTAAATATAACAGTCTTCCATTGCCAAATGAAACCCCTAAAGGCTAATTTCCTGTTCCAATATAAGTCAAAGCCCTTGAAATATCTGGGGATCCTATTAAACCTTAAGCTCTCAGACCTTTACAAAAACAATTCCACACTGCTTCAAAATACAACTTCTTATTTTACGTTTCTAAACATGGGAAAAATGTGCCACTTCACAGGCAGGTACTATAGACACCCCCAGGCACGATATTTAAAGGAATATTTCATTTTTATTGTTTCACTTTAAGGATTAAAAAAATCACTGCACCCGAAAAAACGGCCCTTTAAAAAAAAAATGCATTGATACATGTCCCCTGGGGCAGGACCCAGGTCCCCAAACACTTTTTATGACAATAACTTGCATATAAACATTTAAAATGAGCACTTTTGATTTTTTATGTTAGTGACCCATAGACTTTAACGGGGTTCCCAACGGCTTTCGAATTTGCCCCGAATACCGCATATTGTTCGGTGTACGCCTGAACATCCGAACAACCAAAGTTCGGCCCTAACTTATGCTCGTGCCGAACCATTCGCCCATCCCTATATTTCACCCGATTTTTGAGCACCATGAAAAGCCTAAAATCTGCAGAGATATTTAAAAGATACATTTCCTCTTCTGTAAAACATTGTTTTAACCTGAAACACAACACAATATTATTGTAGGAATCAAGACGTACTTCAAAAACTAAAACTTTCTGACATGGGATCATTTGCAGAACTTAAAATTTTCAGTTGAATGTCTGATGTCTGATTGTAATTGCTTATTTTTGAAGCACTCCTGCATTGTGTACTTAAAATGCACACACTAAGCAAAGTATCTTGTCACAAATCCATTTGTATCATTTGATAACCTGTACTATATATAATGATAATTCTACTGTTATAGTTAAAAAACTTGATTTATTTTACAATAGGACAACCTTTTAGAGTTTGCACATAGTTATTTCACTAAGCTTTCACAATGCATATCTGTTATTTATTTTTGTGTGTCTTGTGTATCTTTGTCCTTGATTTCACAATAGATATACTGTAGGTACGGCTGTTTTTATCAGTAATAACCCACAAACTGTAGTGTTTAATAAGGCTTTTGTTATGCAATTTAATAATAGATTCTCTAAGTGCAATATACATGCTTTTTCTTTCTTTTTCTGGTTTGTCATTGTAGATAAACCTGCAGTAAAATTGAATGCAAAATGTAATGGTTACAAATATGATACTAAATTCACTGACTGCTGTAACAATGCTAATCTCTTTCAGCTGTCCTTTTTGTCATTTTTAGAATCAACATAATTCTTAAGAGAATGTTGTATCATGTTTAAAAAAAAAACTACTGTATACTGAGTAATACGTTCTAATATGACTCCCTTGTGTGTATATGTTTGATTTAGAGGATTTGTATAAGCATGATTCAAATATACCCCAAAACATATCCCTCTCCAGAGCATGTATCAGCAATGGGGAAAGTCATAGACAGTAACAATGTAACAAAGTACTTTTAGCACTCATCACAACAGTTATAATTAAAAAGATATTTTTATTTTGACAGAAATACAGGAAAGAAAAAAGTATATGATAATACAATTTTTCCATACAAAAAAATACCACACTTTTAGTTCTACATGTTTCGCCTTACGGCTTCTTCAGGAACATGCGTGGATATTCTTGTCTAGATATTTACAGAAACCTTGAGATATGTAATTCTGAGTTCACTTGTGGAGTAGTCAGAGTATGTTCTGAAAAAGGTGACGTCAGAGCAATTAGTCGATCACAAAAATGCTGACCTCCAGAAAAGAGAGTCACCTCCAAAACAGCTAGGGTCTCCAAAGTGGGGGATATTAGTCTTGCTATTAAGTTGACTTGCCTAAAGTCTAATTATATAGCACATTTGAGTGACATCGTATACCTAGGAGCCACATTTCATGATGGTAAGCACTGCAGAGGTTTGAGCTATATTTTTAGAAATTGACACTCACGTTTGCCAGTCTAATTGAAAAATAATAAAGAAATTTTAGGTAGAATATACCATATGAAACATCCCTCAATACTATACATTTAAAAAGTTTACTAATACTACATTTCATAATTACATATTTAGTTAATTACCTCCTTAATGGACAATTGGTGCTAAGTTCTATACGTGCAAAGAATCCAAAACTTTAAGGTTCTATTAAGGTTGTGCTTGATCGCAGACTCTGACTGCAGTATCAAAGGCTGATGTGGCTCCTAGAAGACCCCCATCAGGAGCTCTTTTTCTCTTTCTATTATAAAGGGACGTTGGTGTTGATTAATCAATCTTGGGAATTGATCACTTTAAATTTTTCAAATATTTTTAGCAGTTTGTTTCAACATTTTTTATTGAAAAGAATGCAGGTTACAAAGAATAATACAACGTAACATGTAGCCATGTGGCTATGTAATACAGCAATAACAAAAATGTTGGTGTACATTCGCAATGTAAGGTTGAATAGGTAGTGATAAAATAAACATGAACGGAAATAGGATATAAGATGACACAGCTATGCTTACAGCATTCTATGGGAGTCTATGGTACACCAGTGAGGTTGTATTAACCTCTCAGACAAGCACAACTCAAGAATCCTTGTTGGAATGTATCTAGAGGTTACATTCTAGGAACTGGTATCTCTTCTCTGCCACACGCACCCCCAATGGGAGCTAACTGTGCGTGGGCGATACTTGTAACCATTTGGAGTTAGGCTTAGGAAATGTAGGTCTTTCAGGGGTATAACCGTCATGACAACTTTGTCGCTGAAGGTGAGTATATTGTTGTTCATTAGATATAATCTGTCTGTTGGATTATTGACTATATATGGGGATGGAATGGGCAAGAATGGGGGGAGAAATGGGGGAGGGGGGGAAATGGGGGAGGGGGGAGGGAGGGCTTGGTTGAGGGTAAGGTGTGTTTGAGAGGTAGCTCATGAGACCCCCTCAGGTCAAACTATACAGGTTTGGACATGATGTTGGTGTATTCAGTTGTTCCTTTGAAATGTAGCCAACATGAACATGTTTTCTGAAATTTGATTGTTGTATCATTTGTTTGATGAATTAGGTCCTCCATTTCCTCTATCTTCCCTACTCTGTGAAGCCATTCAGCTATACTGGGGGGAGAAGTGGATCGCCAATGCGTGGGTATGCAGAGTTTAGCTGCATTTATGAGATGCAGGGTTATGGATTTTTTATATGCCGATTGTGGTATGGACGTATGATGCAGAAGATATTGGGCTGGTGTGAAGTCTGGGGTATATGTCGTGATCTGTGAGGTGAGGTGGTGAACTTCGTTCCAGTAAGGTTGGATTAGGGGGCATTCCCACCATATATGGAGTTAAGAGCCATAAGCGGAATTACATCTCCAACAAAGTGGGGGAAGATTAGGGTGGAATTTGTGTATTTTATCTGGGGTTCTATACCATCTGGAGTATAATTTATACCCGTTTTCTTGTGCAGAAATATTCAGGGAGCCTTTATGAATGTGTGTGAAGATGTTGTGCCAATCCTCCTGTGTGAAGTTCTTAGCTAATTCTTTTTCCCATTTTAAGCATGTAGTATCTTCTATGGTGGGTGACTCAGGAAACAACAGAGTGTATATTTCAGATATAATGTGTCGTTGAGGGTCTTGTTTGGAGCAAAGGTTTTCGAATGGCGTGTGATCTCTGTACCAATGAGTTTGTGGTTGTGTGTTTTGTGAAAAATGTCTTATTTGGAGATATTTGTAGAAAGGAATATCTGCGTTGGGGAGATGTTTTAAGACTTCTTGGAAGGATAGCAACTTTCTGTTATTGTAGAAAGCTTTTGCTCTGATGGAACACCTTACTAGTTGACCCGTGTTGCCATGGGGTGCAATGCCCGGGGGGAAGTCTGGGTTCCGACCTATAGGGGTTAGCAGGCCCGGTGTGGAGGCAATGTTCAGTTTCTTGCAAACTGTTTGAAAGACCTGTAACGTGGGGCCGATAGAGAGTGTGATTTGTGTTCTTGTGGTATCCTGCGAATGTCTATCCATGGTAGGTGATGGATAGGTAGTGGGGAGAACGCTTCCTCAGCACCTATCCATGCCTTGGTCTTGGAATGCACGTGCAAATCTAGTATTCTGGCTAGATGACATGACCAATAATACTTTTGCAGTCCAGGGAGGCCTATTCCACCATTTGATTTTGGGGTTACAAGTTTTTTCCAACTTACCCTTGCTGGTTTATTGGCCCATAAAAAGTTTAGGCATAGTCTTTGGTAAGTAGAGAAGAATATTGGCGTTAGTTTAATTGGAATTGTTTGTAGTAAGTATATAATGTTCATTTTTATAATCGCCGCCCTCCCAAACCATGAGAAATTGCCTCTGTTCCATTCCTGAACGTTTTTCTGTATAGTTGTTAGGATGGGGGCAAAGTTCAGATGATATAGGTTCATTAGTTTAGATGGTAGTTGAATCCCTAGGTAGGTTATGGCGTTTGCATCCCAACCAAACGGGAAGTTAGCTTTGCATAAGGTTACCAAGGGATAGGGCAGGGATACATTAAGTGCTTTGGATTTGGAGACATTTATTTGAAAATTGGACAGTTCTTTAAAGAGGGAAAAGTCCTTCAATAAGTTAGGGTGTGTGCTGATGGGGTCCGTAAGGAACAATAGGATGTCGTCGGCGTAAGCCGCAATTTTGTATTAGGTGGTGGCTATTTCTACTCCTTTGATGTCTTGGTTGTGTCTAATTTTGCGAAGGATGGGTTCCATCGTGAGAATGAATATGAGGGGGGATAAAGGGCATCCCTGTCTAGTCCCGTTCGATACAGAGAAAGCGTCCGACAGGTGACCGTTGACTCTGATTTTAGCTGTTGGGGATGAGTATAGAGCTAAAATATATTGCATCATGCGTTCTTTAAATCCCAATTTACTTAAAACTTCTGTCATGTAATCCAAGGCCACTCTGTCGAATGCCTTTTCTGCATCGAGGGAAAGGAAGAAGCCCGGGGTGTTAGAGGACGAGAGCCAATGGTGAATATTAATTGCCTTCTGGGTATTATCCCTGGCTTCTCACTTGGTCTAAAGATATCAGTGAAGGGAGTAGAGGCAGTATACGATTTGCTAAGACTTTTGCGTAGAGTTTTACATCTACATTTATTAGCGAACTAGGCCTGTAGTTGGAGACTATGCTTGTGTCTTTGTTTGGCTTTGGTAGTACTACAATGTGAGCTTCGAGGAGATCTATACATTTGTCAGGATGTGAGTCTAAGGAGTTGAAAGTTGATAGGAAATGTGGAATAAGAGTGTCTGCGAAGGTCTTGTAGTAACTGACGGGTAGGCCATCTGGGCCAGGGCTTTTGCCCGGTTTGGTTTGTTTGAGGGCTTCAACAATTTCTTCCCTGGTGAGCGGTCTGTCCAGCTCGTCTGCCTCATCATCAGTGATGGGGCGTGGGCTGTATTGTGTGAGAAAATCTCCTATCATCTTTTTCCTGTCACTGGTTGGATCAGTCATTGGTTGAGAAGTTAGGTTGTAAAGTTTAGAATAAAACTTTTCAAATTGGTTTGCTATACCTGTCATTGACTCTATTTTGTTCCCTTGGGAATCCGTTATGTAGTGGATGGTAGAGTTCGCTTTTTTGGTTTGGAGGGCTCTGGTAAGCATTTTGCTCGATTTATTTCCAAATTCGTAGAAGAATTTTTGTGAGAGAGCGAATTTGCTTCTGATTGATTTTCCTAGCTCCTCTAAAAGTTCTTCCCTGGCTTTCAACAGCTCTTGAAAAGTTTGATCTCCTAGCGATTGCTTATGCTGTCTTTCAAGATAATTAATTTTGTCCGAGAGCTTGGATATTAGTGCTTGTCTGGTTTTACGCTGTTGTGCAGTAATTGCAATTAGTTCTCCCCTCGCAACGTATTTATGTGTGGCCCAAAGGGTTAGCGGGGAGGTTTTCTTGAAAGTAAAGTGATAGGCATTCGTTTATTCTTGTCGTGTGTGCTGGGTCTGTGAGGATAGCATTGTCCATTCGTCAGGGTACGTGTCTTCTGAGAGATGTCGGGAGCGTAATGGTAATGGAGATAGGGTGATGGTCTGATAAGACCATTGGATCTATTGTGGCATTTAGTAATGAGTCCAAGTCCGGTTGGGTCAGGAAAAAGTAGTCTATCCTCGTGTAACTGTGATGAGGGGGGGAATAAAATGTGAGATCTTTAGTATTTGGGTTCAGTGTACGCCATGTGTCGTGCAACGTGAGGTTAGAGAGTTGCGTTTTTATTGCTCGAAGAGCTTGATAGGTGATGGAGGAAGCACCTGAAGAAGCGTCCATAAAGGGGTTAAGGGCTAAATTGAAGTCGCCCCTGACAATCAGCATGCCTGTGGAGAATGTAGTTAGATTTTGTAGGGTGTCACAAAAAAGGGGACGTGCTGCTTGTTGGGGCGTATAGATTGGCAAGTGTTATGGGTGTATTGGGAAGTTTGCCCTTAAGAAAGATATATCTAGCATTGGGGTCAATCATTGTGTCTTGTATTTGCAGGGGGCAATTTTTGGATATCAAAATGGAGACTCCTTTTGATTTGAAGTCTGGGTTGATGGCATGGTACAGAGTTGGGTAGGCTGAATTGATAAGTTTGGGGATGTTGTCTGATTTGAAATGCGTTTCTTGGATAAAGACCACATCCGCTTTAGCTTTCCGTAGTAATAGAAGTAGTCATGATCTTTTTTCGGGGGTATTGAGTCCCTTTATGTTTATGGAGTATAGTTTGACCTGGGGAGGGGGGTTGTGAGACCTGGAAGAGGGCATGAGAAGATCTGTCCTCAGTGTTCCGTGTTTGCTGTAAAGGTAGCTTAAGCTATGAGAGTTGGGGGGAGGGATAGGGGTAGTAGGGGTGGAGAGTAAGAGAGTTTAAAAGGGTAATATTTCTAGGTCTGGAACTGAACAGGCTGCGGGATTATCCCTGAGCCAGTGAAAGTGTATTTGGAGAGGTATAGAGCGAGATCAGAGGGTGCCTGTCCTAGGCAAACAGACTCTGGTCCAAGCTACTGTGTGGAGGTTGAAAGAGACCACACACGGAGGAGGTAATTAGATGTAGTGGTAGTCTGCTATTGTCCTTGCCTGCAGCAGGTGAGAGTAGTTTTGTGGGAAACCGTAATATAGTGTCAATTATATCAGTCACGGGCCTAGTGTGATTAGAGGAGTAAGGTTTAATTGGTAATTCTGATAATCCGACGTGTGTTGGTAGGTGGATTGGGTCAAGTCTAGGTGTAGGCGAGAAGTACCCGGTTTTCTAAAGAGAGGGGTGGATGAGCCTCGTAAGTCAGGTAAGATGTAAAACGAAAGGAACAGTTATGCATAATTTAGCAATACTACAACACTGTAAATAACAACTCTCTGTAAAATCAGAACACAGAAATAATAGTTAATATGGTCACTGGTCAAATCCTGAACCTTATATCCGGTGTCAAAAACGTATGATAACGTGGGGCTGCAGTGCTTTTTCATATGTGTGTTGGTGCGCGGGAGCAACGAGATCCTGTGAAGCTTCCCCCTTGATAGTGGATGACTGGGATTTCCATAAGGGGTGCAGTATGATATAATGCATCTGATTTTCTTGAGTGTAGCAAGGCCGGAGGTTTTGCCCTTCAACGGGAAGAGTGTGATGAGCTCTCCTTCCGTATAGATTAAGCGATCACTCCGGCCTATGAAGTACAGGGATCGCAATAGGGTATGAGATAATGAATGATTGGGACATTATATACGTAATTGGTAGTGTGGACCAGGCCTGTCCTTCTTTACCAAACCCTTTAGCCTTATGTACATGAGGTATGAAAATAGTGAAAGTGTTGCTGGGCGAGTGTTGTATCTCGTGTGGGGGGACAGCTGATGTGACGCCCTCTATTGTCAGGGAATTTCCTAATCCTAGAGTGACCATGACATTTGTTAATAGAGTATCTGGCGGCCTAAAGGCCTCCGCTAGGTGTAACCAGGAACAATGAAAAAGTCAGTTTAACAGAAGAACTATTTTATGAGGTGAGATCGCTTCCGTGTTAACGTGGTGGTGAGTGGTCTTGGTGAGGGCCATAATCCCGCCTGGCCCTTCTTGGGTGCGGAGAGGCGGACGTGCTGGTGTCATTGTGGTGACCTCTGTTGACCGTATGAGATCTGGTATCCGATGTGGATCTGCGCCTACGGTATTGGATCTCCTGTGTTTCCATGGACTCTTTGGGGCGTTGATCTTTCCTGATCGTGGCATGGCAGAATTCAGCGTACCAGTTCGGAACTTCTATTAGGGGGATGCTCATGGTGGCACAGAAGGAAGGTAGTTCTTCGGGTACCCTCAATAAAGCCGTGCGACCTTGACATGTGGCGGGGAGCCCGAAGGGGATTTTCCACCTGTAAGGTACGTTTTTGGCACCCAGAGTATCCAGGAGAGGCTTCAAGTCCCTTCTATTCTGCAAAGGTCCTGGTAGATATGTAACTCTGAGCCCCCATGTGTAATATGGATTCTGTTTCTCGCCTTGTGGAGTATATCTTCTTTCAGTTTAAAATCAACCAGGCAGCACACAACATCTCTAGGGGGGTCATTTTCTCTGCCTTTAGGTTTCAGGGCGCGGTGTATGCGCTCCATCTCTATGTTGGTGTGTTCCGGTCTGTCCAGCAGATTGTTGAAAATAGCTGAAATGGTGGCCAGTAGTTGTTCATTATGCACAGCTTCTGGTAGTCCCCTGACACGTATGTTATGTCTTTGGCCTCTGTTATCTAAATCCTCCATATGCATCTGGAGGTCTCTCAGTTGTAAAGTGTGAGCATCCACCCTGTGAGTGGTCCTGCGTAGGATCGTGTTGTGATGGGCAGTGATGTGTTCTACCTCTTGAACTCTGTCAGCAATGTGCAGGTCTGCAATGGCCGCTGACAGAGTCTTTAATGTCGGCAGCCACCGCTCTGAGGTCCAGGAGGCTCGGATAGATCAGTGTTTGAGCGGCCTGTGTCCCTTGGTCGGTGGAGAGGAGGTCTTGTGACGCTCTGGGCACACCAGGCGGCAGCTGCACTGGCGCCTGTGAGCTAGACTGTCGGGATGCCGCCATACTGGGCCTCTGTGAGCGGAATAGTTCGGGGATGCTCTGGCTCATACTGCTCTGCTGTCTTCTCGGAGAGCGGAAGCGGGAGGTAGAGGATGTCTGCGATGCAGTCCCCATCACTGTGTGACCGGTAAGGCACGAAGGGGTTTCCCTGAAGCGGAGCGGCTAGGAGGTAGCGGGAGCTAATCTGCTATGCGTCCATCTTCCCGCGAGATCCGGCCACGCCCCATTTTTAGCAGTTTAACATCTCTTAACAAGTCTGATTCTTAATCTCTCTACACTTTAATTTAGTTCCTTTGCTCTTCCTTTTTAAATTAGTGTCCTCTATCCTCAAATTCTCATTACTTTACCCCTAAACACCAGGAGTTATGTGCGCTCATATACAGTACATCATGCTCCCATTTTACTTTCCTCACACTCCTTTTTCTCCTAATCACTGGGGATATCTTCCCTAATCCTTGCTCTCCAGGATCTCTCTGCCACCCCATGCTCTCCGCCTCTTGGCAACCGCTGCAATCACAAAAAAAGTGTCAAAAATGGTAAAAAAAAATGACAAGAGACAGTGAACCGAAGAGCTTTATGGTTGAACTCCTGGTATAAGGGAAATGCCCATATACTGGGCCCAAGGTTCCCAGGTAGCTTCAAATTGCATTTTGGTGGAGAATGCTGGAGAGTTTCTCTTGGGGAATAATCCAAGATATTTTACGTATAGCAGCCTTGAAGGAAACCTTGGGTTGTTTCCAAGCTTTGGCAATGGTGACCTTGGTACCAAGGAGGATGAAATGTATTAATTTGCGCGTCTGTTTAGTTGTTTTTAGTTGGGTACATTTGCATTAAGGAGGGCTATGGCTGGGGTGTTCGGGATCTGAGCTTTCGTAACTTTTCGAATCAGGGAGAAAATCTTGCTCCAGTAGGGCCTCTCGGACATTCTCACCATAAGTGAGCTATGGAGCCTGAGAGTTGACACCCTCGGAAGCACCTGGGGTCTGCTGAAGGGAACATTTTGGCCAGTCTGTCCGGGGTAAGGTACCATCTAGTAATGACCTTGAGGCTGTATTCAATTAGGGAGATATTCTTAATGCCCTTAAAGGATCTATTAAAGGAGACCCTCCATCTCTCTATGTCCCAGTTGAGGGATAGGTCGCTCTCCCAAGCGAGCATGTATGGGGTCTTTGAGGATTGGTGAGACAGTGACTGATAGATGATGGAGATTCCACCCCTCTGTTCTGTGGACTGCCCACACCACAATTTGCACGGTGTGAATCTGGGAGGCGAGGATTTCTCCACCCAGATATGGTGAAGGAAGTGGCTTATTTGGTAAAACCTATAACGTTCTGAATTCGGGATCTCAAGTTGATTAACTCAAAAATCCAGTCAAATAGGGCCAACGGATGTGAAGAAGTGTCTGATTCGATACAACTCCTTGTCCAGCCACCATTTAAAGGCTTTAATGTCTAGGCCCGGCTTAAAGTCAGAGTTATTGAAAATGTGCGCTAGAGGGTCGGCTACTCAAAGTTAATGCAGGGTTATTTCTCAAATTGTCCCAGATTTTCAATGATTGGGAGAGAGTAGGGGAAAGTATTGGGGGACGATTTCTTGGGGGAACCCAGAGTAGGAAGTCAAGGGTGTAGGATGGTGCAGCCTGTATTTCTATTTGAATCTAGTCTGGCTTCTCAGCCCTGGAGTAGACTGAGGGGAGATGGGCCAACCTGGCAGCTTGAAAATACCAAAATAGCTGGGGAAGCCCCAACCCCCCTTGTGGTCTGGGTAGGAACAGGGATCTTTGCTGGATTCTATGTCCTCTTCCGCCCTAAATGAATTTGTTGACTTTTTTTTTGAATGATGTCAAATGGTCCTTAATAATGTTTATTGGAAGGGCCCTGAAAAGGTAGAGGAGTTGTGGTAGTAATGTCATTTTAACAGCGTGAATTCTCCCAAGTCAGGATACCTCCCCTTTGTCCAGCTTCCCAAGTCAGCTTCAAGCTTACGGTATGTGTGAGGGAAGTTAGCAGTGTATAAATGCTCCGTTTTAGCTGTGAGTTTAATCCCTAGGTAATCTATGGAGTAGTCGCTCCACTTAAAGTCAAAGGCACTTTGAAGTGCAACTACTGTGTCTGTCTTGAGGGAAATGTTTAATGCATATGACTTAGAGTAGTTAACCTTTAACCCTGAAATCATTGAGAACTCCTTTAGGAGTTTACATAGGTTTGGGAGGGAGGTGATCGGGGACGTGATGAAAAGGAGCATATCGTCCGCAAAAAGACCGCATTTGTGGACTTGGTTCCCACAGGACACACCATGGATGTTGGGATTAGATCTTATTGCTATTTCCAGTGTTTCGATCGCCATGGCAAAAATTAGAGGAGAGAGCGGACAGCCCTGTCTAGTGCCTCTTGCTATATTAAGGGGGTTGGAATACCTTGTAGGCGGATCACTGCCTTCAGAGCAGAGTAAAGGGATCCAAGGACCCCTAAAAATCTGAACCCAAAACCCCACCTCTCCAATAGGGAAAATAGATAAGGCCACTCGATCGAATCAAAGGCTTTATGTAAGTCCAGTAATAGAATCATTCCTTCTTGCTTGGGGCCCCCTACCCAATTAGATTGGAGAAGGGAGACAATGTCGACCGCTCTCCTAATTTGGTTTGGCCCTTGCCTACCTGGAATAAAACCCACCTGGTCTTTGTGGATATAAAATTTAATGATGCTAGACGGTTGGCGAGAATTTTTGTCAAAATTTTCAGGTCATTATAATTAGGGAGATGGGTCTGTAATTTTCAACTTACTCATGGTTTTTGTTGGGTTTGGAGATTACTGAGATAAATGCAGTGTTCAAGTGTGGATCTAGTGGGGAGCCTGAGCTTTTAGAATTAAAAAATTTTGCCATGTGAGGGGCTAATATTTCTCTGAATGTCTTGTAGTAGGGGACTGAAAGACCATCAGGTCCTGGAGCTGAGCCAGTCTTAAGGCCTTTGATAACCTCCCTTTTCTCTTCCACGGAAAAGGCTTCTTCCATTAAGTCTTTGTGTTCCAGGGAAATGGAGGGCAACTGGAGGTTCTGGAGGAAAGAAATGGTCAAGGAGCCTCTCTCTGTTTGGGTAGAATTGTAAAGTTTGGAGAAAAATTCATGGAAGTCATGATTTTGATTGGGTTGGCTGTCGGAGGCTGTCCTGCTATGTGCAGTTTGGGGAAAGAATGAGAGTGGTATTTGGGAGTAAGCTTTGCGGCTAACATCGGTCCTATTTTGTCTTTTTGGCAATAATATTTGGCGCCGCTCCAGCGGATGTGTTTCTCCGCTTTGGCTGTTAATGCTAGATTGAGCTTCAGTCTAATCGCATCTAGACGGTCTGTTGACACCTTAGATGGGTGTTTTTTGTGTTCAGCTTTTGAGGTTACAAAGGATTTTTCCAACTTTTGGATGTCAATCAAACGCTCATTCTTGACCTGGGTAGCTATCAAGATGAGCTCACCTCAGATGGTAGCCTTGCGGGCAGCCCAGAGGGTCTCGGGGGAGATGTTGTCAACATCATTTAAACGAAAGTATTCTTTGATGGCATCTGCTATCACCTTGGTATGGATTGGGTCGCTAAGGAGCGACTCATTCAATCGCCAATATGAACCCTGTTTCCCTGTTAGTGTATTTCTCAAGGAAAGGAGGACCAGCGAATGGTCCGACCATGGTGTGTCCAATATGGAAGCCTTATTAGTCAGTGGAATGAGATTTGTAGGAATAAATTTGTGATCAATCCTGGCGTAGGATAGGTGGGGGGAGGAGAAGTGTGTAGAGTCTCTACTCTTGGGGTTCAGTTCCCTCCAAATTTCAACTAAGCCATTGGTGTGTAGTATTTTAGCTAATCTGGTGCTGAGTTTCGTAGGGCGCATAAGCTGATCCTTATGGGGATTCATTTTAGCTAGACCTTGGTCAAAAGCCACATTAGAGTCTCCCTCAAAAATGACCTTGCCCTCCAGAAGGGGGTTTGTAAAGAGGTTCTGGAAAAAAGTGGCTTGAGCCTTGTTAGGGAGCGTAGTAAGAAATTATAGAATATAGTACTCCCTCCAAAGTGCCTTTTACAAGAATAAACCTGCCCTCTGGATCTCTGAAATCAGAGATGTGGGAAAATTTGCTATTTTTTGAGAAAAGAATTGCGACCCCTTTCGTCTTGTTTGGTGTGTTTGCGAGGTAAAAGGATGGATAATGTGAGTGGAGGAACTTGGGGTTGTATCGAATCGGAAAGTGCGGATCCTGAAGTAGCACTACGTCCAGTTTAAGGGATCTGTAGTGTTCAAATGCTACTCTCCTTTTCCTAGGGGAATTCAGGCCCTGAACGTTATGAGAAGCCACCCTTAGTTCAACTCCCTTCGATATGTTGTCAGCCATAGGAACAGAGGGGGGGCCATCGAACTGGCAGCCACTTACCTTTTGACGACTTCTACCTTCAGGAAGGGGATGATTGGTATTGAAACAGCCGTTGTTGGTTTGGAGCTTGAATGGGGTCGTCTCCCGTTGAAAGGCTTGAAGAGAAAAGAATAATGAATGGGAAGGAAAGGGGGGAGAAAGTCAAACAAATACAAGAACAAGGACAAAGACATGGGTCTTCTAACAAGACCCGTGGAGAGTGGCAGAGGGGATATCCGCCAAAACCCCAAATCTTAAACGTCGGTCGCCCTTGGAGGACAACCGAAGTCCCACACCAAGAAAACACACTTGGTTTTCCAGGAGTGGGTGGAGGCGCAAGGGGACCACCCCGGACCCTTGCAACAACATGTGTCTGAAACAAAAACTTTGCACATCAAAAATATGTTCAACAAAAATGTAATCAACCAATTGCACAAAACAGAGAGCACAAGAAAAAATAATAACCCGTAGTGACTGTAGAACTAGCTACCCTCACTCGACACCCCTTGACCCATCCAACCCCCCTGCCTTGCAGGGGAGGGAGGTCAGAGAGGCCAGGAGCGCCAAGGGGAAAAAGGGACCAGGTCCTAACAAAATGAGGTGGGAGTAAGGGTTCTATGAAAAAAAAAAAGAAAAAATATAGAAGGAAATAGGCCCCTCAAAGAATTGGACCTATTTGAGTTGAATTGCGGGCCAAGGTCTTGTCATACCGAGGGACCGGACATCTCAGGGTGCTCCCCCAGTGTTCCCATACCCGTTCGGGCAGATGGGATGCTCCCCCGTGGGCTGTAGGGGAGAATGTGCGGCTCGTTAGTCCGGGGTGGTGCGGAGCTCACGGCTCAGGCAGCCATATCGGAGCTCTCGCGCATGCGCACTTGATGGGGTTCCCCTTAATATTCATACCAGACCCAAAGGGCCTGGTAATGGACTGGGGGGACCCATGCCCTTTTTTTTCAATGAGTTTTATCTATATTGCCGAGACCCGACAATTCATTACAGCTGCGATCAGTTTTAAATGACAATTTTTCCTTTAGAAATGTAATTTGGTAATGCTGTGGTACTGTTCTAAACACGAGAAAAATGTGCCACTTTACAGGCATACTATAGACCCCCACCATATTTCATTTTTATTGTTTCATTTTAAGCATTAAAAAAATCACTGCTACCGAAAAAACAGCAGTTTTTAAAAGATAATTTTGCACTGATACATGTCCCCTGGGGCAGGACCGGGTCCCCAAACACTTTTTATGACAATAACTTGCATATAAGCCTTTAAAATGAGCACTTTTGATTTTTCATGTTTGTGTCCCATAGACTTTAACGGTGTTTGTGTGTTCTTCTTTTTTGCCTGTTCGGTATGTTCTGGTGCAAACCGAACCGGGGGGAGGGGGTGTTCGGCTCATCCCTACAATCCACTCAGTTTAATCTCCATCCCTCTGCTAATAAAAACCATCCCTGCTTCTCATTTGCCCTCTGGAATGCCCATTCTGCCTGTAACAAGTTCACTTCTGTCTATGATCTTTTTGTATCCTATTACCTCAACCTATTTGCCCTTACTGAAACCTAGTTGCAAGAGTCTGACTCTGCCTCTCCCACTTACAACTCCCTGTGGTCGCCTCCACTGGACTCACTCACCCAGACCCAGTGAACGTAAAGGAGGTGGAGTTGGTTTCCTTCTACCACCACTAGCACCACCCCTCCATTATCTCCTTCTACTACCACTGAGCACCTTTCAAGTCCATTCTACACCTCTCCCTTTATTTTTCTCTTATTTTGAGACTCACTGTATTTATCTGCTTTCTCAATTTTCTCTAAGGATTGCATCTATTGGCCTCCTGGACCTCCCAGTGTCATGCTTCCCAGATGATTTATTTGCCTGGCTACCCCACTTTCTTTCCTCTAAATTACCCACTATCATTCTTGGTGACTTTAACTTCCCCTTTTTCTGGCTACAGCTCAACTTCTAAGCTTAACCTCATCTTTTGATCTAACATAATGGACACAAACCTCTACTCACTCTAATAATAAAATCCTTGACCTTGTATTCTCCCATCTCTACACTCCTTGAAACCTTGCCAATGTCCTATTCCTTTCTCTGATCAAAACCTCATCAATTTCATTGTGTCCCTGTCTTTAACCATCTATCACTCTGAATAGCCGTAGAAACCTTCACTACTTTAACCCATCTCTACTTCATTCTGCTAATGACCACCTCTATGACAAAATCTCACCCCTGTGCTGCCCTGACCTGGTCACTTCTGTCTACAACAGTTTACTCTCCTCATTGGACACACTTGCTTTTCTCACTATACACAGGATCAGGACCTGACCATTAAATGGTAGACTTACAACACCAGAAATCTCACATAGCTGAGCACAAAATCGCACACCACTAGAAAGATCCGGCTCCCTCAAAATCATTCATAATGGTACATGACATAAATGTGAAATGTGAAATAAACCCTTTATACTTGCAGCTTTATTTTCTCCGAACTCTCATCAACTTACTTCAAGGACTTCAACCTTTGTTGCTCCTCACTTAGATACTACCTCCACAACCAAAGGCCATTCCACTTGCTGTCTGTGGTCCATACGGAAGAGATGTTGGATGTCTGGTGGTGTCACCATGCTAATCAAAAAGATTATATTTTCTTCTCACCCAGGCACCAATTCTAATCCCCTATTGACCTCTTTGTGGTTGACCAGTGGCTTCTCCAACAAGTGACGTCCTCTACCATTTTGAACATCACTTGGTCAGACCATGCGGCTGTTTCAGTCACGATAGAGGAGCAGAGCTCTAGTGCTCCCTTATATATTTGGCATTGTAACACAAGACTGCTGCAAACTCTAGCCACCTCAAAATTGTTATCTCTGCATGTCTGGGAATTTTTTCACAACAATGTCACTACGGTAGCAAATCCTTGCATTGTATGGAATGCCCATAAGGCTTCCTTGCAAGGTATCCTAATCTAACTGGGTTCCAGGGCTAAAAAACTATAATCATCACCTTAACAAGCTTTTGTCATATTCATACTCTAGAGAGTCAAAACATATTAACTCTAAATTCAGCATCCTGAATCCAAAATGATTGCTGGAACAATATGATAAGTATCTCCAACATCAGAAAATGCATACTTGTGCCAATGCCAACAGGGCAGGTACATTTTTTAGCACATTGAATTAAAGCTCAAAAAGCCAAAACAAGGATATCCCATCTGATCCATCCATTTCTGAACACAAAATTTGAAACTCGCAAAATCACTTTACAATCTTAAAGATGACGAACATATCCCCTAACCCTCGCTTTTGGAGATTAATGCTTTTTTGTACACCATAAAACTTCCATCTAGAGTTGGGCGAACATTTTCAGAAAAAATTAAGCCCAAACATCGCCTGTTCGCCGTTCGACGAACACCCGAATTTGCGGGGTGCTCCGTGGGATGTTCGTCCATCGAGAGCCCTACAATGCACTGTGTGCTGCACAGTGCATTCTATGGAATTAATTGATTGAAGCAATGCACCAGTCTGCTTGTCAAGTGCAAGGCTTTGCCCAATATATATTGTAAAGTTGGGGGTTGTTTAGCTCAGTGAAGAGCCTACCAGTGAGCTGAGTCCACTCCAGATATGTCGTTTAAGGGCTTGTATGCCCACTTTTATTAAAGAAAGAAAAAAGGCCATCCAGAATTGCCATGCAGGAGTTTCAACTTCACAGCAGTAATTTAGTAATAAATGAAAATTACCAAGCCACCTGACTCTCGAGCAGCACCGCTGCTCAGGCTTATGCCTCAGCCCTCTTGGCTCTATAACAGAGTTCCTGTACAAACCCTATACCTCAGCACTCTTTTCCAGCTTCCTTGCTGTTCCAGCCCACCGGCTTTGACCCTCTGTCTGCTCTGACAGACGGAATTGTGCAGACATGTACACTTCTCCCTTGCTCGCCTGGACTCCTCAGGAGGGTGGAGCCCAGAATACTGGTCCTAACTCTACTATCAGCCCCACACACACCTGAACAATCAGTGTGCTGGTGAGTCTCAAAACCCGGACCTAGGACTAGGGATTTCATCCCACCCGGATCTCTAAGAAATCCCTGTGGAATCATAAAGTGGACTTTACTAAATAATGAAGAAACTGAAAAGCCAGTTTCCTCCCAAACAAGCAAATACATGGAGCCCATCAACCATCCTGGTGGGGTACCACACTACCACAATATACAATATATATATATATATATATATATATATATATATATATATATATATATATATATATATATATATTTATATATATATATATATATATATATATATATATACATATATATATATATATATATATATATATATATATATATATATATATATACATATATATATATATTTATATACACACACACACAATATCTCACAAAAGTGATTACACCCCTCATATTATTGTAAATATTTTATTATATCATTTCATGTGACAACACTGAAGGAATTACACTTTGCTACAATGTAAAGTAGTGAGTAAATTTGCTTTCCTCTCAAAATAACTCAACACACAGCCATTAATGTCTAAACTGCTGGCAAAAAAGTGAGTACACCCCTAAGTGAAAATGTCCAATTTTCTGCCCAAAGTGTCAATATTTTGTGTGCCCACCATTATTTCCCAGCACTGCCTTAACCCTTTTGGACATGGAGTTCACCAGAGCTTCACAGGTTGCCACTGAAGTCCTCTTCCACTCCTCCATGACGACATCACGGAGCTGGTGGATGTTAGAGACCTTGCACTACTCCACCTTCCATTTGAGAATGCCCCACAGATGCTCAATAGGGTTTAGGTCTGGAGACATGCTTGGCCAGTCCATCACCTTTACCCTCAGCTTCTTTAACAAAGCAGTGGTCATCTTGAAAGTGTGTTTTGGGTCGTTATCATGTTGGCATACTGCCCTGCTCTTAGAAGAGAGGGGATTATGCTCTGCTTCAGTATGTCATAGTTCATGTTGGCATTCATGGTTCCCTATATGAACTGTAGCTCCCCAGTTCCGGAAGCACTCATGCAGCCCCAGGCCTCGACACTCCCACTACTATGCTTGACTGTAGGCAAGACACACTTGTCTTTGTACTCCTCACCTGGTTGCCGCCACACACGCTTGACATCATCTGAACCAAATAAGTTTATATTTTATATATATGTATATATATATATATATATATATATATATATATATATTTATATATATATTACACACATACACATTTATATATATATAGAGCAGCCAGTGTAGAATATATATACAGTGCATTCGGTGTACAGTATATAATACAGTGGGGGTCATTTACTAAGAACAATGCGCTGCACCGGTTCTTACCTCATTTGGTGCGCTGGATAAATAATTGATTGAGCGTGTGGAACGGCGCACACAGATGCGCAAAACGATAATAAATATGCAAATGCAGCTAGTGTTTTCTCATTGATAATAGCGCACGCCCATCTCATTGGATGTGTCTTGTTAGGCAATTAGTAGTATTCCCCCCTAATTAACCTAATTAATTTGTTTGTTTTTTTTCGTTTTTCACACAAATATTTCAGTACATTACAAAAAAACCCAATAAATTAATATTTTCAGATTTTGATCTTTAAAGGTGACCATACACTGCAATCAGATCCAAAAAAATTAGATTTAGTGCAAGAGCCTGTTTGATTTCCTATAATTTGAATTAATTGTTCAAGTGCATCTTTCTATTACCTATTTTTCTGAAATATATATATATATATATATATATATATATATATATATATATATATATATTACACACATACACATTTATATATATAGTGCAGCCAGTGTAGAATATATATACAGTGCATTCGGTGTACAGTATATAATACAGTGGGGGTCATTTACTAAGAACAATGCGCTGCACCGGTTCCTACCTCATTTGGTGCGCTGGATAAATAATTGATTGAGAGTGTGGAACGGTGCACACAGATGCGCAAAATGATAATAAATATGCAAATGCAACTAGTGTTTTCTCATTGATAATAGCGCACGCCCATCTCATTGGATGTGTCTTGTTAGGCAATTAGTAGTATTCCCCCCTAATTAACCTAATTATTTTTTTTTTTTTCGTTTTTCACACAAATATTTCAGTACATTACAAAAAACCCAATAAATTAATATTTTCAGATTTTGATCTTTAAAGGTGACCATACACTGCAATCAGTTAGATCCAAAAAAATTAGATTTAGTGCAAGAGCCTGTTTGATTTCCTATAATTTGAATTAATTGTTCAAGTGCATCTTTCTATTACCTATTTTTCCAAAATATCGAGTTCTACAGAGATTGGCCAATCAGATTACATAGTGCATGACCATTCTTAAGTGCCAAATTTGGAATGTAGAGACATGACCCACTTGTATTTTCACAAGTGGACACAAGAACCTTCATCTATAATTACATAGAGCACTTTCATTTAGCAGCAAAAAGGGTCGCTGGTTCGAATCCCGCCTGTGACACCATCTGCCTGGAGTTTGCATGTTCTCCCTGTGCCTGTGTGGGTTTCCTGCCACAATCTAAAAACATGCTGTAAATGGGATCCTGTCTAAACTGGCTCTAATATGTATGAATGTATGTTAGGGACCCATACAAACACCACGCCATAATAAAATTTTTTTTTTTTCTTAATTTGCAAATAAGGATCATCTCTTCCTCATAGAACTTAGCAGCAGTACAAGCAACTTCCTGCAGGGGTGTAATGTCATTCCTGTGTGCTGGCCACCGCTTTCCCAGAACCACATATGCGCATACCTGTGCGCACACAGCAAACACAGACAATTCTACTCCATGTAGAATTGTCTGTGTTTACATATGCTGATAAGTCAGCATGCCCACAATTCAGCTAGAAGGCCATTCTGTCCACAGGAGTGTACAGCCAGTACTCTGTAAATATGTCTTATCAATCATTTGTTTTTCACAATGAAAAGTCATTTGGTAATGAAAAAAGTTGCTCAGCTATTATTTTCTCCACAGTGGAGTTTTTTTTGCCTCTTTGGCCAGGACTACCTCTACCTAACCTGTGGAGGTCCCAGGTTAAAGGTTATAGCAGGTATGGTTAGTGATCAAAATATTGATCAAAAGAGTGGAGACAGTAATGGAAATTGGAAACGATATATAAACTCCACACCGTGTGGCCCCACCCGGATAAATTGAGTAAGTGAATAAATAAATAGGTACTAAGCAACCGTGGAGTAACAAATCTCCCTCCACGTCCGTGAGTGTGTAGGTAAAAATTATATAAAAATGTGCTAAGAGAGTAAAGTAAATAATAAAAGTTATAAGTGATAATATGGTAGAAAAATCTACCCTATTAGAACATACATTCCATATTAATGTAACCGTAACAGGTGCCTAATCGAATAAACTAAACATAAGTGTGCACACTCTAAGCATATGTGATGATATGCCTATAATTTAACAAAGTGTAAATATCTAAAATGAACATAGGTACCAATAAACTTATAAGTGTCTATACAATTGAAAGCCCAAATACAGGTTGATTGAGCACCCAATCATACATTAGGCCTCTGCCGGATTATAAATCCACACCCATATGCATAAAACAAAGTGCTTTAAACAAACATCTTTTAAACCTTAGTTAATATTAATTACTCTAAACATATTATTGAACAGTGCAAAAATGTTAACCAGTCCGTGATTGTGAAAAAAGGGCTTCAATACGATGTGGAAGCACCCCAGGAAAAAACTTATAAGCAAAATTAAAGTTGTGACTTAAGTGTATTCAACGTTCTTATTGACTTAGTGCTCCCCCTCAAGGGTCCCCACTCACCAGATCCATCCACCCCAAAGGGGTAACCCGCATAAAGAATGTGGCCTCTACGATCCTCCTGTCAGCACGGTAGGTAGGTTTCCCAGGAAGGTCCTCAGCATATATAGGATGGAGAAGTTTAATCACTCATGCAGAAAAAAGAGGAAAGGTGGACTCCCATAGTGTAGTAGTATTTGGATTTATTCCAACATAAAAAAACTTTATTTAAAAAGGAGTCAGTGTATGTACATACTGGATTGAAGAATAATTCTATCTTCAATCCGACAACATCAGGAAACCAGTGTATGGAAGCCTTCCACAAAATGGTAGAGGAAGACTTAAGGAAATTGGATAAGCGTAGGAATCACAAGACTAAACACGTCTGGAAGACTATAAAAACCTTGGGAGAAAGAAAGGAAGTGGTCATACGACCCGCAGATAAATGGGAGGGGGCTGGTAATATTGAATAAGAGAGACTACGAGGAAGAAATGGAGAATCTGCTCTGGGTCGAGGACACCTACAAGAAACTCAATAAGAACCCTAAGCGCATATATGAAAAGAAACTGAAAGCGTACGTCAAAAAAGGGAAGGATGTGGGCATTGTTAATAGCAAAGAAGCAGAATATTTAGTCTCTAGTTCTGCCAAAACCCCGGTTATCTATTACACACCCAAGATTCACAAGAGATTACATAAGCCACCCAGGAGACCTATTATTAGTGGCGTCAATTCTGTGTTTTCCAGGCTGGGTGAATATTTAGACAAACTTTTGAAACCTCTAGTAAAAATGGGAAAATCTTACCTACGTGACAGTGCCCAACTTTTGGAAGAATTACAACATATAAATGGGACTAAGGACTGGCTATTAGTTACCATTGATGTAAATTCTTTGTATACGAGCATCGAGCAACAAGATGGGCTGTTGGGGGTAGAAAAAGCCCTTCATGAACTAACCCCTCTAAAACAAGAACAGATAGATTTCATACTCGAAGGCCTACAGTTGACTATGTCATGTAACTACTTCTGGTACAACCAAGAGTACTATGCCCAAACTAAAGGAGTGGCTATGGGCGCTCGATATGCTCCGAGTGTAGCGAACCTCATGATGAATATGTGGGAAGAAGAATACATCTATGCCAAGGGGATTCCCCAGTTGAAGATGTACCGTAGGTATATTGATGACCTGTTCATACTCTGGGAAGGAACGACAGAGACCTTTGGAATCTTCCTGGAAAATCTAAATACCAATAGGTACGGCCTAACCTTCACTGGAAAATGGGACAATCATAAGATCGATTACCTTGACCTTGAAATCTTCAAAATGGATGACCGCTTACATACTAAAACCTTTTTTAAGGCCACGGATAGAAACGGGTATATCCCTATCACCAGCTGTCACCATCCCCGATGGAAAGGGAATATCCCCAAAGGCCAGCTCATAAGATTAAGGAGAAACTGTGTCACCATTGAAGATTACTCACAACAAGCGGATATCATGATTGAAAGTTTCCAGGAGAAAGGGTATAAATTACACGCATTACGCAAGTTGAAGAATGACATAGCAAACATGGATCGAAGAAGTCTGTTCAAAAAGTCCAAGAAAGGGAAGAACAACACAAACCTGGTGTTTGTCACAGGTTTCAATACCCAATACAAAGAGTTTGAACATATTTTAACTAAGTATTGGCCAATCCTAAAAGAGCATAGGGTCCTAGCCAATATATTACCTAATAAACCTAAGGTGGTGTATAGAAAGGCTCCCACACTCAGAGATTACCTAGTACATAATGTCATCAACCCTCCAAAACATACCCAAATATTTCCAGAGATGAAAGGCTTTTACAAATGCCAAAATGTAGGGTCAGTAAAAAGCAAGCTCGCAAAAGGGATACCTTCAGATCTAGGATGGATCATGAAGAATACCGTATTAGGAAACTGATTACCTGTCAGAGCACTCATGTGATATATGTCATCGAGTGCCCATGCCAATTGCAGTATGTGGGTAGAACCACTAGGCCCTTGTATGTGCATATACGGGAACATATTCAAAACATCAGGAAAGGGTTCCCAAAACATCACCTTTCCCGCCATTTTGACGCTTTTCACAACCGGGACCCCACAGGGTTGGTTTTCTACGGGATTGACTGCGTTAAGGATCACTGGCGAGGTGGCAATAAAACTACACTGGTGTCACAAAATGAAATCAGTTGGATATATAGGTTGGGGTCCCTAGCTCCGAGGGGCCTCAACATAGATATCGATTTAAACTGCTTCATAGCCAACCCGTAAGGGGAACTTGGGTAGGAAATTCCCCCCCCGTTTTGCCTCTAACTTAACAAACATACCACTGAAATGCACTACTGAGAGCCACATCCTTGGGATATTGTGGGCAGGCGGCTAGGGACCTATTAGCGGGTATGGCCGTAGAGCCTAGATGTGTCTCGATTGTGCACACTTATGCATATACCCCTTGTGTGGATTGTTGGGGCATGGGGGATGGTATCTGTAGGTATATATCAATGGCATAGTTGCCCATAGGATGTATATACTATGACCCTTACTGTGAGATTGAGGTGTAATTAACCACTTCAGCCCCGGAAGGTTTTACCCCCTTCCTGACCAGAGCACTTTTTACAATTCGGCACTGCGTTGCTTTAACTGCTAATTGCGCGGTCATGCAATGCTGTACCCAAACTAAATTTGCGTCCTTTTCTTCCCACAAATAGAGCTTTCTTTTGATGGTATTTGATCACCTCTGCCATTTTTATTTTTTGCGCTATACACGGAAAAAGACCGAAAATTTTGAAAAAAAATGATATTTTCTACTTTTTGTTCTAAAAAAAATCCAATAAACTCAATTTTAGTCATACATTTAGGCCAAAATGTATTCGGCCACATGTCTTTGGTAAAAAAAATGTCAATAAGTGTATATTTATTGGTTTGCGCAAAAGTTATAGCGTCTACAAACTAGGGTACATTTTCTGGAATTTACACAGCCTTTAATTTATGACTGCCTATGTCGTTTCTTGAGGTGCTAAAATGGCAGGGCAGTACAAAACCCCCACAAATGACCCCATTTTGGAAAGTAGACACCCCAAGGAATTTGCTGAGAGGCATGTTGAGCCCATTGAATATTCATTTTTTTTGTCCCAAGTGATTGAATAATGACAAAAAAAAAAAAAATTACAAAAAGTTGTCACTAAATGATATATTGCTCACACAGGCCATGGGCATATGTGGAATTGCACCCCAAAATACATTTAGCTGCTTCTCCTGAGTACGGGGATACCACATGTGTGGGACTTTTTGGGAGCCTAGCCGCGTACGGGGCCCCGAAAACCAATCACTGCCTTCAGGATTTCTAAGGGCGTACATTTTTGATTTTACTCCTCACTACCTATCACAGTTTTGAAGGCCATAAAATGCCCAGATGACATAAAACCCCCCCAAATGACCCCATTTTGGAAAGTAGACACCCCAAGCTATTTGCTTTGAGGCATGTTGAGTCCATGGAATGTTTTATATTTTGACACAAGTTGCGGGAAAGTGACAATTTTTTTTTTTTTTGCACAAAGTTGTCACTAAATGATATATTGCTCACACAGGCCATGGGCATATGTGGAATTGCACCCCAAAATACATTTAGCTGCTTCTCCTGAGTATGGGGATACCACATGTGTGGGACTTTTTGGGAGCCTAACCGCGTACGGGACCCCGAAAACCAATCACTGCCTTCAGGATTTCTAAGGGCGTACATTTTTGATTTTACTCCTCACTACCTATCACAGTTTCGGAGGCCATGGAATGCCCAGGTGGCACAAACCCCCCCCCCAAATGACCCCATTTTGGAAAGTAGACACCCCAAGCTATTTTCTGAGAGGCATGGTGAGTATTTTGCAGCTCTCATTTGTTTTTGAAAATAAAGAAAGACGAGAAAAAAAAAATATTTTTTTCTTTTTTCAATTTTCAAAACTTTGTGACAAAAAGTGAGGTCTGCAAAATACTCACTATACCTCTCATCAAATAGCTTGGGGTGTCTACTTTCCAAAATGGGGTCATTTGGGGTTTTTTTTTGCCACCTGGGCATTCCATGGCCTCCGAAACTGTGATAGGCGGTGAAGAGTGAAATCAAAAATTTACGGCCTTAGAAAGCCTGAAGGCGGTGCTTGGTTTTCGGGGTCCCGTACGCGGCTAGGCTCCCAAAAAGTCTCACACATGTGGTATCCCCGTACTCAGGAGAAGCAACAGAATGTATTTTGGGGTGTAATTTCACATATTCCCATGGCATGTTTGAGCAATATATCATTTAGTGACAACTTTGCGCAAAAAAAAATAAAAAAAATAAAAAATTGTCTCTTTCCCGCAACTTGTGTCACAATATAAATTATTCCACGGACTCAACATGACTCTCAGCAAATAGCTTGGGGTGTCTACTTTCCAAAATGGGGTCATTTGGGGGGGTTTTGAACTGTCCTGGCATTTTATGCACAACATCTAGAAGCTTATGTCACACATCACCCACTCTTCTAACCACTTGAAGACAAAGCCCTTTCTGACACTTATTGTTTACATAAAAAAATATTGTTTTTTTGCAAGAAAATTACTTTGAACCCCCAAACATTATATTTTTTTTTTAAAGCAAATGCCCTACAGATTAAAATGGTGGGTGTTTCATTTTTTTTTTTCACACAGTATTTGCGCAGCGATTTTTCAAACGCATTTTTTGGGGAAAAAACACACTTTCTTACATTTTAATGCACTAAAACACACTATATTGCCCAAATGTTTGATGAAATAAAAAAGATGATCTTAGGCCGAGTACATGGATACCAAACATGACATGCTTTAAAATTGCGCACAAACGTGCAGTGGCGACAAACTAAATACATTTTTAAAATCCTTTAAAAGCCTTTACAGGTTACCACTTTAGATTTACAGAGGAGGTCTACTGCTAAACTTACTGCCCTCGATCTGACCTTCGCGGCGATACCTCACATGCATGGTGCAATTGCTGTTTACATTTGACGCCAGACCGACGCTTGCGTTCTCCTTAGCGCGAGAGCAGGGGGGACAGGGGTGCTTTTTTTTTTTTTTTTTTTCTTTATTATTATTATTTTTTTATCTTATTTTTTAAACTGTTCCTTTCATTTTTTTTTTTTTTTTTAAATCATTTTTATTGTTATCTCAGGGAATGTAAATATCCCCTATCATAGCAATAGGTAGTGACAGGTACTCTTTTTTGCAAAAATTGGGGTCTATTAGACCCTAGATTTCTCCTCTGCCCTCAAAGCATCTGACCACACCAAGATCGGTGTGATAAAATGCTTTCCCAATTTCCCAATGGCGCTGTTTACATCCGGCGAAATCTAAGTCATAAAATGCTCGTAGCTTCCGGTTTCTTAGGCCATAGAGATGTTTGGAGCCACTCTGGTCTCTGATCAGCTCTATGGTCAGCTGGCTGAATCACCGGCTGCATTCTCAGGTTCCCTGTTGAGACAGGAGAGCCAGAGAAAAACACGGAAGACGTTGGGGGGGGGGAACATTCCCTCCCACTGCTTGTAAAAGCAGTCTAGAGGCTAGTTAGCCGCTAGGATTGCTTTTACATGAAAGCTGACTGCTGGCTGAAAAGAATGATACCAAGATGATACCTAAACCTGCAGGCATCATTCTGGTATAACCACTCAAAGTCGTGAATGGCGTACCTGAAGACAAAAAAATGGTTAACAAAAAAGCACAGTAAACGGTAAGGTATAAAAAATTGCATACCTGAAAAGCAAACATGATAAAACATAATAACAATAAAACATTGCAGAATAGAATACAGTAAAAAAGAGCAGAACAATAGAGAGAGAGAATAGAGAGAGAGAAAGAACAATAAAACGACAACTATTTTTTTTTTTTTTATATTTTTGTATGTTTTTTTTTTTTTTTTTTACACTTTTTTTTGTAACTAACTTTTATAACTGTAACCGGTTCCAGGTTCGGGTCTCTCAAAATGCGATGGCATCTTAGGAGACCCTGTGAAAGTGTGCCTAGTATGTGCAATGCTGTACCCTACGCTAATAGTCAACTAGTGAATGGTAGCGTTCAAAACATTCACCAATGCAAAGACCAGGATTGTCAGGACAGGAGGGACAATAATAGCGGGTGTCACGTCTATATCCGCGCTTGCTGCAGACACGACATCTTTTTTGGGGGGTTCGTTGGGTAGGGGTACTCGGGAGGACATAAAAATGCCTCTCATGCAGCCGACTGCATTTGGTTGGGGATGTGAATGGGGGAAGTACGGGCGCTGCAGAAGCGGTGGGTTCCCAATTAGGATTGGCGAATGCAGCAGAAAGGGCACTATGGGCACGACGGGCCTGTGTTTGTCTTTTTGGTGGCAGCGGGACACTACTTGTGCTTGCCACCTCACCAGCTTGAACTGCACTTATGGGACTCGCCACGTCACCAAGTGTTACTGCAGTGCTGGTTTGACTACGACCGGGGTGTACTAGGCCGCTGGTGCTTGCCAGTTCACCAAAACACTACCAAAAAAACTGTTAGCGATCGCAGGGATCAGGCCTGACTCTGCGAACGCTGCAGTTATGCGTTTAGTGTTTTGTAAGTGACAGTGATCGATCGATACTGCACTTGGGTGGGCTGGGCTGGGCGGAGGGGCAAAACGCAGGTGCTAGCAGGTATCTGGGCTGATCCCGCTAACACTGCGTTTTTGGGAACCCTAAACTGCTGGGGATGCTAGTATAGATCTGATCAGATCAGATATTGATCCGATCAGATACTATACCACTAAGGGAGGCGTATGCTGCGTGCGTGGGTGTTAGCGGTACTGGCGCTAATCTGACGCTGCCTTGGGCTGGTGCTTGCCAGTTCACCAAAACGCTACCAAAAAAACTGTTAGCGATCGCAGGGATCAGGCCTGACTCTGCGAACGCTGCAGTTATGCGGTTAGTGTTTTGTAAGTGACAGTGATTGATTGATACTGCACTTGGGTGGGCTGGGCCGGGCGGACGGGAAAAACGCAGGTGCTAGCAGGTATCTGGGCTGATCCCGCTAACACTGCGTGTTTGGGAACCCTAAACTGCTGGGGACGCTAGTATAGATCTGATCGGATCAGATATTGATCCGTTCAGATACTATACCACTAAGGGAGGTGTACGGTGCGTGCGTGGGTGTTAGCGGTACTGGCGCTAATCTGACGCTGCCTGGGGCTGGTGCTTGCCAGTTCACCAAAACGCTACCAAAAAAACTGTTAGCGATCGCAGGGATCAGGCCTGACTCTGTGAACGCTGCAGTTATGCGTTTAGTGTTTTGTAAGTGACAGTGATCGATCGATACTGCACTTGGGTGGGCTGGGCCGGGCGGAGGGGCAAAACGCAGGTGCTAGCAGGTATCTGGGCTGATCCCGCTAACACTGCGTTTTCGGGAACCCTAAACTGCTGGGGACGCCAGTATAGATCTGATCGGATCAGATATTGATCCATACAGATACTATACCACTAAGGGAGGCGTATGCTGCGTGCGTGGGTGTTAGCGGTACTGGCGCTAATCTGACGCTGCCTGGGGCGACGCATATCACCGCCGGGCGATCGGGGGGCTAAACCTTTATTCGGTAATAAACGGCGGGTGCCCTGACACTATAAAAAATAAACAAACTAACCAGCGTCACCCGTAACGGTTATACGGTGATCAGTGGTGAAAGGGTTAACTAGGGGGCAATCAAGGGGTTAAAACATTTATTAGGTAGTATATGGGGGTCCCTGACGCTATAAAACGCTGACGGCGAACCTAAATATTTACGTCCCTAACTAGCGTCACCAGCGACACTAATACAGCGATCAGAAAAATGATCGCTTAGCAACACTGGTGACGGGGGGTGATCAGGGGGTTAAAACTTTATTAGGGGGGTTAGGGGAGTATCCTAGACCTAAAGGGGGCCTAACACTCACTACCCTAACACACTAACTGTCACAAACTGACACTATGCAGTAATCAGAAAAAAAAAAAAAAAAAACCTGCTTGGTGTCAGTTTGTGACAGGGGGGGGGTGATCGGGGGGGGGGATCGGGGGGCGATCGGGGGGGGGATCGGGGTGTAATGTATGCCTGGCATGTTCTACTGTGTGTGTGTGTGTTGTGCACTCACAGTTCAGTCTTCTCTCCTCGGCCCGGAACGGAAAATACCGAGCCGAGGAGAGATGACATCATTTCCTCTGCCTCTGTGTACAATACAGAGGCAGGGAAATGATCCCATTGGCTGGGAGCGATCGCGAGGGGGGGGCCACGAATGGATGGCCTTCCCCTCACCACCGATCGCCGGGGGACATTTGCCGACCGCCGCAGGCACCGGGGGGGGTCCGATCGGACCCCCCACCCGCGGGCAGGCAGGGACGTACAGGTAAGCCCTTTTGCCTGCCCGTGCCGCTCTGTCGACGTACATCATCGTGCGGCGGTCGGCAAGTGGTTAACATAGTCCACTTTTAGGTCTCCTTCCTTTATCTGATATGTATAGTTCAGTCTAAAGATATAGTATCTTTAGCTTAACGGTCTTCTTTAATATACTACTATATATATCTATTGTCTATTATATATTTCATTATGTATTATATATTTAATTGTTTATTATTTATTATTATTTGTTATTTATTATTATTTTCTATCATCATTTTTATCATCATTATTACTCCCATTACACTCATTATTATGGTGATTTATGTAAAAAATACAGCAGGTATACCCCATGATTTATATTTGTGTTTACATCTATTTTTGGGGATGAGTATACATGTCCCCGTATGAGCTATATTCCACAGTGTATACTTTTAGATTCTATGTCCATATTGGTAATAATGAATACCTGGATTATTAAGTGGTGTTTAATTATATCTCCGTGTTATGGATTGTATCCCTTATTAGTGGTTCTTCTGTAGGAAATCAGCTATAAGCATATGGATGCCACACACCTGGAGGTCTGACCACCTTTGCGTATACTTCTGGGGAGAGTAGGTGTGTATTGGGCACGTAACCCCTCCTACAGCTAACCATGATAGGTGCCTCTGCTTATGAGGGGTGTTTCCGGAATGGCTGCTTCCCTATTAAATGACGTGGTGCGTGGCGTGCGGGTACCATCGCTGAGGACGTCTATGATGAAACGCGTACGACGGCGCCACGCACGCTACGTCATTTACGCTTATCAGGCCGGTGGAGCGCAGGTGGACGCTCGCTCCACTTCCACCTTGTGTCACGGGCTACCCGGCCAGGATATTTCTAAAGTACGAGAGCGGTTGTGTAAGGCACAGCTTGTGCTGCATACCTAGGCATATGGTGTGCTTATTCAATTTCATTATTTTTTATATTTTATTTTTCATTTTATTTCTGTCTGATGCTCATACTACAGCCGGCTGATCTGGACTGTAGTTTTTTAACGCAAACATTTTTTTTAAATAACGTTTTTTAAATAAAGTTTTTTTAAATAAAGTTTTTTAAATAAAGTTTTTTATGTTGGAATAAATCCAAATACTACTACACTATGGGAGTCCACCTTTCCTCTTTTTTCTGCATGAGTGATTAAACTTCTCCATCCTATATATGCTGAGGACCTTCCTGGGAAACCTACCTACCGTGCCGGCAGGAGGATCGTAGAGGCCACATTCTTTATGCGGGTTACCCCTTTGGGGTGGATGGATCTGGTGAGTGGGGACCCTTGAGGGGGAGCACTAAGTCAATAAGAACGTTGAATACACTCAAGTCACAACCTTCATTTTGCTTATAAGTTTTTTCCTGGGGTGCTTCCACATCGTATTGAAGCCCTTTTTTCACAATCACGGACTGGTTAACATTTTTAGACTGTTCAATAATATGTTTAGAGTGATTAATATTAACTAAGGTTTAAAAGATGTTTGTTTAAAGAACTTTGTTTTATGCATATGGGTGTGGATTTATAATCCGGCAGAGGCCTAATGTATGATTGAGTGCTCAATCAACCTGTATTTGGGCTTTCAATTGTATAGACACTTATAAGTTTATTGGTACCTATGTTCATTTTAGATATTTACACTTTGTTAAATTATAGGCATATCATTACATATGCTTGGAGTGTGCACACTTATGTTTAGCTTATTCGATTAGGCACCTGTTACGGTTACATTAATATGGAATGTATGTTCTAATAGGGTAGATTTTTCTACCATATTATCACTTATAACTTTTATTATTTACTTTACTGTCTTAGCACATTTTTATATAATTTTTACCTGCACACTCACGGACGTGGAGGGAGATTTGTTACTCCATGGTTGCTTAGTACCTATTTATTTATTCACTTACTCAATTTATCCGGGTGGGGCCACTCGGTGTGGAGTTTATATATTGTTTCCAATTATTAGTGGCATTTTATATTACTCACCTGCCCAATGAAATTCTAGGGAGCGCCATTACCCCATTTATACATATACACTCATTTCCGAAAGACCTTGGGGAGTTTCTTTAGGGGGGCTGCACACCTTTACACCTGTCCTAAGCGCAGTCATTTTACTTTATATAAGTAATGGAAATTTGTACGTTCTGTATATAATTGTATTGTATTTTGTATGTATTGCACACTGCCCTCACTGTGCACACAGCACTAGGGATGAGCTTCGAGTTTGAGTCGAACTCATGTTCGTCTCAAATATCGGCTGTTCGCAAGTTCGCCGAACAGCGAACAATTTGGGGTGTTCGCGGCAAATTCGAATGCCGCGGAACACCCTTTAAAAGTCTATGGGAGAAATCAAAAGTGCTAATTTTAAAGGCTTATATTCATGGTATTGTACTGTTCTGCTTTATTATGACGCAATTGAAGGTTTTTATACACATGATTACGTAGGTATCACATTAATATTACAATTGTACGTTTATGGTAATAAGTGGCGTTACATAGGCAGGCTAATTCTAATCAGGACTCGAAAGAATGTAAACATGTACTGAAAACATTATTAGTGCTGTGTAGGGATGAGCAGAACACCCCCCTGTTCGGTTCGCACCAGAACATGCGAACAGGCAAAAAATTTGTTCGAACACGCGAACACCGTTAAAGTCTATGGGACACAACATGAATAATCAAAAGTGCTAATTTTAAAGGCTTATATGCAAGTTATTGTCATAAAAAGTGTTTGGGGACCTGGGTCCTGCCCCAGGGGACATGGATCAATGCAAAAAAAGTTTTACAAACGGCTGTTTTTTCGGGAGCAGTGATTTTAATAATGCTTAAAGTGAAACAATAAAAGTGTAATATACCTTTTAAATTTCGTACCTAGGGGGTGTCTATAGTATGCTTGTAAAGGGGTGCATGTTTCCTGTGTTTAGAACAGTCTGACAGCAAAATGATATTTCAAAGGAAAACAAGTCATTTAAAACTACTCGTGGCTATTAATGCATTGCCGGTCCGACAATACACATAGAAGTTCATTGATAAAAATGGCATGGGAATTCCCACAGGAGAACCCCGAACCAAAATTTTTAAAAAAAAATGACGTGGGGGTTATAATGGACCACTAAGCATCAAAAACTATAAAACAACTGGCTGCAGGTGGCATCTATCCTAACAGGGTGTGTGGACTTGATGTTATGGGTCTGTTATATTTAAATTTTATTTATTATTACTCTCACATCATGGACCGCACATTAAGTTATTATCAAAAACCTTAAAATTTCATTTTTGTAGAAAAACTTCCTATGTATCCCATCCAGCTTGGCTTTGTTAAATATTATGGCAGCTGTATTACAAATAACAACCTCATCTTAATCTTTTTTTTCTCTCAATAAGGGCTTATTGAATAAATGTAAAATTACAAGATTGTTATCTTAATCTAAACTAATCCCATTTTTTCCCCAATAACCTGGATTTCATTTCCAACCAAAGGTTTTCTAAACCAGTTTCAATATTATCTATATTATTAATAAAATTGTTAAAATTGTTAAACTCATATTAGAAATGAATACTCATTATTACTTAATTTTACTTATTTTTTTTTTTTAAATGCACTGTTTCCACTATGAAAGGATATTCAATTTGTGTAATACACGGTTAAATGTAACCTTCATTTTACCATGTCTGGAAAACAGATTCAAAAAATAATTGTGATCACATTGTTTACCGTTAGATTCATTAACCCGGCACATTTTGTAATAAATGTTTTGTCTAAAAAAAAAGGGAATTGGTATGGTGTCCTTCCAGCTTATCACTGACCTCTCATCCTAGCCACATTCGTTCATGAGAGCACAAAGGAGGGGGTCACATCTACGTACATGACACACACACAAGCAATAGAACTAAAGGTCCCAGCATTCGCACACACATACACCAATATCTCTCTAAAATCGCTTACATTTTCCCATTTGTATACAACACATGCATATCATTCTCTCACTTTCTTTTAACTCTCATTAATATTTCCCTGCCTAAATTCTGCTTTCCTTATTTTGTTCAGATATCTTTTATATCTAGCTTCTATGATCAGACAGGCAGCCAGAGTGCTCATCCCATCTTTCCTCTCTGACAACATATAAAGTATTCTGTTTTACCTCTCATTTCTCTGTTTCTGATTTTACTAGCTTACGAGAGGTAGCGGTGCTGACTCTAAAGCCGCGTACACACGGTCGGACTTTTCGTCTACAAAAGTCCAACGGACGCTGACGGACTAAAGCTGGCTGGTAATCCGATCGTGTGTGGGCTTCTCCGGACTTTCAACGTACTTTTTTAGCCTCAAATCCGACGTACTTTAGATTTGAAACATGCTTCAAATCTTTACGTCGTAACTACGACGGACCCCGAAATCCGCTCGTCTGTGTGCTAGTCCGACGGACAAAAACCCACGCTAGGGCAGCTATTGGCTACTGGCTATGAACTTCCTTATTTTAGTCTGGTGTACGTCATCACGTACGAATCCATCGGACTTTTGTGTGGTCGTGTGTAGGCAAGTCCGTTCGTTAGAAAGTCTGCCACAAGTCCGCCGCAAGTCTGCCGAAAGTCCTCCGGAAGTCTGTTGGACAGGCTGTCGGACTTTTGTAGCTGAAAAGTCCGACCGTGTGTACGCGGCATTATAGTTGTAGTGCCTGACCCCAAATTCATCCCACAACTTAACATGAAAATGTCCCTTTCTAGTGTTAATGTCACCCTTGATCCATCCTGCTCACATAGATAACTGTTTCTCTAGCTGTTTACTCTGCATGATTCTTAGTCCCTGTGGACCTTGGTAACCCAGTTACCCATTGTGGATCCCTGTCCACTTTAACCATTATTCTAGGGGCTCAATATAGGCGGAACCGCACCTTTGGTTCATATATAGCGCTCCTCTTGCGCTAGGCATTTTTGAGGGTCTCTTATCCCTCATTCCATTGCTTAATTCAATGCCCATTATGACTGGCCAGTCTTCTCCACATGTACCTATACCCTCTTGCCTCTAAACTACTTTATCTAGCAGATTTACTACATATACCTGTGAACAGCACTATTTTTCCCTTTCTTATCTATAACACTCTGATGGACAATAGACAGGGACAACATAACATATAACCACCAATCAATACAGTTCGATTAAGGGGGTGTAAAATAGGTACCCTTTGTCCCAAAAATGCCTTACCGATCAAGGAAGTCTGATAACTCAAATGTAAGCAAAAGGCTTACCTCAGCCGGCTGATTATGAGAAATTCCCAGATTGTATCAAGCTCCTCATTTCGGATACTCAGGGTCAGCTGGAATCCCCTCCTGGCTGGCTCACCATGCTGACTTGGTTAAATTGATGATAGGCAACTCCTATCCTCATATTGATTATTGGTTCCAAATTAATAACTACTGAAGTAGGGAACAGACACAAAAGATACGTTCAGCATCTTTCCAAATTACTGTTCTGCTTTATTATGACGCAATTGAAGGTTTTATACACATGATTACGTAGGTGTCACATTAATATTAAAATTGTACATTTATGGTAACAAGGGGCATTACATTGGAGGGCTAATTCTATTCAGGACTTGAAAGAATGTAAACATGTACTGAAAACATTATTAGTGCTGTGTGCACAGTGAGGGCAGTGTGCAATACATACAAAATACAATAAAATTATATACAGAAAGTACAAATTTCCATTACAACTACAAGATGGAGGGAGCCTTCTGACGGTCAAGACAAAGTCACCATCTAAGAACAGACATTGAGGCAATGTTGATTAAACTCATCATCTCACTCCTCATTATCATTGCTCCCCGTTTACAATCATCACAAGTTACAAGCCCTAATAGTTGCTGCATTTCTGGTGGAAGGTCATTTTCCTGCCAAGCTAGTATGTCAAATCTGCCTGGAGCAAGCACTATACAGCCCTGCAAAGACCTCAAGGTGAAGAGATCCTGCTAAAAGCCAGAACAGTCACTGTTCAAAGCACAGACATACAGGCAACATTGATCAATGTCATCTTCTCACCTCTCATTTTGTTTGCTCCCCGTTTATGAAAACCAAAGATTACCAGCCCTAATGGTTGCTGCATTTGTGGTGGAAAGTCATTGCTTGACAAGCTACAGTGCATATATTGCCTAGCATTTCCAACCAGAACCAGTAGGTGGTGTCCAAATAGGAAAGCTTGCACAAGCTTTAATGATTGCCCAATAGAGACTTTTTTTGCACAGCTAAAGACGCAATTGCCTGGGTTGAAGTGGAGGAAACTCCACAAGTTAGAAAGTACTAATTTCCTTCACTGAACAACTGGAAGAGTTAATCCAGGAAGAATTGAAGGGGTCAGAGAAAAATGCCTTTATAAACAGGCTGTCAAAACTGTATACCCTCAAAAAGCTAGAGGTCACCTGCTGCAGTCTTCTCCGATGATGGATGAATCATGAATGTAGCTGGCACGACATGGCACATTTAAGGAGGCTCTAGTCCGAAAATTAGATCTAGATCTGAAGTGCTCCTTCATACTGTAGCATCTGCAGGTGCAGGCACACCAGCAATAACCAGCCCATGTGCTGAATGAGTCTTAATGGGAGTGGTTTCATAATTGTCAACCAGCTGCTGTACCTGCAGGAAAGTGGCAGGGTCTGCATCCCTTTAGACGTGATTCCCTTTTGGGAGTATCTTATCAAAATTGACATTTTTATTGTGGTGGATGCCAAAGAATCTGACTTTTATCTTGGTGCAGACTTCTGGGAAATTATGTTTAGGGGGTGTTCTGTAAACTTTCTGTGTGCAGAGCACCTCCAGATGGTCATGTTTAATTGCATTTTACAGAAAACTGCAGCCCTGAAAAGAAAAAAAAAAGTGGTGTAACCCTTTAAATAAGCCCGTCTGAAAGAAGTGAAGAGACAAGGTGGTAGCAGCTTTGTAAGAGCTGAAATTGGCGGCATACTCTGTGGTGGATGTGTCAGGCATTGATGTTTTTCAAGAGCAGTGTTCCCTGCGGTCAAGGCAAGAAGTGCTATATGGCTGAAGCCATAGTTGGTGGATCCCACTAAAAAAAAAAAAAAGTGCAAGACACCAGAACACAGATCCAATCTATTTGGGAGTAGACAGGATACAGCCACCTCAAGGGTGACCATTAGCAGGTCAGGGCAAATTTTCTGACGAAAAACAGAAAATTCAAAGTTCCAGCATACAGGTGGCGACTCCCAGGTAGACACCAGGAGGCAAAATCCTACAGACCGGGAAAAAGATTAGTAAACGAACTGGAGAAGTACCCAATCTTCATTATTGAAGCCTTAAGGCTCCTGTCTTAACAGAACAGCGAAAGTCCCTTTTAAGGGTGCACTAATCCAGGGGGTGCCTGTGCAAAGCTTTATGCACACACCTGGACTAAAAACCTTCATGATCAGTGGGCCATATCAGCTTTATTGGTGGGACATTGGCGGAGTTTAAGGGAGGTCCGCCTTTCTGGTACAATAATTTTGATTGAAAAAGTATAACATGACAAACTCGCCCATGCAGGGGCATAATTCAATGAGCATACCGATCATATAACATTGACAGGTGGGAAATCCACCTTTCAATCTCTTCCAGTCAGCCAGGCTACCAGAGTTAATGGGAAAGTAAAAAATTCTGTTCCAGTTTGTAGCTGGATATAAAAAAAAAAATGAGCAATTGTGAAGGTTCCAATCACCCATGGGAGATGGGGATTCGGTTCACCTCTGTTCCTAGCAAAAATAAAAAATAAAAACCAGGTAATCTGTGCCCAGTGCTAAAGTTTAAAAAAAAAAAAAATTGACAAGCAGCACAGGAAGTTAGAGTCCTGCAAGATGCAAAACCTCCAATCAATTATATTATTCATAAATCTGGGAGACTGGATTCTCCTGTAGGTTTATCAGACGCCTACTTGTCCCAATTCATCCTCAATTTCTCTACCAGTTGAGTTCCTCCCCTTCGGTCTGTACATCTCTCCCAGGGCATTCACAAAGGTCTTACTGTCTGCAATAGCGACAGGGAAAATTCAGTAGAACTTACAGAAGGGAATTTCCATCCTCTGATAGAGAAAGCCAAAGGTGCTTTGGGAGTAAAGTCTCTTTCAGCAGAACAGTGCTGGAGTATCCTTGGCTCTTCGTAACTGACCAATTATTCTCAGATGGAACATTATCACATCAGACCCCAGCTAGAAAGGTTGGGGGACTCATTTCAAAGACCAGGCTGCTTAAGGTCATGGGATGTTAAGCTTATGAGGAATTGTATTGAATTTCTTGAACTGAGTAGTGTTCAAAGCACTTCTGTCATTCTCTCCCTTTAGCAAGAGGAGCAAGATTTGTACTGTGCCTAGGCAGCAGTGGAAGGGTAGAATTCTTAGGCTGTCAGTGGAGCTTCTTATATACCATTTTGGCTTAGGAGGCTCTAGTGTCTCTCTCTCCTACTCTTAAGCATTGCATCACCACTGCCCCTTCCAGTGATGACGGATTCGCTCTCTCACAGTTTTGCCATCCAGCTCCAAGAGACTACTTTTGATGGCATGGAAGTTGAGAGGCAGTGGCTACCAAGTCAAGTATGCTCAGTGCAAGTAGTGCCTACCTTGTGTCAAACCAGAGAGGTCTTCATGAATAAGATTTACTTAAGAATATGGGAAATGGTGCAGATCTCACACAGCAAAAGCCTGGAGTCCTTTATCACCTAAACAAGCCAAGGTTCCACAGTTCTTACAACTGGGGCTGAACAGGGGCCTAGGTTCAAATATGTTTAAAGCTCAAAGTTCAGCTTTGTCTGCACTTGCAGGGGGTTAAGGAGTCCTTAACCCTTAGTTGCAATTCTTAAAAGGCTTGCATGAAGTTATAAGCCTCCCAGGAAACCATTGTTCCCTATGTGGAACTTGCTTATGGTCCCCATTTCTATTAAAGACTCATTTCTATCCTACATAATTCTATCCTACTCTGCAAAATCTTAAGACCGTATTTCTGGTTGCTACAACCTCTGTGAAGGATGTCAGTACTGCAGGCTTTGCACTCAAGGAGCTTCGCTTAACATTATACCCGGACAGAACAGAATAGTCCTAAAACTCCAGACTGCTTTTATCCATGGGGTGTCTTTCTCCTTCCAATTTAACCAGAAAGTCAATTTCCGGTCTTCTTGGTTGAGTGGGGGAACCACATCTCCTGTAGGTTGAGCTAATGCTGGTGACCTGTTTGGCAGCTACCCTTTCATTCAGGAAAGCTGAAATATGTACTTGGTTCCAGCATGGCTTAAGGCAGGGCCAGTCAGCATCAACACGTTCAGTCACCTCCTAAATTGTTAAGACAATTAAAAGAGCCTACTCTTCAAGGCCTTCCTGTTTTGGAGGTCTTAAGAGCACATTTAACTAGGGCAGTGCCAGCTCTGTGGACAGCTTAGGGCTGAGTGTCTCCTGAGGTTATTTGCAAGTCAGCAATATGGTCCTCCTAGGACACCTTCATTACACTTTTAAAGGTGAACCCGGCTTGCGACAGTAAAATTTGGAAAAATTCATGGTGCATACTTGTGCTACTGATGATTACAACATTTTTCTTGCACCCTCCCATGTGGCGAGTTATTCCCCATATGTATGCTGCCATGATGCACCAAGAAAACAGAAAATTGTATACTCACCTTCCCTTAATTTTCCTTTCTTGGTGCATCTTCATGGCAGCATACAGATACCCAACCAAATGGTAAGAGTTACAAAGAAGGCTGTGAGCCGGGTCTGTCTTTGATTTATAGTTAACCAGTCCTATCAGGTTGTGGGGGCGGAGTCGCAACCCATATGTATGCTGCCCTGAAGATGCACCAGGAAAGGAAAATTACAGAGCGGGAAGTATTCAGTTTTCCTTTTTACTGGTGTCTATCCATGGCAGCATACACACAATTCATGCATATGCTACCATGAAGGCACCAGGAAAGTAACTTGGACATTGGTCTTGTTTTGACATGTCAATCAGCCTAGTTAAGCTGCAGCTGTGAAATCTGTTGCATGAAAAACAAAAAACAAACATCTAAATTTGCATCAAATTTTATTGGTCAACAAAATGGGAAAAGAGCAAGGACAGCAAATAAGAAAAAAAAAAGAAAAAAAACAAAACACATGTATGTTAACCACTTCAGCCCCGGAAGGATTTACCCCCTTCCTGACCAGAGCACTTTTTACAATTCGGCACTGCGTCGCTTTAACTGCTAATTGCGCAGTCATGCAATGCTGTACCCAAACAAAATTTGTGTCATTTTCTTCCCACAAATAGAGCTTTCTTTTGATGGTATTTGATGACCTCTGTGGTTTTTATTTTTTGCGCTATAAACAGAAAAAGACTGAAAATTTTGAAAAGAAATTATATTTTCTACTTTGTGTTATAAAAAAAATCCAATAAACTCAATTTTAGTCACACATTTAGGCCAAAATGTATTCGGCCACATGTCTTTGGTAAAAAAAAGTCAATAAGTGTATATTTATTGGTTTGCGAAAAAGTTATAGCGTCTACAAACTAGGGTACATTTTCTGGAATTTACACAGCTTTTAGTTTATGACTGCCTATGTCATTTCTTGAGGTGCTAAAATGGCAGGGCGGTACAAACCCCCCCAAATGACCCCATTTTGGAAAGTAGACACCCCAAGGAAATTGCTGAGAGGCATTTTGAGCCCATTGAATATTAATTTTTTTTGTCCCAAGTGATTGAATAATGACAACAACAAAAAAAATTACAAAAAGTTGTCACTAAATGATATATTGCTCACACAGGCCATGGGCATATGTGGAATTGCACCCCAAAATATATTCAGCTGCTTCTCCTGAGTACGGGTATACCACATGTGTGGAACTTTTTGGGAGCCTAGCCACGTACGGGGCCCCGAAATCCAATTACCGCCTTCAGGATTTCTAAGGGCGTAAATTTTTGATTTTACTCCTCACTACCTATCACAGTTTTGAAGGCCATAAAATGCCCAGATGGCACAAAACCCCCCCAAATGACCCCATTTTGGAAAGTAGACACCCCAAGCTATTTGCCTTGAGGCATGTTGAGTCCATGGAATATTTTATATTTTGACACAAGTTGCGGGAAAGTGACAATTTTTTTTTTTTTGCACAAAGTTGTCACTAAATGATATATTGCTCACACAGGCCATGGGCATATGTGGAATTGCACCACAAAATATATTCAGCTGCTTCTCCTGAGTACGGGGATACCACACGTGTGGAACTTTTTGGGAGCCTAGCCGCGTACGGGGCCCCGAAAACCAATCACCGCCTTCAGGATTTCTAAGGGTGTAAATTTTTTATTTCACTCTTCACTGCCTATCACAGTTTCGGAGGCCATGGAATGCCCAGGTGGCACAACCCCCCCCCCCCCCAAATGACCCCATTTTGAAAAGTAGACACCCTAAGCTATTTGCTGAGAGGCATGGTGAGTATTTTGCAGCTCTCATTTGTTTTTGAAAATGAAGAAAGACAAGAACATTTTTTTTTTCTTTTTTCAATTTTCAAAACTTTGTGACAAAAAGTGAGGTCTGCAAAATACTCACTATACCTATCAGCAAATAGCTTGGGGTGTCTACTTTCCAAAATGGGGTCATTTGGGGGGGTTTGTGCCACCTGTGCATTCCATGGCCTCCGAAACTGTGATAGACAGTGAAGAGTGAAATTAAAAATTTACGCCCTTAGAAAGCCTGAAGGCGGTGCTTGGTTTTCGGGGTCCCGTACGCGGCTAGGCTCCTAAAAAGTCTCACACATGTGGTATCCCTGTACTCAGGAGAAGCAACAGAATGTATTTTGGGGTGTAATTTTACATATTCCCATGGCATGTTTGAACAATATATCATTTAGTGACAACTTTGTGCAAAAAAAAAAATTGTCTTTTTCCCACAACTTGTGTCACAATATAAAATATTCCATGGACTCGACATGCCTCTCAGCAAATAGCTTGGGATATCTACTTTCCAAAATGGTTTCATTTGGGGGGGGGTTGAACTGTCCTGGCATTTTATGCACAACATTTAGAAGCTTATGTCACACATCACCCACTCTTCTAACCACTTGAAGACAAAGCCCTTTCTGACACTTTTTATTTACATGAAAAAATAATTTTTTTTTGCAAGAAAATTACTTTGAACCCCCAAACATTATATATTTTTTTTAAAGCAAATGCCCTACAGATTAAAATGGTGGGTGTTTCATTTTTTTTTCACACAGTATTTGCGCAGCGATTTTTCAAACGCATTTTTTGGGGAAAAAACACACTTTTTTAAATTTTAATGCACTAAAACACACTATATTGCCCAAATGTTTGATGAAATAAAATCTTAAGATCTTACACCGAGTACATGGATACCAAACATGACATGCTTTAAAATTGCGCACAAACGTGCAGTGGCGACAAACTAAATACATTTTTAAAAGCCTTTCAAAGCCTTTACAGGTTACCACTTTAGATTTACAGAGGAGGTCTACTGCTAAAATTACTGCCCTCGATCTGACCTTCGCGGTGATACCTCACATGCATGATGCAATTGCTGTTTACATTTGAAGCCTTAGCGCGAGAGCAGGGGGGGACAGGGGTGCTTTTTTTTTTTATTATTTTTTTGCTTTTTTATCTTATTTTTAAACTGTTCCTTTCATTTTTTTAAAAATCATTTTTATTGTTATCTCAGGGAATGTAAATATCCCCTATGATAGCAATAGGTAGTGACAGGTACTCTTTTTTGAAAAAATTGGGGTCTATTAGACCCTAGATCTCTCTTCTGCCCTCAAAGCATCTGACCACACCAAGATCGGTGTGATAAAATGCTTTCCCAATTTCCCAATGGCGCTGTTTACATCCGGCAAAATCTAAGTCATAAAATGCTCATAGCTTCTAGTTTCTTTCCGATCAATATGTTTTTTATTTTGAAAATATACCATAATACAGGATAAAGATCAAACAAATATATGGCCCAACATAGGCCTAGAGATCAAAAACACATATATTTATGAGCATACATTCTTTATGTTTAATAACAAAGAACCTCTTCTGGAAAAAAGCTTTTGGATCTCAACAGAGGGTTTAGACCCAGTGTATTTAGTGTATATTCTGTGTACATCACGAGGTAATCTTGAACCGTCATAAGACAAAGCGTAACTTGCGAGTCAGGGGGGGATCGTCCAACCAGGTCACCCCTACAGGGATCTTCCTGTGACCCGGCCGGGTCTCCTCTCCCTGTTCACCTCATTTTAGACTGCGCCCTATCGAATGCTTAGCGTGTAGTGACCCTAATGACTCAGATAGAGTTTCATATGTCTAGAAAGAATTCTATTCAGCCTAATATGCTCATATACAAACAAGTATTGATGAAATATCATGTCTAACTGAAGTTAGCTAAAGAATTTAAAGTAGAGTAAGTAGAAGAAGAGTTAGAAATAGGAACAGAGGGGAGAAGAGCGGGGGGGTGGGGGAGGGAAGGGTCATAAATACATGGTTGACTTTATATGGAAATTACGGGAGTGTTATGGGTAACCGTCACCTCTAGGGAAATTCCACAGTATGTTGCCCAAGGCGACCATATAGAATCAAATTTGTGGAGCGTGTCCGAAGCGATGCTGGCTAGTTTTTCTTGGGCAATTATCCATGATATTTTATGTTGTGTAGCTAAAAAAGTTACCTTTGGTTGTTTCCAGGCTCCGGCTATGGTAATTTTCGCGCCAGTGAGCATGAAGTGGATCAACTTACGGTTGGGTTTGGAAACATGGAGAATGTGGGCATTGAGTAGGGCTACCGAAGCGGACCTGGGAACCTCGCAACTAGTAACTTTGTGAATTAGATTGAAGAGTTTCTTCCAAATCGGTCTGATTCTGGGACATTCCCACCAAACATGTATCATCGATCCCATGAGTTGACAGCCCCTGAAGCAGCGGGGGTCAACTGTGGGATAGATAGCTGCAAGCCTGGTGGGGGTAATGTACCACCTCATGAGAACTTTTAAATTTGCTTCCATAAGTGAAGTATTTCTAATACCTTGAAAGGCTCTTGAACACGCAATTTGCCAGGTCTCCAGGTCCCACTCATGTTGGAGGTCATCCTCCCATGCCGTCATATAGGTAGGTTTCTCTGTCGGAAGGGTGAGTGATGAGTAGATGATTGATATCCCGCCCCTTTGCCCCATGGCCTGTCCACCCCAGAGTTCATATTCTGTGAATTTGGGGGAGTGGTTTTTCCACCCAAATTTTGCGTAGAAAATGTGAGATCTGTCCGAATCGGAATTTCTCTGAATTTGGAAGGTTTAGTGTGTTTATACAATGGCTTAGCAAGAGCGGACCTTTGGCCGTAAAAAAATGTCCTATGCGGTATAAGCCTTTATCAAGCCACCATTTGAAGGCTTTAATATCTAGTCCGGGAGGGAAGTTCGGGTTATGAAAAATGTGGGCCAGGGGTTGTATTTTGGAGGTCAAGGAAGGTAGATTGCGGATGCCATCCCAAAGTTTGAGGGATTGGGATAGGGAGGGCGATAGAATTGATGGTCTATGTTTTTGGGGGCACCATAGAAGAAAATCGTGTGTGTGTATGGGAATAGCTTGCCTCTCTATCTGGACCCAGTCAGGTTTTTCTAGTCTTGTATAGACTGTAGAGAGTTGGGCTATTCTGGCTGCTAGATAATATTTGTAAAGATGAGGTAGGCCTACCCCACCTTTTCTTCTATGTAGGTAGAGAGTGTGTTGGGGAATTCTGTATCCTGAATTGCCCCATACAAATTTTAGGATTTTACTTTGTAGAGATCGCAAGTGATCTTTTCTGATGGAGATGGGGAGAGATCTGAAGAAATATAGTATTCTAGGCAATAGTGTCATTTTAATAGAGTTTATTCTACCCATCCAAGATAGATCGCCTCTGGCCCAGGTTTTCAGGTCTGCTTCTAGTTTTTTATATAGGGGGGGATAATTGTTTGCGTAGAGGGACTCTACACGAGCTGTGAGGTTAACCCCTAGGTATTTGATAGAGTTGGGGCTCCATTCAAATTTAAAGGATTGTTGGAGAAGAGCAACCATGGATGGCGGAAGGTATATGTTTAGGGCCTGGGATTTAGAGTAGTTTACCGGGAGCCCAGATATTTTAGAGAATTCCATTAGCGTTTTATGTAAGTTCGGTAGTGAGGTGACCGGAGAGGTTAAAAATAGGAGAATATCGTCTGCGAATAATCCGCATTTATGTGATTGGTCACCACATGTCACCCCCTGGATGTTCTTATTTTGTTGGATAGATGCAGCTAGGGTCTATTGCTATGGCAAATATAATAGGGGACAGTGGGCAGCCTTGCCTTGTACCTCTAGCTATATTTATTGGGGTTGAGTAGTATCCTTGTAAGCGAATCAGGGCCTTGGGTAAAGAATAAAGTGATTGCATCACCCCTAGAAAACGTGGACCAAAGCCCCATCTCTTAAGTAGGGAAAATATATAAGACCAGGAGATGGAATCGAAGGCTTTTTGAAGGTCAAGGGCGAGGATGAAGCCTTGTTGTTTAGTGCCCCCCTCCCAATTGGATTGTAGTATTGATATAATGTCTACTGCTCTTCTCACCTGATCCGGGCCTTGTCTACCTGGTATAAATCCCACCTGGTCCCTGTGTATATATTTGCTTATAAATGAGGACATACGATCTGCTAGGATCTTAGTGAGTATTTTGAGATCATTATTAATAAGCGAAATGGGCCGGTAATTACCTACCTCTTCCGGGTTTTTGTCTGGTTTTGGAATGACCGTGATAAATGCTGTATTGAGCTGGGCTTCTAAAGGGTCTCCCTTTACTTTGGAGTTGAAAAACTTTGTCATATGTGGGGTGAGAGTGTCTAGAAAGGTTTTATAATATGGGACCGATAGGCCATCAGGTCCTGGAGCAGAGCCCGTGCGAAGGCCTTTGGTAACCGCCGCCACATCTTCCTCTCAAAAGGGAGCCTCTAGAATGTCTCTATGTTCTGTTTTTAGGAATGGAACCTTGATGCCATCTAAGAAGTCGGTAATCGCTTTCTCAGTGGGCTTTGATGGGGAGCTATAAAGATCGGAGTAAAATTTATGAAAGGCTTCTAAAATTTTGGTTGGATTAGCCGTGAGGTCTTGGCCTGCAATGCGTATCTTGGGAAAGGCCGAAATTCTTGGTTTGGGGGAAAGTTTGGCTGCCAGCATTGTACTGATCTTATCTTTTTGCGTGTAGAATTTATTACTACTCCAGCGAAGCGACTTCTGCACTGTTGTAGTGAGGGTAAGGTTAAGCTCTAGGCGGAATTTTTCTATTTGGGCAAGTAGTTCTGGGGATGGAGTTTTTTTGTGTTGTTTCTTCATGGACCTATATGACCTCTCCAGGTGTTCCATGTCCGCCTTTTGTTCTCTTTTAATTTGTGTTGTAAGCTGAATAATTTTGCCTCTTATGAAGGCTTTGTGTGCCTCCCACAGGGTCTCGGCTGAGATGTCCTCAACATAATTAAGTGTAAAATATTCTCTAAGTTCCTTATTTAGTATTGTTTTGTGAGTAGGATTAGCAAGAATGTGTTCTTTGAGACGCCAATGTCCCCTATTCGCCTGTAAATGACTGGAGCAGACGTGTGCGAGCACTATAGAGTGGTCAGACAGAACTGTGTCCTTGATTTGTGATTGGAGGACTGATGGGAGAACATTTGGGGGAACCAGAATGTGATCTATCCTTGCATATGTATTGTGTGGGTAGGAAAAGTGTGTGTAGTCTTTTTGATGGGTTAGTTTCTCGCCATACATCTGCTAGACCCCTCTCATGGAGAAGTTTGGCAATTTTAAGGCTGACCTTGGTGGGTCTGGTAGATTGGGCCAATGTGGGTTTAGATTTGTCTAGGCCTTGATCGAATGCCACATTGGAGTCTCCCTCCATATAATTGTACCCTCCAGTATAGGGGTCAGAGTATCTAAGATGTGATGGAAAAACTTTTCTTGCCCTTTATTGGGACAGTAGTATGAGACTAATGAGTACAAATGTCCTTCTATTCTCCCTTTGACTAGGAGGAACCTCCCATCAGGGTCCTTAAGGTCCCAGATGAATTCAAAGTTGCATGTTTTGGAGAGAAGTATAGCGACTCCTTTGGTCTTGTTTTCTGCATTGGCGAGGTGAATGTGAGGATATTGTGTATGGACAAACTTTGGGTTGTATTGCCTGGGGAAATGGGTCTCTTGGAGTAAGAGGATGTCAAGTTTAAGGGACTTGTAGTGGTTAAATACTTTCTTTCTTTTTATGGGGGAATCAAGCCCTTGCACGTTATGTGTGGCAATTTTGATGAAGCTCTGTGTGGGATCAGCCATGGGGCTCGGGGTAGTCTCTATGTTCGTGTCTCTCGTCACTCACCCTTTGACGGTTTCTGATCCTGCACCCTTTGTGGATCCCCATGCATTTCTTCAGCTTCCAGCAGAATCCCCGCCTTGTAATGGTCATATGATCTGCAATTAGTAACCAAGATATATACATGTGAATTGGATAGTGTTGGGAGATAGGTAGAGTGGTAAAGAGAGAGCAGGGAAAGTTCTCCTAGTGAAGAGAAAGTGTTCCTGGAGGGGGAGAAACCCTCCAAGAACCGTAACCTAGGTATGACAGGTAGGTCCTGTTCCATAAAGGAACAGATAGCCCGTCCCCCAGAGACCAGCTGGAGTCTGAGGGAGAGGTGTTGGCGCATGGGGCTCACCCCAGCCAGGGCGCCCCGGAAAATGCAAAAAAATACTTAGAAAATTTTCCCTAAAATAAACCTCAGCAACCAGGAATGAAAAACTGACATAGTGTATTAACTGCCTGGGATTAATTTCAGAACTCTTGGCCCACCGTCTTCCCTCCAAGTGGAGTCGAGGAGGGAGGGCCCTCGATTGGGAGATGAAGTATCTCCCCCTTGCAAGGGAGATTCCCTCTCCTGATCATTTAGAAATTTGAAAGAAACAATTTGAAAGTAAAGCCTTAGGAACTATGGGGTACATAGTTCAGTCCTCTAGCCCAGAAAAGATCTGGGATCAAAGTTAAGTGGATCGAACTGGACAGTTTATGTCGTCTCGTCGGGTATCACGGGGGATCGTTGTCTTTCGCCTTCTTGGTCTTCATCCCACTCCACAGGGGGGATTGGGGGCTGGTGGGGGTTGGCCTCTTGGACGATCCTGGGGTGCTGTGAGAGGTGTCCATATCTGCTTCATGCGATATAAAGCGGAGTCGTAGGAGCAGTCTTTCGCCTTCAGGGAAGCTGGAGAATGAATAGTTTTTTCTGTTATCCGAAAACTTCACGGCAAAGGGGAAGGCCCACTTATATTTAATATCCTTTCGTGTCAGGGCTAGGAGTAGTGGTTTAAGGGATCGCCTGCGTTGCATGGTGGATGGCGAGAGGTCCGCGTATATTTGGACAGCATGTCCTTGGCAAAGCACTTTACGGGCCTGTCTCATGACCTCTTCTTTAACTGCATAGAAGTGGGGTTTGGCGATAATGTCTCTCGGTGTTCCATCCTTTCTCGGGGGTCCTAGAGACCTGTGGGCCCTATCTAACTCCAGGCGCTGTTGCGAAATATTTGGGATCAGATTTTGGATTACATTTTGTACAGCTGCGTGGACATCATTGATGGATTCCGGGAGGCCTCTAATCCTGATGTTATACCTCCTCGATCGGTTTTCTAAATCATCGATCCTGGATGTGGCCACATCTAGTTGCTCCTGAAGTGTTTGCAAGTGATCCGAGTTCTGGTTGGTGTTAGCTATTGTGTGCTCTAGCTTATCTTCGATGGCTTCTATTCTAGAGTCTAGGTTCTGAAAATCTGCCTTTAAGTCTCCTGTGATCTTAGCTGCAGTTTGGGATAAACCCCTGTCCAGGAGCTCTGAGAACTTCTGATATATGTCTGCCACTGAGAAGGTTTGCGCTGCAGCCAGGGAATCCACATGGAGTGTGTCTGCCTGTCTGGTTCTGTTAGGCCCTGAGGGAGAGAGAGGATATTCCCCTAGGTAACAGTTTGCCATGGTTTCTGTGTAGACTGGGGACACATTTAGAGCTTGGGGGTTACTCACATGGGTCAGGGTGCTGTAAGGTGCTGAGTTAGTGTGGGTTGCCGGCCTCCCCTCTGTTAATTCCTCAGCAATGTGAACCTGAGGCTTCATCGCGGCCGCCATTTTGGATCCGCCGGCCAGATCAATAAATGTGAATGCTGGCTCCATATTCCTCCTGGTCGTGGTGCCAGGCATATGAGTGTGTTCCGGGATGCTCCGGGATACAGGGAGGAGCCGCGGATTCGTTCCTGGGGCGCTGGATGCGGAGATATGGGCGCCGCTGAGCTGGGGTGGTGTGGAGCTCCTGGCTTAAGCCGCCATCTTCCGGGCTCCGTGCATGCGCCCTCAGCTTCCGGTTTCTTAGGCCATAGAGATGTTTGGAGCCACTCTGGTCTCTGATCAGCTCTATGGTCAGCTGGCTGAATCACCGGCTGCATTCTCAGGTTCCCTGTTGAGACAGGAGAGCCAGAGAAAAACACGGAAGACCTTGGGAGGGCATTCCCTCTCACTGCTTGTAAAAGCAGTCTAGAGGCTAATTAGCTGCTAGAATTGCTTTTACATGAAAGCCGACCGCTGGCTGAAAAGAATGATACCAAGATGATACCTAAACCTGCAGGCATCATTCTGGTATAACCACTCAAAGTCATGAATGGCGTACTGTACCTAAAGACAAAAGAATGGTTAACAATAAAGCACAGTAAACAGTAAAGTATAAAAAATTGCATACCTGAAAAGCAAACATGATAAAACATAATAACAATAAAACATTGCAGAATAGAATACAGTAAAAAAGAGCAGAACAATAGAGAGAGAATAGAGAGAGAGAACAATAAAACGACAACTATTTTTTTTTTATTTTACATATATATATATATATTTTTTTTTACACTTTTTTTTGTAACTGTAACTTTTATAACTGTAACCTGTTCCAGGTTCGGGTCTCTCAAAATGCGATGGCATCTTGGGAGACCCTGTGAAAGTGTGCCTAGTCTGTGCAATGCTGTACCCTACGCTAATACTCAACTAGTGTATGGTAGCATACAAAACATTCACCAATGCAAAGACCAGGATTGTCAGGACAGGAGGGACAATAATAGTGGGTGTGACGCCTATATCCGCGCTTGCTGGAGACACAACATCTTTTTTGGGGGGTTCGTTGGGTAGGGGTACTCGGGAGGACATAAAGAAAATGCCCCTCATGCAGTCTATGGGAACTGACTTGTTAATTTTGCTAGTCTGCACTTGGCTGGCTTATCTTCTAGTTATAAGTTATCTAGTTATCCCATCCTAAGGGACATATATCAATTGTCAACAATTTGGAGAACCCCAAAAACGTAACAAGGAGAAATTCCTTTAAATATGCAAAATTGCTTAAGGGCCATTTCACACCACATGCAGTCCAGTGCGTTTTTTTTTTTGGAAAATAGGTTATATGTTTTTCAATGCCATAGTTCACACCATTGCTTGCAGTTCCAGTGCATTCCAGTTCCAGAAAATAAAGTAGAACATGCTGCATTTTTCCTGCACTGGATTGTACTGGAACACTGTAAAAAGTAAAAAAAAAACGCGCATCAAAAATGTGCATGCATAAAAGCATCTGGACTGCGTTTCTATAGAGTGAACTTGCACTAAAGCTATTAACTTGGGGGGGGGGGGGTACTCTGCCTGTAAAGTGGTGCATCTGTAGCATCTATCCAAAATGCTGCAATGCTGCTTCAAAGATGTACGGTTTTAGAGAAAAATTACAAATCAGCATTGCAGCTGCAAGATTTTAACATTAAAAAAATAGCCTGCCCCCCCCCCCCCCCATACATACAGTGGGGCAAAAAAGTATTTAGTCAGCCACCAATTGTGTAAGTTCTCCCACTTAAAAAGATGAGAGAGGCCTGTAATTGTCATCATAGGTATACCTCAACTACGAGAGACAAAATGTGGAAACAAATCCAGACAATCACACTGTCTGATTTGGAAAGAATTTATTTGCAAATTATGGTGGAAAATAAGTATTTTGTCAATATCAAAAGTTCATCTCAATACTTTGTTATATATCCTTTGTTGGCAATGACAGAGGTCAAATGTTTTCTGTAAGTCTTTACAAGGTTGTCACACACTGTTGCTGGTATGTTGGCCCATTCCTCCATGCAGATCTCCTCTAGGAGCAGTGATGTTTTGGGGCTGTCGCTGGGCAACTTTCAACTCCCTCCAAAGATTTTCTATGGGGTTGAAATCTGGAGACTGGCTAGGCTACTCCAGGACCTTGAAATGCTTCTTATGAAGCCACTCCTTCGTTGCCCGGGCAGTGAGTGGGATCATTGTCATGCTGAAAGACCCAGCCACATTGCATCTTCAATACCCTTGCTGATGAGAGGAGGTTTGCATTCAAAATCTCACGATACATGGCCCCATTCATTCTTTCATGCACATGGATCAGTCGTCCTGTTCTCTTTTCAGAGAAACAGCCCCAAAGCATGATGTTGCCACCCCCATGCTTCACTGTAGGTATGGTGTTCTTTGGTTGCAACTCGGCATTCTCTCTCCTCCAAACATGACGAGTTGTGTTTCTACCAAACAGTTCTACTTTGGTTTCATCTAACCATATGACATTCTCCCAATCCTCTTCTGGATCATCCAAATGCTCTCTAGCAAACCTCAGATGGGCCCGGACATGTACTGGCTTAAGCAGGGGGACACGTCTGGCACTGCAGGATCTGAGTCCCTGGCGGCATAGTGAGTTACTGATGGTAGCCTTTGTTACGTTGGTCCCAGCTCTCTGCAGGTCATTCACTAGGTCCCCCCGTGTGGTTCTGGGATTTTTGCTCACCATTCTTGTGATCATTTTGACCCCACGGGGTGAGATCTTGCGCGGAGCCCCAGGTCGAGGGAGATTATCAGTGGTCTTGTATGTCTTCCATTTTCTAATTATTGCTCCCACAGTTGATTTCTTCACACCAAGCTGCTTTCCTATTGTAGATTCAGTCTTCCCAGCCTGGTGCAGGTCTACAATTTTGTTTCTGGTGTCCTTCGACAGCTCTTTGGTCTTCACCATAGTGGAGTTTGGAGTGTGACTGTTTGAGGTTGTGGACATGTTGTATTTTATGAGTGATGAGTGAAGGACAGAGGAGCCTCTTAAAGAAGAAGATATAGGTCTGTGAGAGCCAGAAATCTTGTTTGTTGTAGGTGACCAAATACTTATTTTCCACAATAATTTGCAAATAAATTCTTTCAAAAATCAGACAATGTGATTGTCTGGATTTGTTTCCACATTTTGTCTCTCATAGTTGAGGTATACCTATGATGACAATTACAGGCCTCTTTTATCTTTTTAAGTGGGAGAACTTGCACAATTGGTGGCTGACTAAATACTTTTTTGCCCCACTGTACAAGGCCATCTGGGTCTGGAAAGCCTTAAAATGAGAACCCCCACGTGAAAAATACCACCCCAAAATCAAAAAATATTGTGCCCCTCCTACACACTAACAAACCCCTAGCCAACCACAGCAAGCCAGCCAATGAAAGGGGGTGGATGTTTGGGGGCAGGAGGGGCTTGAGCACCCCAAAAGTGTTTTTTATTGGTGAAGGCAGCTCACAGCCTATGGAGTGGAGTGTAGTGTTATAACATAAAAAACCGACTGACCCAAAAAATAGAAAAAAAGAAAAGATAATACTCTTCCTCCATGGGTGGTGTCCTGCCGAGTGCTGTCTTTACGCTGTCACAGCTGTTATATAGGCAAGGGTTGGGCCACCCAGTGACGTAACCGAGTGACCTTGCCCCTTCTGACATGTGCCATAAACTGTGTGTTTTAAATTTTGACACTTTTTTGGTGAATAGGTAGGGCTACAATGTACCCCATACCCATTCACTGGGGGGGAGGGTCTGGGGGCTACTTTGTTAAAGTTCCAGATTCTGATAAGCCTCCCGCCCGCAGACCCCCACAACCAATGTCCAGGGTTGTGGGGATGAGGCCCTTGGGTTGATGGGGACAAGGTGCTTTGGGGGGACCCCAAAACACCCTCTGCTTGTTGAGGGCAAGCAGCCTGGTATGGTTCAGGAGGGGGGGAGGTGCTCGCTCGCCCCCCCCTTTCCTGGTCTGCCAGGCTGCTTGCTTGGTTAAGAGTCTGGTATGGATTTTGGCGGATCCCAAACCATTTTTGTTTACATTTTGGCGTGGAGTTCCCCTTAAAATCCATACCAGACACGAAGGGCCTGGTATGGATTTTAGGGGGGGCCCACACTATTTTTTTTAATTTTTGGCGTGGAGTTCCCCTTAATAGCCATACCAGACCCAAAGGACCTGGTATGGACTGGAGGGGAACCCATGCCAATTTTTTCCTCAATTTTGTATCTATATTGCCAGGATTCAGCAATACATTACAGCCGTAAGCAATTTTAAATGACATTTTTTCCTTTAGAAATTTAATTTTGCTGTGGCACAGTAAAACACATGAGACAGGTGAGCCACTTTACAGGCAGACTAACGGGACCCCCCAGGCACGATATTTAAAGGAATATTTTATTTTTATTGTTTCACTTTTAGCATCCATCCCTAACCTTACTTAAAGAAATCACCCATCTCCAAACGACACTCAAAGACCTGGCGCTAGGACAAGTGGAAAAAGACCTGACTAGGCTGAAACAATTATACTACGACAAGGGTAGTAAAGCCCACTCCCTATTAGCTAGAAAACTATCTGACCGCAGTCACACGACTACCCCACACCAATTTAAAATTAGATTGGGCTGTATAATATCCCACCCTGAGACATTGCCCATTCCTTTGAGGAGTTCTACTCAGCATTATATAATAACCCCGGGATCCCTCATAGCCCCCCCGATCTCGCTGATCACATAGATCACTACGTGCAGCCGAGTGGAATCCCCCAACTGCAACCTTTGGACCATCTTCCCCTCAATGCACCTATCACTGAGGAGGAACTTGAGTCTACCATTAAAAATCTACCCACACGCAAATCCCCTGGCCCAGACGGCCTCCCTTATGGATACTACAAATCCTTTCTCCCCCTCTTGTTACCACATATGTGTAAGCTTTTTAACGCTTTCCTTCAGCAGACCCCCATACCCTCAGATATGCAGAGATCCTTTCTAACTTTAATTCCGAAGCCAGATAAGGACCCCTCTCTCTGTGCTAGCTACAGGCCCATAGCACTCCTGAAAAATCTTTACCAAGCTGCTCTCAATTCACTTGAATGCAGTCATCCCCTCCCTAATTCACAAGGATCAGGTGGGCTTTGTCCCTCTCCATCAGGCGGGTGACAACACAAGGAGGGTCATAGACTTAATTGACTTGGCAAACAGGGATGGTCTAGAGTCCTTAATACTAAGCTTGGATGCGGAAAAGGCTTTTGACCAGCTTAGTTGGCCCTTCCTGTTTGCCACGTTGCGCTATATGGGATTTCGGGGACCATTCCTACAAGCCATCTCACACCTTTATACTAACCCTACATTCCAAGTAAAGACCCCCTTTGCTCTGTTCTCCTCCCTCCCAGTCACTAATGGCACCCGTCAGGGGTGCCCGCTCTCACCCCTACTGTTCGTGCTATGTGTTGAACCCTTGGCAGCATCTATCCACGGAAACCCAGACATTCGGGGCATACCGGTCAGGGGAAAGGTTTTTTAACTGTCACTGTTTGTGGACGACATCATACTTACCATGACTCAGCCCAGGATTGTCTTGCCTAATATGCATGCTGAGCTGGACACCTATAGATCCCTCTCGTGTTATAAAATTAATGTGTCCAAATTGGAGGCCCTCCCGATCAACATCCCTGCTGGAGAAGTCCACCACCTGCAAACGAGTTTCCCTTATAACTGGAAGACCTCGGCCATGAAATACCTAGGGGTTCACCTTACACCAACATTCGCCACCCTATACCAAGCAAACTTCCCCCTCCTTTTTTGCTCTATAAGGGAACTATTACAAAAATGGAAGTCCCACCACATATCCCTCTTGGGGCGTGTGGCTTCGGTCAAGATGACCATTCTCCCTAAACTCCTATACTTATTCCAAACACTGCCTATCCCTGTCCCCTATGCGCACTTGAGGACACTCCAAGCGGATCTGATATGCTTCATTTGATATAAGAGACATAGGTTTCCCCGTTCAGTATTAATGGCGTCCAGCACCAATGGGGGACTAGCGTTCCCTAACCTAGTAAAATGTTACCAAGCGACCCAATTGCGCGATCCAACCTCCTGGTTCCCCCAGCGATCAGAGATTGAAAAAATTTGGCTGGCACCCATACACCTGAACAGTTTGCTCTGGAATGCGAATGCGGAGGTAGACCCGAGTAGGCTTCTGGGATCCATGTCTCAACTCAGATCACTCTGGCACAAACTTTCTCGTGACCATGGGCTCTGCTCTGCAAAATCACTCCTAACCTCCTTTATCTGTAACCCCATTCTGCCTGCTGGTCTCACCCACCAGATGGCCTCGCCTTGGGCGACATGGAACTTATTCCACTTTGGACACCTGGAGACCCTAGAACTCATAAGCTACTAACATTTGCTGAATTTCAGAACAAACATGAGGTACCTGGTCAGGTGTTCTATGGATACTTGCAAATACGCCACTATGCCCAAACCATTGCTCCAAATTTACAATTTTCCGCGACTTTTACTTTCAAACGCATAATCTTGGAGGGATCCGCACGACGGGGCCTGTTCTCCGACATATATCAATTACTCAATGCCTATTCTATGCCAAACCAGGATAAACATGCCTATATGCTCCATTGCGAAAAGATACTGGGTGAAGAAATCCCTGAGATGATGTGGCGGAAGATTTGGACCCAGGCAGCTACGAGCTCCTTTTGTACGCTTTACAAGGAAAATGCCTATAAAATCCTTTACTTTTGGTACTTGACTCCAGTTGTGCTCTACGTCATCTATCCGTCTAGCTCTGACCGATGCTGGTGATGTCAAAGGGACAGAGGTACTCTTTACCATATCTACTGGAGTTGCCCCCTGATAGTGCCCTTTTGGCATTCAACACAGCACCTGCTGTCCCGCCTATTTGAGGTGCCAGTTCCTTTGATGCCAACATTTTTCCTGCTAGGTGTATCACCACTACAAATTCCCAAACCGCACAAGAAACTACTTAGACACATCATTTCTGCTGCACGCTGTCTGACTGCTTTCAACTGGAAGCAGAGCTCCCAACCTTCCCAAGATGCTCTGTATGCCAAAATTAAAGACGTGGAGCTAATAGAAAAAATGACTGCTGGAATACAGGATAGGCTGGAAATATATGATAAGGTCTGGGAGCTGTGGCATCTTCAGGAGGACCCCTCTTGGGCCGTTGTATGAGCTAATGCACTATTTCCCTACCATTCTTTTATTCCCCCTTTTCCCCAAATACCCTCTTCTCCCTTCCCTTATTTTTCCTCTTTTCTCACACTTTTTTTCTTTTTTTACTTTATAAGCTTATATCTCAGCTGTGGCAAACTCCATATATTACCCAACAGTTCATGGTATGATCTAGCACAAAGATTGTGCCAATTGTTACTACATTGCTTGAACTTGCTGTACTCATGTTTCAGTATTACTTGGAGCTTACTTTGTTCTGTTCTTGTACTACTCTCTGCTGAGATGACAAATAAAAACTGTTGTTTGAAAAAAAAAAGCCCACTGAAATCCTCAGCACCAAGCCCATAATGCTTTTAATCCAGCCCTGCCAGTGCCTCCACTGCATCTCCACTGCTCCTGCAGCTCCACTGTAACTCAGATACACCTATAGACTTGGTTGCATTACCATCTCAACTATAAACAGAGACTTTGTAAAACATCCTCATGCCATTCTTACACTTGAGTTCCTGTTACCTGGCACTAACCCCCTCCTCCCTCTGCATCTGCAAGTACATGTTGTGTGACCTGGGATTAGGCAGAAGAAAAGTCCAAACTCCCATGGGGTCCTTGTAACATTAGCTACCACTTAGATTTCACTCTAAGTGAAAACCTCTGCACAAAGGAGCAAGGCCCTCATCTCAGTTTGTAAAAGCCTGACAGTCACATACACAATAAATGTAACAAATATTAGTTCAAATCGTTAAGAGATGTTCACATAGTTTGGATCACTTATCCTTAGCTGTGCAGCTGCTATTTTAAAAAAGGAAGCATGGCCTGTTATGTCTCTGTACTTCTAGAATTTATTTCAGAATATCCACCAGCTTAAGGCGTTAATGTTCTAAGAGAACACTAGACTATTTTGCTATAATAACTCATCTAGCATTTTTGTTACATTAATTGATTTGAACTTTTCTATGTAATAAAACAAAGGCAAATTAACTATATTTTCATTTCATTTGACTGTTCTGTAATTCACCTATTTATTTTATGTAGTTTTGCAACCAAATTAAATTTTGGCTACAGTAGGAACAATTAGATGTAAAATGTAATCTGTGAGTGCATAGTTTGTGCTTTATACAGCATGAATGTAAAGAAACAAAACACATTTTTTTTTATTTGTTCTACAACATTATTTGGAGCTATGCAATATTGAGTGTAATTAGACCCATACTTCTAGTTCCTCTTTTTCCTCTCTTGCTTTGGAGAAGGTTCAAATAACAAATTCTACACACTACCTTTAATATGCATAGATTTCTAACAAAAAAAAATGCACTTTACTTTTACCATGCACATAATTTATTATTCTGAGTGAGAAAATAAAAGAAAATCTATATTGCATTCTCAGCATACTTTTTATTCCCCCTTATTTAATGAGAAACAGTATGGCAAAATAACATTTTTACCATTGTTAGCTGTTTGAATTACAGGAATGGGGGTGTCTTAAAAAGATCATAAATTATGTTTTTTTTGTAGTACACAGATTACCTGTAGCTCTCTTGTTTGAAATTCAGAGCACAATGAAAGCTCACGTGAAAGAAATGTACAAGGTACAAAACATGTATTATTGGAGAAAGAGCCCAACTGGTTGGTCAATAATGTGAAAAGAAAAGAAAACATAAATAAATTAGAAGGCAGTTTTAAATTATTGATCTATATTTTACTTGGTTCTAGATTTCTTTTTCTTTTTTTAACTTTGTAAAACCTTGCAATGTCTTGAAAGACATGCATATTACTATTCAACTTTTACATTTTGTCAATAAAGTATTTTTTATTTAGTGTACAATGTTTAGTATAAAAGAACTGTATGTATAGACCGAGGACCTATGTTTTGTACTTATCTAATGTACTCTGGAGTAACTATTTAACTTCTGTATGTATTAATTAGTAAATGAGGGCACATTAGAGAAGAGAGTCTAAAGGACTCAAACCATAGGAAACACCAGACCGATAAGTAATAAAAAAAGGTATATAAAAAGGATGGGCTTTTGAAATGGTGGTTCCCATAGGTACTGTATATTAAAATATGTCACATAAATACATCAATGATTTTTTTAAAGAATTTAAATTCAATACTTTTTATTGAAAATTTTCAGTGAGAACAGAAAATGAAAAGAGTAAAAGAAACAAATATGGGTACAGGCATGATACGTGAACAATACACTGTACAATGGTTTATTGCAAGCATATAATCTCTCATTAGTTTTGTAGGACCAAAAGATATATTAATATAACATCCTTACATATTGAGAGTGAAATCTTTGATTTCTACCAGTAATCTAAGTGTAATAATATGTGGTGTAGCGTTTAGATACACCAATCATGCTTTTGAGCTTCCCTCTACTCCTCCCTCGAGGCGCTCTGTCTGGGAATACACTGCGTCCCAAGGTGGAAGCAGCTGGACCTCTGCACAAAAGCAAAAAATAAAAAATCATAGCAGATAATATGATACAATATGTCTATAACTTAGCTAAATTACTGGACAGTATACTGTTACCGTGATGGTTCACATTGGGAATTAACTGTCGAAGGAATAACTACATTTAAACAATAAGTACAAGAAATTGGGATGTGACGGTGGCGCTGAAGATGGACATAGGATCCAGTTTATGCATCAGTAAGAGTTAACATGGAGGTCTTTTGGTACAGAAATAGGAAAATAGGAAAATTTACTTGACTCTATTTGGGTTATACCAGTCAAACCATGGTTTCCAGCGTCAATATTGTGATTGATAGTTACCTTGAGAGGTAGCAAACATTACTTCATATGAAATATTCAGGTTAGTAGTTCTCAGTACTTCTACAAGGGTTGAAACCTCAATGTTTTTCCAGCGTTTAACTAGTTTAACTAATTTGAGCCTAGCACTTAGAAATATGTGGGAGACTATGTACCTTAATTGAGATGTAATTGCTTCTATCCATATGGATAGAATGGCCGTTCCTGGATTCTTGGGGAGTTGGGTGCCCATAATTTGTTCTATATTGGCAAAAATGGTGGACCAGAGGTTTCAAACTGAAGGGCATGTCCAGAATATATGGAACATCAAACATCTATTACCGCATTGTCTCCAGCAGAGCAGAGATGATTGGGGGTTGAAATCAGCCATTCTTGTAGGTGTCAAGTACCACCTGAGGAGTATTTTTTGGGAGAGTTCCCAAAGATTGACGCCTTTAGTGGCCTTATAGTTGGATTATACTGCTATTTGCCATTGTTCATTGGTGTAAGAGGTCATTCATTCTAATTCCCATGTTCTCATTGAGTGATGGGCCAATTCGAATGTCTTCGACTGTAGTAATACCCTTGGATACCCAGTGTTTGACTTTGTGGTTTGGGATTAGTAATTGTAGGCTTGCAATAGGCAGAGGGATGGATTTGAAGATCATGTCATGTCATTGAGGTTTCTATGCCAGTGAGTTATTAAGGTGATATGCAAAATGCAGTTAATGCTTAACTGTAAATTTACCTTATTTCCTTTGCATTTAAGATTAATATGGCATGACTAGCTTTCTGCCACAAAACGACCAAAATATAACAATAAAACAGCATTTCCACCTTAAAAGAATATCTGAGTTGTGAAAATAACTTTTGTCATCATGTAATACAGTTACTTGCTAAGCAGTGTTTTACATAAAATAGATATATTTGCTTCTTTTTATGTAGTAAATAACTTGAGGAAGTATTCTTCAGTGATCTTTTTAAAGAAAATTTACGTTGTGTTAGTTTATAGACTTACACAAACTTGATTTGAATCTTTTTGTTTACCTTTCACCAGATGGTTTAAGTAAACCAGGGAGTATAAGAATACAGTAATTGCCATTACTGCCCTGGATGTTAAAAGCGCAAGCTCCATGACCTTCATCTGGACCCTAGTTTTGCTACATAATAAATCACTAACCATGTTTTAAGACTTAAATAGTTACATGTTTTTTTACAGGTCAGCCACTCACTACCAGGAAAGCACCCATATTTCTATCCTTAAAGTTTGTAAATTGACTTGAAGTGCACACAGCTGTAGCTATTGAGGAATCAGAAAACACTAACCGGAGATGATGAAGAGGTGGGTAGAAATGGCAAAGTTCATAACTGGGAATGAGATTTGGATTTCCCTTAACATACATTTGCAAAGGGCTTCACATTTGTATTAAAGGGAATTATTGGGGACAAATAACAGTTGGAAATGTGGGTGCTGACTGATAATGCCTTGAGTAGTCTTTGCCCCAGCTTAGAGCCTCACATGTGAGGCATATTTGGCAAAGGATTGGGATATCCCAGCCCCTACTGTATAAAGTGCAGGGCTGAGCACAGCCTCAAAGTGTCAGTGTGTTTAATCTACTTTAGTGAGAGGTCATCCAGATGGCAAGGATAACTTGTCACAAATTTGTGGCAATATTTAATTGTAAGTCTGTTAACTATCTCTACATTTTCACTGGCAATTTGTACACTTGCAGAATACTTGAAGCACAAGTTTTAGATGACACTTTTCCAATTTGTAGCAAGTTTGCGTGGCAAGTCTTTAGCAAGAGCAAAGTTGCAGTGGTGAGTCCACAGCAAGAGCTCTGCAAGTCTACAGCATGAAAATTCAGCCACAGTGACCCCTGTGGTGGGATGACTATTGCACAACATAACTGAATCAGAGCTTGCAGCAGACCTTTGCAAAATCCAGATACACCACATCCACAGGCCTTCCTTTAGATGGCAGCTCACTTCTTCATAGAACGTTAATAGATTGGTCTGGCAAGAATGATCCTTCATGAATCCATTCTGATTACCACTAATGATACCATTTTCATTACTAAAATCTTGGATATAGTCCCTTATCACCCCCTCCAATAGCTTACAGACTATTGATGTTAGGCTAACTGGCCTGTAGTTCCCAAGGATATATCTCAACCCTTTTATAAATATTGGTACCACATTGAATTTTCTCCAATCAGCTGGCACCATTTCAGTCAGTAAACTGTCCATAAAAATTAGTAACAATTTTTTTTTTCACAGAAAGATTAGTTTTCACGTAACGTTTGAGATATTCATACATTTGTATTAGCACTGCATCTATTTTGGATTGTTATTGTTATTTTAGTTTGGTACTAGACTGTAACCACCTTGCGCCCGCGCTATAGCCGAAAGACGGCCACAGCGCGGCGCTCAATTGCCGGGAGGGCATCCCTGGGTGCCACCAGAAATCTGGGTTGGTCGTGTCCCTTGGACACAGCCAATCACAGATCGTGTTAAATGGCCAATCACAACGGCAATTTCACTTGATCGGAGTGTCCAATGAGAGATGATCTCATATGTAAACATATGAGATCATCTCTCATTGCCGACTCTCCCTCCTCACACAGAGACAGTATGTGAGGAGGGAGAGCTTCTGTGCTGCAGCAGGAGTGAAAAAAATCAGTTACACTAACACAGCACAGTGCCACCTGTCAGTGCCATCTGTCCCCAGTGCCACCTGTCAGTTCCATCTGTCCCCAGTGCCACCTGTCAGTGCCATCTGTCCCCAGTGCCACCTGTCAGTGCCATCTGTCCTCAGTGCCACCTATCAGTGCCACCTGCCTCCAGTGCCACCTGTCCCCAGTGCCACCTGTCAGTTGTCATGTGTCATCAGTGCCACGTATCAGTGCCACCTGTCAGTGTCACGTGCCATCTGTTATCAGTGCCATCTGTCATCAGTGCCACGTATCAGTGCCATCTGTCATCAGTGCCATGTATTAGTGCCAACTGTCATAAGTGCCACGTATTAGTGCCATCTGTCATCAGTGCCACGTGTCGTCAGTGCCACGTGTCATCAGTGCCACATATTAGTGCCACATGTCATCAGTGCCACGTGTCATCAGTGCCACATATTAGTGCCATCTGTCATCGGTGTCATGTGCCATCAGTGCCATCTGTCATCAGTGCCACATCAGTGTCACGTGTCATTGTCCTGGTGCTCCAGGGCCTTCAAAAGTGTAATAGGTAGTCAACAAGTTAGATTTATGTAATTTATGCTCCTAGAACACCTGATGGTGCTCCCTGCATTTTGGGCCTCTCTATGTGGCTAGGCTGTGAAAAAGCCCCACATATGTGGTATTGTAATACTCAGGAGTAGTAACAGAATGTATTTTGGGGTGTCATTTGTGGAATACACATGCCATGTGAGAGAAATAACCTATTACAATGACAATTTTGTGGGAAAAAAACAAAAAAACAAAAAACTTAATTTTGCAAAGAATTGTGGGAAAAAATGACAACATCAAAAACCTCACCATGCATCTTACTAAATACCTTGGAATGTCTACTTTCAAAAAAGGGGTCATTTGGGGGATATTTGTACTTTCCTGGCTTGTTAGAACCCATTCACACAGGGGCGACTTTGGATCCAACTTGGAGTCTCCTTTGGTCGCCCCAAGACACCCCAAGTCACGCAACATGTCAAATTCCATGTTAGTCAATGAGACCCGTTTTAATGTACACTACTGAAGTCGCTCCGACTTCAGAAAATGTTCCTGTACTACTTCAATCCGACTTCTAGGTGACTTGTACCCATTGATTTCAATGGAAGTCACCTCCAAAGTTGGATCGTGTCTTAACTGAAGCAACAATAAAGGAAGAGAAAATTGTTTCTCAGGCAAACCCCTCCCTCCCCCCTCTCTCCCACAGAGCTGATTGTTGTTTGATTGGCCACTGGAAAGTCACATGTCCTGGCGGCGACTTGAAGTCCCCTTATAAGTCGCCCCAAGTCGCGCTGTGGTGCGCGCTCAAGTCGTATCCAGTTCACCTTGCAAAGTTGCGGCCAGAGTCGTGTTGCCCCTGTGTGAACCGGCTCTTTTGCCGCGTACACACGAGCGGACTTTACGGCAGACTTTGCCCGGCGGACTGGATTTCGTCAGACAATTCGATCATGTGTGGGCTCCAGCGAACTTTGTTTTCTCAAAAGTTGGATGGACTTAGATTTGAAACATGTTTTAAATCAATCCGTCGAAATCGAGTCTGGTCGAAAAGTCCACTCGTCTGTATGCTAGTTCGACGGACAAAAAGCCACGCTAGTGCAGCTATTAGCTACTGGCTATGAACTTCCTTGTTTTAGTCCGGTCATACGTCATCACGTACGAATTCGACGGACTTTGGTGGATTGTGTGTAGGCAAGTCCGTTCATTCAGAAAGTCCATCGTAAAGTCCGTCGAAAAGTCCGCCGGGCAAAGTCTGCCGTAAGGTCCGACCGTGTGTACGCGGCATAAGGGTCGCAAAAAATGAGAGATCAGTTCATCAGGTGTGATCAATTTTTTATGATTTGCACCACAGCTTGTAGACTTTCTAACTTTCACAAAGGCCAAATAATATCCACTAATTTGGGTTATTTTTACCAAAGATATGTAGCAGTATAAATTATGGCCAAAATTTATGAAGAAAAATTAATAATTTGCTAAATTTTGTCACAAACAAAGAAAAATGTATTTTTTTTCAAAATTTTCGGTCTTTTTTCATTTATAGCGTAAAAAACCCAGAGGTGATCAAATACCACCAAAAGAAAGCTCTATTTGTATGAAAAAAAAGGACAAAAAATTCATTTGGGTACAGTATTACATGACTGGGTAATTGTCATTCAAAGTGTGAGAGCACTGAAAGCTTGGTCTGGTCACGAGGGGGATTTAAGTGCCCAGTTGTCAAGTGGTTAAGGTGCTGGCAGCTTTTTCTTGATTCAATCACTATTCTGCATCGCATATTAATTTTCTAGTGCAGCTCCAGCCTTTGGGCTTTCTCTTTATTATATTTGCTATTTTAGTTATCACATCTTTAGTTAGTTATAGACATCTTATGGACATGTTTGATTTTAGATCCCAATATAATATCAATACTGAGGGGGTCTTTGGTGGGAATGTAGAGCAGACTGATGAAATTGGTGGTCTGTTTCTCAGACTTAAAAATCTGCTAACATCTGAGTTACATACTAACTGGGATGTAGCATATTTGGAGCAGTATGTGGCACAAAAAATGGTGCCCCGTAGCTTGCGATGGGAGGTTAATCCCCAAAAAGGTGAGACTGACTTGGAGGGTTGGTTTGTTTACTTTAATGAGACTGGCATTAGTTTTCTTCAGTTCCTTTTGGGTAAAAAACACAATAAGCTTAAGGCACTCAATGAGGAAATCATTTTGGTTAGAGATACAAGGATCAGGAAATCTATAAACAAAAATCTGCTGCGACAGTTCCTTGAAAAAGAAGATAATGATCAAAAAAACAAAAAGAAGAAAAAATATAATTGTGATTTTGCTTTCTACTCCAATAAAGTTGTCTTTAAATGGCAGATTTCACTAGATGAACTTGCTGATGGTGAAGGACAGATTACACATCCCACCCTTCCACCACAGCCCCTCCCTCTTTTGAATATGGCTATGCCGTCTACATCACAAGCCATCGGGAATGCTACAACTGCCCCTGTTAAACCTCCTCCTTTGAATAGCCAGAGAGATTATCCCACTGCTAAACCAAAATCTGTTAAAAACAAAGGTAGCAGTTTCGGTCAGCGGGGTTCTTCCCAATATATTAACTCTAAGGGTCCACCCCGTAGGGATAGTTTACGTGATGGTTATCCACTACAGGGAGTTCCTCCTAACTATGGGCATCAAAGGCAATGGGGTCACAAAAGAGACCCCAGAGATAGCTATCAGGGTAATTGGGCCCAGAGACAACTATCAGAGACAATGGAACTATAGGGGAGACCCTCGAGACCGTATCAACCTTGATGGGCCCGACTCAAGGGGACCTACTCCAGGTTATAGACAGGTCCCCCTACAGAATAGATTCACTCCCCTCTCTCATTACTAACATGACTCCTTTGAGGACAATCAAGTCATCACTAGGCATCCCAATCAATACAGGGATTTTCCAACACAATACAGAGATGGTTATTTGGAATCACCCCAGAACTTCTCGGGTGAGAACCAGACACGTTTTTTTCCCATGGGCAACAACAGAGTCGAAAAGGGTCACAAAGAAAGAGAGATACCAGAGGGGGTAGGAGGATCAGTTCAGTACAGTTACCTGAAGGGGAGCAGAGAGTTTTGAGTCGTGGACTCAAATTTGTACCTCCCCACAGACTGAATACATTTCAGACATTTATCATTGTGTACAAATTTATTCGCAAGGTTAATATTAAAAGACATTTTATCTTAAATCCTATTGGAAATCGTAGTCAATTACTTTCCACTAGTATACCCCAATCTATTATTTGTAATGGAGGCCTTCCTGCATTGTGTAATTCTACCATAGATGTACACAATACTCCTATCCACTATACAGATTTGTCCAATGCCTCATTATTCAACCCTCCTGGTTTGGTTGCACCATCAGTGGAAGTTTTTAAAGAGTTGGTGTTGAAATATTTGGTAGCACTTAAACACCCCAAGTCTGGAATTAAGAATGACTTTCATCACAATATGAAACAAATCTGTGGAGGGCGTGGTTTGGCTATGCAGCGGTGAGGACGTGTCTCCCTCGTGCTCCGGCGCCGACACACTATTATCAGCAATTTTACTGATCTGCTCACTCCCAGCCATCATATAAAGATGCGGAAGAGGTCCGGAAAACCCTTACCTAAAAAAGGAGCTGCCGTGGGATCGATCAAACGGTTCCTGTCCGCAGAACCAGAGGATCCGGAGGACATGGACGGCCTAGGCCGCTCTCCTGGCGGCGTGGGCTCTGGTACGGGATCCACCCCCCGACGTAGGCCTGAACACAGACGCCGCTCTCCGGTATCCTCGGCCGGCTCGGATGGAGAGGAGGACTCCCCCAGACGTTCAGGGGTAGAGGCACTGGTAAGCGATCTCCCAACTAAGGCTGAACTGGCCTCCATGTTATCAGGCCTAGAACGCGCCATTAAGAAGGAGGTGTCTGTAGTCCGCGCCGACCTCTCACATGTCTTAGAGAGAGTAGAAGAGTCGGAACAGCGTCTTGATCGCCACGCGGCGGCCATTAGACACTTGCAAAACTCTACCTGCGCACTTACTATAGCACACAGAATGGCGCTGTATAAAATCGAGGATCAGGAGAACCGCAATAGGCGGAATAATATCGGGATCAGAGGCCTACCGGAGGCTACTGGGGATGAAGATCTTCTCCCTTCCATTCGGGGCATATTCAACAGCTTACTGGGCCAGGCCGCAGACTACCCATTGAAAATAGATCGAGTGCACAGGGCCCTCCGACCCCGGAATCTCTCTTCAGATGTCCCCCGCGATGTCATTTGCAGGATTCATTACTATGAAGAAAAAGAACTCATCATGAAAAAAGCTAGAGATGCTACCTCACTGGATTTTGACGGCGCCATGCTATCTTTTTTCCCAGATCTTGCTAGGGAAACTCTGGAACGCCGCAGAGCCCTGCGCCCCTTGACAGAGAAATTACGATCCGCCTCGATTAAATACAGATGGGGGTTCCCGGCTGCACTGATCGCTAACAGGGATGGTAAGACTGCAATTCTCCGATTCCCCGAGGAACTGGAAAAATTCTGTATGGATGTTAACATCTCCCCACCGGAGCTCCCTGGATGGCAAGATCACATCCCACCCCTACCCGCGAACGCCGAATCAAGATGGCAAAAGGTCGACCGTAAAAATCGCTCTTCAGCATCTGGAGGTTCGCCTGAAATGGGCTGACACTATGAAAAAGACGGCCCAAGTTCCTGGCCCACTCTACAGTTGACCGACCAGAGTCACATCTGCCTTTTAGTGGGTTTTATGTAGCCTGGCAATAACACAGGCTCTGCTGATTATGGTTCTGACCCACAGCCGTATGTTTACACGGCGTGGCAACGACAATTTTTTGCCACGTCCTTTATATTTTATTTTTTCTTTTTTTGGGTCCTTTTTTCCTTGCTTTTCTTGTTTGTTTTTTATATACCCATGTTACCCCGTTATGGGATTTTTCTTAATTTACATGTGTTCTATGCGGTATCCTCCGGGTAGCTGGGCGTCCGGCCTGGCATGACCGGGCTACTCCGGTCATGACACGCCATGAGTGCTTTGTCGCCTGCATCTATCACTTCGGAATGTTTCTGTGTTGGCGCCGGAGCAATCCGATGACGTTCACGCCAAACTTTGTCTCCGTGTGCATATGCACGGAGACCTTCACCCCCCTGTTTATGGGGTGCAGTGTTGGCCGACATCCCCATTCCCCAGCTCTTATTTGGGCGACGGGTGTGGGGGTGTTCGGCCGTCGGTGTGCCCCACCATGCACCGCAGTTCTATGCGTGCACTTTTTGACCACCCCCCTGAGCGGTCTACACTTCATTTGGTAATGGATGATGTTTGTTCTTTATTCTTTCTCTTTCTCATAACTTTACCTGTCTTTTTCTCCCATCCCCCCCCACCTTGCCCATACCCCGCTCCAACTCCTCTTACCCACCCCAGGTCCGGCCCCTCAGAATACAGTGAACGTGGGCTCCCTCGCTGGTCTCCATGGCTAAGGTAAATCTTATCTCTTTTAATGTACGGGGACTGTATGCACCGGGGAAGAGACACAACTTATACAGGGAGCTGGGTCGCCTGCGGGGAGACATTGTTTTCCTGCAGGAGACCCACCTTACTCACTCCACACGGGTGAAACTTTACTCCCCACAATACCCCATGTGGTATTATAGTCTATCGGATGTACATAAAGCTAAAGGTGTGGCCATTGGGCTCCGCAGAGGCACCCCGTTCACATTTGAAACCATGTTAAGCGACCCACTTGGACGTTTTCTGTTCATTAGAGGCAGCTTGGGTAGTATGACATGTACTCTGGCAACCCTATATGCACCTAATCGCGACCAAGCAGGCTTCATTGCCTCCACTCTCACAAAACTTAGAGATTTCGCACGCGGGTGCATCCTCCTTGCTGGCGATTTTAATACCCCGTTAGAACCTGCCATAGACACATCTAAAGGTAGAACCAATATCTCACATAAACGTTTACTGTTTATTCGCAAACGCCTACACGAATCCCAGTTGGTTGACATTTGGAGAATTATGCACCATTTTTCGCAGGTCCATCACACCTATTCTAGAATAGATTTTTTTCTCATTGATCACCACCATCTCTCGCTCCCTATTAACACTCATATTGACTCATCACCCCTATCAGATCATGCCCCGATCACACTAACCATTAAAATCCCCTCCCTACCACACAGGTCTCCCAATTGGAAGCTTAACGAGCACCTCATAGAAGAGGAAATAGATCGAAAACAAATAGGCGAGAGTTTATCCCTTTACTTTGCTGAAAATAAACATCCCGACATTTCAGCAGGCACACTATGGGAGGCACACAAGGCCCATATTAGAGGGAAGCTCATAGAAATGGGGTCTAGGAAAAAGAAGGAACAATTATTTCAACAATCTAAGTTGCTAGATGAGATTAGGGACCTCGAACAATTACATAAAGCGAACCAATTCCAAGCGGTATTTCATAGCTTGACTCTGAAAAGGGAAGAATTAAAGTCCCTCTTCCACACAGAACAAAAACAACAAGCTCGCATAGTGGCCCAAAGTTTCTATGAATGGGGTAATAAACCGAGTAGACTACTGGCACGTTCACTGCAACAAAAGAAAACAGCCACCTTCATAGCTAAAATCAAAAACTCTGCAGATGATCTGGTCCATGATACACCTTCAATTGCCAAAGAATTTCGGGAGTTTTACCAACACTTATATCACGTCCAACACTCAGTAACAGATCAAGACACTAAGTCTAAGCTCATTAGGGAATACTTAGCTCAAGCTAACCTACCCAGGCTGTCATCTGATATACTTGATACTTTGGATGGGGAGCTCACTATTGCAGAATTACGCATTGCATTAAAAGCCATGGCAAATGGTAAGGCTCCGGGCCCGGACGGCTTTACTGTAGCTTACTACCGTAAATTTTCAGATATTCTACTCCCGCACTTAACCTCTTATGCTAACGCGATTCCCGACGGTGAGCTCCTCAGGCCTGAAACTACCCATGCACACATAACTGTTATTCCTAAAACTGGCAAAGACCCTAGTACATGTGGCAGTTATCGCCCCATTTCATTGTTGAACATTGATGCCAAAATTTATGCTAAAGCTATAGCGAACAGACTCCTCCCCCTGCTCCCGCAATGGGTCACTTCCGACCAGACGGGATTCATTCCGGGTAGGGAGGCAAGGGACAACTCCCTTCGTACCCTATCGCTAATAACGCACGTCCGTGGGTCGTCCCAGCCCACCCTCTTATTATCAACAGATGCTGAAAAAGCGTTTGATAGGGTGGACTGGGACTTCCTCTTGGCAACACTGACCCACTTGGGCATTAGAGCCCCCTTACTGTCCCAAATAAAGGCATTGTATACTTTTCCTACGGCCCAATTAAGAGTGAACAGCACCCTTAGCGCCCCATTTACTTTACACAACGGCACTCGACAGGGTTGCCCTCTTTCACCTATTTTATTCGCCCTATCGCTTGAGCCCTTTTTGTCCACGGTGAGACATAACCCCTCTATACACGGGATTACTATAGGACCAACCGAACATAAATATGCCGCATACGCAGACGACATTTTGTTCTACGTACAACAACCTCTCATATCTCTCCCTAATCTCATGTCGGAATTCGCTAAGTATGGAACCATCTCCAATTTTAAAATCAATATGTCCAAATCAGAAATACTAAACATATCTATCCCCGCACAGACTGCCTCCCAATTGAAAAGTTCCTTTCCCTTTAGCTGGCAGGCACATAAAATGAAATATTTAGGTATTTATCTCACCCCGAACCCTGACGCCCTGTTCCGCTCAAACTTTTTACCTCTTTTAAACACGATTAAAACTGACTTACAAAAATGGTCTCAGATGGCCCATTCCTGGCTAGGGAAGATAGGGGTTATTAAGATGAATATACTACCCAGGTTGCTGTTTCTATTTCAAATGATCCCATTTGGGATACCAATAGGTTTCTTTACAATATTGAGATCGCTGGTTAGCAAATATATATGGAACAGAAAGCGCCCAAGGATTGCCAGACTCCTTCTCAACAGATCTAAACGAGAGGGAGGTCTGGCCTTACCAGACTTTAAAAAGTATTTCCTGGCGATTATTTTATCCAGAATCTCTGATTGGAGATTCCACAAAACATCTAAGCTTTGGGTGGAACTGGAAACTGAGTTAAGTGGCTCTGATCTCTTTACGCAACTATGGGTTCTTTCGAAATGTAGAACCTTATCATCCAAGACCTCCCCGCTCACTCATTCCACCCTTGCGATGTGGGACACTCTCTGCAAAACAAATAATTGGCCTTATAACTCCCCCCTCATGCTTTTGACAGGCCATAACTACTTCCCGCCGGGGAACCCAGACCCCAAAACCCATACATGGTCCCTGGGAACGGCGACTCAGCTACATCAGGTCACTACCTCGACGGGAATTACCCCCATGTCTACAATTTTACAAGACTCTGTGGCTACTCCTATGGATCACTGGAGATACAGGCAACTTGCGGCCTTTGTTCACTCCCTCCCTAAACCCATTAGGCCTCTCACTGAACTGACACCCGTTGAAGCTGCTCTGGCAGAACCACAACCAGTGGAGAGACCTATCTCTCATTTCTATCAAATATTGCAAACACAAAACTCTGCAGGAGATCCAGCTTTCCTACATAACTGGGAAAAGGAACTTCAGAAAGAACTGTCTCCAACCCAAAAGTCCACTATCCTCATAATGTCTCATATTTCTTCCTCGGCCACAAACACAGCTGAAGTAAACTATAAACTCCTAACAAGATGGCACTATACGCCAGCACTTCTTCATAAATACTTTCCCCACATCCCCCCCCTATGTTGGAGGGGCTGTGGGGAACATGCGACCCATGCCCACATCTGGTGGTCCTGCCCGCTGATACGACCATTCTGGTTGACCATCCTTCACTGGATCAAAGAGATTCAAGGATATGAGGTTCATAACGATCCATTCGTTGTATTATTACATTGTACAGGCAAATCAGTAGGGTCGTATAGGAAATCTATAACTCCCCACCTTCTTAATGCCGCTAAAGCACTTATCCCCAGATTCTGGAAACAAAAAAATATACCTACTCTACGCCAATGGCTAATGGAAGTTGATCGCATATATTATATGGAGGATCTCACCCTCTCCCTTAGAAATAAATCTGATTATGTTAGAAAAATATGGTCCTGCTGGTTTGCCTTTAAATACACATCTGCATTTGCGGAACTTATGTCAGACCCTAAGTAATCTGTCTTAGTAGGTTAACAGTGTATAACAGGAGTCCGGACCTGGGACAATCCCCCCCCCCTCCCTACCCTCTTCTCCCCACCCAACCCTACTATTTTTCCTCCACCCTTTCTACACTATTTTTCTGGTACTCAACTGTTATTATGTTTCAGATTTTTATTGGTACTCTGTCAATTTATAATCATAATGTGGCCAAGACACGAATATTCATATTATATTTGATAGGACAAATATTCTATTGACAACTTATTAAAAGTCTTGTACACTTTGTGTAACGCTAGTGGTTACAATATCCTTATAACTACTTGCTGTAATAAGACATAACATGCTTCCCCACTCATATACTTTTTCCTTGTACTGTTTGTAATACATTGTACCGTGTATTTCCAATTTTTATTCCTTAATAAAAACAATAATTAAACAAAAAAGAAACAAATCTGTGGATGTAATGACATAGTCATACGCCCAGCAGCTAAAGGGGGTGGTATAGTCATTCTTGATAAAAGAGACTATTTTGAAGAAATTAGCAGGCTTCTATCTGATCATGTCACCTATACACCCCTAGCCTCCAATCCTACAACAAAATTTAAAAAAGAGTTGAACCTTGATGAAGGGTTTAAGCAGGGTATTTTGAACAAAAAAGAAAAAGCCTTTCTGGTGCCTTCAGCTCCGAGGGTCCCAGTTATGTACTACCTGTCTAAGGTCCACAAGAATCTTTCCAAACCTCCGGGTTGCCCTAATATTAGTGGCATAGACTCAGTTACAGCAAGTATAGGTAGATATGTGGATTCTTTCCTTCAGCCCCTGGTATTAACAACTCCCTCATATATTAGATTTATATACAGATACATACAGATACATTTAGATACATATTTGAGGGACACAACGCAGGTCATCAATTTGCTGGATGAATGTGAGTGGAGTGAGGGTTTCATCTTAGCCACGGCTGACGTGGCCTCACTCTATACTGTCATCTCCCATCAGCAAGGTTTTGAAGCAGTAAGGTACTATCTGGAACAGGACCAGTCTTTACCTCAGTTAAAAAAAGATTGTTATGGCACAACTAAGTTTTGCCACACCCAATAATTATTTTTGGTTTGGGGGTGAATACTTTTTGCAGACCCGTGGTGTAGCTATGGGCACCAAGTTTGCACCCAGCCTGGCCAATTTATTTATGGCCAGGTGGGAACAAGAGGTTTAACAAATCGCCTAAAAGAGTTGGTTAGGAATGGGCATCTGACTACCAATACATACTTCAAGGAGACAGATCGCAATGCCTATATTCCGCTTTCCAGTTGTCATCATACATCGTGGCTAATTGCAGTACCTAAAGGCCAGCTCCAGCGCCTCAGGAGTAACTGCACTGGGATTTCAGACTATCATCAACAACCCTTAATTCTGAAACAACGTTTTCTGGATAAGGGATATCTTGCAGAAGTTATTGATGCTACCATTGGCAAAGTTACGAATATGGATAGATGTCTTATGCTAAGTGGAGATAGAGGACGTAATCGTGTACCTGACGACAAATTTGGATGGTCCATGATTACAGGCTATTCTAACCAGCATTTCGCTGTCAAAAAAAAATTCATAAAGCATTGGAACGTACTTAAAAATGACAAAGTACTTGGGCCTATTATTCCAGATCATCCTGTAATAATTTACAGGGGTGCCCCTTCTTCAAGACACAACATTGCTCCCAATGTTGTTGACCCCCCCAAGACTATTTCCTTCTTTCAATCAATGAAAGGGTTTTTCCCTTGTCACAAATGTAATATTTGCCAGATGAACTCTTTTAGAGGTCGCAAATGCGAAACTTTCGAATCTACAGTGATGAATAGGACATACAATATTGAGTCTTTTATTACCTGCTCAACTATATATGTAGTCTACCTCATCCAATGTCCTTGTTCTAAATAATACATTGGACGCACAAAATGAGAGCTCCATGTACGGTTGGCCGAACATGTAGGATATTAGGCAAGGTTTCCCCAAGCATAATCTTTCAAGACATTATGCCAAACATCATAATAAAATATTAAAGGGACTCTTTTCTTGGCTCTGGATAAGATACAACCTCATTGGAGAGGCACCAATATGGTCAGATCCATTTCTAGACTTGAAACTAGATGGGTATTTGACATGAGATCTTATGTGACCTTTGGTTTAAATGTAGATTGGGAGGTCCATTCTTTTATTGATAACTCTTAGGTTTCTTTACATAAATGGTTTTGGCTTTATTACCAGGTTTTACATTTTTACTTTTTTTTTTTTTCAATAGATTTTATTGAAAGAGGAAGCGTTACAAAGTATACAACAGTGGTTATATAAGTTTTCTTAAACAAATGAAACAATATGTAAAAACCAGTAATCTAGGCACTTACAAATATGACTAGGAGCGAAAAAACAAGGATAAGGCACAACAGGTGTCTCAAATGCATTTATAATGTCGAGGTATGGATGGATCAACACGGAGGGTCCCTAGAAAGGTACTGTTAGTAACCAAAAGGGGGTAGGAGAGGAAGGGGGGAGGGAGAGAAGAAGGAAAAAAAAGGGGGGTGGGTAGGATGATGGGGGGCGGGAGCAAACACCAATAAGTTGTCCACAAATAGAAGGAGATAAATCAATGAATAAGAAGCCATCTAGGGCTTGGGCATCAATATGTATTGAGTACCCTTGTGGGAAGCGGAGTTTGTTGAAGTAGATGGAGGTGAGAGAGGGTGGACATGCTGGATAGCAGGTAGAGTATCTAGTTCCACACGTGTGGGGTCAAAGCCAGTATTGTCATCTTCCCCAGGAGTGGTAGTAATGAGAGACTCAAATTAGGAGAATGAGAACTTTTCAAAAGTGTGCAATTCTTCTTGAGACAGGGTCGGTTGCATGTAAGCCCACCATCTGGAAAAGAAAGGTGTATTGGGGTTTACTTGCTTGAAATCTGTATTAAGTTTGTCCTTGTGAAGCAAGTTTAGGAGCTCCTGTTTGAGTTGCAAAATCTGTGGGCAATGAGATGAAGTCCAGTTTTTAGAATTAGTCTTCTGGCTAGTAGGAGACAGATCAAGGCCCAGTCATTGTAGGAAGGGTGGGTGATTGGGGACCACGGTAGCAGTTGGTCATCCCAGTATCCAAAGATGAGAAGTAAGGGGTCTTTAGGTAATTTTAGCAGTGTTATATCGAAGATGTAGGAGATAACTTGATTTCAGAATGTGGAGATAGAGGGGCATGCCCAAAATCGGTGAGAAACAGATGGTTTTGGCTGGCGACACATGGGGCAGCTGGCTGCATCCTGGACCTTCTTATCTGAGAGGAAGGGTATGTAAGCACGGTGCATAATCTTGAGATGTGTTTCTCTCCAAACCTCGAGGGTCAGCTGGTGGGCTTTTTTGTAACCTTGAATCTTTTCCTCTAAGTCTGCTTTCTTCTCTGCATGAGCCTCTCATGAAGCTGACGCATTGCGTGTAGTGGAAAGCATGGGATTGAGGAAGGGAGAATGATTCTGCAATGACAGAGAAGATATGAGGATGTCCTGTTTCCATGTTGCATAGGGTGGAGAATTTTGTGAGGCCTTTTTGCTGCTAGGTAGAGAAGGGTTTGTATTCTATTCCCGGTGGGAAGCCAGGGTTTCCTTGAATCGAGAGATGCCTGGACATAAAGGGCGATAGCTTTAGTGCTTTTCTGACTTCCCTCCAAGCTATGGCTATGTCTCTGAAGAGAAGATTATGTTGTAGGGGTAGGGGAGTAGATTTCCATCTGCAATAAAGTAGGGCCACCAAGGAGTAGGGGTGGGCCATTGAAGATTCCATAGAGTAATTGGAATAACGAGAAAGTTGCGATATCCAGTCCAGACCTATCCTCAATATGCAAGAAAGATCGTAGGCTCTGATATTTGGGAGACTAATCCCCTCTTTGCACCTGGGAAGATACAGTTTTGCAAAGGCTATGCATGGTCTTTTGTTTTGCCATATTAATTTAGAGATGGCTTTGTTTAGAATTGAGGTATCTTTGTGTTTTAAAAGCAATAGGATTGTTTGGAGTGGGTATAGTAGTCAAGCAAAACTGACCATTTTTACAAGGTGGCATCTTCCCAGAAGCGAAAGAGGCAGATCCATCCAGTTACCTAGGGATGAGCCGAACACCCCTCTGTTTGGTTCGCACCAGAATATGCGTTAAGGTCTATGGGACATGAACATGAATAATCAAAAGTGCTAATTTTAAAGGCTTATATGCAAGTTATTTTTATAAAAAGTGTTTGGGGACCCGGGTCCTGCCCCAGGGGACATGGATCAATGCAAAAAAAACTTTTAAAAACGGCCGTTTTTTCAGGAGCAGTGATTTTAATAATGCTTAAAGTCCAACAATAAAAGTGTAATATCCCTTTAAATTTCGTAGCTGGGGGGTGTCTATAGTATGCCTGTAAAGGGGTGCATGTTTCCCATGTTTAGAACAGTCTGCCAGCAAAATTACATTTTAAAGGAAAAAAGCCATTTAAAACTACTCGCGGCTATTAATGCATTGCCGGTCCGACAATACACATAGAAGTTCATTGATAAAAACGGCATGGGAATTCCCCACAGGGGAACCCTGAACCAAAAAAAAAAATGACATGGGGGTCCCCCTAAATTCCATACCAGACCCTTCAGGTCTGGTATGGATTTTAAGGGGAACCACGCGCCAAAAAAAAAAAACGGCGTGGGGTCCCCCCAAAGATCCATACCAGACCCTTATCCGAGCATGCAATCTGGCAGGCCGCAGGAAAAGAGGGGGGACAAAAGAGCGCCCCCCCTCTTGAACCGTACCAGGTCACATGCCCTCAACATTGGGAGGGTGCTTTGGGGTAGCCCCCCAAAACACCTTGTCCCCATGTTGATGAGGACAAGGGCCTCATCCCCACAACCCTGACCGGTGGTTGTGGGGGTCTGCGGGTGGGGGGCTTATCGGAATATGGAAGCCCCCTTTAACAAGGAGACCCCCATATCCCGCCCCCCCCGTGTGAAATGGTAAGGGGGTACAAAAGTACCCCTGCCATTTCACTAAAAAACTGTCAAAAATGTTAAAAATGACAAGAGACAGTTTTTGACAATTCCTTTATTTAAATTCTTCTTCTTTCTTCTATCTTCCTTCATCTTCTTCTTCTGGTTCTTCTGGCTCTTCTGGTTCTTCCTCCGGCGTTCTCATCCAGCACCTCCTTCGCGGCGTCTTCTATCTTCTTCTCCTCAGGCTGCTCCGCACCCATGGCATGGGGGGAGGCTCCCGCTCTTCTCTTCATCTTCTTCTCTTCTTCATCTTCTTCTTCATCTTCTTCTCTGCTTCATCTTCTTCTCCGGGCTGCTCCGCATCCATGCTGGCATGGAGGGAGGCTCCCGCTGTGTGACGGTGTCTCCTCGTCTGACAAGTCTTAAATAACGGGGGGTGGGGGCACCCGGTGACCCCGCCCCCTCTGACGCACGGTGACTTGACGAGACTTCCCTGTGACGTCACGGGGAATGCCACAGGGAGGTCCCGTCATGTCCCGTGTGTCAGAGGGGGGCGGGGTCACTGGGTGGCCCTGCCCCCCGTTATTTAAGAACCGTCAGATGAGGAGACGCGTCACACACGGGAGCCTCCCTCCATGCCAGCATGGATGTGGAGCGGCCCGGAGAAGAAGATGAAGAAGAGAAGAAAAGAAGAAGATGAAGAAGAGAAGAAGATGAAGAGAAGAGTGGGAGCCTCCCCCCCATGCCATGGGTGTGGAGCGGCCCGAGGAGAAGAAGATAGAAGACGCTGCGGAGGAGATGCTGGACGAGAACGCCGGAGGAAGAACCAGAAGAGCCAGAAGAAGAAGAAGATGAAGGAAGATAGAAGAAAGAAGAAGCATTTAAATAAAGGAATTGTCAAAAACTGTCTCTTGTCATTTTTAACATTTTTGACAGTTTTTTAGTGAAATGGTAGGGGTACTTTTGTACCCCCTTACCATTTCACACGGGGGGGCGGGATCTGGGGGTCCCCTTGTTAAAGGGGGCTTCCAGATTCCGATAAGCCCCCCACCCGCAGACCCCCACAACCACCGGCCAGGGTTGTGGGGATGAGGCCCTTGTTCTCATCAACATGGGGACAAGGTGTTTTGGGGGGCTACCCCATTGCACCCTCCCAATGTTGAGGGCATGTGGCCTGGTAAGGTTCAGGGGGGGGCGCTCCTGCAGCCTGCCAGGTTGCGTGCTCAGATAAGGGTCTGGTATGGAATTTAGGGGGACCCCCACGTCATTTTTTAAAAAATATTGGCCGGGGTTCCCCTTAATATCCATACCAGACCTGAAGGATCTGGTATGGAATTTAGGGGGACCCCCACGTCATTTTTTTTTTTAAATTTTGGCCGGGGTTCCTCTTAATATCCATACCAGACCTGAAGGGCCTGGTATGGAATTTAGGAGGACCCCCATGTCATTTTTTTTTGTGGGGAATTCCCATGCCGTTTTTATCAATGAACTTCTATGTGTATTGTCGGACCGGAAATGCATTAATAGCTGCGAGTAGTTTTAAATGGCTTTTTTCCTTCGAAATGTCATTTTGCTGTCAGACTGTTCTAAACACGGGAAACATGCGCCCCTTTACAGGCATACTATAGACACCCCCAGGTATTAAATTTAAAGGGATATTACACTTTTATTGTTTGACTTTAAGCATTATTAAAATCACTGCTCCTGAAAAAACGGACGTTTTTAAAACTTTTTTTGCATTGATCCATGTCCCCTAGGGCAGGACCCAGGTCCCCAAACACTTTTTATGACAATAACTTGCATATAAGCCTTTAAAATTAGCACTTTTGATTTCTCCCATAGACTTTTAAAGGGTGTTCTGCGGCATTCTGTGCCACGAACACCCCAAATTGTTCGCTGTTCGGCGAACTTGCGAACAGCCAATGTTCGAGTCGAACATGTGTTCGACTCGAACTCGAAGCTCATCCCTAATCATGGATATCTGCCTCTGAGATCATTGGAATAAGATTATCAGTACAAAACAGGTAGTTGATTCTAGTGAAGATATTGTGAGGGTTGGATGAAAAAGGTGTAGTCTCTATGCGCTGGGTGGTAGAGTCACCAGATGTCATGTAAGTGAAGAGAGTCCATTGTGGATGCGAAGTGTGAAGGCTCAGAGGTTGTGGGTGGTGGTCGTAATCATTTGGAGGGGGATCTATCCTCTATCGGGTGCATGGTAGTGTTAAAGTCTCCCCCAACTATATGAGGTAGGTGCGGGTCGCGTAGCAGCCAGGTGGTCAGTTCACTGAGAAATTACCAGTTCTCTGTTTCCCAATTTCATATGTATGGAGATGAAGTGGCCCTGGTTATCGGTGTCCACGGATAACACCTCGCAGGGGAGGTTTTTGTGGATCAGAATGATAACCCCTGCTTTATGATTGCGTGAGCTTGAGCCCAGGACAGTGCCCGCCCAGAGCTTTCTCATGCGGTGGAAGTCAGGGGGAGTAAGGTGAGTTTCCTGGAGTAGGGTGATATCGGATTTCAGTCCGATATGATGGAGTATTTTGAGTCTCTTGAAGGGGGACCTAAGCCCTTTCACATTCCAAGAGGTAACTTTCATGTGGGAGAAGTCGTGCGTGTGGTATGGGAAAGTGTACTGTTTACATCAAATGGAGGCCTGAGGAGATGGATTGACCTGTCAGTGTGTGTCAAGGTGGACTGGCTTTTGGGTAAGGGTGATGTCTGCGCATCTGGTGTTTGATAGGTGCCACTGAGAAAAGGGACAGGGAGAAGGGGAAAACAGGGAAGGTGGGGGCGGGTAACAAAACCAATACAAAACAGTGGAGGAACTCCACTTTTTTCCGCATAGAGTCCCTGGGTGAACCAGCTCTCCTTAATGATCCAGTCGTCAAGGTGGGTAGGCGCCCTTTGTGGTTCAGTGGCATTTGCAGCTGTGGTGGTGCTGAGCCAGGAGGAGGGTAGAAACAGTGAGGCTATAGGAGGTGATACAGAATAACAGTAAGGAGGTGCAGAGAAATACAATAAAAGGACAGTCAGTTGAGTACGATTCAAATACCTAAGTAGTTTGTAAAAGTAGTCTAAGGAATCATGGAACAGGCATAGTTTGTGCCCCTAAGGATGGCGTGATGGGTGCTGAGACTACACGTCAGCATGGGGTGTTGCGGTGAGCAGGTCCAGACAACCTGAAGCGGTTTAGGGAGTCCTTCCTCTGGCTTCGCTGGTCCAGAGGGCGATGCTTTGGAGTGGCTCTGAGCTGGGAGTCAGAGTGTGGGTCAGCTCGCAGTGAGCGCAGGAAGGATTCCACCTCAGAGGAGTCCTGGAAGGATAGCTGGTCCCCATTGGGGGCTTTGAGGAGGAGAGTTGCGAAAAAGGCCAAAGTGAATTTCATTTGTTGCTGCTGTCGTTCCGAACAGATGTTTTGGAATGCTTTCCTCTTTTTTTTGAGACCTCCAGAGAATAGTCTGTGAAGATCAGGATTTTGATGCCATTGATTTAAAGAGATCTGGTTTGCCTGAACTTTTGCAGGATGGTCGCATAGTTAAGGTATTTCATGATGATCGGGCGAGGAGATTTGCGGTCAGGGGCGAAGGACCCCATGCGATGGGCCGGCTTGACTGTGCAGGGGCCAGGGAGGCCTAGCACCTCTGGGATGCGTTTGGCACAGAATTCCGCAATGGCTGACGACTGTAGAGATTCTGGAACCCCCACGAATCTCAGATTGCTCCTTCTGAACCTGTTCTCTAGGTCATCCAGCTTTTGGAGTATTTACTGATTTGTCTTGTCCTGTGCTTGTGTGGCGGCTTGCGCCTGGTATACTTCTTCCTCCAAACTTGAAAGGCGGTGCTCCACCTCAGGAAATCTATTGGAGTGTTCCCTTAATTGTGCCTTGATTTGCCTCATCGTCGCATCCACCGCCTTTTCCACTGAGGCGGTTATCATGGGGGATAGGAGTGCTGCTACAGCTTGGGCGATACAGTTAGTGTTTTTGTCCCCCAGGCATGGTGAGGAGGCAGCAGGATGCGGGGAGAGAGGGATCTGGAGTGCGGAGGGGGGTGTTGTGTGAGTGCTCACCTCCATGGCTGACTCGTCCACTGCGTTGTCCAGGGAGGCTGAGACCGGGGCCTCAAATTGTGTATGGGCAGGGTGTATCGTTGCGGCCGTGAGTGAGCGTGGGCCTGTTTTCTCCACAAAATGATCCATGAGAGAGTGGAGGGTCCCCAAGGAGGTTGCTGGCAGCTGGGGGAGGAGAGTTAGGTTGTTATTTTCGTTATTTTCTTCCCCCAATGTGGATCGTGCTGTCCGTGCAGGCCAAGACCAGGGTCTCAATTTGTGCCTATAGCGGGAGGGGTGTAGCGGCCGTGCGTGGTCACGGGCCGGTGTAAGGGCAGATAACGGACCATTGGGGGGTGGGGGGGCATCCGGTGAGGCTGTAGGAGGCGGGAGGGAGTCGTGTCTCTTGATACAGGCCGTATTGAGGAGCAGGACCTTCCATAAGGGCCGAAGCCGGGGTCTCGATTTGTGGCCTGGCCGGAGGTAAATTTGAGGCCGCACGCGAACTCGCGTTGGTGGTGTAGAACCGCTCGTTCAATAGCGGAGGGGCGCCCGAGGCATCTGCCGGCGGTAGAAGGTGTCGGCCAGGTATTTTTAGGCTGTTCTGTGGATTGTGCTCCGGGAGCTGAGGGAGACGAGGAGCAGGACCTTCCATGAGGGCCGAAGCCGGGGCCTCGATTTGTGGCCTGGCCGGAGGTAAAGTTGAGGCCGCACGCAAACCCGCGTTGGTGGTGTAGAACCGCTCGTTCAATAGCGGAGGGGCGTCCGAGGCAGCTGCTGGCGGTAGAAGGGGTCGGGCAGGTATTTTTAGGCTGTTCTGTGGATTGTGCTGTGGGATCTGAGGGAGACACAGCTTTTCCATGCAGCACCGGAACCAGAAGTACATTTTTACTTTTTTAATTGTTAATTTTAGTATTAATATATATATGTTTTTAGTTCCAGAAAAATATATATTTTTTTATATACTTATATTGTATTTGGTACTTATGCATTACATTATTAATGGCGTTACTCAAAAGGCCTTTACCAGCTGTGTCTTCTGGTTACTTCCCTCACTTTTTTTTGCCATCTTATATAAATATTCACATTTATATTTTTCTTCCTGTATTTAGTTTTTTTTGATTTTGATCAAGTTTTGGGTATCAAATCGGACACTTAACATATTTACGTCTAATTGTGGACTTACTGCACTGTATTAAGTGGGGATGCTCACACGCCTAGCTTTTGTATGATAGGGTGTGGATACCCCTGGACACATTTGCACGCTCATGCTATATAGTCCTACATGTTATTATTTATTTATACATAATTCTACTTTTTATTTCCATGTTTAATATTCAATCACAGCTAATTGGAATTAGTATGTATTTAATTTTATACCACGCACTCACCCTTTAGATTGGAGATTTGTACGCCTTCTAAGGACTGACATTTACTCTACTATTCACATACTACACCCCCTTGTGGGGGCACGCCCATTGTCGATCTGGTGTAAGGAGTTCAGTATATTATTTATACTGCTTCCTGATTAACCACTTAGCACCATATAGGGTAGCGCCCAGGGGTGGACTGATAACTCATGGGGCCCCCGGGCAATAGGAGATTATGGGGCCGCCGGGCAATAGAAGATTATGGGGCCCACAGGCAATCAGAGATTATGGGGCCACACAGTATACACACACTTAGTATACAATCACACAGTATACACATACATGTACACACAGTATACACAGACAGATGTAAAAAAACACAGATTTATACATACTGTCCCTGGTTTTACTGAGGCTGGCAACCCTGATGGGGCCCCCTAGTGGCCCAGGGCCCTCGGGCAGTGCCCGAGTGGCTCAATGGTCAGTTCGCCCCTGGTAGCGCCAATCACCCCATTTTCTATACATACTTTGTAAGTGTGATTCCTCTTTTTATTAAACATTTTCCTTATAAAAACGTACTGCACTATGGAAAGTTTTCTTTTCTCTGTTCCCGACTACCATTAGAAATTTGCGGCTGTTCCAGAAATTGCTTGGGTCTTGGGGAGACCACTTTCCCTATGCTGCCTGAGACTGCTGTTTAGCAGTGATTGCCATCTGGTAAGCAAGCCATCCTTTAAATCACCTGGTTGTGGAAATTGCACGTTGTTTCTTCCCTGCAATATCTCATCTTTCTACATGGATTGGTGTTTTTTCTTCCCTTACCAGTGTATGGACTTAATGATTAATGGGACTCTGCCTTAGTTTTCACTTTTCATAGGTCATTTATTTTTCACTAAATATACGGTCACTAGTTATATATTTTTTGATCTTTTACCACATATGGATTGCTATAATATTGGAATTTTGCTTCAGCTATAGTTTTTTTATTCTCTCACTAGCATATGTTTACGTGTATAATTTTTTTTTTCACGGAAAGATTAGTTTTCACGTAACGTTTGTGATATTCATTTGTATTAGCGCTGCATCTATTTTGGATTGTTGTTATTTTAGTTTGGTACTAGACTTTAAGGTGCTGGCAGCTTTTTCTTGATTCAATCACTATTCTGCATCACATATTCATTTTCTACCACAGCTCCAGCCTTCGGGCTTTCTCTTTATTCTAATGGTCTAGCTATCACCTGACTGAGTTCCTTAAGGACCCTCGACTGTAAGCCATCTGGTCCTGGTGACTTATTTATGTTAAGTTTTTCAAGTCTATTTCTGATACTGTCTTCTGTTAGCCATGAGGGTGCATTCTGTGATATTTTATTAATATTAGTAGAAGAATGCATTTAAAACCTTTGCCTTCTCTTTGTCTTTTGTAACCAAATTCCCTTTATCATCCTTTTGTTGGGCTGATATGTTCTGGCCTCACTTTCTTACTGTTTATATATTTAAAGATTTTTTTTTTTTTTACTCTTCTCTGCCATGTGCCTTTTGTGGACTATTTTAGCTGCCCTAATTGCGCTCTAATGCCCTGTACACACGATCGGACGTTGATCGGACATTCCGACAACAAAATCCATGGATTTTTTCCGACGGATGTTGGCTCAAAGTTGTTTTGCGTACACACGGTCGCACAAAGTTGTCGGAATTTCCGATCGCCAAGAATGCAGCGACGTACACCACGTATGACGAGACTAGAAAAGGCCAGTTCAGAACCAATCGCGGCACCCTTTGAGCTCCTTTTGCTAATCTCGTGTTAGTAAAAGTTTGGTGAGAGACGATTTGCGCTTTTTCAGACTCGTGGTTTTCAGATCGTTTTCTGCTGTTCAGTTTGTGCTTGTGGGTTTGTATCTGCTCTTCAGTGGGTGCAGTCAGTTTGTATTGTACTATTCAGTGGGATCTTGTCCATTCGTTACTGTTTTTCAGGTCGCTCTTCACAGGCCTTGCTGTTCTTCAGTGCGTTCTGTTACTTCGTTCTGAGCAGCCAACCGTTTTCTAAGCCATGTTGCGTATACGTACTCCTCGTAGAGTTCGTGCTGTGCAGGGGCTTGGTGTTGGGGTCCTTACCTTGACACAAGTCCAGTCCATGAACAGGGTGGGGAGGAGTTCATGGACCAAGAATCGGTTGCTTCAGCGTGACCAGTTCTGTCATATGCCTTAGCTCCGTGAGATCCGTGAGAATAATCCTGATGATTTCAGGAACTTTCTCCGGATGACGGACCCCGTATTTCACCGTTTGTTGGCTTTGCTGGCACCTTATATTAGCAGGCAGGACACCTGCATGAGGCAAGCCATCACTCCGGAGCAGAGGCTAGTCGCCACCCTGCGGTACTTGGCGATGGGGAGAAGCCTGCAGGACTTAAAGTTCTCGACAGGCATCTCCCCCCAGGCTCTGGGGATCATTATCCCAGAGACCTGTTCTGCCATCATCCAGGTCCTGCAGAAGGAGTATATGAAGGTAAGATTTTTATCCTTTAATATCACATTTTAGTGTATTAATGTTTGCTAATATATTGTATTTCTTTCTTCATTCCCTAATGACCATAATTGTAATATGCTGTGAATATCCCCTTTGTCCTCATGCATGCTGGATTTTTATGTAATTATTTTTTTGTCCTTCATACTTATTTGCCTTCACTTACCTCCCCAGCATGGTCTCCTGGCCCTATATTCACCTCATGTAGTCATTTAACAATGTATTTTATCAGCTCCATAGTAGTGCTTTACCCCAAACACCCCCTAAAATGTTTTTAAATGTGATTTGTGCTTTAAATTCAGGCAGAGTGCCAGAGGCTTTTTTTGGGGGGTCCCCAAATCATTTTTAACCCTCCCTCCCCCCAACTGCTAAGCCAGCTGATAACAATTCTCTATCTATCCTCAATCATCTATCTGCTGACTTTGCCAAACCCATACACACTATACCCACCTCTTTTGTGATCAGATGTATGGATGAATTCCCCAAAGCATGTAGTGCAAGGGGCTGCCTGAATACTTTCAAATGGTACTGTTTCAAGTTTCTGTATACTATTATTATCTTGATAGGTAATAGCAGAATGTCCAAATGTGCTCAAATGTGTACAATGTGTATTTATATCTTTGTATTATGACACTTCTTACCTGTCCAGTGGGCTGCCAATAGTGTAACTAAGTAGGGGCTGTTCAAAGTAATACCCGTTATTTAGCCATTCATCTCTCAATGAAGTGGAGAGGGTTACCTGTCCAAGAGTTCCCCCCTATAATGTTAGAAATGGCCCATAGGGGTGAGAGATCTGATAGGTGTACCTTATACTTTGGTCTTTAAAAACTCCCTCAAATAATTGTTATCTTGATGTTGGGCAAGAATGTTTGTGTCTAATCTGCTTTCCCTGTTTATGTGCAAAATGACTAATTTTTTTTTTGTTTGACTCCACAGTTTCCTTCCATGCCACAGGAATGGCAGACTGTGGCCTCCCCCTTTGCCCAGTGGTGGGACTTTCCTAACTGCGTTCACATCGTCCCACCACCCAACTCGGGGTCGTACTATTATAATTATAAGGGGTTCAATAGTATTGTGATGTTGGCGGTGGTGTCGGTTACGTATGATTTCCTGTATGTCGACGTGGGGAAGAATGGCCGGATGTCCGATGGTGGAGTCATCGCCCAGACGGAGTTCTACAGGCATCTCCAGAATGGCAACTTGGACTTGCCACCTCCAGAAGACAATGTGGAAGGACTCCTATTCGTCTTCGTTGCGGATGAAGCGTTTGCGCTAAAAGGGCCATCTTATGCGGCCATTCCCGATGAGGACCCTCACCCCGAACCAGAGGGTTTTTAATTACCGGCTGGTCATAGCCAGAAGAGTGGTGGAGAACACATTTGGAATCATGGCCAGCCAGTTCCGCCTATTTCTTACACCCATACATATGGCGGAGTATAAATTGAATCATATAATCCTGGCGTGCTATGTTCTACACAACTTTTTACGGCAACATTCTGCCAACTATGCTGGCTCAGTTGGGCTTGAGGCCGGAATTCAAAATGAAACAACCCTGATGGTGCTTGAAAGTGGCCGTCCTGGCTTGCCCCCCCCTGAGTGCCCGTGAAGTCCGGCTAAGATACCTTGAATTCTTTGCGGGTAGGGGGGCTAGCAATATGCCAGACAATGTCTGAAACCTTTTTCTAATAAAAAAAATAACTACTCAAATCTTTGGTGACATTTACTGCTTGTGTTTGTTTTAGCTGACCCTGACAGAAATGTGATGAGTCCTGGAAATGGCGTGATTGTGTAACATTACAAAGCACTGTTGGGTGTTATTTACTAAAGGCAAAGACACTTTGCACTACAAGTGCACTTGAAACTGCACTTGTAGTGCAAAGTGGATTTGACCTTAGGAAATAACACCCATTGTCGCAGAAAACTCCACTTAGAGCACCACAAAAGTGTTGGAGCGTTGAAACAATAATCCACACATTCTTGATTATCAATCTTTTTAATACCAGCACAATCACATGTGCATTTAGAAAAGGTTTTTAAAACAAAACAACATGTTTGTTGTATAACAATTTTTGGGGTCACATTAGAAAAAGTAGAAATGTCCAATTAAGATAAAACAGGCATGTTTAAAACCAACAAGAAAGACACAAATCTTGAACTTACAAAGTTCACATTTGGTAGAACTTGAAGGCAATATCAGACATGAGTATGTACAAACTGTGTTTGATATTGCGTTCAGATGGGGTGAAGTCACCCCAGGAAAAGCCACATTTTGAAGATGCACACAAATTTACGAATGTCAACATGTGCTACCTGCCATCACAGGGGGATCAAGGAACGTGTTTTGGGGGTGCAACCCCTTCCTCACAGCTACTTTATTATTGAGGAAGGGGTTGCACCCACAAAACGCCTACATTGATCTCCCATGATGGCAGATAGCACATGTTGGCACACTGTGTGCATCTTTAAAATTTGGCTTTTCTCAAATTTGTCAAAAAATTTCAATAATTTTTAGCACACAAAAAAACAAAGGAACTTGGAGGGGTTTTAAACTCTCCCTAAAACATCAATAATGTTCTTCATTTTTTGTTGAACATCATTGATGTTTTTCTGGATGTTTTCAAAGTCCCTATTACACCCCATGATCTCCCCGATCAGGATCTGTGCACTTTCCAATGTGAAAGGATCTGGATCCACAACATCATGATCACCTAAAAAGATAGAAACCAAAAAACACCATGTATTATAAATATGTCGGCATCCATCTCTTACCTGAGCCTGTGGTCGCAGACACTCACCTGTTGTGGTGCCAATTTCCACCACGTCTTCCTCCTCCTGCTCTGCTTAGCTTGGGTGGATTTCCCCTTCTTCCAGAGGTGGGGGGTCTCTGGTCTCCTCAGATGAGGGGTGTCCTCCAAGTCTTTTATCCCCTATGTAAAAAAAAATAGGTATACTTAGCACACAGATATTTGATGGCAGAACTATAAATATGAAACATTGCTTGGAAATGGGGTACAATTGTCTGTTTTGGCAGAGTTCCAAGATGTTGCATTTTTCTTGTCCTTTGTCAAGCTTCAATACTTTACCTGTTTTGTACAAGCTTCACAGATGGAGACACCCCTATAGTATACACTGGAGCACCTGTGTGGGCCCCCTAATAAAAAGGGTGTTCTTGTGTCCCACACTAGTGCTCCAGCGTCCAGATGTGTAAACAGCTGCTGAGTGGCCTCTCCTTACACAGAATCTAGTTTGCATTTCATTCTAGTAACAAACCCATCTACACAACCAAATTATTTTCAGACAAGTAGGCCCAAAAAAATGTGGGCAAATGCATATGGCCAAAACAATGGTGTTTTCTAGGCCGAACGATAAATGTTTGATACGAACGAATAATGTGCCCATGAACATGAAAGTTGACATTTTAAACTGGATAACCGTTAAGAAAAGCACATGGAGCAGCACGAACGTAATAAAAATAAAAAGAATAGGAACACAGCACAACTACTTACTTTTTTGCAGCACTCTCCGGATCTTTCTGTACTGCTCGTGCTCTCTTAATTTGAGGTCCGACCACCGTTTCCTGAGCTGATTCTTTGATCGTCGTACCCCGAAATTCTGGTGCAGACTCTTGACCACTTTCACCATGATCTTGCCCTTTCTGACATTGGGGTTGGGGTAAGGTCCATACTTCCCGTCATAGTCGGCCTTCAAGATGTCAATCATCTCCAACATCTCCCCAAAGGACATATTTGATGCCTTAAATCGTCTCCTTCTAGATCGGGACGTTTCTGTCTCCGTGCTTTCCTCCTCCTCGTTGGTGTAATTATCTGACACCTGCTGTGTCTCCGTCATGTGCTCTTCCCCACTGCGACGAACGAGAAGGGGCGGGGAATAGACTAGAAAGAACGTCAGGGGTGGGCGGAGTTTCACGCATGCGCAGTGTCTATAAAGCGTAACACGCGTGCTTAGTACGTACGATCTGTGAGAGGAGGAAGGAGTAACTAAGGCGCCGATCGTGATTGCGAAGGTAAGATTTGACATTGGGCCTATACTGCTCCTAGATTGAGGCCTGTATTTGCACAAGTTTAGAAGACTTTAGGCTGACATTAGGGTTTGTCTTGTGTTGTGTCTTGCAGTGAAAATGGATATCTTGAAAGGTAAGGACTTTATGCCAATCTTCATTGATATGTTCAGGGCGCTGCCCTGTCTGTGGCAGATAAACCACCCTGAATATAAGAACCAAACAAAGAAATCACCTATCTGAAGATCCTAATTGGTGGCCTGAGGAGCACTTATCTAAGGGAGCACAATAAGGTCCAGGATTCCCAGAGATCAGGAGCTGCAGATGACATTTATGTCCCCAGGCTGTGGTACTATGACAGACTGCATTTTCTGGCAGGTCAGACTGAACCCAGGCCAGCACTCTCCAATCTTCCTTCCACACTTCCTTCCCCCCCAGCTGAGGCTTCTAACGCCCAACCTGGGCCTTCCAGGCAGCAACATGTGGAGGAGCCCAGCTTGAGCCAGGTATAGCATTCCTCTAAATCTTCATGGTTGTCCAATCAGTGATGTTAACTAGATGTTAGTTTGGAGTACTAATTTCTGATTGTGATTGATGATGCAAAAACTAAAACCATGTCCCTTTTTCATACACAGGGAAGTCTCAGCCAGGAGGTGGCCGGGCCAAGCAGGCTACCTGATATCCAGGTCCCTCCCCTACACCTTCAAAGACAAAGTGGCAGGAAGAGGAGTAACCTGGAGGAGGCTGCCATAGGCCTATTTTGGAAGGCTACAGAGGCCCTGAGAACCCCCCACAGTGTGGAGGAGGACTTTGCTGGCATAACTGCCTGCAAAATGATGCAGATGGAGGAGGGCCAACGACTCCTGTGTGAGTCCTTAATTTTGGAAGCTCTAAATAAGGGGTTGAGGGGCCAAATAACATGTGCAACCCACATTTGTGACCTCACACATAGTCCTCCTCCTCCTCCTCCAGGTCCTCCTCCTCCTCTTCCTCCAGGTCCTACTCCTCCTCCTCCTCCAGGTCCTACTCCTCCTCCTGCCATATCTCCAACACCAGAGCCACAGCCGGGAAGGAAGCATGGAAGGAAGACCAGAGAGTGATGGCCCTGTGCTCAGTCTGGACTGGCAAAATATGCAGTGTCTTGTAGTACCACAGCCTGGGGACACAGATGTCATCTGCTGCTTTCATGATCTCTGGGACCTCTGGACCAGACTGCACTCCCTTAGATATGGACTCCTCAGGCCACCAATTTTGCTGGAAAAGAATTGATGTGTGCCCTGGGGGTCAAAGGCTTCGCCAATTTCTGCTGTTTCTCCAGCGTGGCCTCCCTCTTTGTTTGGTTCTGAGCCCTTAATAAAGGATTTTTTGTTTCAATTATATTCGCCTATGTGTGATGTGAAATTAATAAGGGACACCAACACCAAGCAACCTCCTTGAGATTAAATAATACAAGATATCAATGGTATTGTGGTAACTTGACACACAAAACACACACAAAAATATTATGGAGTAATACCCAAAAAAAATCAGCCTTGAAAAAACAAAAAACAAAAATAAAACAACCAAAAACAAAATTTGGTCAGATGTGACAAATCAAAATATATTGAGGGAATCACGATAAATAATAAAGAAAGAAGTTTGTGAGAAGTCTGTGTGAATATGAGCAGCAAAACTACTTCATTCTTCTCACATTATTAAGAAGAAGAGAGTGCACTGTATTAAACAATTTAAAACATTGTAGCGTGACGAAAGTGCTCTATCCGTTCTGAACGCTAATTTTACCAGACCGAGCTGTTCTGTTGCGGAATTTCTTCTGAGCATGCGTGGCACTTTGTGCGTAGGAATTGTCCACACACGGTCAGAATTGACGCGATCGGATTTTGTTGTCGGAAAATTTTATAGCCTGCTCTCAAACTTTGTGTGTCGGAAAATCCGATGGAAAATGTCCGATGGAGCCCACACACGGTCGGAATTTCCGACAACACGCTCCGATCGCACATTTTCCGTCGGAAAATCCGACCGTGTGTACGGGGCATAACACTTCTTATTGCATTCTTTGTATTGTTGGAAGGCTGACAATGACCCATCAGCCTTGTATTTTTCAAAGGCCTTTTATTTTGCTTTCATATGCATTTTTATGTTAGAGTTTAGTCACCCAGGATTAAGTTTAGCTCTTTTAAACTGATTTCCCGTTGGAATGCACTGGCCAATACCTTTATTTAGTATGCTCTTAAAGTACTCCCATTTTTCCTCCATATTTTTTGTTCCCAGGATTTTATCCCATTTAATATCGTCTAGCAAAGAGCTCTGTTTAGGAAGTTGCCTCTTTTGAAATTCAGTGTCCTTGTATTACCCTTGTGCTTTTTATTTCTGTGATTTATACTGAAACAAATTGACCTGTGGTCACTGTTTCATAAGTTGCCCCGTATTTCCACATCTGCGATCAGGTCTGTATTGTTTGTAATCAGTAGGTCTAGTAGTGCATTATCTCTTGTTGGTGCGTTCACCAACTAACCCATGAAATTATCCTACATGACATTCAGGAAATGGCAAGCCTTAGATGACTGTGCGGTTCCTTGTGCCCAGTCTATATCTGGATAATTAAAATCCCCCATTATAATAACATTTCCCAGCCTTGCCGCCATTCCAAACTGTGATAGGAGGTCCGCCTCCCCCTCCTCCCTCAGGTTAGGGGGCCTGTAGCATACCCCCACTATTACTTTCCCATTATTTTTCTCCCTTTGGAGCTCCACCCACAAGGATTCCACCTCCTCCCTAGCTCCATTAGTGACATCATCCCTCACGTTCACTTGCATATCATTCTTAATATACAGGCATACCCTTCCCCCTTTCGTACCCTGGCTATCTCTACAATATAGGGAATACCCCTGAATGGTTTCCAGCCAAGTATGTGAGCTGTCAAACCAAGTTTCTGAAATTCCCACAAAATCAAAACCCTCCTCGTACATTAGCAGCTCCAGTTCTCCCATCTTATTAGCCAGACTTCTAGCATTGGTATACAAGCCCCATACTTTTTGTCCTGTCGCATACTATTTCATTGTTGTTATTTGGTATGAGGCTGCAATTTGGATTTGCCAACTTACTTACCTTGGGTTTTTGGTATTCTAGTTACCCTACCGCTATTTCCCCCAATATTACCCACCAAATCTTGCTCCATGCTTGCTAGCTTTACATCTGGACCCTTCCCCCCAACACCTAGTCTAAAAGCCTCCTCTAACTTTTGGCCATCTTCTCTCCCAGCCAAGCTGCACCTTCCCCATTTAGTTGCAGTCCATCCCTGCTAAAGAGCCAGTAACCAACTGAGAAGTCAGCCCAGTTCTCCAGAACCCAAAACCCTCCTTTCTAGACATGTGCACACTGAAATATTTTGTTTCGGAATTTCGTTTTTGTCCGAAAAATAAATTTATTTAGTTACTCCCGAAATTCGTTTTTATTTATTTTGTTTTTCGTTAAAAATTGCATTCGTCCGAAAATCCAAATTAGGGTTGAATCTGTCATTGAAGGCTCATGGTGTCTGTCGAATGTTCAAAGAAGATTCGACAGAGCAGCTAAAATGTACAACGCTGTATAGTTTACCTGCTCCGTCGAATCTTCTTAGAACTTTCAACAGACACCATAAGCCAAAGTACGTGTGTACTTAGTTCTAGCTATTTTACTGCTCCTCCTCTTTGGTTACAATCAGCCAATAACATTCATCATCATCATTATTTTTATTTATCTTTTCTCCCCTACGTCAAATCTTTTCTCCCCTACGTCGAATCTTTTCTCCTCTACGTTGAATCTTTTCTCTCTATGTAGAATAATCTTGGACTAATAGAGCTAAGGTTAGGCAGATTCGACCACAGGTTTGATGGACACAGATTGTTATTGTCATCATCATGTCGAATATCCTATCTGTATCGAACTGTTGTAGCAACGAAAATGAAAATAAAGCATTTGTTTGTGTCGGATCTTTCGTTTTTTGGATTATGCACTTTCGTTATCGTTTGTTAAAACGATAACGAAAATACCTGAAATTCGGACGAAAATGCATTCGGACGAAAACGAATGCACATGTCTACTCCTTTCTACACCAGCTCCTCAGTCACTTCCCTAATCTCCCGCTGCCTTTCTGGTGTGGCTCGAGGTACCGGTAGTATTTCTGAGAATACTACCTTGGAGGTCCTACTCTTCAATTTAGCTCTTAAGTGCCTGAAATCATTTTTTAGGACTCTCCATCTTCCTCTAACTTTGTCATTGTTACCAATGTGTACCATGACAGCTGGGTCCTCCCAGCCCCATCCACAGATCTGTCCACCCAATCAACAATGTGCCGAATCCAAGCGCCCGGTAAACAACATACAGTTGGGCGCTTTTGGTCTTTGTGACAGATTGCCCTCTCTGTCCTTCTAATAATTGAATCCCCTACCACCAGGATCTTTCTTTCCTTACCCCCACCCTCACTGGAGGAGCTTTTTCCCTGGCAGCTAGCGGTGTCGCTCTGCTCCAGCAATGACTGTTTTTTCCAACATCACGCAAACAGGGTGTACTTATTGGGATGTTCCAGCCCAGAACCAGACTCCTTGACACTTTCCTCTCTACCCTGCCTAAATGTCACCCAACTGCTCTGGTGCCTGCACCCCTGTATCTCCACCCACCTCTGTGCTGGCCCCTGCCAGTACCTGTCGGGTACTTTCCGAACTCACTTTCAGGTTGGAGAGGCTTCGCAGGACCTGAGCTTTTCAAGGAAGCAATGCGCTCACATTTTGTGCAGCAGTATCTGCCCTCAATCAGTTGCTCAACACATACATGTCACAAGATGTGCACCGAGTCGCATTACCATACCCGTTGGACATCGTACATACTAATTTAATGGGGATAATCCTAGAGGATTAGGAATTTTATGCTGCCCGAATAACTGTTAAACTTGCTTCCTAACTCTAATTTATTATTACACTGTTACTCACGGTACTCAGTATCTCACATCACTCAGTACACAGTTACTCCCAGTTACACAGCAGTACAGTTACTCAGCAGTACCCAGTCACTCACAGTTACTCAGCAATACTCAGTCACTCAGCAGTAGGGATGAGCCGAACACCCCCCGGTTTGGTTCGCACCAGAACCTGCGAACGGACTGAAAATTTGCATGAACGTTAGAACCCTATTGAAGTCTATGGGACTCGAACGTTCTAAATCAAAAGTGCTAATTTTAAAGGCTAATTTGCATGGTATTGTCCTAAGAAGGGTTTGGGGACCCGGGTCCTGCCCCAGGGGACATGTATCAGTGCAAAAAAAGTTTTAAAAACGGCCGTTTTTTCAGGAGCAGTGATTTTAATGATGCTTAAAGTGAAAAAAAAAAAAAGTGAAATATTCCTTTAAATATCGTACCTGGGGGGGCGTGGCTTGACCTCGTAGAGAATGGCTGCTTAACTTCAGAGCTCCGCTGACAGGGATAGAAATCTGAATTTTAAAGACGGTCAACGGCCTCCCAAACACCCGAAAAGCGATGGGTACATCCTCTAGAACTTCGTCGACCTCCCGGTCCCGTTCTCCCCGTGAAATACCGGCAAGATCCAGTCAGAACATCCCGGAGATGTTCCGGGCACAGATGGGAACTTCAGCGCCGGCTCCCACCTCACGGAGCCAGCATCAGCATCCTCCTCACTCTAATGCTGCTGCCTCTCCATCTCACGCTGAACTCAATGACAGGGGAATTCTCCTCACTCCTCATCAGCATCCGAGCCTGAGCGATCTCAGATCCGTAGCTGAGGACATTAAGGACACCCTGACAGCAGCAATCTCAGATTTAAAAATTGAAATCCAAGCTATTACAGGCAGAGTTCAGGCGGTGGAACAAACGACTGCCCTTCATTCATCCAAGATCCGTCACCAGCATCTGGCGATTGACACACATACACGGCAATTAAGAGATGTCAATCGCCACTTGGAAGATTTAGACAATCGCGGCAGACGCCATAACCTCAGGCTGAGAGGTTTGCCTGAAACCGTGGATGCGGATCATCTTCAAAGTGAAGTTATCCATATCTTTAATAACATACTCGGCAGACCCAGAGAGGTTCCTATTGCGATGGAAAGAATCCACCGTGCCCTGCGACCGAAGGGAAAAGACTCTGACCCACCTAGGGATGTGGTATGCTGCATTATTGACTACCGTTTGAAGGAAGACATTCTGAGGGCTGCACGTTCCCTGACCCCTTTACTACATAACGGCACAGAACTTCGTCTATTCCAGGATTTATCAAACATAACCTTGCAGCGCAGAAGGGAACTGCAACCCCTTCTGACAGTACTCCGGGCTAAAGGTATAATTTACCGCTGGAAGTTCCCTTTTGGTTTGGACAGTACAAGGACGCTCAGCTCTCCTCAGAGTCCCTGAGGATCTACATTCCTTCTGTGATACGCTCGGAATCCCTCTCATGGAGGTCCCAGATTGGTACGCGGAATTTCGTACCCCTACAGCATGTGAAGCAATGGAGACCCAACATACAAGCTACAGAAGACACCGTTCGCCATCGGAACCGAGAATTCATCAACCCGACCCGCAGTCTCCTTCCATCTACAGACCGACGAAACCTCCACGCTCCAGAAGAGCTAGAAGAGATCGGTGAATACAGATGGCATCTGCAACATAGACTGAAAGATTTCCTCTGACTGTTCATGTGCCATTTTTAGAATATTGAAAGTTCATACCCCGGCTGGTAATATGCTCCTAAAGTATTTCAAACTGATAAGTTTAGTTTATGTAGATCATAGTTCATACACACAGGCATATCTATATCCCCCTTAACGCTGACTACCAAAGCAGCGCTGTGTCTGCATGGCTTGTTCTGTCACACCTTACTCTCCAATACAGCCCTACACTAGCAGTTCCACCCTTCATTAGAGCTTTATTATAATTAAATTCTTATGTGACTGTATTTTCCAATCTAATGAGGTATAGGGTCATCAGAGATCTCCAATCTACTTTATCTCTCCCTCATCTAGCTGATCGGTACACTGACAGTTTGACAGGATTTCATCCTGCTCCGATTACACGGATTGATAATTATAACTGCAAATGTGCCCTTCTCTTACACACTACAGGCTGCTAGTAATACTCATTGACACCCCTATTTTGATCCTGTATCAACTCTCTGTTCCTCTTAGATAGCAACTACATTAGTAGGTAACTACTAGAACTACCACACAATCTTATTGCCATGACAACCAGCTGTTCATCGCTCTATTGGTTGCTGTCTTTTGGCGCGAATTCATGAGAGGAGCCAAGGTCTGAGGTAAAAAGTTCTCCCCCAACATGACTCATGCAGTCGCTCATTGGCTCTCACAAGGCTAGAGACCTGACTTGTTACCATGGTGACACACTGCAGACTTTTCTCCCCTGCCTCCACACACGCACCTCCCATAGGAGGATGCCTGTGTCATCCCAGCCCGAGATGGTTGTGACACATGATCCATCTCCTTAGTAGTCCTAACATCACCTTATCTGTCATGAATTACGCAAAGATTAGGGCACTCACTACCCTGTATGATTATATAGAACTTATCCTTACGAGTGCCTTTCCCTGACTAGACAGCTGTCTACTAGGGATGAGCCGAACACCCCCCGGTTCGGTTCGCACCAGAACCCGCGAACGGACCGCAAGTTCGCACGAACGTTAGAACCCCATTGACGTCTATGGGACTCGAACGTTCGAAATCAAAAGTGCTCATTTTAAAGGCTAATTTGCATGGTATTGTCCTAAAAAGGGTTTGGGGACCCGGGTCCTACCCCAGGGGACATGTATCAATGCAAAAAAAACTTTTAAAAACGGCCGTTTTTTCGGGAGCAGTGATTTTAATGATGCTTAAAGTAAAAAAAAAAAAAGTGAAATATTCCTTTAAATATCGTACCTGGGGGGTGTCTATAGTATGCCTGTAAAGTGACGCGTGTTTCCCATGTTTAGAACAGTCCCTGCACCAAATGTCATTTTTAAAGGAAAAAATCTCATTTAAAACTGCTTGCGGGTTTAATGTCATGTCGGGTCATGGCAATATGGATGAAAATCAGTGAGACAAACGGCATGGGTACCCCCCAGTCCATTACCAGGCCCTTTGGGTCTTGTATGGATATTAAGGGGAACCCCGCACCCAAATTAAAATAAGGAAAGGTCCCTATATACTCTGAACAGCAGTATTCAGGCGGTGCAAACAAGACAGGGACTGTAGGTTTGTTGTTAAGTAGAATCTGTTTGTAATTTTGAACATTTTTAATGTGTTTAGCTCCAGCCAAAAAATCTTTTCTAAGCTTTTTGGAAAACATAGGGAAGGGTTATCACCCCTGTGACATTTGTTTTGCGTCTTTCCTCCTCTTCAGAAGATTTCACCTCACTTTTTTGTCCCAATGAAAAATGTTTTTTGAAAATTTGGGTTTTTTTGTGGAACAAGGATTGGAAAGCATCAGTGGAAAGGAGAAATTGTTTTCCCATATTAACTCTTACAGGAGAGAATTTCCCTTCCTTAGGGGTAGATTTCATCTCACTTCCTGTTGTCTCCTTCCGTTTGCAAGTAGGAGTCGTTTGTAAGTTAGATGTTTGAAAGTAGGGTCCTGCCCTATATACTCAGCAGAAATTTGGGCCTTAGGTGTTGCTGTGGCCAAAACACTGTAAGCCCTCACAGGGCCCTGCTGTGAAATATTAGATCAAGAATTGTAATTACATGCCCCTGTTGAACAGGAGCTGAAAAATTAGGCCTTAGGCACTGGTGCTGGTGCCACAACACTGCAACCCCTCACAGACACTCTAGTTGGAACGCAGGAACGAGCCCTGCTGCAAAGTATTGCATCAAAAATTGTAATTACACGCCCCTGTTAGACAGGGGCAGAAAAATTGGGCCTTAGGCACTGGTGCTGGTGCCACAACACTGCAACCCCTCACAGACACTCTAGTTGGAACGCAGGAACGAGCCCTGCTGCAAAGTATTGCATCAAAAATTGTAATTACACGCCCCTGTTAGACAGGGGCAGAAAAATTGGGTCTTAGGCACTGGTGCTGGTGCCACAACACTGCAACCCCTCACAGACACTCTAGTTGAAACGCAGGAACAAGCCCTGCTGCAAAGTATTGCATCAAAAATTGTAATTACACGCCCCTGTTAGACAGGGGCTGAAAAATTGGGTCTTAGGCACTGGTGCTGGTGCCACAACACTGCAACCCCTCACAGACACTCTAGTTGGAATGCAGGAACGAGCCCTGCTGCAAAGTATTACATCAAAAATTGTAATTACACGCCCCTGTTAAACAGGGGCTGAAAAATTGTGCCTTAGGCACTGGTGGTGGCGCCCAGAACCAAAAATGTTCTTACAAGCTATCAGCGTGATGATTGAGGAGGAAGAGGATAATTACTCAGGGATAGTCACTCAGCATCAGCATAGGCAGTCTTTGAAGGGATCTGAGATTTCAAAAAAAATTATTCGGTTACATCTGCATCAGGTGCTTGGTAGCTGGTGGTGATCCAAGACTGATTCATTTTTATGAAGGTCAGCCGATCGACCGAGTCGGTGGACAGACGCACCCTGTGATCGGTTACCACGCCTCCAGCAGCACTGAATGTGCGTTCCGAAAGAACGCTGGATGCAGGACAGGCCAGTAGCTCAATTGCATACTGTGCAAGCTCTGGCCAGTGATCCATCCTCAAGACCCAGTAACCCAGAGGATTTTCGGTGGGAAAGGTGTCCAAGTCTGATCTTGCCCCTAGGTATTCCTGCACCATGTAAAACAGACGCTGGCGATGGTTGCTGGAACCGATCATACCTTGGGGCTGCGGACCAAAAAATTGTCTGAACGCATCGGTCAGACGGCCACCTTCTCCACCGCTCCTTCTTTGACTGACCGAAGCCTCAGCAACACGTTGTCCAGAAACAGGAGTTTGTAACCTCCCAGTCTCTGGGAACGCGTTGCACAGACCCTGATCCTGCAAAGCCTGCGTAAGGATCCTCGTATTCGTGGTATCAAGGAGAAGGACCAATACTGGCTGGCAACCCTCCTTGATCCACGTTACAAGGGTAAGGTTGCGGACCTTATCTTGCCATCGCAGAGGGAGCAGAGGATGAAACATCTTCGGGAGGCCTTGCAGAAAGGTCTGTGCAACGCGTTCCCAGAGACTGGGAGGTTACAAACTCCTGTTTCTGGACAACGTGTTGCTGAGGCTTCGGTCAGTCAAAGAAGGAGCGGTGGAGAAGGTGGCCGTCTGACCGATGCGTTCAGACAATTTTTTGGTCCGCAGCCCCAAGGTATGATCGGTTCCAGCAACCATCGCCAGCGTCTGTTTTACATGGTGCAGGAATACCTAGGGGCAAGATCAGACTTGGACACCTTTCCCACCGAAAATCCTCTGGGTTACTGGGTCTTGAGGATGGATCACTGGCCAGAGCTTGCACAGTATGCAATTGAGCTACTGGACTGTCCTGCATCCAGCGTTCTTTCGGAACGCACATTCAGTGCTGCTGGAGGCGTGGTAACCGATCACAGGGTGCGTCTGTCCACCGACTCGGTCGATCGGCTGACCTTCATAAAAATGAATCAGTCTTGGATCACCACCAGCTACCAAGCACCTGATGCAGATGTAACCGAATAATTTTTTTTGAAATCTCAGATCCCTTCAAAGACTGCCTATGCTGATGCTGAGTGACTATCCCTGAGTAATTATCCTCTTCCTCCTCAATCATCACGCTGATAGCTTGTAAGAACATTTTTGGTTCTGGGCGCCACCACCAGTGCCTAAGGCACAATTTTTCAGCCCCTGTTTAACAGGGGCGTGTAATTACAATTTTTGATGTAATACTTTGCAGCAGGGCTCGTTCCTGCATTCCAACTAGAGTGTCTGTGAGGGGTTGCAGTGTTGTGGCACCAGCACCAGTGCCTAAGACCCAATTTTTCAGCCCCTGTCTAACAGGGGCGTGTAATTACAATTTTTGATGCAATACTTTGCAGCAGGGCTTGTTCCTGCGTTTCAACTAGAGTGTCTGTGAGGGGTTGCAGTGTTGTGGCACCAGCACCAGTGCCTAAGACCCAATTTTTCTGCCCCTGTCTAACAGGGGCGTGTAATTACAATTTTTGATGCAATACTTTGCAGCAGGGCTCGTTCCTGCGTTCCAACTAGAGTGTCTGTGAGGGGTTGCAGTGTTGTGGCACCAGCACCAGTGCCTAAGGCCCAATTTTTCTGCCCCTGTCTAACAGGGGCGTGTAATTACAATTTTTGATGCAATACTTTGCAGCAGGGCTCGTTCCTGCGTTCCAACTAGAGTGTCTGTGAGGGGTTGCAGTGTTGTGGCACCAGCACCAGTGCCTAAGGCCTAATTTTTCAGCTCCTGTTCAACAGGGGCATGTAATTACAATTCTTGATCTAATATTTCACAGCAGGGCCCTGTGAGGGCTTACAGTGTTTTGGCCACAGCAACACCTAAGGCCCAAATTTCTGCTGAGTATATAGGGCAGGACCCTACTTTCAAACATCTAACTTACAAACGACTCCTACTTGCAAACGGAAGGAGACAACAGGAAGTGAGATGAAATCTACCCCTAAGGAAGGGAAATTCTCTCCTGTAAGAGTTAATATGGGAAAACAATTTCTCCTTTCCACTGATGCTTTCCAATCCTTGTTCCACAAAAAAACCCAAATTTTCAAAAAACATTTTTCATTGGGACAAAAAAGTGAGGTGAAATCTTCTGAAGAGGAGGAAAGACGCAAAACAAATGTCACAGGGGTGATAACCCTTCCCTATGTTTTCCAAAAAGCTTAGAAAAGATTTTTTGGCTGGAGCTAAACACATTAAAAATGTTCAAAATTACAAACAGATTCTACTTAACAACAAACCTACAGTCCCTGTCTTGTTTGCACCGCCTGAATACTGCTGTTCAGAGTATATAGGGACCTTTCCTTATTTTAATTTGGGTGCGGGGTTCCCCTTAATATCCATACAAGACCCAAAGGGCCTGGTAATGGACTGGGGGGTACCCATGCCGTTTGTCTCACTGATTTTCATCCATATTGCCATGACCCGACATGACATTAAACCCGCAAGCAGTTTTAAATGAGATTTTTTCCTTTAAAAATGACATTTGGTGCAGGGACTGTTCTAAACATGGGAAACACGCGTCACTTTACAGGCATACTATAGACACCCCCCAGGTACGATATTTAAAGGAATATTTCACTTTTTTTTTTTTTACTTTAAGCATCATTAAAATCACTGCTCCCGAAAAAACGGCCGTTTTTAAAAGTTTTTTTTGCATTGATACATGTCCCCTGGGGTAGGACCCGGGTCCCCAAACCCTTTTTAGGACAATACCATGCAAATTAGCCTTTAAAATGAGCACTTTTGATTTCGAACGTTCGAGTCCCATAGACGTCAATGGGGTTCTAACGTTCGTGCGAACTTGCGGTCCGTTCGCGGGTTCTGGTGCGAACCGAACCGGGGGGTGTTCGGCTCATCCCTAGTAGACAGCTGTCTAGTCAGGGAAAGGCACTCGTAAGGATAAGTTCTATATAATCATACAGGGTAGTGAGTGCCCTAATCTTTGCGTAATTCATGACAGATAAGGTGATGTTAGGACTACTAAGGAGATGGATCATGTGTCACAACCATCTCGGGCTGGGATGACACAGGCATCCTCCTATGGGAGGTGCGTGTGTGGAGGCAGGGGAGAAAAGTCTGCAGTGTGTCACCATGGTAACAAGTCAGGTCTCTAGCCTTGTGAGAGCCAATGAGCGACTGCATGAGTCATGTTGGGGGAGAACTTTTTACCTCAGACCTTGGCTCCTCTCATGAATTCGCGCCAAAAGACAGCAACCAATAGAGCGATGAACAGCTGGTTGTCATGGCAATAAGATTGTGTGGTAGTTCTAGTAGTTACCTACTAATGTAGTTGCTATCTAAGAGGAACAGAGAGTTGATACAGGATCAAAATAGGGGTGTCAATGAGTATTACTAGCAGCCTGTAGTGTGTAAGAGAAGGGCACATTTGCAGTTATAATTATCAATCCGTGTAATCGGAGCAGGATGAAATCCTGTCAAACTGTCAGTGTACCGATCAGCTAGATGAGGGAGAGATAAAGTAGATTGGAGATCTCTGATGACCCTATACCTCATTAGATTGGAAAATACAGTCACATAAGAATTTAATTATAATAAAGCTCTAATGAAGGGTGGAACTGCTAGTGTAGGGCTGTATTGGAGAGTAAGGTGTGACAGAACAAGCCATGCAGACACAGCGCTGCTTTGGTAGTCAGCGTTAAGGGGGATATAGATATGCCTGTGTGTATGAACTATGATCTACATAAACTAAACTTATCAGTTTGAAATACTTTAGGAGCATATTACCAGCCGGGGTATGAACTTTCAATATTCTAAAAATGGCACATGAACAGTCAGAGGAAATCTTTCAGGCCATGCAGCGTAGGTTTGCTGAGGCATTCGGTCCGGAGTCCTCTGGGTCACTAAGGACAACAACGTCCGCAGCCACCTCCTCCCAGCCACGTACAAGTCCATGTGTTCCTTGGGACTGATCCCTTAAAGACTGCTGATGCTGAGTGCCAGGCTCCACCTCCATACTGACACAATCTTCCTCCTCCTCCTCCTCCTCCTCCTCGTCCTCTTCCTGTGTGATCGGCGGGCACGCAGGAACACTGTCTGGATAAAGGGGGCCTTGAGAGCTAAGGAAGTCCTCCTCTTCCTGCCTCTGTTCTGCCTCAAGTGCCCTGTCCATTATTCCACGCAGCGTGTGCTCCAACAGGTGGACAAGGGGGACAGTGTCACTGATGCATGCACTGTCAGTGCTCACCATCCTCGTGGCCTCCTCGAATGGTGACAGGACAGTGCATGCATCCCTGATCATGGCCCACTGGCGTGGGGAAAAAAAACCAAGGTCCCCTGACCCTGTCCTGGTGCCATAGTCGCACAGGTACTCATTGATGGCCCTCTGCTGCGTGTGCAGCCGCTGCAGCATGGCCAACGTCGAGTTCCACCTGGTGGGCATGTCACAGATTAGGCGGTTCTTGGGCAGGTTAAACTCCTTTTGGAGGTCCGTCAGCCGAGCACTGGCATTATATGACCGGCGGAAATGCACAGAGACTTTCCTGGCCTGCCTCAGGACATCCTGTAAGCCCGGGTACCTGCCCAAGAACCGCTGCACCACCAAGTTAAGGACGTGAGCCAAACAGGGCACATGGGTCAGTTGTCCCTGTCGGAGGGCAGAGAGGAGGTTGGTGCCATTGTCGCAAACCACCATTCCTGCCTTAAGTTGGCGTGGCGTCAACCACCTCTGAACCTGCCCCTGCAGAGCTGACAGAACCTCTGCCCCAGTGTGGCTCCTGTCCCCCAAGCACACCAGCTCAAGCACCGCATGGCATCTTTTGGCCTGCGTACTTGCGTAGCCCCTTGAACGCCTACGGAGCACCGCTGGTTCCGAGGAAGAGGCCATGGAGGAAGAAGAAGAGGAGGGGGTGGAGGAGAGAGGTGTGTCACAATCAGCATTTTGGAGGCGTGGTGGCGGAACAACCTCCAACACTACTGCACCTTGTCCTGCATCCTTCCCAGCTGCCAGCAGAGTCACCCAATGCGCCGTGAAACTTAAGTAACGTCCCTGTCCATGCCTGCTGGACCATGAGTCAGCGGTAATATGCACCTTACCGCTGACCGCCCTGTCCAGCGAGGCATGGACATTGCCTTCCACATGCCGGTAGAGAGCCGGAATCGCCTTCCGTGAGAAAAAGTGGCGTTTGGGTACCTGCCACTGAGGAACCGCACATTCCACAAACTCACGGAAGGGGGCAGAGTCTACCAACTGAAAAGGCAGCAGTTGAAGTGCTAGCAATTTTGCCAAGCTAGCATTCAACCGCTGGGCATGTGGATGGCTGGGAGCAAACTTCTTTCGGCGGTGCAGCAGCTGGGGCAGGGAAATTTGCCTGGTACAATCTGACGTCGGTGTACCAAAAGCAGATTGCCCACAAGTACTTGGCTGTGACACACCTAATTCTACACCTTCATTCCTCTCACTGCAGGTCTCAGAGAGGACTGAAGGTCTAGTGGGGTTGGAAATCTCAGCTGATGAGGAGCAAGGAGAGATCGTCTTTGTTCTTTGGTGTGGGTCTTTTAGATACGCTTGCCAACTAACTGCATGGCAGGTCAACATATGTCTGGTCAAGCATGTGGTACCCAAGCGGGAGATGTTTTGGCCACGCGAGATACGCTTGAGACATATGTTGCAAATAGCAGCGGTGCGATCTGATGCACTCGTCTCAAAAAAGGCCCACACCAAAGAACTTTTTGAATAACGCGCAGAGACTGCAGCGCCCTGCACATGTGGAGCTTTGGGGTGTGATGCAGTCAATGTGCTGCCCTTAGGCTGGCCCCTGGAGGGCATCCTGCCTAGTTGGTGATGTGCCACCTCCTCCTCCTCCTCCTCCTCCTCCTCCTCCTCTCTCCTATCAGGCACCCACGTTGAGTCAGTGACCTCATCATCCCCTCCCTCCTCATCACTGGAGCAAACCTGGCAGTATGCTGCAGCAGGGGGAGCATGACTGCCAGATTGCTGTCCTTCTTGGGCACCCCCTCTGTCCGTGCTCATGTTACTGCTTTCATTGAGCTCAGTATCATCATCAGAGCCTTCCAAACGCTGGGCATCCTCCTGGAGCATGTACCCAACACTGTGGTCAAACAGTTCGAGGGAATCCTCATGAGGACATGGTGGAGCTAGGGAAGGAGTCACTGATGACATTGAGCTGAGGGAAGAGGCCGCTGCTTTGCCAGACAAAGCACCCTGGGCATGGGTGAGAGAGGATGAGGAGGATGAGGACGGCTTGGTCATCCACTCGACCAAGTCTTCCGCATGTTGCGGCTCAACACGGCCAGCTGCCGAAAAAAAGGCCAAGCGTGTCCCATGGCCACGTGCTGATGAGGATGCACCGTCTCCACGACCAGCACTAGACACAGAGCCTGCTTGCCCTCTCTTATTGGCTTGTGACTGTCTGCCTCTCCTTCTTGGCCTTCCAGACATACTAATGGCCTGTAGCTGCACTAAGCTGGGATAGAACACCTGTAATTTTCTTAAGGTAGCTTTATATACTGTAACCAGACAAGCCTGCCTGTCAGTAGGAAGATAACAGGAACGGATCTAGCTGAACACTGTGAGCAGGACGTACTGCACTAAATGTATATAGCAGGAACGGATCTAGCTGAACACTGTGAGCAGGACGCACTGCACTGAATGTAAATAGCAGGAACGGATCTAGCTGAACACTGTGAGCAGGACGCACTGCACTAAATGTAAATACCAGGAACGGATCTAGCTGAACACTGTGAGCAGGACGCACTGCACTGAATGTAAATAGCAGGAACGGATCTAGCTGAACACTGTGAGCAGGACGCACTGCACTGAATGTAAATAGCAGGAACGGATCTAGCTGAACACTGTGAGCAGGACGCACTGCACTAAATGTAAATACCAGGAACGGATCTAGCTGAACACTGTGAGCAGGACGCACTGCACTGAATGTAAATAGCAGGAACGGATCTAGCTGAACACTGTGAGCAGGACGCACTGCACTAAATGTAAATACCAGGAACGGATCTAGCTGAACACTGTGAGCAGGACGCACTGCACTGAATGTAAATAGCAGGAACGGATCTAGCTGAACACTGTGAGCAGGACGCACTGCACTGAATGTAAATAGCAGGAACGGATCTAGCTGAACACTGTGAGCAGGACGCACTGCATTGAATGTAAATACCAGGAACGGATCTAGCTGAACACTGTGAGCAGGACGCACTGCACTGAATGTAAATAGCAGGAACGGATCTAGCTGAACACTGTGAGCAGGACGCACTGCACTAAATGTAAATACCAGGAACGGATCTAGCTGAACACTGTGAGCAGGACGCACTGCCCTGAATGTAAATAGCAGGAACGGATCTAGCTGAACACTGTGAGCAGGACGCACTGCACTGAATGTAAATAGCAGGAACGGATCTAGCTGAACACTGTGAGCAGGACGCACTGCACTGAATGTAAATACCAGGAACGGATCTAGCTGAACACTGTGAGCAGGACGCACTGCACTGAATGTAAATAGCAGGAACGGATCTAGCTGAACACTGTGAGCAGGACGCACTGCACTAAATGTAAATACCAGGAACGGATCTAGCTGAACACTGTGAGCAGGACGCACTGCACTGAATGTAAATAGCAGGAACGGATCTAGCTGAACACTGTGAGCAGGACGCACTGCACTGAATGTAAATAGCAGGAACGGATCTAGCTGAACACTGTGAGCAGGACGCACTGCACTGAATGTAAATACCAGGAACGGATCTAGCTGAACACTGTGAGCAGGACGCACTGCACTGAATGTAAATAGCAGGAACGGATCTAGCTGAACACTGTGAGCAGGACGCACTGCACTAAATGTAAATACCAGGAACGGATCTAGCTGAACACTGTGAGCAGGACGCACTGCACTGAATGTAAATAGCAGGAACGGATCTAGCTGAACACTGTGAGCAGGACGCACTGCACTGAATGTAAATAGCAGGAACGGATCTAGCTGAACACTGTGAGCAGGACGCACTGCACTAAATGTAAATACCAGGAACGGATGTAGCTGAACACTGTGAGCAGGACGCACTGCACTGAATGTAAATAGCAGGAACGGATCTAGCTGAACACTGTGAGCAGGACGCACTGCACTGAATGTAAATAGCAGGAACGGATCTAGCTGAACACTGTGAGCAGGACGCACTGCACTGAATGTAAATACCAGGAACGGATCTAGCTGAACACTGTGAGCAGGACGCACTGCACTGAATGTAAATAGCAGGAACGGATCTAGCTGAACACTGTGAGCAGGACGCACTGCACTAAATGTAAATACCAGGAACGGATCTAGCTGAACACTGTGAGCAGGACGCACTGCACTGAATGTAAATAGCAGGAACGGATCTAGCTGAACACTGTGAGCAGGACGCACTGCACTGAATGTAAATAGCAGGAACGGATCTAGCTGAACACTGTGAGCAGGACGCACTGTACTGAATGTAAATAGCAGGAACGGATCTAGCTGAACACTGTGAGCAGGACACACTGCACTAAATGTAAATAGTCTAGATAGAAGATAACAGGAACGGATCTAGCTAAACTGAATACAGTGTATATATATATATGCAACACCTGGGATGCATATATATACACAATACACTGTAAGTGCAGCTAACTGACTGACTGTTCTGCCTAATCTATCTAACTCAAATCAAATGACACTGTCTCTCTCTCTCTCTATCTCTCAGCACACCGGAACACACACTACACAGGGCCGCCGTGCAGGCGGCCTTATATAGTGTGGGGTGTGTACTAAATCCCCTGAGCCATAATTGGCCAAAGCCACCCTGGCTTTGGCCAATTACAGCTCTCTCTACTGACGGCGCTGTGATTGGCCAAGCATGCGGGTCATAGTGCATGCTTGGCCAATCATCAGCCAGCAATGCACTGCGATGCCGCAGTGAATTATGGGCCGTGACGCGCCACACGAATTTGGCGCGAACGACCCATATCGTTCGCAATTCGGCGAACGACCGAACAGCCGATGTTCGAGTCGAACATGGGTTCGACTCGAACACGAAGCTCATCCCTACTGTCTACATGCCAAACGCGGAACTGACAGGCTTCTCAGATAAAGGCACTCTAAGGGAGTTTCACAGACACTGATCTTTCTCATATATTCATCCCCTCCTATCCAATGAGATATGCTCCTAAATAGCATAACGATCTACATGGATACTTCGTTTTATTAATTATTTTGACAAGCCTCTTCATAGCCTTCAGGGGTAGTTCATTATTAATTAGTTCAGGCACGGTTTATCTATCTTAAGAGATAATACTTTCTACCTATGTTGAATACTCTGATCTGCAAACTGTTCAAGTTTTCTGGCTGACTGTTTAACTGAATTATTACATAGACTTTTGCGCTATGAATATCTGCGCCTCACCAGATGTTTATTTTATGTGCTACTCATGGGGATTTTTATTTCTTTTATTTCTTTTATTTTTCTGTTTTTTTTTGTTTTTTTTTATCATTCTTTCCTCTCACCTAACGATCACCAGGGGAACGATCTCACAAAATGTGTCATTAACTTAATGTTTCATCTGACCATACACCTAATTCTTTATCTGCTTTTCGCAAATCTGACCCATGCTGTTTCTCCAAATCCACTGAGAAAGTTAATAGGCGGCATTCACAGCAATCTAAAGGCAACTATTTCACACATGGACCGTCTTCAGTCCATGCCTTCTTCCTACATCTATCCCATATGTCAGCGGCTCTTGTCCCTTACTGACAGGTTTTACTTTTCTCTACGTTACCGTTTGGTCACCTTCCCAAACAGTGGTTTCAATTGATTACCTGATTTCTTCACTCAACCCTCCTTTAAACCACCACTGACCCATTCCGGTACCTTATATCACGAGTGCATACTCGTACATAGCCTAGCGAGCAGGCATCGCTAGTCCCCGGATTACTTTTCACTACCTATAACCCCTAACAACACTACACAGTGGTCTTCACAGTTTCCTCTCCCCCGCATACCCAGTCCCCCTCACATCACTCTCTATTCCTGAACAATCTACTCTCATCCTGAATAGAATCTCATCACTCTCCTAGAACGCGCCTTCCACACATAAGAACATAAGGCACAAGTCCAACTACTGTTCTTTTTCTGCCACACATACACCTGCACCGCGGACTATCTTCAGTAAACACCACTCCAGTCTAACTCACAACACCTCCCAAATTACAGAATGACACCGGTCTCACACAATTCTACATCAATATCTCACCACAACACCACTACTAAACTAGTCTCGCTCAACGCACGGGGACTAAATGTCCCTGAGAAACGTACACAAGTTCTCCTTTATATGCATAAACTCAAGGCAGACATTATATACATCCAAGAAACGCATTTCAAAACGGACTCTATCCCCAAATTCTCCGACTTACGTTATCCAACAGCTTTTCATGCTACCAACAAACAATCAAAAACAAAAGGAGTCTCTATCCTTATCTCAAAACAGTGTCCACTCATAATCAAAGACACTCTAGCGGATGAAGATGGAAGATTTCTTTTTGTCAAAGGTTCACTTTTCGGTAAACCTTTAACCTTAGCAAACATATACGCCCCCAACATTAAACAAGTCCCGTTCTTCCAACACACACTGCAATTGCTCGCATCGTTTCAAGAGGGTATACTATTAACTGGAGGAGATTTTAATGTTCCCTTAAACCCAATACAGGATACATCTTCGGGTGCATCCAAATTACCCTTCTCAGCGTTACGAGCAATTAAACAATGTTTTCAAGAATTGACATTACATGACGCATGGCGTACTTTAAACCCCTCAACTAAAGATTACACTTTTTTCTCCAACCCACATGGCAGCTACTCCAGACTTGACTATTTCTTTATTTCACAAAACGATCTCCCCATGCTCAAGCACACCTCCATCGAACCAATGTACATATCAGATCACCACCCGATAACCATGTCCTTGGAATTTCCATCCAAACATACTCGCTCACAAATATGGCGTCTTGATCCCTCACTGCTGACAGACATTTCAATTGTGTCTACTATACACGACAATCTAAAACTTTATTTCCAGGATAACGACTCCTTGGACATATCCCCAATGATAAAATGGGAAGCCCACAAATGCACCATACGGGGAAAATTAATAGCTATCGCTTCCAAGAGAAGACGAGAAAGACAAGCGCATATTTCTATCCTTTCCAAACGCATACAGAATTTAGAAAAAATACATAAGAAAACTCGAGCGCTCTCCACGCTTGAGGAACTTACTCAGGTGAGGACAGAGTTGAAAGAAGTGTTACATAAACAAATAAAACGCAAACACATATTATCACAAAAAATATTCTACGAACATGGCAACAAATCCGGTAAAATTCTAGCCAGAGCCCTCCGTGCAAAACGATCATCTACAACACTTCATTCCATTAATGACCCTTCGGGTTCTAAAGTAACGTCTAATACACTGATAGCAGACCAATTTGTGAATTATTTCTCGCAGCTCTATAATATCAATCCTCATCAACCCACGATAAACAATGATCGTAGAACACACTTGATTAAAGAGTTCCTAGCCCAACATGGTCCCAAACCCATTTCTGATGCAGAAGCTTCGCATCTAGAACGTCCCATCTCTAAGGACGAACTAGAGACTGTGCTCAAACAACTCAAAACAGGCAAAAGTCCAGGTCCAGATGGCCTAACAGCAGGATACTATAAGGAATTCATAGCTACGCTTTATCCTCACTTCTTAAATGCTTTCAACTCCCTTTCATCCGAGAACCCCCCTCCCAGAGATCTTCTCACAGCTCACATAGTGGTTATTCCAAAACCTGATAAAGATCCAAATTTAGTTCACAACTACAGACCAATATCTCTACTAAATGTTGACCTGAAAATATATGCAAAAATTTTGGCTAATAGACTTTTACCCCTTCTCCCTGGCCTCATCTCCTTGGACCAAGTTGGTTTTGTCCCAGGTAGAGAGGCAAGGGACAACACCCTAAAGGCAATTAGTATTCACAATTGGCTGACTTCAAAGAAACAACCGGGATTCCTTCTCTCCCTTGATGCGGAGAAGGCATTCGACAGGGTAGCCTGGGACTACCTAAAAGAGGTCCTAACACACATTGGCATACGAGATCGCATGCTACAATTTATTCTTGCTCTATACTCCACCCCAACTGCCAAAGTCCGGATAAATGGACACCTGTCGAATGCCTTCTCCATATCTAACGGTACAAGACAAGGATGCCCACTCTCTCCGCTTATTTTTGTCTTGGCACTGGAACCATGTCTAACGCATCTAAAAAACAATCCAAATGTTAAAGGAATAACCATCGCAAAATCTACCTATAAATTAGCGGCATTTGCGGATGACATCCTACTATTCCTGAAAGAGCCACACATTACGCTACCCAATCTCCTCAAAGATCTTACTCTCTTTGAAAATCTCACATATCTTAAAATTAACTTCCCTAAATCAGAGGCCCTAAATATCACTCTACCACCAGATATAGTGAAACAATGTCAAACTAATTTCCCTTTCATATGGAAACCGAGCGCCATTAAATACCTTGGGGTCTACATTCCAACCTCGCTATCGGACTTATACAGCAAAAACTATACTCCCATTATCCAAAATATTCAAAAAGACCTCAACACTTGGTCAACGGGTTTGTTCTCATGGTTTGGCAGAGTCTCCATTATAAAAATGACTATAATGCCAAAATTACTATACCTGCTCCAAACAATCCCAGTGTCTCTACCACAAACTTTTTTTAATGCGTACCGCAAATCCTGTATGAAATTCATCTGGAACGATAAGCGACCTAGAATGAGTTTCAACAGAATGACCGTACCCAAAATGAAAGGTGGATTAGGCCTACCGGATCTTCGAAAATACTATTGGGCCTGTCAACTCTCTCGAATAGTGGACTGGAATGTTCACCCTAAAACTAAAGCGTGGATCGCAATTGAACAAGCCTTCTCACAAATCCCGCTCCATAAGCTACCCTGGATTCACCCTCGCCACATCTCTCCACATTGCAAACAACATCCCCTTATCGGTACAACACTGAATTCCTTTAAAAAGACATGTAAACATTTGCACATTTCCTCCTCTCCAGGCCCTCTCACGCCAATCAAACATAACCCAGACTTTCCACCAGGCAATGATGATTCGTTCCTTCATCACATAGGATCCCAGACAAGGATGACAGCGGGAGATTTCTTCGCTAAGGGGAATATTAAACCGCTGTCCTCATTGAACTCCCAAGAAACGAATCACCAGATCCCTTTCTGGTCTTATATGCAACTCAGACATTTTCTTCTTGATCCCCAAACTAGGGCTGCATACTCAAGAAACCAATCACACTTTGAATCCCTTTGCTCTGCCACTGAACCCCAAAGACACCTGATATCCACCATATACTTGAACCTCTTTCTCGAGCATACTCCTAAAACAAATATAGCTAGTGCAAAATGGGAAAAAGATCTTTCCATCCACCTCTCTGATAAGGAATGGGAAAAGATATACTCTAACATACACAAAGGCTCCATTAATGTAACAACTCAAGAAAACGGATACAAGCTTTTCTCCAGATGGTACAAAACGCCTCTCAAGTTACACACCATTAATCCAGAGATCCCATCTAATTGTTGGAGATGTAATGACAAAAACGGATCACTCCTTCACATATGGTGGGACTGCCCTGCGATTTCTGCCTTCTGGACTAAAGTTTTTCACCTCTCCTCCCAAATCACTACACTTCAGCTAGAATTCTCTCCAGCACAAGCCCTCTTACACCACTCCTCCCTACCGATGAAAACTTATCACAAATCCCTAGCACTACATCTAATCAATGCTGCCAAACTCTGTATCCCAGTTCTCTGGAGATCTCCCAACCCACCCACAATCGCAGACTGGTTCAAAAGAGTAAACAAAATAGCTGAAATGGAGGAACTTGTACATCAAGCACAGGATTCCTATACTAAATACAGGAACACTTGGGCCTGTTGGCTACATTTCCGCACAACATCTGAATATACCCAATTAATCAATTAGGAACCCTCCTCCAGCACACCATAAGACACATCATACATCCCATCCCAACTGTCTATAGTCCTCCCTATAGTCGTGCATGAAACAAAATTCAGGAGGTAACTATATCATTACGCATACAGAATTCACTTCAAAAGCTCTATTATGCTTTTCTTCCTGGGACTTGGTCCTTCTGTAAAGATATTTCCCGTTAGACCCATGGCTGAGCCAGGGACGGGAAATAACTTTCCCCTACCTTCCCTTTGTATTTCTCACTATATTTTGACCACCATTTAATCGAAACTTTGCTATGTTAGATATCCATGGTTGTATGCTATGACTATATCTCTATCTACAGACATTACCCGACTTATGGACACCACGCACCAGGATCAATTTCACACTCTCACACAGACATAGTAATTAACGATTATTCCAAACACAATCCAACAAAAATCTCAGACTCATATACTAAGGCTATCATAGGCAATCTATTATAATACGGTTTTTACTCCTCTCTCCCTTTTTAATGTTTTTCGCCCTCAAAAATCAACATGTTTAAAAAATGTTTTACCTGCTTTACTATATGTTCTTTATATTTTCTGCCCACACTACTCTGTAATCCCATTTATCCACACACCAGATGTAATGTGTTTTTCAACAAATCCACAGTCGTAAATTTGAATACTTGTTAAAATACAACGTTGTACTCTCTGGACTGTTCCCTCTGTATAACACTATTGTCATTTTATCTCAAACCTTACTTTTATGTACTACTTTTCTGTATGGATTTAACTTAATAAAGCTTTATTTGGAAAAAAAAAAAAAAAAAAAAAAAAATATCGTACCTGGGGCGTGTCTATAGTATGCCTGTAAAGTGGTGCATATTTCCCGTGCTTAGAACAGTCCCTGCACAAAATGACATTTTTAAAGTAATAAAAGTCATTTAAAACTGCTTACGGCTTTAATGTAATGTCCAGTCCCGGTAATATGGATGAAAACCAGTGAGACAAACAGCATGGGTACCCCCCCAGTCCATTACCAGGCCCTTTGGGTCTTGTATGGATATTAAGGGGAACCCTGCACCCAAATTAAGAAAAGGAAAGGCATGGGGCCCTAGGCCCACTGAACAGCAGTGTACAGGAGGTGCAAACAAGACAGGGACTGCAGGTTTGTTGTTAAGTAGAATCTGTTTGTAATTTTGAACTGGTACATTTTTAAAGTGTAGCTCCAGCCAAAAAATCTATTTTTAAGCTTTTTGGAAAACATAGGGAAGGATTATCACCCCTGTGACATTTGTTTTGCTGTCTGTGCACCTCTTCAGAAGATTTTACCTCACTTTCTGACCCAATGACAAATGTTTCTGACAGTTTGGGGTCTTTAGTGAAACCAGGATTGGTGATAAAGCATCAGTGGAGAGGAGACACGTTTTTCCCATTTTAACTCTTACAGGAGAGAATTTCCCTTCCTATGGGGTAGATTTCATCTCACTTCCTGTTGTCTCCTTCCGTTTGCAAGTAGGAGTCATTTGTAAGTTGGATGTTTGAAAGTAGGGGTCTGTCTTATATACTCTGCAGAAATTGCGGCCTTAGGTGTTGGTGTTGCCACAACACTGTAAGTCCTCACAGTTACTCTTGGTGGGTGCAGAAATGGGCCCTGCTGTGAAGTATTAGATGACAAATTGTAATTACATGCCCCTGTTGAACAGGGTCAGAAAATTTGGGCCTTTGGTGGTGCTGGTGTCACAACACTGTAAGCCCTCAGTTACTCTTGGTCGGCGCAGGAACGGGTTCTGCTGTGAAATATTAGATCAAGAATTGTAATTACATGTCCCTGTTGAACAGGGGCAGAAAAATTGGGCCTTAGGCATTGCTGCCACAACACTGCAACCCCTCACAGATACTCTAGTTGGAGCACAGGAATGAGCCCTCCTGTAAAATATTGCATCAAAAATTGTAATTACACGCCACTGTTAAACAGGGGCTGAAAAATTGGGCCTTAGGCACTGGTGCTGGTGCCACAACACTGCAACCCCTCACAGATACTCTAGTTGAGTGCAGCAACGAACCCTCCTTGCAAAATATTGCATCAAAATTGTAATTACACGCCCCTGTTAAACAGGGGCTGAAAAATTGGGCCTTAGCCACTGGTGGTGGCGCCCAGAACCAAAAATATTCTTCCAAGCTTTCAGCATGATCATTGAGGAGGAAGAAAATAGTCACTCAGCATAACAGGATAGTCACTCAGTATCAGCATAGGCAGTCTTGAAGGGATCTGACATTTCAAAAAAAATTATTCGGTTACATCAGCATCAGGTGCTTGGTGCTGGTGGTGATCCAAGACTGATTCATTTTTAGGAAGGTCAGTCGGTGGACAGGCGCACCCTGTGATCGGTTACAAAACCTCCAGCAGCACTGAATGTGCGTTACGAAAGAACGCTGGATGCAGGACAGGCCAGTAGCTTAATTACATACTGTGCAAGCTCTGGCCAGTGATCCATCCTCAAGACCCAGTAACCCAGAAGATTTTCGGTGGGAAAGGTGTCCAAGTCAGATCTTGCCCCTAGGTATTCCTGCACCATGTAAAACAGACGCTGGTGATGGTTGCTGGAACCGATCATTCCTTGGGGCTGCGGACTAAAAAATTGTCTGAACACATCGGTCAGACGGCCACCTTCTCCGCCGCTCCTTCTTTGACTGACCGAAGCCTCAGCAACACGTTGTCCAGGAACAGGAGTTTGTAACCTCCTAGTCTCTGGGAACGCATTGCACAGACTATTCTGCAAGGCCTCCCGAAGATGTTTCATCCTCTGCTCCCTCTGCGACGGCAACATAAGGTCCGCAACCTTACTCTTGTAACGTGGAACAAGGAGGGCTGCCAGCCAGTATTGATCCCTCTCCTTGATATCACAAATACGAGGATCCTTCTGCAGGCTTTGCAGGATCAGGGAGGCCATGCAGCGTAGGTTTGCTGATGCATTCGGTCCGGAGTCCTCTGGGTCACTAAGGACGACATGATCCGCAGCCACCTCCTCCCAGCCACGTTCAAGTCCATGGGTTTCTTGGGACTGTAAATGATCCCTTAAAGACTGCTGCTGAAGCTGAGTGCCAGGCTCCACCTCCATGCTGGTGCATATAAAGTGTAGCGCTTATTATATCAAATGAGCAAATGATTGTAATATTGCATACAACAAGAAAATAGGTGGACAGATATCTCTAACACTTCATATAGTACGTAGTATAGTCTCTGATGGTCTTCAAATATCACTTGAGTGCAAAGAAGTGTTCATAGTCCAATATTTGAATAAAGTGATTCTGTTCACCACGTGAATAACTAGTCCAAAAAGGTGAATGTGATGGGCCCTCCACACAGAAGTAGTGCAGGCTTACCAAAGAAGTTGGACTCATCAGAACGTACGCTTAATGAGTCAACAAGGCTTGTATTACCAACCAGTAATAGAGGAGGATCTTTTAACCAAATGGCGGTGGAATTCCAAAAGCATCCAGAACTTAAAGGAAAACTCTTCTAGGTAGTAGCCCGTCTCAGGAGAATAGCCCATAAATTCTTCTTCAGGTAGCTTTAGGTGCAAACTGTGCAGAGGATGCAATACACTAACTGTAAATACTGTAACTGCCTGCCTGTGGTATTAATAGGAGCAGAACAACAGCAATTGTCTTCAGGTAGCTTTAGGTGCACACTGTGCAGAGGACGCAGTACACCAATGCCGCGTACACACGGTCGGACTTTACGGCAGACTTTGCCCGGCGGACTTTTCAACGGACTTTATGACGGACTTTCTGAATGAACGGACTTGCCTACACACAATCCACCAAAGTCCGTCGAATTCGTACGTGATGACGTACGACCGGACTAAAACAAGGAAGTTCATAACCAGTAGCCAATAGCTGCCCTAGCGTGGCTTTTTGTCCGTCGAACTAGCATACAGACGAGCGGACTTTTCGACCGGACTCGATTTCGACGGATTGATTTAAAACATGTTTCAAATCTAAGTCCGTCCAACTTTTGAGAAAACAAAGTCCACTGGAGCCCACACACATCGAATTGTCCGATGAAATCCCGTCCGCTGGGCAAAGTCTGCCGTAAAGTCCGCTCATGTGTACGCGGCATAACTGTAAATACTGTAGCTACCTGCCTGTGGTATTAATAGGAGCAGAAGAACAGCAATTGTCTCCAGGTAGCTTTAGGTGCACACTGTGCAGAGGACGCACTACACGAACTGTAAATACTGTAGCTGCCTGCCTGTGGTATTAATAGGATCAGAAGAACATCACCAATTTTCTTCAGGTGGCTTTAGGTGCACACTGTGCAGAGGACACAGTGCACTAACTGTAAATACTTTAGCTGCCTGCCTGTGGTATTAATAGGAGCAAAACAACAGCTATTGTCTCCAGGCAGCTTTAGGTGCACACTGTGCAGAGGATGCTCTACACTAACTGTAAATAGGGATGAGCCGAACACCCCCTGGTTCGGTTCGCACCAGAACCTGCGAACGGACCGAAAGTTTGCACGAACGTTAGAACCCCATTGACGTCTATGGGACTCGAACGTTCGAAATCAAAAGTGCTCATTTTAAAGGCCAATTTGCATGGTATTGTCCTAAAAAGGGTTTGGGGACCCGGGTCCTACCCCAGGGGACATGTATCAATGCAAAAAAAACTTTTAAAAACGGCCGTTTTTTCGGGAGCAGTGATTGAAATCAGTGGAAAGGAGAAATGTTTTTCCCATATTAACTCTTACAGGAGAGAATTTCCCTTCCTAGGGGTAGATTTCATCTCACTTCCTGTTGTCTCCTTCCGTTTGAAAGTAGGAGTCGTTTGTAAGCTAGATGTTTGAATGTAGGGGCCTGCCCTATATACTCAGCAGAAATTTAGGCCTTAGGTGTTGTTGTGGCCACAACACTGTAAGCCTTCACAGGGCCCTGCTGTGAAATATTAGATCAAGAATTGTAATTACATGCCCCTGTTGAACAGGGGCAGAAAAACTGGGCCTTTGGTGGTGGTGGTGGTGGTGCTGGTGCCACAACACTGTAAGTCCTCACTTGCTCTTGGTGGGTGCAGAAATGGGCCCTGCTGTGAAATATTAGATCAAGAATTGTAATTACATGCCCCTGTTGAACAGGGGCAGAAAAATTGGGCCTTTGGTGGTGGTGGTGCCACAACACTGCAACCCCTCACAGACACTCTAGCTGGAACGCAGGAACGAGCCCTGCTGCAAAGTATTGCGTCAAAAATTGTAATTACATGCCCCTGTTAAACAGGGGCTGAAAAATTGGGCCTTAGGCACTGGTGCTGGTGCCACAACACTGCAACCCCTCACAGACACTCTAGTTGGAATGCAGGAACGAGCCCTGCTGCAAAGTATTGCATTAAAAATTGTAATTACACGCCCCTGTTAAACAGGGGCAGAAAAATTGTGCCTTAGGCACTGGTGGTGGCTCCCAGAACCAAAAATGTTCTTACAAGCTATCAGCGTGATGATTGAGGAGGAAGAGGATAATTACTCAGGGATAGTCACTCAGCATCAGCATAGGCAGTCTTTGAAGGGATCTGAGATTTCAAAAAAAATTATTCGGTAACATCAGCATCAGGTGCTTGGTAGCTGGTGGTGATCCAAGACTGATTCATTTTTATGAAGGTCAGTCGATCGACCGAGTCGGTGGACAGACACACCCTGTGATCGGTTACCACGCCTCCAGCAGCACTGAATGTGCGTTCCGAAAGAACGCTGGATGCAGGACAGGCCAGTAGCTCAATTGCATACTGTGCAAGCTCTGGCCAGTGATCCATCCTCAAGACCCAGTAACCCAGAGGATTTTCTGTGGGAAAGGTGTCCAAGTCTGATCTTGCCCCTAGGTATTCCTGCACCATGTAAAACAGACGCTGGCGATGGTTGCTTGAACCGATCATACCTTGGGGCTGCGGACCAAAAAATTGTCTGTACGCATCGGTCAGACGGCCACCTTCTCCACCGCTCCTTCTTTGACTGACCGAAGCCTCAGCAACACGTTGTCCAGAAACAGGAGTTTGTAACCTCCCAGTCTCTGGGAACGCGTTGCACAGACCTTTCTGCAAGGCCTCCCGAAGATGTTTCATCCTCTGCTCCCTCTGCGATGGCAAGATAAGGTGCGCAACCTTACCCTTGTAACGTGGATCAAGGAGGGTTGCCAGCCAGTATTGGTCCTTCTCCTTGATACCACAAATACGAGGATCCTTACGCAGGCTTTGCAGGATCAGGGAGGCCATGCAGCGTAGGTTTGCTGAAGCATTCGGTCAGGAGTCCTCTGGGTCACTAAGGACGACATGGTCCGCAGTCACCTCCTCCCAGCAACGTACAAGTCCATGTCTTTCTTGGGACTGATCCCTTAAAGACTGCTGCTGATGCTGAGTGCCAGGCTCCACCTCCATACTGACACAATCTTCCTCCTCCTCCTCCTCCTCGTCCTCTTCCTGTGTGATCGGCGGGCACGCAGGAACACTGTCTGGATAAAGGGGGCCTTAAGAGCTAAGGAAGTCCTCCTCTTCCTGCCTTTGTTCTGCCTCAAGTGCCCTGTCCATTATTCCACGCAGCGTGTGCTCCAACAGGTGGACAAGGGGGACAATGTCACTGATGCATGCACTGTCACTGCTCACCATCCTCGTGGCCTCCTCAAATGGTGACAGGACAGTGCATGCATCCCTGATCATGGCCCACTGGCGTGGGGAAAAAAAACAAGCTCCCCTGACCCTGTCCTGGTGCCATAGTCGCACAGGTACTCATTGATGGCCCTCTGCTGCGTGTGCAGCCGCTGCAGCATGGCCAACGTTGAGTTCCACTTGGTGGGCATTTCACAGATTAGGCGGTTCTTGGGCAGGTTAAACTCCTTTTGGAGGTCCGCCAGCCGAGCACTGGCATTATATGACCGGCGGAAATGCACACAGACTTTCCTGGCCTGCCTGTAAGCCCGGGTACCTGCCCAAGAACCGCTGCACCACCAAGTTAAGGACGTGAGCCAAACAGGGCACATGGGTCATTTGTCCCTGTCAGAGGGCAGAGAGGAGGTTGGTGCCATTGTCGCAAACCACCATTCCTGCCTTAAGTTGGCGTGGCGTCAACCACCTCTGAAACCTGCCCCTGCAGAGCTGACAGAACCTCTGCCCCAGTGTGGCTCCTGTCCCCCAAGCACACCAGCTCAAGCACCGCATGGCATCTTTTGGCCTGCGCACTTGCGTAGCCCCTTGAACGGCTACGGAGCACCATTGGTTCCGAGGACAAAGCACAGGAAGAGGCCATGGAGGAAGAAGAAGAGGAGGGGGTGGAGGAGAGAGGTGTGTCACAATCATTAGCATTTTGGAGGCGTGGTGGAGGAAATACCTCCAACATTACTGCACCTTGTCCTGCATCCTTCCCAGCTGCCAGCAGAGTCACCCAATGCGCCGCGAAACTTAGGTAACGTCCCTGTCCATGCCTGCTGGACCATGAGTCAGTGGTAATATGCACCTTACCGCTGACCGCCCTGTCCAGCGAGGCATGGACATTGCCTTCCACATGCCCGTAGAGAGCCGGAATCGCCTTCCGTGAGAAAAAGTGGCGTTTGGGTACCTGCCACTGAGGAACCGCACATTCCACAAACTCACGGAAGGGGGCAGAGTCTACCAACTGAAAAGGCAGCAATTGAAGTGCTAGCAATTTTGCCAAGCTAGCATTCAACCGCTGGGCATGTGAATGGCTGGGAGCAAACTTCTTTCGGCGGTGCAGCAGCTGGGGCAGGGAAATTTGCCTGGTACAATCTGACATCGGTGTACCAAAAGCAGATTGCCCACAAGTACTTGGCTGTGTCACACCTAATTCTACACCTTCATTCCTCTCAGTGCAGGTCTCAGAGAGGACTGAAGGTCCAGTGGGGTTGTAAATCTCAGCTGATGAGGAGCAAGGAGAGGTCCTCTTTGTTCTTTGGTGTGGGTCTTTTAGATACGCTTTCCAACGAACTGCATGGCAGGTCAACATATGTCTGGTCAAGCATGTGGTGCCCAAGCGGGAGATGTTTTGGCCACGCGAGATACGCTTGAGACATATGTTGCAAATAGCAGCGGTGCGATCTGATGCACTCGTCTCAAAAAAGGCCCACACCAAAGAACTTTTTGAATAACGTGCAGAGACTGCAGCGCCCTGCACATGTGGAGCTTTGGGGTGTGATGCAGTCAATGTGCTGCCCTTAGGCTGGCCCCTGGAGGGCATCCTGCCTTGCTGGTCATGTGCCGCCTCCTCCTCCTCCTCCTCTCTCCTATCAGGCACCCACGTTGAGTCAGTGACCTCATCATCCCCTCCCTCCTCATCACTTGAGCAAACCTGGCAGTATGCTGCAGCAGGGGGAGCATGACTACCAGATTGCTGTCCTTCTTGGGCACCCCCTCTGTCCGTGCTCATGTTACTGCCTTCATCGAGCTCAGTATCATCATCAGAGCCTTCCAAACGCCGGGCATCCTCCTGGAGCATGTACCCAACACTGTGGTCAAACAGTTCAAGGGACTCCTCAGAAGGACATGATGGGGCTAGGGAAGGAGTCACTGATGATATTGAGCCGAGGGAAGAGGCCGCTGCTTTGCCAGACAAAGTACCCTGGGCATGGGTGAGAGAGGATGAGGAGGATGAGGACGGCTTGGTCATCCACTCGACCAAGTCTTCCGCATGTTGCGGCTCAACACGGCCAGCTGCCAAAAAAAAGCCTAAGCATGTCCCACAGCCACGTGCTGATGAGGATGCACCATCTCCATGACCTGCACTAGACACAGAGCCTGCTTGCCCTCTCTTTTTGGCTTGTGACTGTCTGCCTCTCCTTCTTGGCCTTCCAGACATACTAATGGCCTGTAGCTGCACTAAGCTGGGATATATATATATATATATATATATATATATGTACTGATACTGCAGCTAGCAAAATCAACTGCCTGCCTGTAGTATGAGAACACCACCAACCTTCTACAGGTAGCTTTAGCTGAACACTGTGCAGAGCTCGCAAAAAAATAACTTGTAGCTTTTTTAGCTTCCTGCGGTTGTGATAGGATCAGGAAAACACCACCAACCTTCTACAGGTAGCTTTAGGTGAACACTGTGCAGAGCTCGCAAAAAAATAACTTGTAGGTTTAGCTGAACACTATGAGCAGGACGCACAGCACTAACTTGTAGTTTTAGCTGAACACTGTGAGCAGGACTCACAGCACTAACTTATAGTTGTAGCTAAACACTGTGAGCAGGACGCACTGCACTAACTTGTAGCTTGAGATGAACACTGTGCAGAGGTCTCACTACACCAACTTGTAGTTTTAGCTGAACACTGTGAGCATGACGCACAGCACTAACTTGTAGTTTTAGCTGAACACTGTGAGCAGGACGCACTGCACTAACTTGTAGCTTTAGATGAACACTGTGCAGAGGTCTCACTACACCAACTTGTAGTTTTAGCTGAACACTGTGAGCAGGACGCACTGCACTAACTTGTAGTTTTAGCTGAACACTGTGAGCAGGACGCACTGCACCAACTTGTAGGTTTAGCTGAACACTGTGAGCAGGACGCACAGCACTAACTTGTATTTTTAGCTGAACCCTGAAAGCAGGATGCACAGCACTAACTTGTAGTTTTAGCTGAACACTGTGAGCAGGACGCACTATACCAACTTGTAGTTTTAGCTGAACACTGTGAGCAGGACGCACTGCACTAACTTGTAGTTTTAGCTGAACACTGTGAGCAGGACGCACTGCACCAACTTGTAGGTTTAGCTGAACACTGAGAGCAGGATGCACAGCACTAACTTGTAGTTTTAGCTAAACACTGTGAGCAGGACATACTGCACTAACTTGTAGCTTGAGATGAACTCTGTGCAGAGGTCTCACTACACCAACTTGTAGTTTTAGCTGAACACTGTGAGCAGGACGCACTGCACTAACTGTAAATAATCTAGCTGCCTTACTGTAGTACTAATAGGATCAAAAGAACACCAGCAATTTTCTTCAGGTAGCTGTAAATACTGTACCAAGACAAGCCTGCCTGTCAGTAGGAAGATAACAGGAACGGATCTAGCTAAACTGAATGCAGTGTATATATATATATGCATATATATATATATGCACAACTTATCCAATTACAGCTCTCTGTTCAGACGGCGCTGTGATTGGCCAAGCATGCGGGTCATAGTGCATGCTTGGCCAATCATCAGCCAGCAATGCACTGCGATGCCGCAGTGAATTATGGGCCGTGACGCGCCACACGAGTTTGGCGCAAAAGGCCCATATTGTTCGCAATTCGGCGAACAGACGATGTTCGAGTGGAACATGGGTTCGACTCAAACACGAAGCTCATCCCTAACTGTAAATACTGTAGCTGCCTGCCTGTGGTATTAATAGGATCAGAAGAACACCACAAATTTTCTTCAGGTAGCTTTAGGTGCACACTGTGCAGAGGACACAGTGCACTAACTGTAAATACTGTACCTGCCTGTGGTATTAATAGGAGCAGAACAACAGCAATTGTCTCCAGGTAGCTTTAGGTGCACACTGTGCAGAGGATGCACTACACTAACTGTAAATACTGTAGCTGCCTGCCTGTGGTATTAATAGGATCAGAAGAACATCACTAATTTTCTTCAGGTAGCTTTAGGTGTACACTGTGCAGAGGATGCACTACACCAACAGTAAATACTGTAGCTGTCAGCCTGTGGTATTAATAGGATCAGAAGAACACCACTCATTTTCTTCAGGTAGTTTTAGGTGCACACTGTGCAGGGGACACAGTACACTAACTGTAAATACTGTAGCTGCCTGCCTGTGGTATTAATAGGAGCAGAACAACAGCAATTGTCTCCAGGTAGCTATAGGTGCACACTGTGCAGAGGCTGCACTACACTAACTGTAAATACTGCAGCTGCCTGTGGTACTGTACTAATAAGATCAGAAGAACACCACTAATTTTGTTTAGGTAGCTTTAGGTGCACACTGTGCAGAGGATGCACTAAACTAACTTGTGAATACTGCAGCTGCCTGCAGTACTGTACTAATAGGATCAGAAGAACACCACTAATTTTCTTCAGGTAGCTTTAGGTGCACACTGTGCAGAGGACGCACTACACTAACTTGTAAATACTGCAGCTGCCTGTGGTAATGTACTAATAGGATCAGAAGAACTCTAATTTTCTTCAGGTAGCTTTAGGTGCACGCTGTGCAGAGGAAGCACTACACTAACTGTAAATACTGTAGCTAATAGGACTAATAGGATCAGAAGAACACCAGCAATTTTCTTCAGGTAGCTGTAAATGCCGTAAAAACACCTGCCTGCCTGTCAGTAGTAGGAAGAGAATAACAGGAACGGATCTAGCTAAACTGAATACAGTAATATATATATATATCACCTAGGATGTATATATATACACAATACACTGTAAGTGCAGCTAACTGACTCGCCTGCCTACTCTATCTAACTTAAATCAAATGACACTGTCTTTGTCTATCTATATCTCTCCCAATGCCAGAACACACTACACAGGGCCGCTGTGCAGGCGGCCTTATATAGTGTGGGGCGTGGACACAGGCAGGCTGCATTGGTGGACACGGTTGAAGCAGCATTGATGGGCACAGGTGAGGCTGCACTGATGGGCACTAGGGATGAGCCGAACACCCCCCAGTTCAGTTCGCACCAGAACATACCGAACAGGCAAAAAATTTGGCAGAACACACGAACACTGTTAAAGTCTATGGGACACAAACATGAATATTAAAAGTGCTCATTTTAAAAGCTTATATGCAAGTTATTGTCATAAAAAGTGTTTGGGGACCTGGGTCCTGCCCCAGGGGACATGTATCAATGCAAAATTTCTTTTTAAAAATGGCTGTTTTTTTGGGAGCAGTGATTTTTTTTAATGCTTTAAGTGAAACAATAAAAATGAAATATTCCTTTAAATATCATGCCTGGGGGGTGTCTATAGTATGCCTGCAAAGTGGCGCATTGTTCCCGTGTTTACAACAGTACCACAGCAAAATGACATTGCAAATGACATGGCTTCCCCGTGGTGTCAGAGGGGGCAGGGTCACCCATTTACATCACCTTGGGGCTCTACCCTCAGCTATATAAGAACTTTCACAGAGAAGAAGCGTCAGTCGGTGGGAGACTCCCATAGAGGCGGAACGGTTGTGGCTTTTTTTTTCCGGTCCGTCGGGTGACTTGAATTTACATAATAGGACATTTTTTAAAATTTTTTAATAAAGGACTTGTACCAAGCTGTCTCTTGTCTTTTTTACCATCTTCGACACTTTTTTGTGAAATGGTAGAGGTACAATGCACCCCATTACCAATTGCTGTAGGGGGGGAGGCTGGGATCTGGGGGTCCCCTTGTTAAAGGGGGCTTCCAGATTCTGATAAGCCCCCCATCGGCATACCCCCACAACCACCGACCCTCATTCCATTAATTTGGAGGGACCGGGATTGTCTGAACTTCTGCAAAATAAAGGCTTTGTCAGAGTAGTTCAGGTATTTGGCGATTGTTGGTCGGGGTGTTTTGCGCTCAGCATTGAATGTTCCCATGCAGTGCAGGGGCCTGGAAGGCCTAATGCTTCCGGGATGCGCCTGGAGCAGAATTCTGAGAGGGCAAATGTTTGCAAGGATTCTGGGATGCCCACAAATCGTAGGTTGCTCTGGGCCTATTCTCTAAATCATCCAGTTTTTGTAAGATATATTGGTTAGTTTTGTCCTGGACCTGTTCCATGGCTTGTGCCTGATAAAGCACCTCTTCCACATTAGATAGGCGGTGTTCTAGGTCATTTAGTCTGGTGGTATGTTGCCCTAGCTGGGCCTTGATCTGTTTCATCCCTGCGTTTACTGCTTTTTCCACAGATGTAGCTATCATGGGGACAGGAGAGCTGCCACAGCCTGCGCTATGTGCTCTGTGTCATGGTCCCCACTGTGCTGTGATAGGGAGGCATGCTGAGGGGGGAAAGACGAGCAGCTACTTACCTTCATGTCCGGTGTCAGCTTGTCTGCAGGTGGATCTGGGTAGGCCAAGACCAGGGCCTCGATTTGCGGCTGGGCCGGCTGTGCCAACAGGGCCGTTTAGGATCGGGTGCCGGTTTTCTCCACAAACCAGTCCATGGGCATGCGGGTGTCACCCGGAGGAGGCTGTAGGTGTGTGGGGTGGCTCAGGCTGGTTTTTTATGCCGATTTCAGGTCATGCTGTGGGAGCTGAGGAGAGGAGCAGCTACTCCATGTGGTGCCGGAAGCAGAAGTGAGCACATTTTTAGTTGCAGCAGATTGCATTATGACATTTTCAACAAAATGAGCCTATAGTTATTCAATTAACACATAAATATTCTCTTCTCACTTTGAGAGAACATTCTCACACACCAAGGTGGCAGACACTTGTTACCACTTGCAGACCTGACTTGAATTCTTCAAGATCTCTGCCTGGCTAGGTTACCTTGTTCTGTATCCAGAAACAGGGAACATTTGGATACAGAATGCCCCAATGCACTGTATCTAAAGTAACTCACTTGCTTCCATGTTTTTCCAGGGTTTCTTTTACATATTCTACATGTATACTGTGACAACTTTACATCTTTCTGGGATCATTGAACCACAACATCTATGGAGTTTTCGTTTGCGAGGGATACATGATCTCTTGTTGCGGAGGTTGAAAGCTATTTCTCAACTGAGGTTTGCTGCCTTCTCCTTTAGAAGAATTCCCCCTTCAAACATTTCATTAGCAACCTCAGCCCATCATCTAGTAGACCTCATGAAAATTTACCACTATAAAGGTCAGTAGCAATTCATTTGGCAACATCTTTTGCATGAAGTCAGCTAGTCTAATTGCATTAGTATTGTTATTGGCAGCAGCACTCTCCTCCTGCTTCTAGGCAGCCATTGACTCTTTCATAGCACCAAAAGCTGACCTGTCACTCTCTATGGCTGGGATAGCAGCTTCCAAATGACATCATCCCAGCCCATGGAAGACTCCCAAGCTGGCAGATTCTGCTTGGGGATCTTTTTGGAAGCTTGAATTTGGTGTAGAGTTATTAATTTTAAAGTATTTGAACCTTTACCTTGTAAAGCAACCCATTCAATTTAAAAGAGAACTCATAAGCAAAACATTTGTGTGTGTGCATATACTGTGTATGTATATATATATATATATATAAATATATATATATATAGCATCTCACAGAAGTGAGTACACCCCTCACATTTTTGTAAATATTTTATTATCATCATTATTATGAATTATCTTTTCATGTGATAACACTGAAGAAATGACACTTTGTTACAATGTAAAGTAGTGAGTGTACAGCTTGTATAACAGTGTACATTTGCTGTCCCCTCAAAATAACTCAACACACAGACATTAATGTCTAAACCACTGGCAACAAAAGTATGTACACCCCCAAGTGAAAATGTCAAAATTGGGTCCAATTAGCCATTTCCCTCCCCAGTGTCATCTGACTCATTAGTGTTACAAGGTTTTAGGTGTGAATGGGGAACAGGTGTGTTAAATTTGGTGTTATCGCTCTCACAATCTCATACTGGTCACTAGAAGTTCAACATGGCACCTCATGGCAAAGAACTATCTGAGGATCTGAAAAAAAATATTTATAATTGTTGCTCTGCATAAAGATGGTCTAGGCTATAAGAAGATTGCCAAGACCCTGAAACTCAGCTTCAGCATGGTGACCATACAGCGGCTTAACAGGACAGGCTCCATTCAGAACAGGCCTTGCCATGGTCGATCAAAAAAGTTGAGTGCACCTCAGCATCATATCCAGAGGTTGTCTTTGGAAATTGGAGTATGAGTGCTGCCAGTATTTCTGCAGAGGTTGAAGGGCTGGGGCGGTCAGCCTGTCAGTGCTCAGACCATACGCCACAAAAATATTACTTTTTTTGTTCCGAGTTTAGCATTGCTTTAATGATAAACCATCTGGGCTAGTATCATTTGTTATCAGGTTATGTGAAATCTCCTTTAACAAATGTACTGTAAATAATCTTGTAATTATAAGTCTATTTTAGTTAGAGTCTGATCAGTGTGGTTGTGTAATATATCTCCTTATCTGTCCATGTTCTGAGGATAGTTGGGAATGGTTTGATTTGAATGTAAGCTGTCAAGGGGGTATTCTAGTAATTACAGTTAATAGCTGAGGCTGAAAGGCATGACAATAGGCTGAGAGGAACTTCAAAATTGACGATCTGGATCCAGGTTAGTTTATCTGAACAATGCGAACCAACTCCTTATATAAGCTTCAATGGATACCATTGTTAAGATAAACTCTGCCCCTCCACCCCAAAGCACCTTGCCCCCATATTGATGGGGACAAGGACCTCTTCCCAACAACCCTGGGCTGTGGTTGTTGGGGTTTGCGGGTGGGGGGCTTATCAGAATCTAGAAGCCCCCGCCTGTAAATCTGTAACTCTAGATTCCAATAAGCCCCCCACCTGCAGACCCTGACAACCACAGCCCAGGGTTGTCAGGAAGAGGTCCTTGTCCCCATTAACATGGGGACAAGATGCTTTGGGGTTGGCAGAGCCCATGTTGAGGGCATGTAACCTGGTATGGTTCAGGAGGGGGGGTGCTCGCTCTTCCCCTCCCCTTTCCTGACCTGCCAGGCTGCATGCTCAAGGTCTGGTATGGATTTTAGGGAGGACCCTATGTCATTTTATTTTTTTAATTTTGGTGTGGGGTTCCCCTGAAAATCCATACCAGAAAGTCCTGGTATGGACTGGGGGGGGACTTTACACCGTTTTTTTCTTTTTTACCAACACTTTTTTTTATTCTAATGTCAGCTGGGAAACCCGTTGACTGCTGATGACTTATCGGTTGTTAAGGATGCCGTTCCCGGCCCTGCTCCTTATCAACCAGCTTACACTGCACCCTGATTGGGCAAAGCTTGCCCAATCAGGGTGCAGAATACAGTGTGCAGTGCTCAGTGCATTGCAGGGTGAAAATCCTGCGAACATCCTGCAAATTTGGGTGTTCGGCAAATGGCCGAACAGACAAATGTTTGGCCTGAACTCGTGCTCAAGCCAAATTGTTCGTTCCCTAATGAGGGTGTGCAATGTCAAGATGGTTTGCGAGAGCCTCAAATTGCTAAAATATTGGCAAATCCTGGATACTGAGGGCACCACATGCAAAAATTCCCACTCTTCACAACCAGAACCTACAGATTGTCAAGATGTCAAAACTGGCTGATATGCTTTGAGCACGTAAACCAATGATTTTCAGTATGTCCCCGGCTGGCTCCTGCAATGCTACACATAGTTGTTTTCTTGTTTAAATCCCAAAATGACAACAAATACTTCTCTGCTCAGATTCTTTACAGAATCATTCTTTTTTTCATCCAGTTGGTTACAACACTGGATTTTCACCTTGGGGAATCACCAAAAAAGGATTCATTTTTTTTCCTATTTTTCCTTTTGTTAAATATTTCTTCTTGTTACCTTCTTAAAGGTGTACACTAATAACAAACTGCAACCCTGTTTTTAAAATCCATCTTTGATGGTTCTTGACTCTATTTATGGAGGCAGCTTCAGTGTCTGTTGGAGAGGTTGTGGCCAAGTGGGGACGTTAGTCCATATGCTATGGGCTTGTCCCTACATCAGAAGCTACTGGAATTCAGTTTTCAGGTTACTGTTGGAAATAACAGGTATCATTGCTAATGTAAAACTGTAACAGGCTCTCCTTAATGTAAATGTGGACAAATACCCTCCTTCAGTAAGAGCTATATTGTTAAGCATTTTATCAATTCATGATTGTTAGGAAGTGGAAGTCCGCCTTAGTCCCTAATGTATTAGAGGTTAAAGCGGGGTTCCACCCAAACTTTGAACATTATCTCCATGCATTCTCTTCCTTGCCTAGATGCTGACATGCTGTGTAAAAAAATTTAAATCGCCGTAATTACCTCTTTTTTATAATCTTCTTAGCACTTCCTGGTTTTCCTCCCATGGGAGTAGGCGTGTTTCTAGCCTCTCCCAGACCTCCCACAGTCCCCTGGGAGCTAGTCTCAGGCTTCCCAGCATGCATTGTGCAACAGCGTCATCACAACATCTCAGTGAATGCTGGGAGCACAGCATTCACCGCATCCAGGAAATACATGCTTGTGGGCTTCAAATGCCCACAATGAAGATGGAAACTGCCTTCAGTGAATTTTATAAGTTATTCTTTACAACTAAATCGGACACAGGCGGACTTATTACACAGAACATGTGAGTAGATAATCATGAGAATAAAAGTTTGTGAATGAACTCCAAAAAAAAAAACGATAGATAGGTGGACCCCCGCTTTAAGCAACACCTAGATGTAATATTTGGATCTGAATGATTGCTGGCCTACAAAGATGGAACTGCCGCTAAATTCCTTCACAGATGGGATCCTTGGCAACAATACAGCCTTCTATCAGAGTAAATTTGTCATGCCTTATATTTAAATACTGTTTGCACCCTTTATTACTAACCAGGGATAACTCTTGTTGCTCCTTTATTTGGTGGACCATAATCTTTACTGTTCTGGTATATAGTTTAATTACAATCTTCCTAATATTTAATGGCACATTACAACTCTGGTTTTAGTTTTCTACAAATATCTAAGCCTACATGTATGCAATGCTCTTTTGTCTTATTTGACGCTACACATGTAACTCTTTAAGGTTTAGCTGCAGTACTCCTGATAATGTGACAGATATTTTGTGCCATGTATTATCTTATCAATTCTATTCTTTTTTAAAACTCAATAAAAAATATTTGAAAAAAATCCTCTAGTGTATAGCCAGCTTAATGATTACAAAAGAATATTTGAAAGAATCTACACCTCAATACTAAATAGAGATGGCCAAGCGGTTAGCTGTTCACCCGTTCGTCGAATACCCTAATTATTGGGGCATTCGTCTGTTTGTTCAGCCCGACGAATGACCCCAATGCACTACGCTGCTGTACAGTGCATTGGAAGCCCTGATTGGCTGAAGCAATGAAAGCTTTGCCCAATCAGGGCACAGAGGACTGTCAAAGCCATGATTGGAGAAAGTAATGATGACTCTATCCAATGATGGCTCATTGCTCTTAGTCCCACCCCACACTATAAAAATATTCTCCCCATAGCTGCCATTTGCAGTGTGATATTGGCATGTAGAGAGATAGAACAGGGCTCTGTTCAGTGCTGCTAGTGAGTTAGTGTGCTGTAGTGTGCTATTGTGCTTTTATTGTCAGTGTAGAATATAAGTTTAGTATAAATCCAGTGAGTTTAGTGTGAGTGTAGTGTGACCATTAATTTTTACTTTAGTGTCAGTTTTTGTGAGTGTAGTGTGACCATTCATTATTACTTTAGCCCAGGTTCACACTGAGCTGCGGGAATGAAGCCGTGCGAGTTCAGCTGAACTTGTACGATTTCACTCCTGCATGTCAGTCCCGATTTTGGCCGCGATTTCAGAGACATCTGTGCAGAGACATTTCTGCACAGATGCCAATGTCAATGTAAATTGCAGCCCAAAATCACAAAAAGTAGTACAGAAACTACTTTTTGAAATCAGTGCAGCCCTGCAGATGCAGCGTCCCACTGATTAGGATGGTACCATTGATGGCAATTGCCGTCAATTTTACATGCTATTTGACATGTCAAATCACATGTCAAAATGCTCCAGTGTGAACCACGGCTTAGTCTCAGTTTTGTAAGTGTAGTGTGACCATTTATTTTTACTTTAGTGTCAGTTTAATTTGTCAGGACAGGTTTCCTGCAGTATATATAAGTGTATTACTGCAAGTTTAATGCCGTATATATCAGTGCATTACTGCATGTTTAATGCAGTATATATCAGTGCGTTAATGCATGTTTAATACAGTATATATCAGTGCCTTACTGCACTCTTAACGCAGTAGATTTGTGTGCATTACTGCGTGTTTAATGCAGTATATTTGGTGTGTTACTGCATGTTTAAAGCAGTACATTTGAGTGCGTTACTGCACGTTTATTGCAGTATATATTAGTGCATTATTGCACGCTTAACACGGTATATTTGGTGTGTTACTGCATGTTTAAAGCAGTATATTTGAGTGTGTTACTGCACATTTAGAGCAGTATATACTAGTGCATTACTACACGTTTAACGCAGTATATTTGAGTGTGTTACTGCACATTTATTGCAGTATATTTCAGTGCACATTTACCACAGTATATTGCAGTGTGTCAATGCAGTTTTACTGCAGTATATTGTAGTGTGTCAGTGGAGTGTGTCTGTGTAGTAAGTACTCAAGTTAAAGTGCACCATACAACCCTTTCAATTGACTAAAGTGCATCCATGTACACATTTCCACATCTTTATTACATTTTGTTAATAAGCGCCTCCCCATCATGTCTGGGAGGCCAAGTAGAAGAGGAAATGGGGAAAAGGGGATGATGGGACTTTGTATGAAACACATCACCTAGGTAGAATAAATCAATCAATATTAATAAATAAAATATGTATTTATACAATTGAGCATAATGCAAGCTAATAAAATATCAACTCAATAGATAACATACAGAATTATAATAAACATGATTGGTGAATCACATAAAATTAAAAATAATTGCATAATATAACATTATTCCACGTAATTAATAACAGAATAGCAATATACCCAAATATGTACAAACATGATTAGTAATATGTAATTGATTCATGATTCAAACAAGTAAAAAACACATGGTAAACGCATGATTGCTGTGACATAACATTGGTAAAATCTCAACGTGTTTTTGTGGATAATTTCCACTCATCAGGAGCAGCTGTACACTGGATATGTCTGTAATAAAGTGTAAACTAAGCATAAATGGTGGTTAATATACCACCATTTAATATTATAAATATTAATATTTAAAAAAAAAAAGAGAATGTTGTTCTCACAGTGCCTCCAATCGTTAATACCCATATCTACCTTTTAGCCTAGAATCTACCCATAGGTAGACCATCATTTACGGTCAATTTACACTATTTATTACAGACATATCCAGTGTACAGCTGCTCCTGATGAGGGGAAATTATCAATGAAACGCATTGAGCTTTTACCAATGTTATGTTACAGCAATCATGCGTTTACCATGTGTTTTTTTTTACTTGTTTGAATCATGAATCAATTCCATATTATTAATCATGTTTGTACATATTTGGGTATATTGCTATTCTATTATTAATTACGTGGAATAATGTTATATTATGCAACTATTTTTAATAATATGCAATTTACCAATCATGCTTATTATAATTCTGTATGTTATCTATTGAGTTGGTACTTTATTGGCTTGCATTATGCTCATTTGTATTAATAAATATTTTATTTACTAATATGATTGAGTCATTCTACCACAATGTGTTTCATACAAAGTCCTATTATCCCCTTTTCCCCATTTCCCCCTCTTTTACAAGTATCAGGGATAGAGTCATCTGTACTTTAATAGTCGTTGCCTCATGTAAAGTCCCAACATTCTCTTTTTTCCTTATGGCCAACTAGAAGAGGCAGACATTCCCATGGCACTGTGAGGGGGCCAGCAGCCTATGTGTCCACAGACAAAGGTGGACGTGGTCCATCCTCAGGCAGGGCATCATTTAATCTCTTTAGTGATGTTGCCCGTGCCATCTAGTCATAGCATGCATAGGAGGTGGTAGACTGGCTTACTAAACCATCATCCTCATCCTCCATCATCCAAGCAGAGACTAGTGCACAGTCAACTGCAGCTGCCAGAGTGGCTTGGGAATACAACGCTAGTTTGTAAGATTTAGGCCTTTACACTATATACAACAATACATTTGTGTGTGTTCTGTCGAGCTTTTACTAAAGTGTACAAACTCTCTTTACCAAATTAGAGATATTATATCCCAAAGTATAATGATGTTGGAGAACGCATCCAACAGCATGGACTCACCATGTGAGCCCTGTCCTATGCAGCCTTAAAGCATGCCCACTGCTGGATATGGAAAAAAGGACTATGCTCATTATGTGACTGACTGGAAGATGCTTAGAATTAAGGATTGTATGCTCTAAGCCCCAGCCACCCCCCCTATACGTATCTGAGCCCAATCTCAATCACAGTCTGTGGGGAGAAAAAGGGGCAAGGCCCCTGGGTGACAATGGACATGAGTGTGCCTATAGCAGGCAGCTTGTTATGGGTGCATTCAGCAGGGGGGATAAGCCAGGAGCTACGGTGGGGTACCTGAGAAGAGGAGGATCAGGGCTGCTCTGAGCAAAACCATTGCTTAGAGCAGTTAAGCAAAACATGATTATTATTTTTTATTTTTTTTATTGTAGGTTTACAATCACTTTAAAATAACCAAACTGTCCTGTACCTGACATTTTTAATACATATTTTCCTAATAATGATACAAAATTCTCTTATTTGAGACACATTTATTACTTAGATGCAAAGATATTTACCATTACATAGTTGTCAACATATTTTAAAAATAAAAACTTTCACAAAAACAAGTTAATACACTGAAATGCTATTATTAAAATGGCATGAGTACATACAAAGATAATTGTGCAAGTCCGTAAGAGTTCATTTTTTATTAGGCTAAAAATTGAAATGTGGTTTGACAACATGACATTGAATCATTACTGTTCGTAAAGCACTGTATGGCATAATCAGCATAATCATTGAATATGTCCCTTGTCATTTGATCTTATGAATTGCTCCATGAGACAACACTTTGTAGGTTAATTAATGGTTTTGTGGTTAATAGTAAGCAGGATTCCATATTTATTGTTTTCCCTTTGCATATATACCATGGATTTCTTTTTTGTAAACAACACAATTTGCACTCGTGTATATAATTTTTTTTATGTATTTAAAATTATTGATGCAACATGAGTATAATCAAATAGATGCACTGTACTGGGCACTTGTTTCAGCTGGCGGGCAACATTTAGGCCCCATACACACTATTAGATTTTCTGCAGATTTTTGTCTTGAGATTTACCAAAACCATATAATGTGAGGTCAAACCTTAGGAGTTTCAATTTGTATGCAATCGGGCAGGCCCTTGCACTACATGGTTTTGGTAAATCTAATGCCGCGTACACACGGTCAGACTTTTCGTCTACAAAAGTCCGACAGCCTGTCCGACAGACTTTTGACGGACTTTTGGCGGACTTGCGGCGGACTTGCGGCAGTCTTTCTTACGAACGAGCCCACACACGATCGGATTGTCAGCCAGCTTTAGTCCGTCGGCGTCCGTCGGACTTTTGTAGACGAAAAGTCCGACCGTGTGTACGCGGCATAAAGGAAATCAGACAACAAAAGTTGTATAGTGTGTACGGGGTCTAAGACATGCAAAATGTTAAAACCAGGTTGATTATGCTCCATAACATGTTGATATCACTATAAGATATATTTAGAAAGCAGAGAATGTGACTTTCACAAACATTTGTTGGTGGAGAATCAGTCTCTCCCATTTTAACCACGTACGTTCCTAAAGGTTTTACCCTGTTCATGACCAGGGCATTTTTTGCTATTCAGCACTGCGATTCTTTTATTGGCAATTGCACGGTCATACAATATTGTGCCCAAATTCAAATATTATCACTTTTTTCACAAAAATAAAGCTTTCTTTTGGTGGTATTTTATAACCGCTGTTTTTTTTTATTTTTTATTGTTTGCATTATAAATGAAAAAGGTCTAAGAATTTTAAATAAAAAAAACAATATTTTCTACTTTCTGTCAATACATATCCAATAAAAGCAAATTTAGCCATAGTCATTTAGGACAAAATGTATTCTGCTACATGTCTTTGGTAAACAAAAACCCAATAAGTGTATATTATTTAGTCTGACAGTACAAATGCCCCCAAAATTTCCGCTTTTTTGGAAAATAGACATTCTAGGGCATTTAGTAAACATTTTTCGTTAAATTTTTTTTGTTAAATTTTTTTGGAAAATTAAGAAATTAAATACATTTATTTTTCACATTTGTTTTTTTTTTTTACATACCATCACCAGTGCAGTACAGCATCATGATATGACTGGTAACAAAAATAGTGAAGGAGATGAGGGATAAAACAGGAGAGACTTCAGGAACTGAATAGTACAGGAGGAAAAGGGGAGATATGATTGAATTTATTTGAAGTGGAACCATGCCCGGAACTAATCAAATCTGAATCTGTTTCACTGCTGCTAGCTGAGAAAACACTCAGCCTAAAGCCTCGTGCACATGATCTGATTTTCCGCAGACAAAACTCCAGACTTTTGTCTGAAGGCGTGTGCCTGGATTTTATCTTGCATACAAATGGCAAGGAATTGTCAGCCAACAAACATGAACGTAGTGACCTAATACATGATTTTTCAGATCTGTAGCGCCACCCTTTGGGCTCCTTCTGCTAATTTTGTGTTAGTAGAAGTTTGGTGAGTGTTAATTCACGCTTTTCATTTTGCGCTTTTTATATAGCGCTTTTCAGTTTGCGCTTTTCATTTTGTGCTTTTTCAGTTCATTTCTGAATGTCTGTTTGTCAACCAGACATGTTGCGGAATTGGAGGAGATAATGTGTTATTTATTATTGGCCTTGGAGTTATTGCTTTGACCCAAGTCCAGTCCAGGAAAAGGAGGAGGAGGAGTTCTTGGACCAAAAATTGGTTGCTTTATTAATCGTGACCAATTATGTCATATGCCTTTGCTGCGAGAGCTCCAGGAGAATAATCCAGATGTATTTCAGAATTATCTCTGGATGACGGTCCCCTGCTTTCACCAACTCTTGGCATTGTTGACCCCCTATATTAAGAAGCAGGACACATGCATGAGGCTTTTATTTTATTTTTTGGTTGAATAATAATGATTTGATTTGGTATATTTTCTATATTGTTGAATGCATAGAATGCACTTTTTGGTTAAGTTCTATTGGCAGCATGTCTAATTTTATTTGTTTTCTTTTTTTAATTCACAATAAAAAAAGAGTGGAGAATCATACTTGGCTATGTGTTTTACTTCAAATGACAGTTTGGGAGTAGGCAGTTACATTTAAAAAAATATAATGTAAAATTGACAAGAGACACCAACATAGTTGTACTTTTGATCTTAAAAACTATGGGATAATGTAGTTGTAGTAACTTGCCCAAAAAAAAAAAAAAAAAAAAAAAAGCATAATAATAATATTCTTGATATCACTAGAAAAAAAAGCCTTTGAAAATGTGTTTGCCATAACTCCATCAGTATCACTAGCAAAGCAGCTTCATTATTATCCCATTAAAGAAGAAGAGAATGTGCGCTGCATTTCTAAATTTCATAATTTGCCACTTCACAAATGTTAATTCACCATTAAGAATGCGAGTTTACAAAACTGACCGCTTCTGCCTCGTCCTTGCTTCCGAGCATGTGTGTTTGTACTTTGGACTGTTGTCCGATGGACTTGTGTACATACGCTGAAATTACCCTCTCTAGCCCCCATGCAACTCCAAGATCTTAACTCGACATATATGTCAGCAGGAATCTTGAAAATTATAAATGCCCTACCTAATGGCAAGTTACCGGAACCAGACAGCTTTGTGTCTAAGTACTACAAAACATCTTGTGTCCCTATTTGATGTAGTGGCCTCCTCCTCTGCTTTTCCACTGGAGATGCTCAGAGCACACACAGTAATTATCCTAAAGCCTGGTAAAGACCCCACAATCCCTCTAAATTTTTTATATTGTTACTAAACGTAGATGTGAAAACCTACGTCACATTAATAGCACAGCACCTTATAAGGATACTTCCTCTGCTAAAACTGGGCAAAAAGCCTTAAATAGATATAACATAAATATGCAAGCATTTGGATTTTTAGCTATTTTTGCAGTTATTTATACAGTGGTAAACATAAATTAGTGAACAATGGCTTTGCTTTCAATATAAAACACACACATTAATGTGTAATATGGATGTGTTTATTAACTAAAAATAAATTCAAAAATATATATTTACTAATGTATACAGTGTTTTTAGATTGTACAGGGCCCTCCCAACTCTTATCTTGAATTGTATTGAAAAGTGTTGGACAAACTGTTGGTACTATATAAATCCAGTATAATTACAATAATTTAATTTATATTAAGCAATGATAACAAAAAAAAAATACCAATTTAGTTGTTTATCATTAATTTTAATTTAATTTGAAGGAACTAAAAAATCAAATTGCAAATAATTTATAATGCTCCACTACTGTAGTTTGTTTTTTCTATTCATTAGATTCATAAAACACAGACACATATATAAAGTATATCAGAAGTGAAGTTATAAGGAAAGTTTAATGATTCTAATTATAACATATGTACGCATGTGTTGCATATTTGTTGCAAACAACAAAACAGTTGGAATTAAATTGATGGGTACAAAATACTACAAACTACTTTAAAATGAAATAATAGAAAATATTTGAGTTTTGAAAAATAATATTTAGCTCTTGATTTTTTTTGCTTTACATCTTTACAAAATCTAGATACATTTGAATCTGTGCTTTGCACATGCAGCACACAAAGAAACAGGTTCAGATGATGTCAGGGATGGACTGACCATTGGGACTATAGAGATTCCCGGTGGGCCGATGGCTCAAAGTGGGCCGGTTTTAGCCGCATCTGCGGTGCTTGGTGATCTACCCGTCAACCGCCGACAGCTGGCGCCTGACGGGTAGATCGAGATTTAGCCAGTATGCAGAGTAGCGCAGGAAGCGTCTGTCTGTAGTAAGTTCTCTCTCATGTCATGCAGCGCTGCTCGCTCCCCGGCGGCCCCTCATCTCTTCTCATCTATCCCCATTGGCTTGTGACATCATCTGGTATAGACGAAAGAGAGGAGGGGCCACTGTGGAGCGAGCAGCGCTGCATGACATGAGAGAGAACTTACTACAGACAGAAGCATCCTGAGCTACTGCACTACTCTGCATACTGACTAGTAAGATCCCATGATGTGCCCCCTGTTGTGCCCTATAATGTGCCCCATCATGTGCCCTGATATGCTATGTGCCCCAATGTGCCCCATAATGTGCCCTGATGTGCTATGTGCCCCAATGTGTCCCATAATGTGCCTTGATGTGCTATGTGCCCCAATGTGCCCCATAATGTGCCATGTGCCCTGATGTGCCCCGAGCCCTGATGTGCCCTGATGTGCCATGTGCCCTGTGCCCTGATGTGTCCCATGCCCTGATGTGCCATGTGCCCTGATGTTCCATGTGGCCTGATGTGCCCCATGCCCTGATGTGCCCCATGCCCTGATGTGCCCCATGCCCTGATGAGCCCCGTGCCCTGATGTGCTATGTGCCCCAATAGGCTCCATAATATGCCCTGATGTGCCCCATGTGTCATGTTTCCTGATGTGCCATAATGTGCCCTGATGTGCCCCAAGCCCAGATGTGCCCCCATTTGCCATGTGCCCCATGCCCTGATGTACCCCGTGCCCCATGCTATGTGCCATGTGCCCCATGCCCTGATGTGCCCTGTGCCCTGATGTGCCATGTGGCCTGATATGCCCCGTGCCCTGATGTGCCCTGATGTCCTATGCCCTGATGTGCCCCATGACCTGATGTGCCCCGTGCCCTGATGTACTGTGCCCCGATGTCCTATGCAATGATGTTCCCCATGTCCTAATGTGCCTTGTGCCCTGATGTGCCCCGTGCCCTGATGTCCTGTGCCATGATGTCCTGTACCCCGATGTACTGTGCCCTGACGTGCCCTGATGTGTTGTGCCCTGTACCCTGGTGTGTTGTGCCCTGATGTACTGTGACCTGTGCCCTGATGACCTGCACCATGATATCCTGTACCCTGATGTCCTGTACCCTGATGTGCTGGGCTCTGTACCCTGATGTCCTGTACCCCGATGTGTTGTTCCCTGATGTGCCCTGTACGCTGATGTGCTGGGCTCTGTACCCTGATGTGCTGTGCCCTGTACCCTGATGTGGCCTGGTGTGTTGTACCCTGATGTGCCTTGTGCCCTGATGTGCTGGGCTCTGTACCCTGATGTGTTGTGCCCTGGGCTGGTCTGGATGAAGTCCAGGGCAACATTTTTGTCCCAGTCCAGCCCTGGATGATGTAGACATTCACAGACACATATACTCATATTCTTTCTTTTGCCCTATGTAATTACGAGTCAAAGTTTAGACAGGACTGCTGACTTCTCTGTGACTGGATTTACTGGCCTAGTGCGGTCACATCGGTGAGCAGAGTTCTCTTTCATACTAGAAAGTAGTGGGTAGTTCCTTCAAGCTCTCAGTGCTGAACAGATTAGTGGGGGAGTGAAGCAAAGGGAAGTATTTTCTGCTGGGGATGGGGAGTCATAGCACACACAGTACTATGAACTCTCCTGTGAGAGTGCTGGTTTGCCTAGTGCTGTCATATTGGTTAGTTGCATGCTGCTTCATTCAGAAAAGTAGCTTTTGGTTTATAGCACTTAATGGAGCAGTGAAGGATAAAAGAAAGGGTACTAGCATGTTGCTAGGGCCTGGGGAGGGGATGGAGGGGTAAACAAACGTGTTGCTTTGCCCTGACATTGTTTTGGCTAAACACACTCTTTGGCTCTGTAAGGGGTAAAATAATATTTTCTAGAAAAGAAATTCCAAAGATAAAAATGCAAGTTAAAATATTTCACTACACCTAACTGATCTTTAGCTGCAATTACTATGAACTTTTTACTTCACTGTTATGTAAATTGTTTGCATGGAACTAGCATCATGCAGTTTTTGCACAAATGTCTTCAAACTGTTTTATTGTAAGCTGACTTGACATTCTGACATTCAGTGATTATGAATAACATGTGTTTGCTCAGTAGATCCCTCTTTTGAAATATCTGCATGCTGTTTGAAAGGATAAAATATAAAAGGAAACTGGTGTGACAACCTATGTTTTAAGATTGCTTAGCAAAAACTCTGTATGTGTTCTCAAATGATATCAAAGCATATCCACCTTAATGTAGGAGCTGAATGAAATGAAATTTGGCATATTAGCTGAAATTTTTCTAGGTTTGTGAAGGTGCAATTAAAAATAGTTAATTAGTAGGATTACCATAGAGAGTACAGCTGTGATAAATGTCAGTCCTACAATTTCCTGATTCTCTTGTTTTCTTTTATTGTTAGACTACATATTTACCATCATAAGACCTTTCAAAGAACATACAAAGCAAATTTCACATTTCCTTACATCTGTTTAAATATGGGCTATTTGAAAAACAAACTCTAAATATTATGCAAAACCAAATACAGAATAATACAAAATTCATATATTTTTTAATTTATACTATTATGAACTGTACCTGCTAAATGAGATCTTCAAGATACTAAATATGGTAAGAAGAATCTAGATGCACACCAATAATTTCATGGTTCAATGAAACTTTATTCACTTCACCCTAATATGAACTTAACCAGGCAGGCCTCCATGATTAAGCCTATCTTAGGGTGAAACACGTCAGAACGGGAAGGTTCACAGTGGAACCTCTGTGTACATGCTCTCCAGAACAATAGAATTGAATTAACACTGAGATCATGGATGTGTTGTAGGCTTCGTGTTGTAGATTTTGTATGGGAAGTGTGCACAAGCACCATCATTTTCCTTCACCTTGTCACCCAGACACCAGAATCACAGAATGAGCTTGGGAGCAGCAACCCTCTCCTTTATCATACTAAACACAATAGTTTCAGAAATGGATAATATATTCTATATTGCAATCTATTTACATACTTATATCTCCAACCCTTTAAACTTTCATAAACCGTATTTAGGAGTTCTGGTCCTGTATTTTAGGGAACATAAGTTTAATTTTGTAAAGAAAAGTAAAGGTTGTTTTGCTCTTAATAGGCACATTTTGAGAAGAATGATAGGATCCATACTTGTCTTTCGCCACAAAGGCTCAACTCAACGGAGTGACAAAAGGAAGTTCATGCTTGCTCTTCTTCAGAAAGGCACAATTGCTTTACCAGAGATTTCCAAAATGCAAAAAGAAACTTATGGCACTTTTGTCACTACTCTGAGTAATATTAAATCTAAAGTTAGAAAAATTGTTGTAGACGTGGTAGCTTATATCTTTCTATTTTGGTTCCCAAGTTCAGTTGTGGATAATCTTTGTTGTTTTTGTCAAACTCTTTCTTCTCATGTACTTTCCTGTAAAATACTCTAACATTTTGTCAGATTCTTCATATTAAATACAGAAAAGATGATCTGATGGTGGAGGAGGAGGTAACAAAGATCCATGAGGTATCGTACATTCATTTGTTTTACACATATAACACAAATTCACATTCAGTCAATTACAAGAGTAATTATGTTTACATACATATTTATTTTAATGTTTTATAAAGTCATTTTGGAAAAAAAAAACAAAAAAAAACTGTCCAGCATACACATCGTTTCCATGAGTAAGGTGATTACCCTGGTGCCACTGATAATATAACTATATATATATAGCAGAAGCAGCACCAGCAGTTGATGGGCTATGCAGCAGCAGGTATCCAAAACTTGTCCTTTGAAAATTATATATATACATTTTTTTTGCACAACTGACACTTGTTTGAAGCTTTACAGTGGTCACAGAATTTGTTTTGTGGCATTATGCCTAAAAATATGATGTTATCTAGGCCTCATTCATCTCTATGAACATCAGTCTTTCAACATATACATCTGATAGTTTGGTGATTTTTTGGTGACAATGCTATCCAGCACCTGTTTGCAAATGTTGTCAGTTTAAGGCTTTGGCACAGTCTGTGGCATTGGATGTTATGTTTTTAGGTCTGGCACTGGCTTGATCTGATGTTGTGGCTATAACACATGAGTAAAGACATTGTACAGGCTCCAGGGGTTGCATATGCTACTAATGATGCTGCAGATTCTGACAGTTCTGAATTGTACAGACTCAGATATCAGCTGGGAGAAAGCTTTCACAAGGTTCATGTAAAACAAGATTTATGTTTCCTTTATGGAAATCTGAACATTTTATTTTTAGGGTCCAATAATATGGCTACACAATCACTCTTCTTTTTATACTTACGCTTGTCTTGTCACTCCATTGACAAACAGACATGAAGGTATGTGGTATGTCAACCAGTTTGTCTGATCTTGAAAGTGTGCCATCCTTCACTTATAGGTACAACTTGCCTATCCCATCGTTATTTTAAACACCACTTGCCTGTGTGACAAAAATCAAGTCTCAACCCAAATCTGTAGCATTTTCAGTGTTGTCTCCTCATCCACCCACTTTACCTCCTCCTTGATAATACAAAGGAAAGAAAAATGAATTTGTTCACCTCTGCACTTTTTGACTCAGTTGTACTGAGTGGGTAAATATAGGCATCAAAAAAAAAATCTAGATAAAAAAGAAGCAAAATATTTGATCCCACAAGCTCCTAGACTACCAGTGAATGTATATAATCCCAAAAAATTCTAGAGATCACCCACCTGGTAGGCCCATCATCAGTGGAATTGATTCCCTGTATTCCAGAGTGAGTGAGTATCTAGATATTTATTTGAAACCATTGATCACACAAGGAAAATCTTATCTTAAGGATAGTAGGAAACGAATTAATATGCTACAAAAAATTGAAGTCACCCAATACCATATTGGCTACAGTTGATATTGAATCCTTGTACACTAATATCAATCAAAGTGATAGCCTGAGAGCAGTCAAATGGGCTTTAAAACATCAATCCTCACTTAAAAAGGTGCAAATCCATTTTGTGATTGAAGGGCTAAAAATAGCGATGGGTAACAATTATTTCTGGTTTCATAACCAGTATTATAAACAGATTGAAGGGTAGCAATGGGAGCATGTTATGCCCCCAGTGTGGCCAATGTAGTACTCAACAAATGGGAAGAAGAAAATATATATGCCAAAAAGTGTGAGGGCCTCCTTTTTTATAGGCAATATATTGATGATATCATACTATTATGGGAAGGTTCCACAGAGAGTCTGGAATCATTCATTAGGATCCTAAATACAAACGTGTATGGTTTGAAATTTACAGCAGAATGCCACACAGAGACAGTTAATTATCTAGATTTGGTACTCACAAAAAACAAAATAAAATAACAATTTTCAAAGAAACTGACAGAAACGGTTATGTGCCTTTACAAAGCTGTCACCACCCGCAATGGCTTAGGGGGATACCCAAAAGCCAATTTATGTGAGTGAGAAGAAATTGTGATAGCTTGCATGATTTTAAAATCAAATCAGATATTCTTAACACCAGGTTTATTGAGTAAGTTATACCCCTAAGTAATTGGAGAAAATAACGTTTCCAACATGGAGAAAATAACGTTTCCAACATGGATAGAAATTCACTCCTAACATCAAATCCAGAAAGTTTAACCACTTCCGGACTGCCACACGACAATGTACGTCCTTACTTAAAAGGGGGATATCGTTGTTATGGCAGCGCCTAGCTGCCATAACGCTGGTATCCCCTTCTTCAGCCAGCGGTCCATTTCCGATAAGAGTGGTCTCTGCAGTGGATTCACCGCAAGATCACTTTTATCGGCGGCGGGAGAAGGGCCCCCCTCCCACCGTGCTTTGTGCCCTCCGCTGCTTACCAGAGCCGTCGGCAGCCATTGAGGCAATTGGATCTTCACCCTTGCTGGACATGGAGATGAGTAAGGGAAGATGGCCCCCACCCATCTCCATAACAATGAAGGGCGGAAGCAACGTCAAAACGTCACTTCCGCCCACAGCTCTTAAAGGGTCATTTAAAAAAAAAAAAATTTTAAATGACAATTTTTTAATTTTATTTTTATTGCATTTAAGTGTAAATATGAGATCTGAGGTCTTTTTGACCCCAGATCTTATATTTAAGAGGTCCTGTCATGCTTTTTTTCTATTACAAGGTATGTTTACATTCCTTGTAATAGGAATAAAAGTGACACTTTTTTTTTTTAAACTGTGTAAAAATAAAAAATAAAAGGTAAAATAAATAAGAAAAAAAAATGTAAACACACCCGTCCCACCGAGCTTTCGTGCAGAAGTGAATGCATACGTGAGTAGCGCCTGCATATGAAAACGGTGTTTAAACCACACATGTGAGGTATGGCTGAGATCAGTAGAGCGAGAGCAATAAATATAGCACTAGACCTCCTCTAACTTAAAACATGCAACCTGAAGAATTTTTTAAACGTCGCCCATGGAGATTTTTAGGGGTAAAAGTTTGTCGCCATTCCACGAGCGGGCGCAATTTTGAAGCGTGACATGTTGGGTTTCAATTTATTCGGCGTAAAATTATCTTTCACAATATAAAAAAAATTGGGCTAACTTTACTGTTGTCTTAATGCTTAATTTAAAAAAGTGTATTTTTTCCAAAAAAAGTGCGCTTGTAAGACCGCTGTGCAAATACGGTGTGACAGAAAGTATTGCAACGACCGCTATTTTTTTCTCTAGGGTGTTAGAAAAAATGTATAATGTTTGGGGTTCTAAGTAATTTTCTAGCAAAAAAAATGTTTTTAACTTGTAAACAACACATCCCAAAAAGAGGCTCGGTCCTTAAGTGGTTAAAGTAGTATTGGCATCCATCACAGGATTCCATAGACAGTATAGAGAAGTCGAGGAAATATTTGAAAAACACTGGCCAATCCTTCTTAAGGATAAAGATCTTAAATCCCTCTTCCCAAAGAAACCAAAATTCATATAGAAGAGCCCCAGGACTAAGAAATAAGATAGCACCTAATGTTCTAGAGCCCCCAAAAAAACTGAGCACCTTTTTGGATAGAGAAGGCTTTCATTACTGCACCAGATGTAAAGCTTGCCAAACTACGAAAAAGAAAAGTAGAAAAATAGGGAGGCACATATCTCAAACAGGCGGTCTTCAAGAATGAAACTTAGTGGTTATACCAACTGGGCACTATGCAGCCAGCCGGTATGAACATCGAGTTAGACTTGAACTGTTTTCTAACTAATGAATGAACAGGGTTCCATGGTAAATTAAAAGTTTTTTGAGGTTCCCAATATATTTACTTCATTGGGTAACTAGGTCTGTACCACTAAATTATGTGGCCAGACAACGTTAATAACTGGTTTGGTATTTTAATTTAAATGTATTTTTTTAAATTTTAATACTTTTTTTTTTTTTTTTTTACGTATATTTTATATCAATTTAGGTGTATTAATTGTTTAATAATTATGTCAGCGCTGTGTGGGATCTGAATATCCATAATGGGTGACCAATGCATAGTTAATAAGATCAATGGGAAGCCGCATGAATAATTTTTGCAATTGTGGAGGGAGGAGAATTGTAGCTCCACCAATCACAGTCACTTCCTAGCTATATAGAGTGAGCATGCTCAGTGACGTTTCCTGGTGATGTAATTTTTACGAAACGTCTAGGCGCTTCAGGTCACGTCACTTACCAGATCCCAGCTTCTGGTTTTCCCCATGCATTAGTGGAACGCATGCTAGCTTGGACATGAGCCCATTGACGAGCAGCTTCCATATTTGTAACGAGCCCCTGCTCGCTCGATTCCACTCTCCCGACACTCCTCTGCGGCTATTGAATCAGATTGCAGATCGCAACGTCTGATGGTTTGGTCATCCGATGCTCCACGATTCGAACTACAGCTATGTGCCGTTCGAATCCAGTTGTGATGGCTCAGAAACATCAGGCAGGCTGTATGTAAGTTCAAACAGGAATCTCACTTTTATTGGATGCACACAACAAACTTTTATACACAGCAGTTTGAACACCCTGCCCCCATCAACCACTTTCCTATTGGTCAATTGTAAAGTACACTTTAGTCCTCAATTAGGTCCTCTTGGCCATGCAAATGAGGACTTGAAACAGGGTCAGCAGGGATTGGTCCGATAGCTTGAATAGGAGGACTGATATGTGTAATGACACAGAGAAGCCCCAGGGGGTAATTAAAGTACTTAAACAAACAGTCAAACACAGAACAATGCATTCCTTCCAGACCATGGAGCCGTCTGGAGGGGGTTAGCCTTAAAACAGGGCAGAAGACCGCCCCACTGTATAATAGGTTCAAAGGGAGAAATACTTCAGTATTCCAAGCTTCACGACAATATTGCAATTCATGCAGGCTATCCTCAGTGCCAGGCTAAGGCACCCACTAATGTAAGCAGGCACCCCGCCTTTTGTTTGTATTACTTTAAAATAAAAATACAGTATTGCACTATGGATTGTCCTTTTGTTTCCTTATAAGATAACTTGGAGGAGAGGATGACACAGTACAGAGGCTTCATCCATTAACTTATGCCCTGTACACACAATAGGATTTTCCGATGGAAAATGTGTGATAGGACCTTGTTGGTGGAAATTCCGACCGTGTGTAGGCTCCATAACACATTTTCCATAGGAATTTCCGACACACAAAGTTTGAAAGCTTGCTATAAAACTTTCCGACAACAAAATCCGTTGTCGGAAATTCCGATCATGTGTACACAAATCCGATGCACAAAGTGCCGCGCATGCTCAGAATAAATTAAGAGATGAAAGCTATTGGCTACTGCCTCGTTTATAATCCCGAAGTACGTGTTTTACGTAACCGCGTTCAGAACGATCAGATTTTCCGACAAATTTGTGTGACCGTGTGTATGCAAGACAAGTTTGAGCCAACATCCGTCGGAAAAAATCCATGGATTTTGTTATCGGAATGTCTGATCAATGTGTACAGGGCATAAGGATATCTAATAGGATTTGGTGAGCAGTTTTCATATCTGAGCACTTTTGGTGTTGTTTTATGTTAACGGTGAAGGAATCCTTCTCTGCCATCAAGATTTAGGCCACTATCAATTTACCTTATGGACTTTATCACTTTTTTTATTGTTAATTATCTCACATTGGCATATTTATTGTTTCACTTTATATCTGAATTGATTATTTATGTCCTATAGCACTTTTTAGGCATGTAGCAGTTACCTCATTTGTACTTGTATTGCACATGTCACTTTATTCCATGTTATATGGTCTTTAAGATTAAGTACATATTATTATTACACAGTGCCCCCTAGCAGCCATTTTTCCAATTGCACAGTGTTCTTTTCATTGTCTTGGGGAGCAGATATATATATATATATATATATATATATATATATATATATATATACATACATACATATTTGGTTTTGTTTTATAAATTTTTGTTTGGCACAAGGTTCCCTTTTACACTGTCACTGAACATAGTAATATTTCATTTAAAAAAGCGAGGAGCAAATCAAAGAACACTGTTTCACACAGAGAAACAATTCTGCAACCTTGTTTTTGTTTTTTGTTTTCCCTCCAGGCTCATCACACATAGTATGTCATGGCTAAATAATACATTTTTTTCAAAAGGGTCGAATTAATCAACATCTTGATTCAGGCAAATATGTTTGCTCATTTCTAGCACAAATGCTATCTAGTAAATATACTTACAGCCTATATGTTTGATTGAGCCTATTCATACCAAATAATGTAGAATAGGAGGGCATGGTCTAGCGCACATGTCTCACGCCCTTATCATATCCCACCTTCCAAAGACTGCACATGTAGAGGGAGTTTTACCATCAACATCAAGCAACTCCAGCTGGTCTTTTTAGGCAAAATACTTACCCCATATGTCAAGTAAGTTTTAGCTGACATCAAAAACAGTCTGACCACAGTGATAGCAGACCTCAGAGGTGACCTGTGTGCCGATTTCCACCTACCTTCATAATGTAGAACAAGCCAGACTAAGAAGAGACATCATGTTCCCGTGATAACTACCTGTTGGAAATGCACAGACACATCAATGACTTAAACAATAGGTGTAGAAGGTGTAATTTAAGGTTCTGGGGCCTCCCTGAATCAGTGGGAACAGAGCATGTGCAGACAGCCTTTTTATAGATCTTTAACACCCAGCTTGATAGGCCTTTCAAGATCTTGCAGAAGACTATAAACAGGGACCAGCTGGTCTAAGATGGAGTAGCCATTTAAATATACCAAGACCTGTTGCAATTCGCCTTGAAATATTAATGGTTGCTGTGGCCCTTACTGGAAGCTTTCAGACAGCACAATATCACTTACTGCTGGTGCTTTCCCTTCTGCCTATTGGCCTTCAGAGGTGGTTGCACATTCTTCCTCTGCAATCCAGTAGATTCTCACAATTTCTGCCAACAACTCAATGTCCCATATGTGCCAATGCTGGAATAGTATGACTTTTCTGTTTTCCACCATCTTGGGGAGTCCCTCTTGACCAATATCCATCATCCACACTGGCTTGGCAAGAGCGTCACCATGATGTCAACAGTGGCGTCTCCAGCTTTCATATGGGGCACATGGGGGGACAGGGACAAAAGTAGGGGGGCCAACTATAAAATACAATATATATATATATATATATTTTATTTTTTCCCAAGAATAGAATGCACTCCAAAGGTCTTGTTAGAAAGAGAGACGTTATCCAAAGATTGCAGCTGCAGGCGGCCACTTTTAAAGATTTAAAGTGTGTAATTGTTCTTTTAATGTTGGGCTAGCATACATGCTCATCAATGCCGCCTACCAGTGCAGCTTATCAGTGCCCATTGATGCTGCCTATTAGTGATCAGTGCTCATCAGTGCCACCTATCAGTGCTCATCAAAGCAGCCTATCAGTGCAGCATATCAGTGCTTATCAATGCCACCTATCAGTGCCTACTCATCAGTGCTGCCTATCAGTGCTCATCAATCCCACCTATCAGTGCCTCCTATCAGTTTCCCTCTATTGCCTCCTATCAGTGCCCATTAGTGCCTCCTATCAGTGCCCATTAGGGCATGCAGAGAACACCCAACAGTGGGAGTGGCCTAAGAGAAATAGGTTAAATAGAATCTGATAAATGTGCATAGAAACTAAAGTGCTTAGTGGTAATTCACTAAAATATTTTAAAAAACGACAACATGAAGAAAACAGCACACTGCAGTGTGAATAAACAAACACTTAGAGAAATACCTAAATATTAAATAGATGTGCTAATTCATGCCGATTTCATGCTGTGCAAAATGAATTAAAGTGCTGAGTGCAAACAAAGTGATACAGACATAACTAGAATAAGTGAATAAAGTTGAAGCCAGATTAAATTAATTTACGCATTACGAACAAAAGCGGATCTCCTGATGGCTATTAGCCACCATTTCATTGTTCCTCCACCAAAAATAAAGTGATGTGCAATAAAACAAAAGTTCATCTGGATATTTGAGATCTTTACACCCACTTTGGTGCACCGCCACCGCCACTACTGTGAGCATACAGGGCGCTACAAGAGGCTGCAGCCACAATACATAGGCCCAAACACACTTCATTGTAATCCGGCAGCACAATCCCACTCTGACCGGCTCCAAATGAATAACCTGCATTGCAATTTTCAAAGGCTTGCCAACTGACATCATCACATGGTAGCTGCAGTCATAATATATGCATGAAAAATAAAATCTACCATAGTGCATAAACCCTTTCAAAGATTATTTATTTGAAAGTGCAAGGAGCACATGGAAGGGCAACGCATGCAAAACAAAACCAAAGACATTCCCAGATCAACTTACTGACCAGCCTGCAACCAACCAAATGATCCTGTCTAACAGTGTGCGTTTTGTTGATTGCTAAATATTGATTGCTCTTCAGAGGGCAAAACTAGTGTGCATGAGCCAAAAGGGTTAAAGATGGAGCTAGCAGAGACAGGAAAGGGACAGAACACACAGACCTGATGGATTCCTTTCTTCCTGTCACAGAAGTCTCTGTAATAAACATTGTTTTTGCTGATATAAATCAATGCATGAGGTCTGTGTGTTCTGTCTTCTGATGCTGAGGATCTAACAGCCTGATAATTACAACATATATAATTTATAATAGTATGTTTTCCCCTTGTCCTGTCCCTGTATGGAGAACACTGCCTGCACTAAACCTCACACCTATCACTCTGCAAGCTGCTGCACTGTGCACACCCTTCTTCTCCCCTCCATGAAGAATACATAAAAAGAGACTCACATGGGAGTTACAGAGCTGAGGGTTCTGGCTTCCTCTGGAGCTGCCTGAAATCAAAACATGGCAGCAGGGGAAGTGGGAGGGGTTGTAGCACAGGCACAGCCTGATTGGATAATACTGATCAGGTGCTTAAAAGGATCCCTCCCTCCTTATGCTGCACAGGGCACAGGAATGAGATACTTTAGCCCTGCAACTAACATGCTGTTTGCGATCTCCATACACACAGGGGCGGGCTGAGGGGCGGGGAGTGTCACTGGTAGCAGCACCCCCAGGCTACAGTAAATCTCTTCCCGAGGCAGCTGCTGATGGGGGTGCTATATGTGAAATTATGGGGGAGTTAAAGCACCCACCTGGCACCACCCCTGTATCAGTGTTCCCAATAGCTCAGAGCCGGCATTGACAGTTCTCTCTCCCCTCCTTCCTCTCTCACACGGAATAATGAGAGAGGAGACACACAGCCGATCTGCTCCTTCTCCCCTCTACTGTGTGTGTACCATGGGAAGTGTGAGCTCATTGGCTTCACACTTGACTTCCCTGGAAGCACACACAAGAGGGAAGAAGGAGCAGAACGGCTGTGTGTCTTCTCTCTCATTATTCCGTGTGAGAGAGGAAGGAGGGGAGAGAGAACTGTCAATGCCGACTCTGACGTCACTGGTTGCTAGATGCGAGGTGGCTCTAGTAACCAGTGGCTGGGAGTAGACTCAGGAGGTGGAGGAGGAGCCGGAACTAGCAATACAGCGGCTCAGTCTATACCTGTCCCCTGCATTCCCAGTGTCCATTTTTTTAATTGGGGGGGCACAGTATAATGTTGGGGGGGCATGGCCCCCTCTAGCCCCCCCTAGTGACACCACTGGATGTCAACTGATTGCAAGCAGTGCTGCTGTCCTCTCTTCTTCAACCAAAGGTTCCTTCTGGGACTCAATCATTTGAGAATCAGAAAAATACTTGACATGGTATTTATTTGTCTTATTCTTGAACTATTTCTCCTTTTATATGATACCCATTTTTACACTTACCTTTGGTTGACGGTCACTCACTTCTGAACTGTTCTTTATTCACCCAGGCTGTCTACTATGCTATTTAGCTATAAATTCTAACAAGAAATTCTTTATTTGTTGCAGACTGTGCTTTACCTGTTAGCACACAATCTCAGTGCCAGGTGGAGTAATTTCCCCACATTTTGAGAATTTTAATTTGTACCCTGTGGGCTGTTAATGCATTATATTAGCAGTTCCCCGCTTGGCTGCTAATAGCTTCACATTGAAGGATTAGGCACTAGACACCCACTCCATTCTCACTCAAACCAAGCTTTAGTAGATAATGCATTTTTTTTTCCTACAACTTTTAATGCATTGTTTATTTATTGCAAGCTAAGTGATATGTTTGTTGGAAAATGCACCAGGGCAAATTAAGTAATACTCACTCTCCCATGAGGCCATCCATAATAGTCAACTTGATACTGCCTGACCTGCAAAGTAGACTTAACCTACCTCATACTGCCATGATCTTCTGAGAACCTCTTATATCTAGCATTGTAATATTTCTGTCGCAGATCGTGCATGCCTGTGGTTTATCCCTATTTTACCATTGATGTTCTTACCTTACCTACAGTATATGCAATGCACTGGTCACTCTTACCCTCCCCCAAATCTTACAGAACTATATGTTTTCCCATCATTCAGAAATACTATTGGGCGTGTTACTTAAAGCAGTTGTATACCGGTAGTCTATTTTTTAACTTTTACCTACAGGTAAGCCTATAATAAGGCTTACCTGTAAGTAAAAAAAATATCTCCTAAACCTGTACGGTTTAGGAGATTTTCACCTTGCTATGAGCCGCTGACTGCAGCGGCGCATGTGCACAGGGGATTCTCGGCTGAAGGCCCAGCAGATGGCGGACCTTGCCGGGAAGGAAATCTCCCGTGCGCATGCGTGGGAGTGATGACATTGCGCCTCCAGCCACTCACAGCACTGGAGCCGTGATACCCGGAAGACATGCCGAGGCAACATGTCAGCTACCTCGGCGTGGACCAGGTAAGATACTGACGCCTCGTTCTAAGGTAAGTATTTCATAATGAGCTAGTATGCGGTGCATACTAGCTCAACCTTTTGCCTTACAGGGGTAAAAAAAAAAAAAAAGTGTCAGCGGGTATACAACCGCTTTAACCAGGATCATGGATTAGTCATTCCACTTTATGCTTATTAGATTAGATATTATGTGAGCAAGCATTCTTGCATATTTCCCTTCAGACATGGCCCTGGGTTCAGAAAATCCATATTCGCACTCAATTAATCCTCACCCTCTGATCAAGGCTACCCTACACATTTTTCACATATTACACACCTGTACCTGGTGGAATGAATCACTACTCTCAGCACATGTATTTTTTTTTATTTCAAAATATTTTATTGAGTTTTCAATAAAAAAAACATACATATCATTAGCGTTGAATGCGGGAGTATAAAGGCGAAAATTGCGAACCCCTTAGGGGTACAAGTTAACCTTACGACAGTAGATATGAACATAACAATGGTCTAGGACTTAGCAATAATACCTTTAAGTGTCAAAATTCGTTCACTTAAATCTTGGAACCCAGAGACAAGGAATGGTTGGGAGAGGGGCAAGGAGGAGAGACCGTCTGCACCCCGACTGGGAACACACTGTGCCTGAGCGGAAGACTCCAACTTGCCACTAGCACCCCCTTCGTTAGTGCTAAAGGTCTCTGGGCAACAAAACAGGAAAAAAGAACCTACTTCGTATGCTTCCCTTGGGAGCTAGTCTCCCAGGGGTCCCTTCCATGGTTTAAATTAAAGCATGTAAACCGTCGTCTTGGTAGATCAACCTGCTAAAAATCAAAAGATAGGAAAAGAAGAGAAGAAGGAGAGGTGAGAGTGGGGGAGGAGAGGGAGAGGAGAAAGTAGTCGAAAGTCAATCCATGGGAGGATTCCCCACAGACACCGAAACAGCCTGACGCGTTAAGGTTGAACCCCTGGGATCAAGGATATGCCCAAGAAATTAGCCCATGGTTCCCAGATAGCTTCGAATTTCTCTTTGGTATTGTTCAGGGTACTAGCAAGCTTCTCTTGGGCCATGATCCATGAAATTTTGCGGATAGCCGCTTTGAAGGATACCTTGGGTTGTTTCCATGCCTTGGCTATAGATAGTTTAGCCCCCAGCAAAATGAAATAAATCAATTTACGGGCCAGTTTGGGAGTCTTAGGTAAATGATCGTTTAAAAGCGCTATGGCGGGGGTTCTTGGGATCTGGACTCCAGTGACTTTCTTGATCATATGGAAAATCCTATGCCAGAAAGGCCTCAGACGTGGACATTCCCAAAAGGTGTGGGTCAAAGAGCCCCTAAGAAGACAACCCTCCGTGGAGGGGAACATTTTGGCCAGTCTCTCCGGTGGAAGGTAGCATCTTGTGATAACCTTTACGCTGGACTCCACCAGTGAGATGTTCAGAATGCTCTTGTATGCCCTATTAAAAATGACCCTCCACTTCTCCAGATCCCATTTCAAGGATAAGTCTGACTCCCAAGCTAACATGTATGGAGTTTTGGTTGTTTGATTAGAGAGTGACTGGTAAATGATAGAGATTCCACCCCTCTGCTCCGTAGACTGACCGCACCATATTTCGTAAGGGGTGAATGAGAGGTTTGAAGGATTGTCTTTTCCCCTATGTGTGAGAAAGTGTCTGATCTGCTGAAAGCGAAAGTTCTCAGAGCTAGGCATCTCCAGCTGACTCACACAGAAGGCCCTGGTTATAGGCCCCATTGATGTGAAGTAGTGTCCAATCCGATACATCCCCTTGTTCAGCCACCATCGGAAAGCTTTAATGTCATTTCCTGGGGGGAAGTCAGGGTTATTGAAGATATGAGCCAGTGGTTGTCTGGAGGAAGTTATGGTTGGAAGGTTTCTTAGAGAATCCCATAATTGAAAGGATTGCGAGAGGACTGGGGATAAGATGGGGGGACGTTTTTTAGGGGGGACCCACAAATGAAAGTCGATAGTAAAAGAAGGAACTGCCTGTCTCTCAATCTGTATCCAATCCGGTCTCTCCGCCTTTGCGTATACCGTCGAAATCTGGGCTAACCTGGCTGATTGGTAGTACCATAATAGCTGCGGAAGGCCTAATCCCCCTTGTGGTCTATTTAAGTATAATGTGCTCTGTTGAAGTCTGTACCCCTTCCCTCCCCAAATGAATTTTACTATCTTCCTTTGGAACGATTTCAAGTGCTCTTTATTAATGTTGATTGGAATGGCTCTAAATAGGTAGAGGATTCTGGGGAGCAAATTCATCTTGACTGCATGAATCCTCCCTAACCAGGATAAACCCCCTCTAGCCCACTTGGATAAGTCTGCCTCTAGTTTGCGGTAAGTGTGAGGGAAGTTGGTTGCATAAAGAAGTTCTGTTTTCGCTGTGAGCCTAATCCCCAAGTAATCAATGTATGAGTCACTCCATTTGAATTCAAAGGCACTCTGCAGGGATGCCAGTAAAGTTGGGTTAAGGGAGATGTTCAAGGCTGACGATTTGGCATAATTGACCTTCAGCCCCAAAACCTTCGAGAACTCTTTCAGGAGCTTGCAGAGGTTTGGAAGGGAGGTGGTTGGGGATGTGATGAAAAGGAGCATATCGTCCGCAAACAACCCACATTTGTGGACCTGGTCACCACAGGCAACCCCTTGGATGTTGGGATCTGCTCTTATTGCTATTGCTAACGTTTCGATCGCAATAGCAAAAATTAGGGGGGAGAGTGGGCATCCCTGCCTAGTGCCTCTTGCAATGGTTAGGGTTTTAGAGTATTGACCTTGTAAGCGAATCACCGCTTTAGGAGAGGAGTATAGTGATTTTAGGGTCCCTAAAAAGTTGGATGGATACTATATCTATTGCTCTCCTAATTTGGTTGGGTCCTTGCCTACCGGGTATAAAACCGACCTGATCCTTGTTTACATAGAGATTGATGAAAGAGGATAATCGGTTGGCAAGAATTTTAGTAAGAATTTTGAGGTCATTATTAATTAAAGATATGGGCCTGTAGTTCTCAACTTCCTCATGGTTTTTGTTGGGTTTGGGGATTACTGAGATGAATGCTGTGTTTAGTTGGGTTTCCAGGGGGGATCCTGTCTTTTTAGAATTAAAGAACTTTGCTAGATACGGGGCTAGGATAGCGCTATATTCCTTATAGTAGGGGACTGAGAGGCCGTCTGGCCCCAGGGCAGAGCCGGATTTAAGACCTTTTATTACCTCCCTGATTTCAGCCTCCGTGATGGGGGCTTCCATTAGGTCTCTACAGTCTCTGGAGAGTGAGGGAAGTTGTAGATGCGAAAGGAATTCATTTACTGAGGGGCCTTTCTCTGGTCGGGGTGAGTTGTAGAGAGAAGCATAAAAATCGTGGAAAGCAGACATAATACTGATAGGGTTTGCTGTTGGAGGTTGACCTGCTATCCTCAATTTGGGGAAGGAGAGAGAATGAAATTTAGGTGAGAGTTTAGAAGCTAACATTGAGCCGAATCTATCCTTATGGCAATAAAATTTGGCTCCACACCATCTAAGATTTTTCTCTGCTTTAGCCGTTAAAGCAAGATTCAGCTCAAGTCTGGTGGGGTCAAGTTTACTTAAAGGGGTCCTGGACGGATGTTTTTTATGTTCTGCTTTTAGTTGGAGGAAGGATTTTTCAAGTCTTTGAATGTCTATCAATCGTTCCTTCTTAAATTTGGACGCTAGTTTAATTATAACTCCTCGGATAGTTGCCTTGTGGGCTGCCCACAGGGTTTCGGGGGAGATGTTCTCCACATCATTTAAGAGGAAATATTCTTTGATAGATTTAGCAATTTCCTGAACCAGGCTAGGGTCAGCTAACAGGGATTCGTTTAGTCGCCAGAAGAACCCTCCTCGCCCAGACAGAACATTTCTCAGGGAAAGGGTAACCAAGGAATGATCAGACCATGCTGTGTCCAGTATTGCTGCCTTAGTTGACAAAGGAATGAGGGCCGTCTGGGTGAGGATGTGATCAATTCTAGCGTACGACTGGTGGGGAGCGGAAAAGTGCGTATAGTGCCTTTTGTTGGGGTTCAATTCCCTCCATGCATCTACCAGGCCCTGTGAGTGGACCATTTTGGCGATCCTCGTGCTAAGTTTTGTGGGGCATGTGAGTTGGTCTTTAGGGGGCTTGGTTTTGTCTAGACCCTGATCAAATGCAACATTTGAGTCCCCTCCCAGGATAACTTTGCCTTCCAGGAGCGGATCCAAAGTTGAGAACAGATCCTGGAAAAACGACGCTTGGCCCTTGTTTGGGGCGTAGTATGAGACGAAGGAATATAAAACGCCTTCCAGGGTGCCTTTCACCAAAATGAATCTGCCATCTGGATCCCTGAAGTCAGAGAGGTGTGAAAATTTGCAGTTTTTAGAGAAGAGGATAGCTACCCCCTTCATCTTATTAGGGGCGTTCGCTAAGTAAAATGTTGGAAAGTGTGCATGTAGGAACTTGGGGGTGTACCGGGTGTGGAAATGTGTCTCCTGCAGGAGCATCACATCAATTCTCAGTGATTTATAGTGATCCATGGCTAGTCTCTGTTTCCTAGGAGAGTTTAGGCCCTGGACATTATGTGAACCGATCTTGAGGTCAACACCCTTCGCGGTCAGGTCAGCCATAGGAGCAGAGGGGGTAGAAGCTAGTAATCACACAGTCACTTACCCTTGGGAGTCTTCTGATACTGAGTTTAGGCCAGGTTGTGCAGAGTAGTCCCAGGATCGACTCTGGGACGTGGAGGGGTACCCCCCCCCGGGTTGGCTAGAAGAAAGAAAAGGGATGAGATGAGGGAGAAAAGGATAAGAGACTTACTAAACACTAAAGACAAAAACAAAGACATGGGTACCATGAAAATACCCTTGGGGTTATGCGAATCAGAATCTGCTATACCCCGAATGAACTACTTCTGACCGCCCTGTGGGGCGTCTGAAGTTCCGACACCAAAGGACAGCAACGGTTCTTTGGAATCGAGTGGAGGCACAAGGGGTCCACCCCGGACCCTAGGTGTGTCAAATTTGAACCATAAAATATTCACACAACATTATTTAACAGAGTAACTGTAGTAACAGCCCTACTTGCAGGGCTCTCTATGCCTGAAACAATATTCAACCCAGGTAGGAACAAGTAATCAAGAACCTTAGTATCCCGCCCCCATCTCATCCCCAGAAGTTCCCCCACCCCCTGACTGACTATGTGAGGGAGAATTCCTGGGGGTCCCCTGAAAATAAGAGAGGCCTTAATGGCCTAGCTAACATGACCTCCATCTAAAAATGGGGAGGAGATATGGGTATTACAGAAAAACCGAGGTTTCTAACTGAACTAAGATTTGGCCCGTCAAAATCAATACTGGTATTCTAGTCCTGTATTCTGATCTTTATGTTAGAGGGATCTTGGTCTTCATGTAGTATTGCATTCTCTGTTGAAGTCCTCTTCTACTGGGAAGGTTGCCATCTCAATTAGCTGGTTCTTGCAGGCGGCAGGTTGCGGGAAAGAGAGGTGAGTGAATGTTTCAGACCTTCTTCATCGGGAAAATTTCCAAATGTAGAAAACTGTGTGTAAGACAGTGGGACTCGATGAGATTTTAGTTGTGGGGTATGTCATGTCCATGAGACGTGGGAAGGTATTGGAGCACCTGCTCCATCAACTTGGGGGGAGAACAGGCCCAAAAATGTCTCTACCGAGACTGGAGAGAAAAGATGAATAAGTCAGCCTTAGGGTGGTTTCCCCTCTTTGCTCTTCTTGGAAGGGCCCTTCATCCAGAGTGGGGATACCGGGCTGCCTGGAGGAGGGTGTTTAGTGGAGCCCGAGGGAGCAGACGAGACGTCCATTGGGGCCTCCTGGGAAATCAGCCTGAGGTCGAGTAATAGCCTTTCCCCTTCCTGGAGGCTAGCGAATGAATGGGTCTTGCCTTGGATGGAGAACTTTACAGCGAAGGGGAAGGTCCAACGGTATTTGATGTCCCGTTGAGAGAGGACCGTGAGAAGGGGTTTTAGTGTCCTGCGTCTTTGAATAGTTGTAGGGGCGAGGTCAGCGAAAATCTGGATCTGGTGACCCTGGTGCTGCAGCATAGGCTTTTGACGGGATTGACGCATGACCTCATCCTTTACCGCATAAAAGTGCGGCTTGACGATTATGTCCCTTGGGGAGCCATCTTGTCTGGGGGGGACAAGAGACCTGTGTGCTCTGTCAAGTTCAAGACATTGTGGGGGTATGTTGGGGATCAGGGCTGCGATAATGTCCTGAACCGTGGAGGGTATGTCCGAAATGTTTCCGGGAGGCCTCTAATCCGAAAGTTGTACCTCCTAGACCGGTTTTCGAGTTCGTCGATCCTGGAGAGGGCAACATCTAATTGCTCTTGAATGGTCATGAGGTGTGCTGAGTTTTGGTTGGTTCTAGCGGCTGTGCATTCCACTTTATCCTCAATGGCTTCAATTCTGGCGCCTAAATTGGACAAGTCCGCTTTAATAGTGTTGGTGATCTGTTTTGCTGTATTAGCCAGTCCTTTCTCTAAAAGGGATGAGAATTTTGCAAACATGTCTTCCTGCATTGCTGTGAGGTCTGTTACTGAAAAGCCAGAATGCTGCATAGCTGGAGGTGGTAGTTGGGCCGGTGCAGGGAGGGCCTGTGAGAGTATCTCTTGTTGTGAGAGGGACAGCGTCTCAGATGAGGCCTTTGCTGTGGCCTGGGGCTTCATATGGTCTTGCGGGGGAAAATGGGGAGTTTGGGAGGGTCCCTGTGCTGCCTGTGCGTAGGTCAGGGTCGGAGGAGAGAGTACTGGCCTGTTTTCTTGCATCCTGGATTGGATGCCTGCCTGATGCAGTGGCCCGTCCGTGCTGGCGGCCATCTTGGGACTTCCGTCCGCGCCTGCCGAGGTAAATTGTGGGCCGAGATCGCGTCTCGCAGGGGGCCCCGACGTCTCCTTCTGGTCCCCGGCTGTTCCCCCACCTGGGAGGGGTGCTGTGTTGCCCGTAGGTGGGCTGAGGCAGCTGGTGTGCGGCTCGTCGGTCCGGGGTGGAGCGGAGCTCCTGGCTCAGGCAGCCATGTCGGAGCTCTCGCGCATGCGCACTCCAGCACATGTATTTTTTAAATAACATACAATAGATCTTCCTTTCTCTAAATGAACTGTGGGATCTTAGTCAGACAGAATCCCCCACTGGTCATTTTTGTATATTAAGCATTTTCTTAATAACTAAGCCAATCCCAAATGCCATTTTGCTGACTATACAGTTCCAATTCCCCTTTGAGACATCTCATTTTTCAGGGATGTGCCATTTTATTTGGAAAATGTAAGCCGAATGGCGATTCAATAGTGATCACATAGGTAAAGATTAAGATCTGGCCTTGTCAGAGGATGATTGAGAGCAAATGAACATGATTATTTTTAAAGGTTTTGTCAATGTTAACATATAGGAAATCAATTGTATGCCAACACATCTACACAAAATGTCTGCATCTATTCCAGACATCTGCTGGAGGTGCTTGCAGCACAAGGGCACTTTTTTCATGTTTGGTGGTCTTGTTTGTGGTCTTGTCCTTGGATTTGTCCTTTTTGGACTAGATTCACCAGTTGATTGAGAAAATCCTTTCATCTTGCACTGTTTTTATTATAACATGTGGCCATGGTTATCTCTTCATCCAAATTTTCAATCCCATTCCAGCTGCTCAATTCTGAAAACGTCTAGGGCACCTGAGACTGCATGAGACTGCATGCTGGTTTTTTAGGCTAGACCAGGTAGCAATGGTGGAGGAACTGGTGCATATCAGTAGGGCTACAATGACCTCATACAAGATTTGGACAGGTTGTATACTTTTTTAAATCTGCAGATTTACAATATACAACCAGCATTTGTCTGTCTTTCTCAAGGCCTAGTCTTGCTCACTAGTGCATAAGATTCCTTAACCTTTTTTTTTGAGATTTTTCTTACCTATGGATGCTTCCCTGGGGCTTTTTCTTAGATGCCCAAATTCTACTCCTACCCTTACTTTGTACCTACTACCTCCCCTCTTTTCTTTTTTTTCTTTTTTAACCTTTTCTTTTAGTCTTTAGGATTTAGTCTACTTCATGTTAGAATATTCACCATTCGATTGTCATTGCCCAATAAAATGTATCCTCATCTATTTCCAGCATTATGTACTTATCCTTCTTTAAGAATAACCAGCTACTTTAAGAGTAACAAGCAATCTCTTGCTTACTAGCTCTGCTTCTACAAAGCCACATTTCTGTAATGATTTTCTTATTTTATATATATGATCACCACCTGAATATACCACATGAACGGTTTCCTTAATATTGCTGTGTTGTTTATCTGTTATTCAAGACACTGGGGATGTGTCCTGGATGGCAGGTATATGTCTCCGGATATGAAGTGATTCCGCGCAAAGGAGGTGAATAGTAGGGAAAAAAGAAAAAAGGAAAAGGAAAGAAAGAGAACTGCTGCCTTTACTTATCACCAGATGGAGCACATGCTCTTATTGTGGCCGCACTCACCGTAATTTACCCCCCTCTTGGGGTGTGGAGCATTCACAGTATTTGCCACTGTGCAGCAATCTGAGGACTGGATATTCCTGGTGAATTAGTAGTTGCCAATCTTGTCCCAAATGTCATATACAGTATAGGAGAGAAAGGTGCCAATAGTGTGATATTGCTTCAACCAATTTTATTGTTTAAAACATGAAAAAGGTACTCACATTTAGTAAAATACAAAAAAAAGCATTTGCTGCTGACACAAAGATCGGTGACCGGAAGTGATGCAAAAGCGTATGCTGACCCCGCCCTGTGCGTTTCGTCACTCTGACATCATCTGGAGCGTGCACTGCTATTGCTTCATCTCCTTTTTATAGCAGATCGCAACCTGAGTGATTAGCATTGCCGACGGCCATTTTGGGTAAGATTTTGCAGACAGAAGTCCGCGTGTGTGTTTATCCCGGTGGCCATTTTTGGTAAGATTTTGTGGACTGAAGACCACTATGGTAGATGTAATATTCGCGGCCGTATGGTATGCAATTATCCCGGCGGCCATGTTTGATAAGATAGTACAGACTGGAGACCAGAGACCTCGAGACCGGAGACCTCGCGGTCATGTTTGATGTTATTATGCAGACCGAGGTTTGCATTTCCAGTCATCTAGAACCATAGGGATAACGTCCTAAAAATAGAGTTTTCACAATGTTAACCTGTTGCGATAGACTATGAGTCTTAAAGGCTGTTTTTGGAAATAATTAATATGCCTTTTATTGTTACATTCCATATGTCCATATGTCCATATGTCACTACGCTAATTGATTATACCCCTATTTATATAAAATTAATTGTTTATTACACGTATAAAAATAGGAGGTATATCCAAATTAAATTAAATATAGAAAATGGAAATAGATATAAAAATAAAAATGAAAATAAAAATTAAAAATAACTCATCTAGTCAGGGGACTCCCAACCATAGTCTTGTTAAAAACTCATCTAGTCAGGGGACTCCCAACCATAGTCTTGTTGAAAAGATTATGGACTTATCTCAAATGATTATTAGGCATAAGGGGCTTCATATTGTGTACTCCTATTTGGAGGAACGGCAACTATAAGGAACTACTTAAACTGAAGGGCTTTAGATCATGGGAGACAAGAGGGATCCAGTTTCTATCGCAACTTTACAGAGGTCAAGTCCTCAAGTCTTTTACAGGAATCCAGACAGAGTTTGATATCCCACGTGCCGATTTCTTTAGGTACTTGCAATTAAGACATGCTCTACAGCTGTAATCCAGACATACATCTCTCCAGCTGGTTGAGCATGTCATCTTGCAAGAGATCTTGATGGTAAAAGAAACGAAAGGTATGATCTCTAGAGGGTACAGTACTATCCTTGCGGCATTGCAGGATCCTACCGGTTTACCATGTAAAAGCATATGGGAGGAAGACGTAGGACCATTAGACGAGGAGACATGGAATTTGTGTCTTGCCTCTGCCCCGAAGGTATTTATATCGGCCTCACAGAGACTCTCTCACCTCTATTTGTTACATAGAGCATACAGAACACCCGCTAAACTGCATAAATGGGGCTAACTTGACACACCACTTTGTACCAAGTGCCTAAGGGATCAAGGGGACCTCATGCACATGTACTGAAGATGCCCAAAATTTCTGGCACGGGCACTCCAGCACATATGTTATATGTGTGCTTTTACATGTAATGAACTCTCTTATGTTGTATTTAGTTCCATTGGCTGTAGATGTAAAGTCCGTGTTTTTCTTATTGTTTTTTTTGCTGGTCCTACATGGGAGGCATTTTCCACATTTGAAAAAACCCTTTAACTGGTTTGATATCTTTATCTGTTTTGGTGGATCCAAGGCATTGTGTACCAGTCTGTTTCTGAGATTTGGTGCCCTTCTGTAAATTAATATGGGCTTAGATGGTATAATATTCTTCAGGATTTTGTCCGATTGTAAGATTCCCCAATGTTGTTTTATGATCATCTCCAAAGATTTATGTTGTATATTATATCCTGTTAGGAAGGCCATGTCCATATTTTTATTTTTTTTCTTCTTATGGGTTTCATCTGACTTCCCTTTTATCATCAATTCTCTATCCATGGTTTTTACTTTTTCTTTTAGTGTCTCTAGTTCCCTTTTCTTTTATCCTTTTTCAGTGAATCTGTTTATAATGATGTCTGCTTGCATGTTATAGTCATTGATGTTACTACAATTTCTGTATAATCTCATTAATTGGCCCTTTTGATATGTTATTAATCCATTGGCGATGGTGGCAGCTGTTGGTTGGGATGTACCCATTCCTATCTGTCTTCTTGAAGAAGGTTCTTGTGTTGATATGCCCATGTTCCTTGTAGAGTTGTAAATCCAGATAATCTATTGTTTGTTTATTCCAAGTGCCTGAGAAGGTGATTCCGTAGATATTCTGATTGATTTCATCGAAGAACGTTTGTAGCTCAGTTTCTGTTCCACTCCTAATAATGATGATATCTTCAAGTTTTTAATGACGAAGAAATTAAAATTTTGGACCTAGGACTAAAATATGCCCCCGATAAGGAATTTGATAAATTTGAAGCCTATATTGATGTACAAAAGTTTGTTAGAAAAATGAATATCTAGAAGTACTATGCCACAAAAGAAAAGAAACAAGTAACTAAAGAAGCGAGTGTGTATAAATCGTAACGCGCGCGCCTTACGTACGATCTGTGAGCGGAGGAAGGAGCATCGGAGACGCCGATCGTCCTAACGAAGGTAGGATCTAAACTTGGGCCTATACTGCTTCGAAATTGAAGCCTATATTGTAACAAGATTAGGGGAGTTTGGCCTGACATTAGGGTTTGTCTTGTGTTGTGTCTTGCAGAGAAAATGGATGGGTTCAACGACCACAATTTCCTGCCCCTGTTTATTGACAAGCACAGGGAGCTGATCTGTCTGTGGCAAATGAGACACCCCCACTATAATCACAAACAGAAGAGGCAGGCAGCACTGGAGAAACTGCTGAAGTTGGTGAAGCCGGTGGTCCCCACAGCAACCATCCCTTATTTAAAAGCTAAAATTGGTGGCCTGAGGAGCACGTATCTTAGGGAACGCAAGAAGGTCACAGATTCCCAGAGGTTCGGAGCTGCAGCAGATGACATTTATGTCCCCAGGCTGTGGTACTATGAGAGACTGCGATTTCTGTCAGACCACACTGAAGTCAGGGAATCCCTCTCCACTCTTCCTTCCACCCTTCCTTCCATCCCAGCTGAGGCTTCCGATGTCCAACCTGGGCCTTCCAGCCAGGAAGAAGTGGAGGAGCCCAGCTGGAGTCAGGTATAGCATTCTTCTACAGATTTCTGGGCAATAAATAAATGATGTTTACTAGATGTTATTATTGATCACTAATTGCTGCTTGAAAGTGTTTTACATATCAATAGAGAGTAGTGGGCACCCAAAATTGGGACAAGAATGCAAAATGCTGGGCTCAGAATGATAGTCTGTTATATTTGTTAACATTCAATTTGCAGCAGTCAGGAGGTGAAAATTGTGTGTGATTGATGACTAAAAAACTAAAACCATGTCCCTTTTTCATACACAGGAAGACCTCAGCCAGGAGGAGGCTGTGGAATGTGGCAGTCTGGAGGAGGCGGGGATTAGTGGCAGCCAGGAGGAGGCGGGGCTAAGTGTCAGCCAAAAGAAGCCTGGGACAAGTCGCAGCCTGACTGAGTCTCAGGATCCTCCCCTCCGCCTTCCATACAAAAGGGCCAGAGATCGACGATCCTCCTCCTCCTCCTCCTCCTGCTGCCACAACTAGACCACCACAGCCAAAGCCTGTAAGGAAGCGTGGAAGGAAGACCAAAGAGTGATGACCCTGGGTTCAGTCTGGTCTGACAGAAGATGCAGTCTCTCGTATGACCACAGCCTGGGGACACAGATGTCATCTGCTGCTTTCCGGATCTCTGGGACTTCTGGACCAGACTGCACTCCCTTAGATATGGACTCCTCAGGCCACCAATTTTGCTTTTAAATAATTGATGTGTGCCCTGGGGGTCCAAGGCTTCGCCCACTTCTGCAGTTTCTCCAGCGTTGCCTCCCTCTTTGTTTATAGTTGTGACCCCTTAATAAAATATTTTTAGGTAAATTCCACTCTCCTGTGTGTGTTTTCATCCAAAAAGGACAGTTTGTTGGTGACGATTCAGGTACATTTCTAAAAACATAAAATGTGAAATTAACAAGGGACAACAACACCAAACAATCTCCTACAGATTAAATAGAACAACATATCAATGGTGTTGTGGGAACTTGTCACAAAAAACACACAAACATTTTCGGGAGTACAAATCAAAATCACCAAAAAAATAAAAATAAAAGAGAAACACAAAAAAAGATTCTACATTAAAGTAAAAAAAAAAATATGTTGTCAGATGTGAGAAATCAAAATATATTGAGGGAATTCCGATAAATAGTAACGAAATAAGTTTGTGAGAAGTGTGTGTGAATATGAGCAGCAAAACGACTTAATTCTTCTCACATTATAAAGAAGAAGAGAGTGCGCTGTATTAAACCATTTTGAACATTGCAGTGTGACGAAAGTTCTGTATCCATTACGAATGCTAAGTTTACCAGAACGAGCTGTCCCGTGTCGGAATTTCTTCTGAGCATGCGTGGCACTTTGTGCGTCGGAACAGGCCACACACTGTCGGAATTGACGCGATCGGATTTTGTTGTCGGAAAATTTTATCTCCTGCTGTCCAACTTTGTGTGTCAGAAAATCCGATGGAAAATGTCCGATGGAGCCCACACACGGTCGGAATTTCCGACAACACGCTCCGATCAGACATTTTCCATCAGAAAAACTGACCGTGTGTACGGGGAATTATAATAAATGGATGTTAAGCTGTTGGGGCCTGGACTTTTACCTAATTTTAGGCCTTTGATGACCTGTTTAATTTCTGTGGAGGTGATCTGTTCCTCAAGTGGGGTTATGTCGGTATCTTTTAGTTTAGGTAGGCCACTGTCACGTAAAAAGTCTTGGAAAATGTGTTTCCTGTCTCCAATTAAATATGGCAGTGTTGTGGTGGAGGATTATATAATTTGATGTAATATATGTGGAAGTGTGTGGCTAAGGCTTCTGGGACCAGGGACCCTCAACAAGGTTCGGGGAGGGCTACCTTTTTCATGTCCTTTAGAAGTGCCTGCTCACAGTATGTATGCAGTTGGGGTGACAGGTTCTACCTCCTGTTGAGGTCGTTAGCTATGTGGATATAGGTAGCTCAGATAGGAATGTTTCTTTGTAGAAGTAAGTCTAACATTCAACATCCACCATGTTCATGTACTATGTTGTAAACAATGCTTTATACTTCATGTGTAAACTGCAATTTTTCAATAAAAATCTATGATTAAAAAAAAAAGAAAATATAGGGAGGGATAGTGCCTGGAATTGGAGTAAGTGAGTCAGGGACAGAAAATAGATAATAGGGGAAAGAAAGAAAAGATGAAATAAAAGGGGATGTGAAGAGGATTGGAATGAAATGAGGGAAAGAAATAGAAGGGGGAAGAATAGGGAGTGGTGATGTGAGAATGACCTGTCTTATGGTGAAGGCATAAGCAGATTCCTGCTGTGCTGAGAAGTGATAATTGACTCTCTGATGTAACTTAGGTTTCAAGTAGACAGAGTGTGAAATAATGGTTAATGAGACATATGGGCTGCCATCAAAGACCATACATATGAATATCAGGTGGATTCAGTGGAGCAGTCCCTTGGCAGCCAGTAGGCAGGAAGTGGTAAAATGTGTGTACCTTTGCAAGGAGGCAGAAGACTTTGCAAATTTCAGCTGTAGTTTCCATGAAGTAGGGAGTACCTCAGCTGGTATACTTCTGTAACACTAATCATCAACATACATACTAACATACATTTTTTCACACTAGTGAATGCAAACAGATATTTAACTTTATTCAAAGATTACAGTATAGCATTCAAGTGTTGATTTTAGGTTGCACAACAAAAATGACACTGAATTACTTGGATGTAATTTTACAAACCTTTAATTACATAAAAATAATGGACAATTCCACTACATTTTCATTAGCTAGAATAGCTAATGTATCAGTTCCTTTTTCATTTTATTTTTTAATATTCTGAGTTATACTGGCATTCAACACATAACTACTTCCTTACTCTAGAAAGTGCTAGAATAGTTCGTACAATACCATTGTTGTATATACAAGAAAAACAATAGGATAACAATGTCTGGAGAAAGAGCACAGCAATGAGACTGAATGATCCCCTAAGATTTACTTATAGGAAGCCACAATTGTACAGAGCTTAGAGTGATTGCTGCTAGCACTAGAAGCTAGAAGTACAGTAATAATGGTAGAGTAATGTGCTCCATTTAATGATCATGTGGCTTTAGGGTTTTCCAAGTGGGCAATAGTGAAATTCACAAAATCTTTTATTTTTTCTTTATTGTAGTCTTTTGCTATAGTTTGCAATATACTCATTTCCTAGTCCCATTGAATGCATTGTGTGTTAGTGTAGTGCAGTGTTTAACACAACTTTTCATAACATTTGACTAGGGATGAGCCGAACATTCCCCGGTTCGGTTCGCAGCAGAACATGCGAACAGGCAAAAAATTTGTTTGAACACGCGAACACCGTTAAAGTCTATGGGACATGAACATGAATAATTAAAAGTGCTCATTTTAAAGGCTTATATGCAAGTTATTGTCATAAAAAGTGTTTGGGGACCTGGGTCCTGCCCCAGGGGACATCTATCAATGCAAAAAAAAGTTTTAAACATGTCAGTTTTTTCGGGAGCAGTGACTTTAATAATGCTTAAAGTGAAACAATAAAAGTAAAATATTCCTTTAAATTTCATACCTGGGGGGTGTCTATAGTATGCCTGTAAAATGGTGCATGTTTCCCGTGTTTAGAACAGTCCGAGAGCAAAATTACATTTCTAAAGGAAAAAAGTAATTTAAAACTACTCGCGGCTGTAATGAATTGTCGGTCCCGCTAATTAGGGATGAGCTTCGTGTTCGAGTCGAACCCATGTTCGACTCGAACATTGGCTGTTCGGTCGTTCGCCGAATTCCGAACGTTATGGGCCGTTCGCGCCAAATTCGTGTGGTGCGTCACGGCCCATAATTCACTGCGGCATTGCAGTGCATTGCTGGCTGATGATTGGCCAAGCATGCACTATGACCCGCATGCTTGGCCAATCACAGCGCCGTCAGTAGAGAGAGCTGTAATTGGCCAAAGCCAGGGTGGCTTTGGCCAATAATGGCTCAGAGGGTTTAGAACACGCCCCACACTATATAAGGCCACCTGCACGGCGGCCCTGTGTAGTGTGTGTTCCGGCGTTGGAAGAGAGATAGATAGACAGAGAGACAGTGTCATTTCATTTGAGTTAGCTAGATTAGGCAGGACAATCAGTGAGTTAGCTGCACTTACAGTGTATTGTGTATATATATGCATCCCAGGTGTTGCATATATATATATATATACTGTATTCAGTTTAGCTAGATCCGTTCCTGTTATCTTCTTACTGACAGGCAGGCTTGTCTTGTTACAGTATTTACAGCTACCTGAAGAAAATTGCTGGTGTTCTTTTGATCCTATTAGTACCACAGTCAGGCAGCTAGACTAATTAGAGTTAGTGCAGTGCGTCCTGCTCACAGTGTTCAGCTAAAACTACAAGTTAGTGCGGTGCGTCCTGCTCACAGTGTTCAGCTAAAACTACAAGTTAGTGGGGTGCGTCCTGCTCAGTGTTCAGCTAAAACTACAAGTTAGTGCGGTGCGTCCTGCTCACAGTGTTCAGTTAAAACTACAAGTTAGTGTAGTGAGAACTCTGCACAGTGTTCATCTAAAGCAACAAGTTAGTGCAGTGCGTCCTGCTCACAGTGTTCATCTAAAGCTACAAGTTAGTGCAGTGCGTCCTGCTCACAGTGTTCAGCTAAAACTACAAGTTAGTGCGGTGCGTCCTGCTCACAGTGTTCAGCTAAAACTACAAGTTAGTGGGGTGCGTCCTGCTCACAGTGTTCAGCTAAAACTACAAGTTAGTGGGGTGCGTCCTGCTCACAGTGTTCAGCTAAAACTACAAGTTAGAGCTGTGCGTCCTGCTCACAGTGTTCAGCTAAAACTACAAGTTAGTGTGGTGCGTCCTGCTCACAGTGTTCAGCTAAAACTACAAGTTAGTGTAGTGAGACCTCTGCACAGTGTTCATCTAAAGCTACAAGTTAGTGCAGTGCTTCCTGCTCACAGTGTTCATCTAAAGCTACAAGTTAGTGCGGTGCTTCCTGCTCACAGTGTTCAGCTAAACCTACAAGTTATTTTTTTGCGAGCTCTGCACAGTGTCCAGCTAAAGCTTCCTGTAGAAGGTTGGTGGTGTTCTCATACTACAGGCAGGCAGTTGATTTTGCTAGCTGCAGTATCAGTGTGTATATTATATATATATATATATATATATATATATATATATATATATATATCCCAGCTTAGTGCAGCTACAGGCCATTAGTATGTCTGGAAGGCCAAGAAGGAGAGGCAGACAGTCACAAGACAATAAGAGAGGGCAAGCAGGCTCTGTGTCTAGTGCTGGTCCTGGAGACGGTGCATCCTCATCAGCACGTGGCCATGGGACACGCTTGGCCTTTTTTTCGGCAGCTGGCCGTGTTGAGCCGCAACATGCGGAAGACTTGGTCGAGTGGATGACCAAGCCGTCCTCATCCTCCTCATCTTCTCTCACCCATGCCCAGGGTACTTTGTCTGGCAAAGCAGCGGCCTCTTCCCTCGGCTCAATGTCATCAGTGACACCTTCCCTAGCCCCACCATGTCCACCTGAGGAGTCCCTCGAACTGTTTGACCACAGTGTTGGGTACATGCTCCAGGAGGATGTCCAGCGTTTGGAAGGCTCTGATGATGATACTGAGCTCGATGAAGGCAGTAACATGAGCACGGACAGAGGGGGTGCCCAAGAAGGACAGCAATCTGGCAGTCATGCTCCCCCTGCTGCAGCATACTGCCAGGTTTGCTCCAGTGATAAGGAGGGAGGGGATGATGAGGTCACTGACTCAACGTGGGTGCCTGATAGGAGAGAGGAGGAGGAGGAGGCGGCACATCACCAACGAGGCAGGATGCCCTCCAGGGGCCAGCCTAAGGGCAGCACATTGACTGCATCACACCCCAAAGCTCCACATGTGCAGGGCGCTGCAGTCTCTGCACGTTATTCAAAAAGTTCTTTGGTGTGGGCCTCTTTTGAGACGAGTGCATCAGATCGCACCGCTGCTACTTGCAACATATGTCTCAAGCGTATCTCGCGTGGCCAAAACATCTCCCGCTTGGGTACCACATGCTTGACCAGACATATGTTGACCTGCCATGCAGTTCGTTGGCAAGCGTATCTAAAAGACCCACACCAAAAAACAAAGAGGACCTCTCCTTGCTCCTCATCAGCTGAGATCTCCAACCCCACTATACCTTCAGTCCTCTCTGAGACCTTCACTGAGAGGAATGAAGGTGTAGAATTAGGTGTGTCACAGCCAAGTACTTGTGGGCAATCTGCTTTTGGTACACCGACGTCAGATTGTACCAGGCAAATTTCCCTGCCCCAGCTGCTGCAGCGCCGAAAGAAGTTTGCTCCCAGCCATCCACATGCCCAGTGGTTGAATGCTAGCTTGGCAAAATTGCTAGCACTTCAACTGCTGCCTTTTCAGTTGGTAGACTCTGCCCCCTTCTGTGAGTTTGTGGAATGTGCAGTTCCTCAGTGGCAGGTACCCACTTTTTCTCACGGAAGGCGATTCCGGCTCTCTACCGGCATGTAGAAGGAAATGTCCATGCCTCGCTGGACAGGGCGGTCAGCGGTAAGGTGCATATTACCGTGACTCATGGTCCAGCAGGCATGGCAGGGATGTTACCTAGGTTTCACGGCGCATTGGGTGACTCTGCTGGCAGCTGGGAAGGATGCAGGACAAGGTGCAGTAATGTTGGAGGTTGTTCCGCCACCATGCCTCCAAAATGCGAATGATTGTGACACACCTCTCTCCTCCACCCCCTCCTCTTCTTCTTCCTCCATGGCCTCTTCCTGTGCTTTATCCTTGGAACCAGCTGTGCTCCGTAGCCGTTCAAGGGGCTACGCAAGTACGCAGGCCAAAAGATGCCATGCGGTGCTTGAGCTGGTGTGCTTGGGGGACAGGAGCCACACTGGGGTAGAGGTTCTGTCAGCTCTGCCGAGGCAGGTTCAGAGGTGGTTGACGCCACGCCAACTTAAGGCAGGAATGGTGGTTTGCGACAATGGCACCAACCTCCTCTCTGCCCTCCGACAGGGATAACTGACCCATGTGCCCTGTTTGGCTCACGTCCTTAACTTGGTGGTTCAGCGGTTCTCGGGCAGGTACCCGGGCTTACAGGATGTCCTGAGGCAGGCCAGGAAAGTCTGTGTACATTTCTGCCGGTCATATAATGCCAGTGCTCGGCTTGCGGACCTCCAAAAGGAGTTTAACCTGCCCAAGAACCGCCAAATCTGTGACATGCCCACCAGGTGGAACTCAATGTTGGCCATGCTGCAGCGGCTGCACATGCAGCAGAGGGCCATCAATGAGTACCTGTGTGACTATGGCACCAGGACAGGGTCAGGGGAGCTTGTTTTTTTTCCCCACGCCAGTGGGCCATGATCAGGGATGCATGCACTGTCCTGTCACCATTTGAGGAGGCCACGAGGATGGTGAGCAGTGACAGTGCATGCATCAGTGACACTATCCCCCTTGTCCACCTGTTGGAGCACACGCTGCGTTGAATAATGGACAGGGCACTTGAGGCAGAACAGAGGCAGGAAGAGGAGGACTTCCTTAGCTCTAAAGACCCCTTTATCCAGACAGTGTTCCTGCGTGCCCGCCGATCACACAGGAAGAGGAGGAGGATGAGGAGGAGGAGGAGGAAGAGGAGGAGGATTGTGTCAGTATGAAGGTGGAGCCTGGCACTCAGCATCAGCAGCAGTCTTTAAGGCATTAGTCCCAAGAAACACATGGACTTGTACGTGGCTGGGAGGAGGTGGCTGCGGACCATGTCATCCTTAGTGACCCAGAGGACTCCGGACCGAATGCCTCAGCAAACCTACGCTGCATGGCCTCGCTGATCCTGCAAAGCCTGCGGAAGGATCCTCATATTCGTGGTATCAAGGAGAAGGACCAATACTGGCTGGCAACCCTCCTTGATCCACGTTACAAGGGTAAGGTTGCGGACCTTATCTTGCCATCGCAGAGGGAGCAGGGAGGCCTTTGCAGAAAGGTCTGTGCAACGCGTTCCCAGAGACTGGGAGGTTACAAACTCCTGTTTCTGGACAACGTGTTGTTGAGGCTTCGGTCAGTCAAACAAGGAGCGGTGGAGAAGGTGGCCGTCTGACTGATGCGTTCAGACAATTTTTTAGTCCGCAGCCTCAAGGTATGATCGGTTCCAGCAACCATCGCCAGCGTCTGTTTTACATGGTGCAGGAATACCTAGGGGCAAGATCTGACTTGGACACTTTTCCCACTGAAAATCCTCTGGGTTACTGGGTCTTGAGGATGGATCACTGGCCAGAGCTTGCACAGTATGCAATTGAGCTACTGGCCTGTCCTGCATCCAGCGTTCTTTTGGAACGCACATTCAGTGCTGCTGGAGGCTTTGTAACCGATCACAGGGTGCATCTGTCCACCGACTCGGTCGAATGACTGACCTTCATAAAAATGAATTAGTCTTGGATCACCACCAGCTACCAAGCACCTGATGCTGATGTAACCGAATATTTTTTTTTGAAATGTCAGATCCCTTCAAAGACTGCCTATGCTGATGCTGAGTGACTATCCTGTTATGCTTAGTAATTATCCTCTTCCTCCTCAATGATCATGCTGATAGCTTGTAAGAACATTTTTGGTTCTGGGCGCCGCCACCAGTGCCTAAAGCCCAATTTTTAAGCCCCTGTTTAACAAGGGCATGTAATTACAATTTTTGATGCAATTCTTTGCAGCAGGGCTCGTTCCTGTGTTCCAACTAGAGTATCTGTGAGGGGCTGCAGTGTTGTGGCACCAGCACCAGTGCCTAAGGCCCAATTTTTCAGCCCCTGTTCAACAGGGACATGTAATTGCAATTCTTGATCTAATATTTCACAGCAGGGCCCGTTTCTGCGCCCACCAAGATTATCTGTGATGACTTACAGTGTTGTGGCACCAGCACCACCACCAAAGGCCCAATTTTTCAGCCCCTGTTCAACAGGGGCATGTAATTACAATTCTTGATCTAATATTTCACAGCAGGGCCCTGTGAGGGCTTACAATGTTGAGGCCACAACAACACCTAAGGCCCAAATTTCTGCTGAGTATATAGGGCAGGCCCCTACTTTCAAACATCCAACTTACAAACAACTCCTACTTGCAAACGGAAGGAGACAACAGGAAGTGAGATGAAATCTACCCCATAGGAAGGGAAATTCTCTCCTGTAAGAGTTAATATGGGAAAAACTTTTCTCCTTTCCACTGATGCTTTATCACCAATCCTTGTTTCACTAAAAACCCCAAATTTTCAAAAAACATTTGTCATTGGGACAAAAAGTGAGGTGAAATCTTCTGAAGAGCAGCACAGACAGCAAAACAAATGTCATAGGGATGATAACCCTTCCCTATGTTTTCGAAAAAGCTTAAAAACAGATTTTTTGGCTGGAGCTATACTTTAAAAATGTACCAGTTCAAGATTACAAACAGGTTCTACTTAACAATAAACCTACAGCCCCTGTCTTGTTTGCACTGCCTGTATACTGCTGTTCGGAGTATATAGGGCCTGGGGGCCCCATGCCTTTCCTTTTTTTAATTTGGGTGCAGGTTTCCCCTTAATATCCATACAGGACCCAAAGGGCCTGGTAATGGACTGGAGGGTACCTATGCCATTTGTCTCACTGATTTTCATCCATATTGCCAGGACCCGACATTACATTAAAGCCGCAAGCAGTTTTAAATGACTTTTTTCCTTTAAAAATATCATTTTGTGCAGGGACTGTTCTTAGCACGGGAAACACGCGCCACTTTACAGGCATACTATAGACACCCCCCAGGTATGATATTTAAAGGAATATTTCACTTTTTTTTTTACTTTAAGCATCATTAAAATCACTGCTCCCGAAAAAATATCAGTTTTTAAAAGTTTTTTTTTGCATTGATACATGTCCCCTGGGGCAGGACCCGGGTCCCCAAACCCTTTTTAATACAATACCATGAAAATTAGCCTTTAAAATGAGCACTTTTGATTTTAAACGTTCGAGTCCCATAGACGTCAATGGGGTTCTAACGTTCGCGTGAATTTTCGGTCCGTTCGCAGGTTCTGGTGCGAACCAAACCGGGGGGTGTTCAGCTCATCCCTACTCCTAACATGAAAGGTCTAGTCAACCCAGAGAAAGGGTCCCAAATCCTACATGAACATCAAAAAGCTTCAGAAAGCTTAAATTTTATTTCTGCAAGAAATCCTTTTAAAAAATGACTCAGTTCCTAGATAATCAAATCACAGATTCCCAACAGCTTTCCGTGCTACCAACACAATGTCCAAAACCAGCAGCATTGTAATCCTATTTTCCAAAAATAACTCTTTCACTTTGACCAATCAATTGGCAAATAGAGCAGGCTGCTCCTTGTTTTTAAAGGAAACTCTAAGCTGCAAACCAATAACTGTATTTCTCCCAATGCTATACAGGTATTTTTCATACTCATGGTTTGTGAAAAAATGTAAAAGATGGAATTGAATTCTAATAGTAGGGAATGATTTCAGCAAACCTTATCGAATACCTCCTCAAGGGCTTCCTTGGTCCCATACAGGGCTCTGTGTTAACTCAGGAAACCACTTTGCACATTAAAGGCAATTTTTTGGAAAGGTGTACTTTTGATAGAAATACAGTACATACTGCTTTGGTTTTAATTTTCCCCTTTTAGACTTGTCCCCTGATAGCTTGCCCACCTTTTGGTTTTAGGGTGGCTCCTTTCACTGCCTAGTCCTCTGGAGCCATCATTTTGTACATTCTCCTGTAAATGGACTACAGGGGAATGTGTTGACATTGCATGTACCTGCCTGCACAGGCAGCCAGAGATTATTACCAAAAAAAGGAATGCATGCATACTAGTACAATGCATGATGGGACTTGCAGGCCCACTATATAAAACAGGGCCTAGTAATGATGTAATATATGTGCTCTCTCCTCAATAGGAAGTTTAGAAAAACAAGAGAGAGAAGACTGGGTGTTGGAGGAAAAGACCACACCGAAAGAAAGTGTTAATGAACTGTTTAGGAGCAAATAGATTATAACTAAAAACTGGTGATGTTTTGCAGAATAACAAATGAATCATTAGTACAACTTTAATGACACATCACATACTCTTCATCCATCAGTTAAAGATGTCACCTTCTTTTCTACAAAAAAATAATGTAATAAATTCAGCACTGATTGATTTGATAATATAAATGCAAGCAGGCACTAAGGTCAACTCAAAAAATACCTCAAAAACATGTATATAAATAAAGAGTGCTGCGCAAATAAGAGTTCATAAACAACTAATAGCAAATTGTAGTGTGGTAGCAGTATGAAAGAGCAGGAACCACCGGTGACAATAAGTATCTGGATGGTGACTTTATCCCTCCACCACTCTTAGATGGCCCCTCACCTCAGATATTCGACCTGAAACAGGTCACACCGCTTTAAGGATTGAATGGATCAGTCTTTAAAAACTCCTTCACTTCCTTCAGCTCACAACGCTCAGTATAGGCAGATGGTAAATATAAAATAAGATAGAAAGCAACAAACCATAGTGTTCTCCGTATGTAGTTTTATTAAATGAATATAAAAGCACATCAATAACACTCACATAGAACCGGCACTCCGATCCGAGTGCCGGCCAGCGGGCTTGTGATCGTATCTGTCGGATGACCGCGGGTGACGTCACACGCTCCTTACCCCCGTACGCGTTACGTCCTATGGGCGGGACTTCATCGGCGTGGGGCGGGATGCGCAGTGACGGCCCGCATTGTTGTTATTATACTCCATGGTGACGGCGGCACCAATCAGAAGGACAGGAGCAGTGATCAGGAGGGCAAACGCCTCCCTGTCATTCATTAATGGCTATTAGTTCCTATTATCCTTTATTCCCAACGGAAATTGCATAGATCAACACCGCCAGCAATAGACAAACTTAAAATGTATGATATACAGAAATGATTGTTTGCAATATCAAAATGGCATATGTCCTCATGCATAGCAAACTTTATAAATGTATATGTCATAATGTTTTTTAAAAAATATACGCATAAGTAATGCAAAGTCGCATACAAAATAAACTCATATCATATAAGAATGATTGCTTACAATGCCCAGATGGCATATATCACTTTGCACAGCAAACACTCTAAATCTCCAAGTTGGAGTATTTAAGACTTAAAAATTAATAAAAAATGGTAAAAAATTAAATGCGCATAAATTAATGCTGCAAAATCGCATGTGAAAAGATCGCATGCTTAAAAACCCATACAGAATATGTATGAATAATAAGAAAGAAAAGACGTCAACCCACGGGAATCCGTCAAACACGATCACATGTACAGTATTACAAATAAAATTAACAACAATAGTATCATCTATTTGAAATAAAACAATTTAAATCAAAATCAACGTTCATTCCAAAGGGGGAGAGAACTTTGGTCTCATAGATCCAGAACGATTCCCTACGGCTGAGCTGTCTGATGTAATGACCACCCCTCCAGTGTCGTGGCACCTTTTCTATCCCCCAAAATTTTTAAGCATTTGGGGTCTTTTTGATGAAAAAGGCGAAAATGCCTAGAGACACTGTGGGTTTTTACCCCCCGCTTGATGTTACTAATATATTCTCCAATTCTTACATGGAGTGCTCTTGAGGTCCGGCCCACATACTGAAGGCCACAATCGCACTCCAGCATGTAGACCACCCCCACTGTCGAACACGTAATCAAACCCTCAATTTTGTAACTTTTTTGTGTTGCATATGAAACAAACTCCTTGCGTCTCTTAATGTTTCTGCAGGCCTTCCTGCATGTGGCACACTTCCCACATGCATAAAAGCCAGAAAGGAACCTAAATAGGCCACTAGTCACAGTCTTAGGCGGATCAATGACCCCAGGTGCCACACGATCACGCAAAGTCGGAGCCTTACGATATATGAACCGAGGTTGATCGGGAAGCACTGGGCCCAGGGTCCTATCTCCCTTGAGTATAGGCCAATGTCTGGCTATAATGTGTTCTAATTTTTTGTACTGGATATTGTAATCAAGTATAATACGATAGTTGGATATATTGGTACTATCCTTCAAAGGTTTAACCTTGTCTGCGACTACGGTATTTCTATCAATTGCCAGTACATTGGCTATTTCCGCATCTACTGAAGCTTGGGTGTAACCTTTCTCCTTGAACCTCTCCGCGAGCACCTGCGACTGTGCAAGAAAGTCATCATCTGAAGTACAGTTACGACGTAAGCGGATAAATTGGCCTCTGGGTATATTACAGAGCCAAGATTTATGGTGGCAACTGTTGAGAGGGATATATGCATTTCTATCGGTTGTTTTAAAATGATTCCTGGTGTGGAAAGCCCCTTCTCCTTTAAATATTTCCAAGTCAAGGAATATAATCTGTTGGTGGCTAATCGTCCAAGTCAGCTCGATGTTTTTATTATTGGCATTCAGCCCATCCATAAAGATCTGTAAACTGGGCATGTCCCCCTCCCAGACCATGATTAAGTCGTCTATATATCGTCTGTAACACGACAATTGTGGGGGGGGGTCATGAAATATAGTGTCCTCCTCCCAGTGGGCCATGAATAAATTGGCCACACTGGGAGCGAACCTAGCCCCCATGGCAACTCCTCTTGTCTGTAAGTAGAAGTCCCCATTGAACCAGAAATAATTATTTAACAAACAAAACTCCAAACTTTCCAATAAAAATGAAATGTGATCACTTGAAAGATTGGAGGTCATCAGAGCCCATCTAACTGAATCTAGGGCCTGTTTGTGGTCAATGATAGTATAAAGAGAACCCACATCAGCGGTAATAAGAATGCTAGATGGGGTACAAGGAAGAGTGGATAAGATTTGAAGAATTTGCTTAGTATCCCTTAAAAATGATTTGGTTTTTAAGACAAGTGGCTGGAGAAAGAAATCTAGGTATTGGCCCAATCTGGAAGTCACGGAATCAATTCCGTTTACGATCGGACGACCAGGTGGTTGTTCTGCAATCTTGTGCAGTTTGGGTAAAATATAAATGATTGGGGTCCTACAATAGAAGGGGTCCAGATAAGCAGCTTCTTTAGAATTTAAGATCCCCTTGTTTTTACCTCTTTCTATGAGACAATGTAAATTGTTCTTGAAAGGCAACATAGGGTCACTCCTCAGAAGCTCATATGTATTCCTATCATTCAACAGTTTCTCCATTTCTGCTTGGTAATACGTTTTGCTAAGCACAACCAACCCACCACCCTTATCCGCCGGCCGGATAACTATGTCTTTCCTTTGTTCAAGGGAAGTAATACCTCTCTTGATGGCCTGTGAATCTCTAGCCCTTTTGACTTTGAGTAAATCGAGATCATGGCACACCATATTCCTAAATACCTCTAAATGTTTGTTGTCATTGCAAATAGGATTGAACACAGAACGATTCCGAAGGTTGGAGTGTCTAGAAATAGTAGTTACGGCAGGGGTGGTATGTGGCACCACATTGGAGAGAAAGTATTTTTTCATATTCAGATTACGTACATATTTCTGAATGCTGATGTAAGCCTGAAATTTGTTCAGGTTGCGAACCGGAGCAAACTTCAGGCCCCTATCTAGGACTAGTAATTCATCGGCAGTAAGAGGAATACCACTAAGATTAAAGATGCCAGTGCCTAGTGGGGTCTTGACCTTTTGAAATCGTCTTCCCCCCCTGGACCCTTTCTGTGTTTTCTTTTTAAACTGCCTTGATCCCTCCTTGGGTCTTGTGGACCTCTCCTCTGATTCTGGGAATTCGCTTGTTCTACCGGTTCTCTCACCCATAGGGGGGTCCTTGGAGGTCCCCTCCAGGGGGTCCTCTCCTGCCCTAAAAAATGATTTTGATTATGTTGTGTTACATTTTGAGAGTTTTGCAAGGGGGCATAATAATTGGAGGTATAGACAGGTGTCTCTCTTATTGAGTTCCTTCTCCCTTGAGATTTGCCTTTTCGTTTGGTAGGTACTGTTTGCCACGAATGGTTCTCAGATTGTAGGGATTGATGGTCATACCCATTTTCATAAGACCTAGGGTGGGGATGGTGGTTCTTTTTACCTCGACCACGTTTGTTCACTCTAGGGGGGCCCTGTCCCCTCCCTCTTGGTGTGTTAATCAAATTTGGTACATTTTGGGGAAACTGAGGAGGGGGTATTTCATAATTGAAATAGCCTTGTGGAGGTAAGTTAGTATCTGGTGGCGGGATCATGGCTGCTGCGCCTAAGGGATTATTGGCTGGAAATGTGTCTTGTGTTTGCCACTTAAAAATCTGTTTTCCCTCAAAATCCTTAATATCTCGTAGAAATTTCTTCCTCTTTTTGTCTCTAGTTTCCCTATCCCATTTAATGAGTTTAGATTTTAATTCACCGGATAATTGAATAAAATCATTGGAATCTTTAAGACTCTCAATACGGTCTGTAATTTCTTTGATCTGATTCTCCAGGTGTTGCTTTTTCTTTAATTTGCGAGCAAGCAGAAACCGGAGAAGATCAAAGCTTTTCCCAACAAAAAAGTTACACCATTCTGTGTTAGACTCATTGTCAACCAAACCATCATTAGGTGGCAATTCCCACCTTAAACGCCTGGGGACAATATTGGCAGACAAATACTGTTCAAAGGAAACAATATCCCACCAAGTTTTTATCTTTTTTTCAAACAAATAACCCAGTTTTTTAAAAGCATATCCAAGGTCATCATGTTGGGAAGCAACCACGTCTCTTGAAAAAACATCTGTGAGAATAATTTCTCTGTTCTCAACATATGTAAAAACTTCCATAATCTGCAGCTGAATTAATCTTGAATTAAATAAGCATAAAAATAATGTAATAAATGTAATCTCTCCAATGTGGTGCCACATACCACCCCTGCCGTAACTACTATTTCTAGACACTCCAACCTTCGGAATCGCTCTGTGTTCAATCCTATTTGCAATGACAACAAACATTTAGAGGTATTTAGGAATATGGTGTGCCATGATCTCGATTTACTCAAAGTCAAAAGGGCTAAAGATTCACAGGCCATCAAGAGAGGTATTACTTCCCTTGAACAAAGGAAAGACATAGTTATCCGGCCGGCGGATAAGGGTGGTGGGTTGGTTGTGCTTAGCAAAACGTATTACCAAGCAGAAATGGAGAAACTGTTGAATGATAGGAATACATATGAGCTTCTGAAGAGTGACCCTATGTTGCCTTTCAAGAACAATTTACATTGTCTCATAGAAAGAGGTAAAAACAAGGGGATCTTAAATTCTAAAGAAGCTGCTTATCTGGACCCCTTCTATTGTAGGACCCCAATCATTTATATTTTACCCAAACTGCACAAGAATGCAGAACAACCACCTGGTCGTCCGATCGTAAACGGAATTGATTCCGTGACTTCCCGATTGGGCCAATACCTAGATTTCTTTCTCCAGCCACTTGTCTTAAAAACCAAATCATTTTTAAGGGATACTAAGCAAATTCTTCAAATCTTATCCACTCTTCCTTGTACCCCATCTAGCATTCTTATTACCGCTGATGTGGGTTCTCTTTATACTATCATTGACCACAAACATGCCCTAGATTCAGTTAGATGGGCTCTAATGACCTCCAATCTTTCAAGTGATCACATTTCATTTTTATTGGAAAGTTTGGAGTTTTGTTTGTTAAATAATTATTTCTGGTTCAATGGGGACTTCTACTTACAGACAAGAGGAGTCGCCATGGGGGCTAGGTTCGCTCCCAGTGTGGCCAATTTATTCATGGCCCACTGGGAGGAGGACACTATATTTCATGATCCCCCCCCACAATTGTCGTGTTACAGACGATATATAGACGACTTAATCATGGTCTGGGAGGGGGACATGCCCAGTTTACAGATCTTTATGGATGGGCTGAATGCCAATAATAAAAACATCGAGCTGACTTGGACGATTAGCCACCAACAGATTATATTCCTTGACTTGGAAATATTTAAAGGAGAAGGGGCTTTCCACACCAGGAATCATTTTAAAACAACCAATAGAAATGCATATATCCCTCTCAACAGTTGCCACCATAAATCTTGGCTCTGTAATATACCCAGAGGCCAATTTATCCGCTTACGTCGTAACTGTACTTCAGATGATGACTTTCTTGCACAGTCGCAGGTGCTCGCGGAGAGGTTCAAGGAGAAAGGTTACACCCAAGCTTCAGTAGATGCGGAAATAGCCAATGTACTGGCAATTGATAGAAATACTGTAGTCGCAGACAAGGTTAAACCTTTGGAGGATAGTACCAATATATCCAACTATCGTATTATACTTGATTACAATATCCAGTACAAAAAATTAGAACACATTATAGCCAGACATTGGCCTATACTCAAGGGAGATAGGACCCTGGGCCCAGTGCTTCCCGATCAACCTTGGTTCATATATCATAAGGCTCCGACTTTGCGTGATCGTGTGGCACCTGGGGTCATTGATCCGCCTAAGACTGTGACTAGTGGCCTATTTAGGTTCCTTTCTGGCTTTTATGCATGTGGGAAGTGTGCCACATGCAGGAAGGCCTGCAGAAACATTAAGAGACGCAAGGAGTTTGTTTCATATGCAACACAAAAAAGTTACAAAATTGAGGGTTTGATTACGTGTTGGACAGTGGGGGTGGTCTACATGCTGGAGTGCGATTGTGGCCTTCAGTATGTGGGCCGGACCTCAAGAGCACTCCATGTAAGAATTGGAGAACATATTAGTAACATCAAGTGGGGGGTAAAAACCCACAGTGTCTCTAGGCATTTTCGCCTTTTTCATCAAAAAGACCCCAAATGCTTAAAAATTTTGGGGGATAGAAAAGGTGCCGCGACACTGGAGGGGTGGTCATTACATCAGACAGCTCAGCCGTAGGGAATCGTTCAGGATCTATGAGACCTAAGTTCTCTCCCCCTTTGGAATGAACGTTGATTTTGATTTAAATTGTTTTATTTCAAATAGATGATACTATTGTTCTTAATTTTATTTGTAATACTGTACATGTGATCGTGTTTGACGGATTCCCGTGGGTTGACGTCTTTTCTTTCTTATTATTCATACATATTCTGTATGGGTTTTTAAGCATGCGATCTTTTCACATGCGATTTTGCAGCATTAATTTATGCGCATTTAATTTTTTACCATTTTTTATTAATTTTTAAGTCTTAAATACTCCAACTTGGAGATTTAGAGTGTTTGCTGTGCAAAGTGATATATGCCATCTGGGCATTGTAAGCAATCATTCTTATATGATATGCGTTTATTTTGTATGCGACTTTGCATTACTTATGCATATATTTTTTAAAAAACATTATGACATATACATTTATAAAGTTTGCTATGCATGAGGACATATGCCATTTTGATATTGCAAACAATCATTTCTGTATATCATACATTTTAAGTTTGTCTATTGCTGGCGGTGTTGATCTATGCAATTTCCGTTGGGAATAAAGGATAATAGGAACTAATAGCCATTAATGAATGACAGGGAGGCGTTTGCCCTCCTGATCACTGCTCCTGTCCTGATTGGTGCCGCCGTCACCATGGAGTATAATAACAACAATGCGGGCCGTCACTGCGCATCCCGCCCCACGCCGATGAAGTCCCGCCCATAGGACGTAACGCGTACGGGGGTAAGGAGCGTGTGACGTCACCCGCGGTCATCCGACAGATACGATCACAAGCCCGCTGGCCGGCACTCGGATCGGAGTGCCGGTTCTATGTGAGTGTTATTGATGTGCTTTTATATTCATTTAATAAAACTACATACGGAGAACACTATGGTTTGTTGCTTTCTATCTTATTTTATATTTACCATCTGCCTATATTGAGCGTTGTGAGCTGAAGGAAGTGAAAGAGTTTTTAAAGACTGATCCATTCAATCCTTAAAGCGGTGTGACCTGTTTCAGGTCGAATATCTGAGGTGAGGGGCCATCTAAGAGTGGTGGAGGGATAAAGTCACCATCCAGATACTTATTGTCACCGGTGGTTCCTGCTCTTTCATACTGCTACCACACTACAATTTGCTATTAGTTGTTTATGAACTCTTATTTGCGCAGCACTCTTTATTTATATACACCTTCTTTTCTACCACACACAATAAGTATTTGAGGATAGACTACTACTTCTTGGCCCACCACGATCTATTGTACCTAAAGAGTGCAGCTGTGGAACCAATGTTCCTTTCTAAATAAAACATTTATCACTCTCACTTTATCTTTCCCACAGCATGAACTCCACATGAAAACATGGAAAATAAATGTAAAAATCTTTGAGTGATCCCTTTGGGCTGAAAAACATACAAACTCACCTCCATAACAACCTAACTCACAGTGATAAACCTAACACCTCTCCTGTGACTCAATGGAAAACCCACAGCAGCATCATTCAAAATCAATTTCCAGCCATGTGCTTTATGTCCAACACAAGAAAGCCTATCAGGCTCGATTCAACCCATTAAACCATTAAATGAGGAAACTGAATCATTTTGACTAATTCCAACTCCCCTCAATCAGGGTGGTCACTGCAACTCAAAAACATATAATACCAACTGCTAAGCCTAGTATAGACATCGGGTGAAAATTCATTGCTATTAGGAGCGGCATGATGTCACTGTGACCACGCCCCCTAGAGCTTGTGTCTCTGAGCGCCACAAGCTGGCAAATCGCTGATTAGTGGTTTGCCCTTGAGACATTACAGACTGAATAAATTTATATTTTGTGGAGAGCCGTGTGAGGCAGATGATCTGGATGGTTCACAAGTGAGAGAAGAGTGGTGAGAAAAACAAGGACCTTACATTATTGGTACTCCATATGGAAATGTTTTATGTACGTTATTAATTCTGCTTTTGCTTCAACTGCCTTAGTCCTATACAGCTGCTCCTTACCTAATTATCTAATTGTTAAGCACTGGGTTCACACCTATGTGAATTTGATGCGCATTTCTCCGCATTCAATTAGCTTAGCAGGAGATTGTGACCGGCTCTCTATGGAGCCAGTTCACACATGTCTGCAGTGGTTCCGGGGCAAATTGCAGAGGAGCCCTCTGCATCCTTTGGTCCATTTCAGGTCCTGAAATTGCTGAAATCAGGCCTGAAACAGTAAATAGAGACGCCCAGACTCCTGCTGTGAACCGCTGCGTGTTCCAGTGTGAACCCAGTCTTAAGCAATACTAATGTTTCAACATCTCAATGCATTAACCCAGGCTGAGATATCTACACTGCTGCTTGCTTACAATGCCTAACCATCTCCAAGCTCTATGGCGTTATGCTGTCCTAAGTAACCTGCAACAGATGCTTAATAGTAATGGAAACTGCATGAATTTACATCTGTGATATATTTCCATTTCATATCTACATAAAGCAATTTGGAAACGCGGTCTGCTAAATACAACTGCTATCTGCTGCAAGTTATGAAAATTGACTGATGCACTTTGCGGGACATGATTTTAACCTTTGAGATATCTATATTGCTGCTTGCTTAAAATACTTAACCATCTCCTGCTGTATGGTGTTATGTTGTCTATGGGTGACGATAATTCCGCGCTTAGGAGGACAAGGAAGGACTGCTGCCCCCTAGAATGGAAATCACCTAGGTGAAATACAATATACAAAAATTGCTATAAACAGGGGAATTGGCGCTGTCCGGCTATATGTGCATTAAATGATGATTCATACAAGTGCAAGAAAAAAGGAGACATACGTGTAGAATAAATAAATGAAATAAAACTATTAATATGCGTGTGACCAATGTGTTGCGGGTGCTATTAAAGTGCAAACAACACTCCCAGCAAGTGTTAATATAATAGAGTGCAACGTGCTCCTAAAATATATGTGTATGTGCCAATGTCTCAATATATACCAACTACCTATATATGTATAGGAATGTGCCCAAAAGTAAAAAACAAGAACTCCGAAATGAATAATTATGGCAATAAAACAGTTTTGGCAATAAGGAACAAACAGTTATGACAGTAAAAAATCCCCAGCATGTGTGTATAAAAAGTCCAAAAAAACAATTTGTGAAAGGTGAAGAAAAAATGTATGAAAAACAAAAAATCTGTAAAAAGCAGTAAGTGTCCAAAATCAAGGTCCTAAAGTGTATCCTTCTGGTGAAGAGAACGCTGTCTATGCTACATGTAACAGATGCATAAGAGTAATGGAAACTGCATGAATTCACTTTTGTGATATACACTATGGGGGTCATTTACTATAACTCCAGGAAGTACTGGGCACTATGGCAAATAATAGAGCCCATTTTAGCCAAATGGAAACAAAACTGGCGAATTTGCGCATGAAAATCAGCGATATAAGCGGAGAATAAACGTTTGTAAATTCTAAATTGTCGCTAATTAGCGCTTCCGCGTATATACAAATGCCAATTCTTATCAAGTTGTTATATAGCACTGTATTGTAGCCATGATCCATGTATGTGAAAGAAGCATTTTTTATCAGAGATGTGCTCTAGTTTCCGTGCATCTATTAATTTATATTGCAATTAGTATTCCTAGTTTTTTTTCCTTCTTTTGCTAAGAAATGCAGTTCTAAATGATTATTACATAGTAATGTCTGCTATTCTGTAAAGTTACATGTATTAATCATTTAGGTTACCTATTTGTTGTATGTTGTTTTTTTCATGTTTTTGATTTATTATTTATTAATTTAGTTGACTATAAAGCAGTAATTATTTATGTTAATTCTTTAATAATACTACACTATTATGCAGGTCTTGTACTTAGCACAATGGCTTAGTGGTCTGCTTGGATATCTTCACACCACACATGGTATGAGTTCAAACAACAGCCAACCTACCATCTACCAGCTGTGTTTATTTTTTCAGTGCACAAGTGAATTAAAATAAACAAATAAATGTAAACTGCCCTTTAGCTAGTGTGTGGTGTTTGGAATGTCACATCATAATATAATTGAATACTTACATACCATTGCATACATTTAAAGAGTTAATACAATAAAAACTTTCACATTAAACTGCATTGGCTACTTGGCAATCACCTATTTTCAGTAAATATATATACACGTATATTTGTGTTGCTTTGGCTAATTGGCTAACTGGCATTCTCCTTTTCTCACCAATGCAATCTTTTAGGATTTTTCTGTGGGATTTGAACCCATGAGTCTTTCAATACCTGAATGTTTGAAGGTAGAGGTGCTAACTGCTAGCCTATTGGGCTGAGCATAATTATACATACAAAATACTTTTACTAGTGTTTGATGTGTTATATACTATACAATATAGTTTATCAAATGTAAACTGTTTGCTAGTGTGTGGTGTTTGGAGATTCACACCATAATATTAGTGAATACTTACATACCATTGCAAGCATTTGAAGAGTTAATACAATAATATCTACCACATTAAAGTGTATTGGCTACTTGGCATTCACTGTATGCTGCTTTGGGCTGAGCACAATTATATATACAAAATACTTTTACTAGTGTTTGATGATTTATATACCATACAATCAAGTTTATCAAATGTAAACTGCTTGTTAGCTAGTGTATGGTGTTTTGGAGATTCACACCATAATATTAGTGAAGACTTATTTATTTTTATTTAAGGTACTTCTATAGTGCCATCAATTTACGCAGTGCTTTACATATACATTACACTAATATGGGCCCCTACCCTCAAGGAGCTTACAATCTAAGGTCCCTAACTCACATTCATATACTAGGGCCAATTTAGACAGAAGACAATTAACCTACCAGCATGTCTTTGGAGTGTGGGAGGAAACCGGAGTATCCGGAGGAAACCCACGCAGGCACAGGGAGAACATGCAAACTCCAGGCAGGTAGTCTTGTGGTGTGGTTGGGAATACGAACCAGCGACCCTTTTTACTGCTAGGTAGGGATGAGCAGACCCCCCCCTGTTCGGTTCGCACCAGAACATGTGAACAGGAAAAAAGTTTGTTCGAGCATGCGAACACCGTTAAAGTCTATGGGGGTCATTTACTATAGCGCCAGGAAGTACTGGGCACTATGGCAAATAATAGCTCCCATTTTAGCCAAATAAAATTTCAACAAGCGAATGTGCGAATGAAAAACTAGCGCTATTAGTGAGAAACACATGTTAGTAAATTCTAAGCTGGCGCTAATTAGCGCTTCCGCGTATATGCAAATGCCAATTCCTACCAAGTTGTTATATAGTACTGCACTGTAATCATGATCAATGTATGTGAAAGAAACATTTTTTATGTGAGATGTGCTCTACCTCGTGTGCATCTATTGATGTATGTTGCAATTAGTATTCCTAGTTATTTCCTTCTTTTGCTAACTAATGCAGTTATGAATGATTATTACATAGTAATGTCTGCTATTCTGTAAAGTTACATGTATTAAACATTTAGGTTACCTATTTGTTGTATGTTGTTTTTTATTTTTTAATTTAGGTGACTATAAAGCGGTAATTATTTATATTCATTCTTTAATCATACTACACTATTATGCAGGTCTCATACTTAGCACAATGGCTTAGTAGTCTGCTCAAATGTCTCCACAGCACTCATGGTACAAGTTCAAATACCAGCCAACCTACCATCCCCCAGCTGTGTTTATTTTTTCAGTGCACAAGCGAATTAAAATGAACAAACAAAAAAATGTAATCTGCCCATTAGTTAGTGTGTGGTGTTTGGAATTTCACACCATAATAGTATTGAATACTTACATATCATTGCATGCATTTGAAGAGTTAATATAATAGAATCAGCCAAATTTAAAGTGCATTGGCTAATTGGCATTCACCTATTTTCAGCATATGCTGCTTTGGCTAATTGGCTAATAGTCATTTGCTTTTTTTTCACCAATTCAATCTTTTAGTATTTCTCTGTGGGATTTGAACCCATGAGTTCTTCAAGGTAGAAGTGCTGACCGCTAGCCTATTGGGTGTAGCTCAGTCATACATAGAAAATACATTCACTAGTGTTTGATGTTTCTTCTCCCCGAGCTGTCTCTCCTGCTGCCACCATCTTCTCCCGCTGATGTGTTCTTCAGCGCAGCCGGTTACCCACAAATAAAAAAAAAAGCCGCTCTTCTTGTGGCGGTCTTCTGTGGCCATCCGATAATGTCACCCGGAGAGTCCGCTCCATGGCTATGTAAGAGACGCCACACAGCGGGTGACAACACAGCGGAGGAAGACCACCATGGAAGAAGAGCAGCTTTTTTTTTATTAGCGGGTAACCAGCGGTGCGGAAGAACACAGCAGATGGCGGCAGCAGGAGAGACGGCTCTGGGAGAATACAGCTCGGGGAGAAGATGGAGGAGGGAGAGACAGCGTCTGGAGAAGATGGCTCAGGGAAGAAGACAGCTCGGAGCTATTCTACAATAAAGGACTTGTCAAAAACCGGCTATTAATTTTTTTACATTTCACTGTTTTTTTGGTGAATGGGTAGGGGTATAATGTACCCCATACCTATTCACATAGGGGGCAGGATCTGGGAGCCCCCTTGTTAAAGGGGGCTTCCAGATTCTGATAAACCCCCTGCCTGCAGACCGACAACCACCGACCAGTGTTGTCGGGAAGAGGCCCTTGTCCCCATCAACATGGGGAAAAGGTGCTTTGGGGCATGTGACCTGGTAAGGTTCAGAAGGGGAGGGTGCTCACTCATCCCCCCCTATCCTGACCTCCAAGCTGCATGCTCAGATAAGGGTCTGGTATGGATTTTGGGGGCCCCACATCAAATTTATTTTACATTTTGGTGTGGGGTTCCCCCTAAAGTCCATACCGAAGGGCCTGGTATGTACTGGGGGGACCCTACAACGTTTTTTTCCTTGAATTTTGGAATTCCATACCATATTATTGAATAAGTACATACCATTGCATGCATTTGAAGAGTTAAAATATGGAATAAAGCAAGCTGATGTGCTTTGGCTAATTATGCTTCTGAGTACAATGCACACTTCCAGGAGGTGATGCTGTCAGTGGGATTTGAATTCATGGCTTGAACTTTTGGGGGCAACAGGGTATACCGCTATGCTACAGAGCTGAGCACTTACCTACAGAGAAAATACATTTACTAATGTTTGATTCAATACAATAATGTTTTGCATTTCAGGCATTAATATTATAGTAACAACCATGCTTGTGCCGATGTGGCATTGGCTGATAGGCATTTGCCTCTTTTCAGCATATGCTGCTGAGTACAATGCAAGCTTTCAGTAGGTGATACCATCTGTGTGATTTTCAGCCATTTGAGCACAATTATATTGAGAACATATGTTTACTAGTGTTTGATGGTGGGACTACTTTATCTTCTAGGTATAAAATAGTACTCAGCACAGTGACTTAGGCACCTTTCACACTTGTGCGACCTGAAAGTTGCGAGATTTTAATGCGACTTTAAGCAATGCCTGTGTAATCTTGAGGTCTATGGACGCAGGAGTCGCAGGGAAAGACACGCAACTTTCCCATGATTTTGCATCAGCAATTTTGCCGCAATTCCAGGGAATGCCTGTGTAAACTTGAGGTCTATGGACCTCAACTCGCATCAAAGTCAGACCAAAGTAGTACAGGGACTACGTTGAAGTCAGCGTTACTTGAAGTCACAAAGATATGAATGGTACGCATTGAAAATCATGGGGTATGACTTGTCATACGACTCTGATGTCCAAAGTCGCACAAGTGTGACGCACACTTTCCTGCACAGATGTCTAGTGAAATCACATAGGTCCCAACTGTTCTCCTTTAAGAAGGTGTCCTATGCCTACATACTTTTGCTAATAGGTGTCCCTTATACCCATCTCAAAAAGTTGGGAGGTAAGAAATCGCCCCCTGAAGTCGCCCAAAGTAGTGCAGGAACTACTTTTGGGAATCGTTGTGGCGTCGCACCAATTCGGACAGTTCCATTGCCATCAATAGGTGCCGATTTGGCCTACAATGAACATGGGTGAAGTTGCATAGATATTAGAGCTGCACGGTTCTAGCCAAAATGAGAATCACAATTTTTTTTTGCTTAGAATAAAAAGATCACGATTCTCGCAACGTAAAATCTTTCACATTATCCCACAAAAAATTGGGCTAACTTTTCTTTTTTTTTTTTTTTTTAATTCATTAAAGTACTTTTTTCCAAAAAAAATTGCATTTGAAAGGCGCAAATACAGTGTGACATAAAATATTGTAACAACCACCATTTTATTCTCTAGGGTCTCTACTGAAAAAAATATATATAATGTTGGGGGGGTTCAAGTCATTTTCTAGCAAAAAAAAAATGATTTTAACCTGAAACCAACAAATGTCAGAAAAATGTTTAGTGTTTAAGTAGTTAAACTTTCCTCACTTACACAGAATTCTATTTAATTGACAAATTGTTACAAGGTTTCTAGTTAAGTTCACTGATAAAGAATGTTCTAATTCTTGGCAGACTTCCTGGTTTTTCGGCTGTGGCTTCAGAAGAGCAGAGAATTCTTTGCATAGCAAGAATCGTGAAACTCTTTTTTCAAGATCGTAAAGGGGAAAAAAATCACGATGACGATTAATCGTGCAGCTCTAATAAATATGCATGGAAATCAAGGGGGACAACTTTTCATGTGACTTTGAGGTCCAAAGCTCCATGAAAAGTCACCCAAGTGAGAAAATAACCTAATGAGATTAATTGGTAACACCTTTGAATAAGGCCCCATTTGCACTTGTGCGACCTTAAAATTGCACAGCTTTGTCATGACTTGAAGCAATGTCTGTGTAATCTTGTGGTGTATGGACCTCAAATTGCATCAAAGTCAAACCAAGGTAGTGCAGGGACGAATTTGCTACACCTTCAGGATGCACAAGTGACAATAGGGCCAAATTCAAAGGTGTTATCCTTGAATCTCATTCACACTGCTGCGACCTGAAAGCCACACTATTTTGCTGCCACTTTGCCGCTGCAACTTGTCCCCAACTTCTGGGAATGCCTGTGTAATATTGTACCCGATATACCTCAAGTCACACCAAAGTAGTACAGGGACTACTTTGAAGTTGGTGCGACTTAAAGTAGCACAGATATGAATGGTTGTCATTGAGACTCATGGGGTACAACTTGTCATGCAACTTAGAGGTCCAAATTTGCTGGAAAATTCGCCCAGCTGTGAAACAAGTCATATATATTTTAATAAAAGGAGCTCTCATTTATACTTGCATAGTCCTTACTGATTTACATCAGCAGAACAAATGCAGGAAGTGATGTGTGCACATGGGACGGAAGCAAATGTGTGGTGATGCCAAACAAATCAATGAACCCCACCCACACCAAATCTAACCATGACATCCACCCCGCATTGATTAAGTACAAGTATATATCCTACACTTACCCGGCCAATGAGCAGCACCTCCTCTCTGCTAAAGAGACCTCGCCATGTCCACCTAGATGGAGATCCTGACCAGCACAGGAACTTCCGGGTGCATACAATGACTGATTTCCAGGTCAGAAGGTGAAACCACGCTTTTGATTGCAGCTGCGAATATTTGATCTCAACCATGATTAGTATTTTTTATTTTCAGATATGCAAATCTGTATTTCTACATATATTTGAAGGTAAACTTAAGGGAGTTTGATAAGAAATGGTGTCCCTGCAGATGAATTACAAAGGCAAAAGTCCCAGTTTGGGCCCTGGTTCACACTGACAGCAGGAGGAAATCGTTCAGCTGAACTCCCACAATTTCATTCCTGCATGTCAGTCCCGACTGTGGGGGCAACATCAGAGACATCAGTGCAGGTTTCTGCACCAATATCAATACAAATCGCACCAATTAGAACAGTGCAATTGCCACCGATTTGACATGTCAAATCACACCAATGTGAACCAGAGCTGACACATTCAAACACTGCCTATCCACCAGCTGAATTCATTACCTGCAACTCTCCACAGCGGTTAATGATAAAGGTGGAATCTTTATATACAACTTGCAGTTGTGCAGAAGCCTAGGTTTACATTGGAGCGATTGGTCATGCGATTCGAGAGATCAAATCGCATGACTATTGGCAATGGCACTGTTCCAATCGATGCAACATTTTTTTTTGTGGCACCGCACCAATTTGCTATAGTTCCTGCACTACTTTTGCTGATTTCAGGTGCGACTTCAATAGACATTTGTGTATGAAGCCACCTGAAATCACGCTGACCTTGCTACTTTGAAATCGTGCTACTTCAAGTGAAGTAGCGCAATTTCAAAGTAGTATGTGAACCAGGGCAAAGAGATTAGTTTTTTGGTACACAAATACATATTGAAATAAAATCTAAGAGATATTGCACTTTCCCAAAACCACCACCCACAAAAACTAAAGAGAAAGAAAAGTAGAAGGAGAAAAAAAAAAAAAAAAAACCCCACACACCACAACAAAAGCTCGATAATGTACTTTTATTTTACCAGCAGAAAAAAAAATTTACATTTACTAGCTTCAAAAAAATTTGGACAGGATATATGGTACTACATTTAGCAACGGAATTTTAAGAGCCCTGCTCATAGGAGCTTACAATCTAAAATTAGACAAAACCTTAGAGTGGACACAGCTTTAATTTCAGTGTATATTGGGCAACACATCACATTACTATCTGCAATATTATAGAAACATACTTAACCACTTGCCGACCGCCTACCGCATATATACTGCGGCAGAATGGCACGGGCAGGCAGAATCACGTACCCGTACGTGATCTGCCTCCCGCGGGCGGGGGGTCCGATCGGACACCCCCCCGGTGCCATCGGCGGTCGGCATTTGACTGGGAGCGTCGGGAGGGGAGGGGGAGACCATCCGATCGTGGCCCCCCCCTCGCGATCGCTCCCAGCCAATGGGAATCCTCCTCTGCCTGTGTGTCGTTTCACACAGGCAGAGGATGTGATGTCATCTCTCCTCGGTCTGGCAGTTTCCGTTCCAGCGCCGAGGAGAGAAGACAAGTGAGTGCACAGAACACACACACACAGTAGAACATGCCAGGCATACCTTACACCCCCGATCCCCCCCCGATCGCCCCCCGATCCCCCCCCCATCACCCCCCCCCCCTGTCACAAACTGACATTAGCAGTATTTTTTTTTTTTTTTTTTTTTCTGATTACTGCATAGTGTCAGTTTGTGACAGTTAGTGTTAGGGCAGTGAGTATTACCCCCCTTTAGGTCTAGGATACCCCCCTAACCCCCCCTAATAAAGTTTTAACCCCTTGATCACCCCCCCTCACCAGTGTCACTAAGCGATCATTTTTCTGATCGCTGTATTAGTGTCGCTGGTGACGCTAGTTAGGAACGTAAATATTTAGGTTCGCCGTCAGTGTTTTATAGCGACAGGGACCCCCATATACTACCTAATAAATGTTTTAACCCCTTGATTGCCCCCTAGTTAACCCTTTCACCACTGATCACCGTATAACTGTTACGGGTGACGCTGGTTAGTTCGTTTATTTTTTATAGTGTCAGGGCACCCGCCGTTTATTACCGAATAAAGGTTTAGCCCCCTGATCGCCCGGCGGTGATATGCGTCGCCCCAGGCAGCGTCAGATTAGCGCCAGTACCGCGAACACCCACGCACGCAGCATATGCCTCCCTTAGTGGTATAGTATCTGATCGGATCAATATCTGATCCGATCAAATCTATACTAGCGTCCCCAGCAGTTTAGGGTTCCCGAAAACGCAGTGTTAGCCCAGATACCCGCTAGCACCTGCGTTTTGCCCCTCCGCCCAGCCCACCCAAGTGCAGTATCGATCGATCACTGTCACTTACAAAACACTAAACGCATAACTGCAGCGTTCGCAGAGTCAGGCCTGATCCCTGCGATCTCTAACAGTTTTTTTGGTAGCGTTTTGGTGAACTGGCAAGCACCAGCCCCAGGCAGCGTCAGGTTAGCGCCAGTACCGCTAACACCCACGCACGCAGCATACGCCTCCCTTAGTGGTATAGTATCTGATCGGATCAATATCTGATCTGATCAGATCTATACTAGCGTCCCCAGCAGTTTAGGGTTCCCAAAAACGCAGTGTTAGCGGGATCAGCCCAGATACCTGCTAGCACCTGCGTTTTGCCCCTCCGCCCGGCCCAGCCCACCCAAGTGCAGTATCAATCGATCACTGTCACTTACAAAACACTAAACGCATAACTGCAGCGTTCGCAGAGTCAGGCCGGATCCCTGCGATCGCTAACAGTTTTTTTTGTAGCGTTTTGGTGAACTGGCAAGCGCCAGCGGCCTAGTACACCCCGGTCGTAGTCAAACCAGCACTGTAGTAACACGTGGTGACGTGGCGAGTCACATAAGTGCAGTTCAAGCTGGTGAGGTGGCAAGCACAAGTAGTGTCCCGCTGCCACCAAAAAGACAAACACAGCCCCGTCGTGCCCATAGTGCCCTTCCTGCTGCATTCGCCAATCCTAATTGGGAACCCACCGCTTCTGCAGCGCCCGTACTTCCCCCATTCACATCCCCAACCAAATGCAGTCGGCTGCATGAGAGGCATTTTCTTTATGTCCTCCTGAGTACCCCTACCCAGCGAACCCCCCCAAAAAAGATGTCGTTTCTGCAGCTAGCGCGGATATAGGCGTGACACCCGCTATTATTGTCCCTCCTGTCCTGACAATCCTGGTCTTTGCATTGGTGAATGTTTTGAACGCTACCATGCACTAGTTGAGTATTAGCGTAGGGTACAGCATTGCACAGACTAGGCACACTTTCACAGGGTCTCCCGAGATGCCATCGCATTTTGAGAGACCCGAACCTGGAACCGGTTACAGTTATAAAAGTTAGTTACAAAAAAAAGTGTAAAAAAAAAAAAAAAAACACAAACAAAAATATAAAATAAAAATAGTTGTCGTTTTATTGTTCTCTCTCTCTCTATTCTCTCTCTATTGTTCTGCTCTTTTTTACTGTATTCTATTCTGCAATGTTTTATTGTTATTATGTTTTATCATGTTTGCTTTTCAGGTATGCAATTTTTTATACCTTACCGTTTACTGTGCTTTATTGTTAACCATTTTTTTGTCTTCAGGTATGCCATTCACGACTTTGAGTGGTTATACCAGAATGATGCCTGCAGGTTTAGGTATCATCTTGGTATCATTCTTTTCAGCCAGCGGTCGGCTTTCATGTAAAAGCAATCCTAGTGGCTAATTAGCCTCTAGACTGCTTTTACAAGCAGTGGGAGGGAATGCCCCCCCCCCAACATCTTCCGTGTTTTTCTCTGGCTCTCCTGTCTCAACAGGGAACCTGAAAATGCAGCCGGTGACTCAGCCAGCTGACCATAGAGCTGATCAGAGACCAGAGTGGCTCCAAACATCTCTATGGCCTAAGAAACCGGAAGCTATGAGCATTTTATGACGTAGATTTCGCCGGATGTAAACAGCGCCATTGGGAAATTGGGAAAGCATTTTATCACACCGATCTTGGTGTGATCAGATGCTTTGAGGGCAGAGGAGAAATCTAGGGTCTAATAGACCCCAATTTTTGCAAAAAAGAGTACCTGTCACTACCTATTGCTATCATAGGGGATATTTACATTCCCTGAGATAATAAAAATGATTTAAAAAAAAAAAATGAAAGGAACAGTTTAAAAATAAGATAAAAAAATAATAAGAAAAAAAAAAAAGCACCCCTGTCCCCCCTGCTCTCGCGCTAAGGTGAACGCAAGCGTTGGTCTGGCGTCAAATGTAAACAGCAATTGCACCATGCATGTGAGGTATTGCCGCGAAGGTCAGATCGAGGGCAGTAAGTTTAGCAGTAGACCTCCTCTGTAAATCTAAAGTGGTAACCTGTAAAGGCTTTTAAAGGCTTTTAAAAATGTATTTAGTTTGTCGCCACTGCACGTTTGAGCGCAATTTTAAAGCATGTCATGTTTGGTATCCATGTACTCGGCCTAAGATCATCTTTTTTATTTCATCAAACATTTGGGCAATATAGTGTGTTTTAGTGCATTAAAATGTAAAAAAGTGTGTTTTTTCCCCAAAAAATGCGTTTGAAAAATCGCTGCGCAAATACTGTGTGAAAAAAAAAATGAAACACCCACCATTTTAATCTGTAGGGCATTTGCTTTAAAAAAAATATATAATGTTTGGGGGTTCAAAGTAATTTTCTTGCAAAAAAAAATTATTTTTTTATGTAAACAATAAGTGTCAGAAAGGGCTTTGTCTTCAAGTGGTTAGAAGAGTGGGTGATGTGTGACATAAGCTTCTAGATGTTGTGCATAAAATGCCAGGACAGTTCAAAACCCCCCCAAATGACCCCATTTTGGAAAGTAGACACCCCAAGCTATTTGCTGAGAGTCATGTTGAGTCCATGGAATAATTTATATTGTGACACAAGTTGCGGGAAAGAGACAATTTTTTATTTTTTTTATTTTTTTTTGCGCAAAGTTGTCACTAAATGATATATTGCTCAAACATGCCATGGGAATATGTGAAATTACACCCCAAAATACATTCTGTTGCTTCTCCTGAGTACGGGGATACCACATGTGTGGGACTTTTTGGGAGCCTAGCCGCGTACGGGACCCCGAAAACCAAGCACCGCCTTCAGGCTTTCTAAGGCCGTAAATTTTTGATTTCACTCTTCACTGCCTATCACAGTTTGAGGCCATGGAATGCCCAGGTGGCACAAAACCCCCCCAAATGACCCCATTTTGGAAAGTAGACACCCCAAGCTATTTGCTGAGAGGTATAGTGAGTATTTTGCAGACCTCACTTTTTGTCACAAAGTTTTGAAAATTGAAAAAAAAAAATTTTTTTTCTCGACTTTATTTATTTTCAAAAACAAATGAGAGCTGCAAAATACTCACCATGCCTCTCAGCAAATAGCTTGGGGTGTCTACTTTCCAAAATGGGGTCATTTGGGGGGGGTTTGTGCCACCTGGGCATTCCATGGCCTCCGAAACTGTGATAGGCAGTGAGGAGTAAAATCAAAAATGTACGCCCTTAGAAATCCTGAAGGCGGTGCTTGGTTTTCGGGGTCCCATACGCGGCTAGGCTCCTAAAAAGTCCCACACATGTGGTATCCCCGTACTCAGGAGAAGCAGCTAAATGTATTTTGGGGTGCAATTCCACATATGCCCATGGCCTGTGTGAGCAATATATCATTTAGTGACAACTTTTTGTAATTTTTTTTTTTTTGTCATTCAATCACTTGGGACAAAAAAAATAAATATTCAATGGGCTCAACATGCCTCTCAGCAAATTCCTTGGGGTGTCTACTTTCCAAAATGGGGTCATTTGTGGGGGTTTTGTACTGCCCTGCCATTTTAGCACCTCAAGAAACGACATAGGCAGTCATAAATTAAAGGCTGTGTAAATTCCAGAAAATGTACCCTAGTTTGTAGACGCTATAACTTTTGCGCAAACCAATAAATATACACTTATTGACATTTTTTTTACCAAAGACATGTGGCCGAATACATTTTGGCCTAAATGTATGACTAAAATTGAGTTTATTGGATTTTTTTTTAGAACAAAAAGTAGAAAATATCATTTTTCTTCAAAATTTTCGGTCTTTTTCCGTGTATAGCGCAAAAAATAAAAACTGCAGAGGTGATCAAATACCATCAAAAGAAAGCTCTATTTGTGGGAAGAAAAGGACGCAAATTTCGTTTGGGTACAGCATTGCATGACCGCGCAATTAGCAGTTAAAGCGACGCAGTGCCGAATTGTAAAAAGTGCTCTGGTCAGGAAGGGGGTAAAACCTTCCGGGGCTGAAGTGGTTAAGTCATTCTTACAAAGCATTCCAACATAATATTGCAAAAGACTTATTCAAAACACCCACCACCAGCCCACAATCCACACATACATACATTGATGACCATGTTCTGCTGGAAGCTGCATTTCGGTGTACACGATTAAACAAGATCAAAAAGAGTAGGTCAGCAGATGCTTCCAAACGATGTTTGCATGATCAGACAGGAACAATACACACACAACATTGACAGCATGGCCACATAAACCCACTTTTGATTGAAAAAATGCACAAGAATTTCATCAAATCTCCCAATAACATACCTTCTCCCTCACAACAAAAAACCTGACCTTCTCAGGCCAAACGAACCCCCCTACTGCAGGCCTTTATAAAAGAGAGGTTGTATTGTTAGCACACCGACACACCCAATAGAAGTACACACCCACCAGTATCTTTCATTCTGTCTCTTCATATATGTCTAAAGTGATTGCACCTGATGAGCAGGAACACATAATACTATTCACAACTCTGTTAGCCTTGGCTATGTGCATCAAATCTCCAACTACAGGCCAAAGATCAAAGTCCATTTGCATCCACATAAACAAAGCAACAGTTTTCTAAGCATATGTACCCATGCAGTGTAAACCCTACAATATGAAATGTCCAAGTCTCTGGGCATGATTAGTGCTAATAAACATTAACATCAGTCCCTGGCTGCAATGAGCTTCCAATATAAAGTCCAAAATTAACGTTCTTACATTAGAACCTATTTCGACAGGAGACAAATAAAATGCCATCAAGTCTTTGAATTGTGGTGAGAAACCCACACAGGGAGAACATATAAACTTCAACACAAGGATTAGCATGTTGGAGAATTGAACCAACATCCCAGGTGCTGCTAGACAGAACTGCTACCCACTTAGTAGGGATGAGCTTCGAGTTCGAGTCGAACTCATGTTCGACTCGAACATTGGCTGTTCGCAAGTTCGCCAAACACCGAACAATTTGGGGTGTTCGCGGCAAATTCGAATGCCGCGGAACACCCTTTAAAAGTCTATGGGAGAAATCAAAAGTGCTAATTTTAAAGGCTTATATGCAAGTTATTGTCATAAAAAGTGTTTGGGGACCCGGGTCCTGCCCCAGGGGACATGTATCAATGCAAAAAAAAGTTTTAAAAACGGACATTTTTTCAGGAGCAGTGATTTTAATAATGCTTAAAGTCAAACAATAAAAGTGTAATATCCCTTTAAATTTCGTACCTGGGGGGTGTCTATAGTATGCCTGTAAAGGGGCGCATGTTTCCCGTGTTTAGAACAGTCTGACAGCAAAATGACATTTTGAAGGAAAAAACTCATTTAAAACTACCCGCGGCTACCCTTCAGGTCTGGTATGGATTTTAAGGGGAACCCCGCGCCAAAAAAAAAAAAAAAAACGGCGTGGGGTTCAAAAATCCATACCAGACCCTTATCCGAGCACGCAACCTGGCAGGCCGCAGGAAAAGAGGGGGGGACGAGAGTGCGGCCCCCCCCCCTCCTGAACCGTACCAGGCCACATGCCCTCAACATTGGGAGGGTGCTTTGGGGTAGCCCCCCAAAACACCTTGTCCCCATGTTGATGAGGACAAGGGCCTCATCCCCACAACCGTGGCCGGTGGTTGTGGGGGTCTGCGGGCGGGGGGCTTATCGGAATCTGGAAGCCCTCTTTAACAAGGGGACCCCCAGATCCCGGCCCCCCCCTGTGTGAAATGGTAAGGGGGTACTTACCCCTACCATTTCACTAAAAAAGTGTCAAAATAGTTAAAAATGACAAGAGACAGTTTTTGACAATTCCTTTAAATGCTTCTTCTATCTTCCTTCATCTTCTTCTTCTTCTGGTTCTTCTGGCTCTTCTGGTTCTTCCTCTGGCGTTCTCGTCCAGCATCTCCTCCGCGGCGTCTTCTATCTTCTTCTCCTCGGGCCGCTCCGCACCCATGGCATGAGGGGAGGCTCCCGCTCTTCTCTTCATCTTCTTCTTCATCCTCTTCTCTTCTTCATCTTCTTCATCTTCATCTTCTCTTCTTAATTTTCTTCTGCGGGCCGCTCCGCATCCATGCATGGAGGGAGGCTCCCGCTGTGTGACGGCGTCTCCTCGTCTGACGGTTCTTAAATAACGGGGGGCGGGGCCCCCTCTGATGGGACATGACGGGACTTCCCTGTGGCATTCCCCGTGACGTCACAGGGAAGTCCCGTCAAGTCACCGTGCGTCAGAGGGGGGCGGGGTCACCGGGTGGCCCCGCCCCCTGTTATTTAAGAACCGTCAGACGAGGAGACGCCGTCACACAGCGGGAGCCTCCCTCCATGCATGGATGCGGAGCGGCCCGAGGAGAAGAAGATAGAAGACGCCGCGGAGGAGATGCTGGACGAGAACGCCGGAGGAAGAACCAGAAGAGCCAGAAGAACCAGAAGAAGAAGAAGATGAAGGAAGATAGAAGAAGCATTTAAATAAAGGAATTGTCAAAAACTGTCTCTTGTCATTTTTAACTATTTTGACACTTTTTTAGTGAAATGGTAGGGGTAAGTACCCCCTTACCATTTCACACAGGGGGGGGCCGGGATCTGGGGGTCCCCTTGTTAAAGGGGGCTTCCAGATTCCGATAAGCCCCCCGCCCGCAGACCCCCACAACCACCGGCCACGGTTGTGGGGATGAGGCCCTTGTCCTCATCAACATGGGGACAAGGTGTTTTGGGGGGCTACCCCAAAGCACCCTCCCAATGTTGAGGGCATGTGGCCTGGTACGGTTCAGGAGGGGGGGGGGCGCACTCTCGTCCCCCCCTCTTTTCCTGCGGCCTGCCAGGTTGCGTGCTCGGATAAGGGTCTGGTATGGATTTTTGGGGGAACCTCACGCCGTTTTTTTTTTTTTTTTTTTTGGCGCGGGGTTCCCCTTAAAATCCATACCAGACCTGAAGGGTCTGGTATGGAATTTAGGGGGAACCCCACGTCATTTTTTTTTAAATTTTGGCCGGGGTTCCCCTTAATATCCATACCAGACCTGAAGGACCTGGTATGGAATTTAGGGGGACCCCCCCACGTCATTTTTTTTTTTTAAATTTTGGTTCGGGATTTCCCTGTGGGGAATTCCCATGCCGTTTTTATCAATGAACTTCTATGTGTATTGTCGGCAATGCAATAGCCGCGGGTAGTTTTAAATGGCTTTTTTTCCTTCGAAATGTCATTTTGCTGTCAGGCTGTTCTAAACACAGGAAACATGCGCCCCTTTACAGGCATACTATAGACACCCCCCAGGTACGAAATTTAAAGGGATATTACACTTTTATTGTTTGACTTTAAGCATTATTAAAATCACTGCTCCTGAAAAAACGGCCGTTTTTAAAACTTTTTTTTGCATTGATCCATGTCCCCTGGGGCAGGACCCAGGTCCCCAAACACTTTTTATGACAATAACTTGCATATAAGCCTTTAAAATTAGCACTTTTGATTATTCATGTTCGTGTCCCATAGACTTTAACGGTGTTCGCCTGTTCGAGCAAACTTTTTTCCTGTTCGCATGTTCTGGTGCGAACCGAACAGGGGGGTGTTCGGCTCATCCCTACCACTTAGCCACCAGGCAGCCCCATGCAGGTTCTCTGCATCTCTGTGGTGTGAACCACCCCTAAGTCCATAGCCATGCTCACTGTCACAAGCAATATACAGTATATTGGCGTAAGTATTGGGATGCCTGCCTTTAAACACACACGAACTGTAATGGCATCCCAGTATTAGTATTAGGTTCAAAACTCATTTGGCCCACCCTTTGCAGCTATAACAGCTTCAACTCTTCTTGTCCACGAGGTTTAGGAGTGTGTCTATGGGAATGTTTGACCATTCTTCCAAATGCATTTGTGAGGTCAGGCACTGATGTTGGACGAGAAGGCCTGACCTACAGTCTCCTCTCTAATTCATCCCCAAGGTGTTCTGTTGTGTTGAGGTCAGGACTCTGTGCAGGCCAGTCAAGTTCCTCCACCCCAAAATCACTCATCCATGTCTTTATGGACCTTGCTTTGTGCACTGGTCCAAATGATTTGGTGGAGGGGGATTATAATGGGAGTTGTTTTTTAGGGGTTAGGCTTGGCCTCTTAGTTTCAGATAAGGGAACTCTTAAGGCGTCAGCATACCAAGACATTTTGGACAATATTATGCTCCCAACTTTGTGGGAACAGTTTGGGGAAAGCCCCTTCCTGTTCCAACATGACTGCACACCAGTACACAAAGCAAGGTCCATAAATACATGGATGAGCAAGTTTGGGGTGGAGAAACTTGACTGGCCTGCACAGAGTCCTGGCCTCAACCCGATAGAACACCCTTTGGCTGAATTAGAGTAGAGACTGCGAGCCAGGCCTTCTTATCCAACATCAGTGTCTGGCCTCACAAATGCACTTCTGGAAGAATGATCAAACATTCCTATAGACCAGTGTTTCTCAACTCCAGTCCTCAAGGCGCACCAACAGGTCATGTTTTCAGGATTTCCACTATTTTGCACAGGTGATTTGATCAGTTTCATTGCCTAAGTAATTACCACAGCCGTTTCATCTGAGGGAAATCCTGAAAACATGACCTGTTGGTGCGCCTTGAGGCCTGGAGTTGAGAAACACTGCTATAGACACACTAAACCTTGTTGGACAGCCTTCCCAGAAAGCTGTTCTAGCTGCAAAGGGTGGGCCAAATCAAATTTTAACCCTAAGGACTAAGACTGGGCTGCCATTAAAGTTCATGTGTGTGTAAAGGCAGGCGTCCCAATACTTTTGGCTATATAGTGTATCTGGAAAAGACTTACAATGGTGGTGGAACCCTCCTACACATAACTACTGCATTTAGACATAGTTATAGGACCTGGAAGATGAGACAACTTCTCCACATGAAGTAACATGGTTGGGATTTGAACCCAGACCCTCAGAGATACTAAGCAGAAGTTCTAACCTCTAAGCTACGGAGCTGCCACGTGTGAAACCCTCCTACACATAACTACACATAAATACTGCATTTCTATGGACATACAGGTGATGCAAATTACATTACTCAAGAGTTATTCTTCTTGATTTATTCTGTGATATTTGGTGTTTTTTTGCGGGTGAGAGTAGAAAATTACCCTCAAATTTTTGGGAATTACATTTTGATTTCTGATGTTGATACACATATCACATTTTTGGGGCTCAAATTATGAATATTTGGAAATAATACAAAGCACAAAAAATTGAGCTTCATTTTAAATTTTTATCAGCAATGGTATTGTTTGTGGATTGTAAAGACACCTGTGTGAGTTTAGGTTAAAGATTGTTGTGAGTTGAAGAGTAACAAGGTAAAGTGACAGAGAAAAATATATTTTATCAAAACATCAAAACATTCCACATTGTAGCATTCTTAAAATCAAAATATTTTAAGTAGAAGCAACAATGTTGCAAAGGAGAATGTATTTCACAGAAAGATACATTTCATCTCAACATTAAAAGGTTTTTTTTGTGAAAGTTTGAATTGTTCCATTAGAATCAGTGACTGAAACTTCATTTGGACTAAATTAGAGCAGATTTTAACTCCCAAAAAGTGTTCTCTAATTAGCTCTTATTTTGGTATTTACTATACCTCCAGGTAAAAAAGACACTTGAGTTAAAATGAGAGTTATTTTCAGGTCTGAGCATGCTCAGTTGTATTGGCACCTAGTTGTCCAAAACGGGGAATTTTTCACTTTTCAGACTTTTAAAGATATTTCAGTGTAGAAATCACTTTTTCACACAGTTTAAAAGCAAATAATCTTTAAATAATATACCGCATATTTCAGTACCATTTAGGCAATTATATCATGCTCTAAACATTATTTCCATGTGCAATTCTCTAGGTTTTAGCAGAGTAAGGGTTTGAGCTCTATTTAGTTTCAGGGAGCTATAGTAAATTCGATTTTGGGAGTATTTTCTCACCAGCGCTATAGTGAATACCGTTTTAGCGCGAATTAGCGCTATTAGCGCTAATTCGCGCTAAATTGCAGCGAATTAGCGCTAATTCGCGGCAATTTGCATGAATTAGCGCCATAGCGCTATAGTAAATGACTCCCTATATTACCAAAAGTATTGGGATGCCTGCCTTTACACACACATGAACTTTAATGGCATCCCAGGGTTCAATATTGAGTTGGCCCACCCTTTGCATCTATAACAGAAGAATTAAAGCTATTGTAGCTGCAAAGGGTGGGCCAACTCAATATTGAACCCTAAAGACTAAGACTGGGATGCCATTAAAGTTCATGTGCGTGGAACTTTATGGCAAGAGTCCCAATACTTTTGGTTATATAGTGTATTTATATAATCACATCTACATGTAGAAATTTGGACAGGTGGACTATTAATAACAAATATCCGGTGCAAGTTATGAAAATTGGCCGATACACATTGTGGGACATGCTGCTAACCTTTAAAACATAGTATGGGGTGTGGCCAAGATGGCGCTGTAAGCGGTAGCTTTTTCTGAGAGCTCCGCACTTCTATATTAAAATCCAGATCCATCTACGCCAAAAAAACCCTGGAAACACTCCACTTTGGCTTGGGAGGTTGCCAGGATCTCCCATCTGCTGCAGGGAGAAGAAGATCTCATCCCTGGGCCGCGATCGCACATTCCGCGGCCTACCTCGGGCGACTAGGCCGCAGAGGGAGGACCCTCGGCGCGATCGGCCCTACAGAGCGGGACTCCACATCAAACACGGGCCGCAGGCAGAGGTGGGGGAAGCGGCCTTGTTAATTTACAGGCCAAATCTCGGGCTGCTCCGCTCCATCCCCCACGAGATACTAGGCCGCAGCCGCGGCCTTTCCTGGCGGCCTGTGGACTCCGGACTGGCCTGGAGGCAAATTTGTGCCCTAGACTGGGAACAAGATGACCTGAGAGGAAGGGACAGTGCAAAAGGGCAGCGGAGAAGGCTTAAAGCACCCTCCATCCACTGACACCCTGAGTGAGGCAGGCTGGGGCTGGACTGAAAGCTACTGCAGGCCCCTGGAAGTCTGGAGAGGACAGCTTGTGCAGCCACCAGGCCGCAGGTGAGGGGGGATACTGTCTGGAGGGACACAGGCTGCACTGCACCCACCATCTGCTTACCCCTTTGACCACTGGGAAAAACTGTCAGGCAACCGGAACAGAGCCCGCGTCCCTCCTATCCCGGCAGCGAGGTGGGGTGGTTGGGCTGAACATCCCTGTGGGCTTGTGTAGGCCTGAGGCGAGCAGCTCCTGAACCATCCGTTTGCGGCAGAGGGGGGAGGCCTGTCACGGGGACACAAACCTTACCCTACCCGCTGCCTGAACACCCCTGACTTCGCAGACGGGCCCCCTACAACCAGTTGCTGAATTCTGCCCAGATCTGCGCCACCAACACCTGAATGAGGCGCCGGAACTCCAGCACAAAATATAGTAAAGGGGGCAAGAGGTTGACCTTTCCACCACAGCCGGACTCCCCCCAGACGCCCACCTGTCCTCCTCTGGAGGCCCTTAACATACGCAGCACCCACAGAGCTCAACAGACAGACACTATGGAGTCGGACGACTCTCGGCCCCCCTGGTTGGCGGATGTCATGGCGGCCATTGCTACTTGCCAATCAACGCTAACAACAAAGATTGAAGCAGTTCAGATGGATATGGGTCTAATCCGCCAAGATATAGACAAAATCAGATCGCGAGTCACGGAGACGGAGCAAAGACTGAGTACCACTGAAGACATCATTGCGGAACATGGGGCATCAATCCGTACGCTCCAAACTAAAGTAAAGGCACTTGAATATAGAGCCGAGGATGCGGAGAATAGGAACCGGCGTAATAACCTTCGCATTGTTGGTTTACCGGAGGGGGCGGAGGGGAATAGCCCTACCTCCTTCATAGAGGGTTTGCTCCGTGACCTTTTACCCGAGGCCCGTTGGTCACCTTACTATACGGTGGAGAGGGCGCACCGCATCCCGCCTAAGCCGGGGCCCCCTGGATCCCCCCCTCGCACCTTCATACTCCGTCTACTCAATTTTAGAGATAGAGACGAAGTTCTCCGTGCCTCTAGAAACGTTGGGGACCTCAGATTCCAAAACACGAAGTTGATGATTTTCCCCGACTATTCAGTAGAGACTCAGAAACTTAGGAAATCCTTTGACCAAGTTAAGGCGGCTCTGCGATCACGCAGCATTCGCTACAGTGTACTATTCCCTGCCCGCCTAAGAGTTCAGGACGGCGACAACTAGTTTTTTCACCTCTCCGAGGGAGGCCTCGGCCTGGCTGGATTCACTACCACAGATCCGTTGACGGTTTACCTGGTATGTACTGTGAGATCCTTCAATGTTTGCTCACCATAGCCTTGGCCCAGGTCTGAGATAACACACGTATTCCCACATGGATGACTTACTTCGTTGCACAGGTTATGCCCAGTTCAATCCATGGTGTGGACGGACCTGGGAGGAGACGCTTACTACCCCTTCCAGGGAAATTCTAAGATAATGCCCCTGCCAAAAAAAAAAAAAAAACTTGGTCAGGAGAAATATTGAAATATGAAGTTCCTTTATATTTGCTTGCTTTCTTGAAGGGTGTTGGGAAACTTTTGTTAATTTTGGACTTTATATTGGAAGCTCATTGCAGCCAGGGACTGCTGTTAATGTTTATTAGCACTAATCATGCCCAGGGACTTGGACAATTCAAATTTTAGAGTTTACACTGCACGGGTACATATGCTTAGAAAACTGTTGCTTTGTTTATGTGGATGCAAATGGACTTTGATCTTTGTCCTGTAGTTGGAGATTTGATGCACATAGCCAAGGGCTAACACAGTTGCGAATACTATTATGTGTTCCTGCCCATCAGGTGCAATCACTTTAGACATACATGAAGAGACAGATTGAAAGATACTGGTGGACATGTACTTCTATTGGGTGTGTCAGTGTGCTAACAATACAGCCTCTCTTATATAAAGGCCTGCAGTAGGGGGTTCATTTGGCCTGAGAAGGTCAGGTTTTTTGCTGTGATTTGTGGGGGAGAAGGAATGCTATTGGGAGATTTGATGAAATTCTTGTGCATTTTTTTAAATCAAAAGTGGGTTTATGTGGCCATGCTGTCAATGTTGTGTGTGTATAGTTCCTGTCTGATCATGCAAACATCGTTTGGAAGCATCTGCTGACCTACTCTTTTTTTTTTATCTTGTTTAATCGTGTACACCGAAATGCAGCTTCCAGCAGAACATGGTCATCAATGTATGTATGTGTGGATTGTGGGCTGGTGGTGGGTGTTTTGAATAAGTCTTTTGTAATATTATGTTCGAATGCTTTGTAAGAATGACTGTTAAGTATGTTTCTATAATCTTGCAGATAACAATGTGATGTGTTGCCCATTATACACAGAAATTAAAGCTGTGTCCACTCTAAGGTTTTGTCTAATTTTAGATTGTAAGCTCCTATGAGCAGGGCCCTTAAAATCCCATTGCTAAATGTAGCACCATATATCCTGTCCAAAATTTTTTGAAGCTAGTAAATGAATGTAATTTTTTGTTTTTCTGCTGATAAAATAAAAGTACATTATTGAGCCTTGTTGTGGTGGTTTTTTTTTTTTCTTCTACTTTCTTCTCTTTAGTTTGTGTATGGTGGTTTTGGGAAAGTGCAATATCTCTTATATTTTATTTCAATATGTATTTGTGCACCAAAAAACTAATCTCTTTGCCCTGGTTCACATTGATGCTACTTTGAAATCGCGCTACTTCACTTGAAGTAGCACAATTTCAAAGTAGCAAGGTCAGCATGATTTTAGGTGCTACTTGATAGACATCCGTGTGGCTTCATACACAAATGTCTATTGAAGTTGCACCAGAAATCGGCAAAAGTAGTGCAGGAACTACTTTAGCAAATTGGTGCGGTGCCATAAAAAAAATGTTGCATCGATTGGATCAGTGCCATTGCTGCCAATAGTCATGCGATTTGATCTCTCAAATTGCATGACAAATTGCTCCAATGTAAACTTAGGCTTCTGCACACCTGCAAGTAAACGATAAAGGTAGAATCTTTATATATAACAGCTGTGGAGAATTGCAGGTAATGAATTCAGCTGATGGATAGGCAGTGTTTGTGTCAGCTTTAGTTCACATTGGTGCGATTTGACATGTCAAAGCGGTGACAATTGCACTGTTTTAATTGGTGTGACTTTGGGGTGCAATTTGTATTGATATCAGTGCAGAAACCTGCACAGATGTCTCTGAAATTGCCCATGCAGTCGGGACTGACATGCGGGAATGAAATTGTGTGATTTCAGCTGAACGATTTCCTCCTGCTGCTAACCCAGAGACACCATTTCTTATCGAACGCCTTTAAATATCATAAGTAGAAATACAAATTTGCATATCTGCAAATAAACAAAAATAATAAAATTCTAATAGTGGTTGCAATCAAATATTTGCAGCAGCGATCAAAAGAGTGTAGTTTCGCCTTCTGACCCAGAAATAAGTCATTGTAATCACCCAGAAGTCCCTGTGCTGGTCAAGATCTCCATCTAGGTGGACATGGCGAGGTCCCTCTTTAGCAAAGAGGAGGTGTGGCTCATTTTCCGGATAAGGGTATGATATGTACTTGTGCTTAATCAATGCGGGGGTGGATTTGGTAGTTAGATTTGGTGTGGGTGGGGTTCATTGATTTGTTTGGCATCCCCACACATTTGCTTCTGGCCCATGTGCACACATCACTTCCTGCATTTTTTCTGCTGATGTAAATGCAAGTATAAATGAGAGCTCCTTTCTATTAAAATATATATGACTTGTTTCACAGTTGGGCGACTTTGGACTTCTGAGTTGCTTGACAAGTTGTACCCCCATGATTCTTAATGAGAACTGGGGATGGGCCGAACATCCCCCCTGTTCGGTTCGCAGCAGAACATGTGAACAGACAAATAAATTTGTGCGAACACCATTAAAACCGATTCCCGCCCGCCGTATGCCCAATGATGTCCTCGGCTTTGAGCGGGGATATCTGAGTGACGCCTGTAGATACAGACATCATCCAGATATCGTCTTTTAGAGCCTGCGAATCTGCACACCATAAGAATGATCATAGTGGCTGTTCCACTGCTTGATCATTCTAACAGGAGGCGAGAGGGGATGTCCCCCCCTCCTGTCACCCTCCGGTGCTTGTACCCACTTACCGCTACGATCGATGAGTCGGTCACAGGATCCACCAGCCCCGGATGTTTAGCATAGAGATTTCTGGTGGACCAGATGGTCGCCGGAATCTCTATGATCGTTCGGAGGCCGGGCGTGATGTTATGACGTCACGCCCGGCCTCTGTATTAAAAAAAAACGGCGCCGCTTTGGCTGGGAAGCAGAGATCGTTTTTTTTTTTTTATTTCAGGCTTCTAAGCCTAGAGGTGAGATGTGGAGTCTTATTTACCCCACATCTCACTGTAAAGAGCACCTGTCATGCTTATTCCTATTACAAGGGATGTTTACATTCCTTGTAATAGAAACAAAAGTGATCAAAAAAATTTTTTTTGGAAAAAAAGTGTCAAGCTAAAATAAAAAAGTAAAATTAACAATAAAAAAAAAACTTTTAAAGTGCCCCTGTCCCTGTGAGCTCGCATGTTGTTCAAACCACACATGTGAGGTGTCGCCACAAACGTTAGAGCGAGAGCAATCATTTTGGTCCTGGACCTCCTCTAACTCAAAACATGTAACCAGTAAAAATTTTTAAAGCGTCGCCTAAGGGGATTTTCAAATAGTGAAGTTTGGCGCCATTCCACGAGCGTGTGCAATTTTGAAGCATGACATGTTGGGTATCTATTTACTTGGCGTAACTTCATCTTTCACATTATGCAAAAACATTGGGCTAACTTTCTTGTTTGTTTTTTAAAGCCCAAAACTGTTTTATTTCCCAAAAAAACGCATTCGAAAAATTGCTGCGCAAATACCGCGCTAGATAAAAAGTTGCAATGACCGCCATTGTATTCTCTAGGGTCTCTGCTAAATTTGGGGGTTCTATGTAATTTTCTAGCCAAAAAATTATGATTTTTACATGTAAGAGAGAAATGTCAGAATTGGCCTGGTAGGCAAGTGGTTAAAGTCTATGGGACACGAACATGAATAATCAAAAGTGCTAATTTTAAAGGCTTATATGCATGGTATTGTCATAAAAAGTGTTTGGGGACCTGGGTCCTGCCCCGGAGGACATGTATTAATGCAAAAAAGTTTTAAAAATGGCTGTTTTTTCGAGAGCAGTGATTTTAATAATGCTTAAAGTGAAACAATAAAAGTGTAATATTCCTTTAAATTTCGTACCTGGGGGTGTCTATAGTATGCCTGTAAAGGGGCGCATGTTTCCCGTGTTTAGTACAGTCTGACAGCAAAATGACATTTCAAAGAAAAAAAATCATTTAAAACTACTCGCGGCTTTACTGAATCGCCGGTGTCTTGCCGAGAAAGTTCCCTCGGCGGATAAGGTCCCCCTGTACTGCGCAAGTGCTACGCTTGTGCAGTACCAACGACTAGCAGCCGCCGAAAATAGCCAAAGATGAAAATCTTCAATCATCTGTACACGGCGCCTGCGCCCTGGGTCCAGGCTGAAGCCCCACCATCCAAGTGGACCTAGAGGGGGAATAAAAAAGTGCCGAGCAAAGCGAGGCCGTGCCCGAAGCGTGGCGAGCAAAGCGAGCCCACGGGGGACCCTCTTACATGCGCAGTGTAAAGCTGATTTCTTCTCTATTTCGCTTCGGCTATTTCCGCCGGCTCCTACTGCGCAGGCGAGGGGGGTCCTTATCCGCCGAGAGGAACTTTCTCGGCAGAACACCGACCCGACAATACACATAAAAGTTCATTGATAAAAACGGCATGGGAATTCCCCACAGGGGAACCCCGAACCAAAATTTAAAAAAAAAATGACGTGGGGGTCCCCCTAAATTCCATACCAGGCCCTTCAGGTCTGGTATGGATATTAAGGGGAACCCCGGCCAAAATTAAAAAAAAAAATTGGCGTGGGGTCCCCCTTTAAAATCAATATCAGACCCTTCAGGTCTGGTATGGATATGGATTTTAAGGGGAACCCCGCGCCAATTTTTTTTTTAAAAATGGCGTGGGGTACCCCCAAAAATCCATACCAGACCCTTATCCGAGCACGCAACCTGGCAGACCGCAGGAAAAGAGGGGGGGACGAGAGGGCCCCCCCTCCTGAACCGTACCAGGCCACATGCCCTCAACATTGGGAGGGTGCTTTGGGGGTAGCCCCCCAAAGCACCTTGTCCCCATGTTGATGAGGACAAGGGCCTCATCCCCACAACCCTGGCCCGGTGGTTGTGGGGGTCTGCGGGCAGGGGGCTTATCGGAATCTGGAAGCCCCCTTTAACAAGGGGACCCCCAGATCCCGGCCCTCCCCCCTGTGTGAAATGGTAAGGGGATATAAAAGTACCCCTACCATTTCACCAAAAAAATGTCAAAAATGTTAAAAATGACAAGAGACAGTTTTTTGGGAAATTCCTTCTTTCTTCTATTTTCTATCTTCTTTCTTCTATCTTCCTTCGGTTTCTTCCTCCATCTTCTTGTTCTTCTGGTTCTTCATCCAGTCTTCTCGTCCGGCATCTTCCTCAGCGGCGCCGTCTTCACTTCATCTTCTTTCCTCGGGCCGCTCCGCATCCACGATTGGATGGGAGGCTCCCGCTGTGTGACGCTTCTCCTCTTCTCACAGTTCTTAAATAACAGAGGGCGGGTGACCCCGCCCCCCTCTGACGCAGGGCGGGTGACCCCACCCCCCTCTGACGCACGGAGACTTCCCTGTGGCATTCCCCGTGACGTCAGAGGGGGGCGGGGTCACCCGCCCTGCATCAGAGGGGGGCAGGGTCACCCGCCCTTTCATTATTTAAGAACTGTCAGAAGAGGAGAAGCGTCACACAGCGGGAGCCTCCCATCCAATCGTGGATGCGAGCAGCCCGAGGAAAGAAGATGAAGTGAAGACGGCGCCGCTGAGGAAGATGCTGGACGAGAAGACCGGATGAAGAACCAGAAGAACAAGAAGAACCAGAAGAACAAGAACCAGAAGAAGAAGATGGAGGAAGAAACCGAAGGAAGATAGATGAAAGAAGATAGAAGAAAGAAGAAGCATTTAAATAAAGGAATTGTCAAAAACTGTCTCTAGTCATTTTTAACATTTTTGACATTTTTTTGGTGAAATGGTAGGGGTAATATTGTATCCCCTTACCATTTCCCACAGGGGGGAGGGCCGGGATCTGGGGGTCCCCTTGTTAAAGGGGGCTTCCAAAATCCGATAAGCCCCCCGCCCGCAGACCCCCACAACCACTGGGCCAGGGTTGTGGGGATGAGGCCCTTGTCCTCATCAACATGGGGACAAGGTGCTTTAGGGGACTACCCCCAAAGCACCCTCCCAATGTTGAGGGCATGTGGCCTGGTACGGTTCAGGAGGGGGGGCGCTCTCTCGTCCCCCCCTCTTTTCCTGCGGCCTGCCAGGTTGCGTGCTCGGATAAGGGTCTGGTATGGATTTTTGGGGGTACCCCACGCCATTTTTAAAAAAAAAATTGGCGCGGGGTTCCCCTTAAAATCCATACCAGACCTGCAGGGTCTGGTAGAGATTTTGAGGGGGACCCCACGCCAATTTTTTTTTTTATTTTGGCCGGGGTTCCCCTTAATATCCATACCAGACCTGAAGGGCCTGGTATGGAATTTAGGGGGACCCCCCACGTCATTTTTTTTTTAAATTTTGGTTCGGGGTTCCCCTTTGGGGAATTCCCATGCAGTTTTTATCAATGAACTTTTATGTGTATTATCGAGCCGGCAATTCAGTATAGCCGCGAGTAGTTTTAAATAACTTTTTTCCTTTCAAATGTCATTTTGCTGTCAGACTGTTCTAAACACGGGAAACATGCGCCCCTTTACAGGCATACTATAGACACCCCCCAGGTACGAAATTTAAAGGAATATTACACTTTTATTGTTTCACTCAAAGCATTATTAAAATCACTGCTCCCAAAAAAACGGCCGTTTTTAAAAAAAAATTTGGCATTGATCCATGTCCCCTGGGCCAGAACCCGGGTCTCCAAACACTTTTTATGGCAAAGAACTTGCATATAAGCCTTCAGTGAGAACTTTGGATTTTGCAGGTTCGAGCCCCACTGACTTCCACTATTCCAGCATATGTGATCTGACAGGCATTATTGCCGCAATAGCGCTGCTTTCCATTTGCATTAGTGCTGACTTTCTGAGAGTTGAAGTCTTCCTGGCCTTTGGTTGCCTATTATAAACTGCTTAAATGTGAGTACCATTCTGTCATCTGCGTTCAATAAAGAGTGTTTTATGGTTTTACACTATGGAATCTCCTCTTTCTTCTCTTATGCCTAAAACGTCACTGTGACCCAGAAACAGCCTGTGGATTGCCGCACAGTGGCGTACACTGTGACTGCGCATTACCCCCGCAGGGGTTAAAGAAGCTGGTGAGTGTCCGCATGATCACAAGACACGAGCACCTGGTCACCAAGATTAATACAAATACCTGCCTTGTTTTACAAAGATGTCAAGTTTTTCACTTAAGTTGCACTGAGCACTAGTCACGATTTAACCTATGTAATTATTCAACAATGTTATGTTTGTCAAAGACTTTTAAATCAATCATTATATGGGGTTTTTATGCAGATGGAATAGTTTTGGCTAAAGTCATTTTTTGATTTCATCCCCTGTTCCCCTTCCCCCTCCCCCAATTCAAAGGGGGCCAACCTAGCCGTTAAATTTGCTACAGTAGGTGACCGCGATATTGTGTCAATCTCGCCGCACTTCTCGGCGAGATTTGACACCTTCGAGCCCCGTCGCAGAAGCCAGCGCCGAGATGGCTCACTCATCGGGAAAGGAAAACTTTGTTTTCCTCCCGCGATGAGTGACAAGCAGCGCTGACAGCTGTCTAGTATGAATCCTGAGGCGGGAACACCGCGCCAAATTTTCAATGAAAAAACCGGCGTGGGTTCCCCCCTCGGAGGCATACCAGGCCCTTAGGTCTGGCATGGATTGTAAGGGGAACCCCCTATGCCGAAAAATCGGCGTGGGGGTCCCCCCCAAATCCATACCAGACCCTTATCCGAGCACGCAGCCCGGCCGGCCAGGAAAGGGGGTGGGGACGAGCGAGCGCCCCCCCCCTCCTGAGCCGTACCAGGCCGCATGCCCTCAACATGGGGGGGTGGGTGCCATGGGGGAGGGGGGCGCCCTGCGGCCCCCCCCACCCCAAAGCACCTTGTCCCCATGTTGATGAGGACAAGGGCCTCTTCCCGACAACCCTGGCCGTTGGTTGTCGGGGTCTGCGGGCGGGGGCTTATCGGAATCCGGGAGCCCCCCTTAATAAGGGGGCCCCCAGATCCCGGCCCCCCACCCTGTGTGAATGAGTTTGGGGTACATAGTACCCCTACCCATTCACCTAGGGAAAAGTGTCAATATAAAAAAAAACACACTACACAGGTTTTAAGAGTAATTTATTAGTCAGCTCCGGGGTCTTCTTCCGACTTCGGGGGGTCTCCTTCCACATTCTCCCGGTGTTCGGCCTCTTCTCCCGGGCCCCGCCGCTATCTTCTTCCAGCTCTATTGCCAGCGAGGGGCCCGGTCTTCTGCCGCTGTCTTGTCGCCGCTGTCTTGTCGCCGCTGTCTCGCCGCCGCTGTCTTGTCGCCGCTGCGCAGGGACTCTGGGGCCACGCCCCCTTATGACGCCAGAGTCCCTGCGCATGCTGGGACCATGACGTCGTAAGGGGGCGGGGTTACCGCCTATATAAATGGCTCCGCAGCTCGCACACAGCATTCGAGCCGGAGAGAGCGTCGTGTCAACATCGGGGAAGAAGAAAAGAAGAGAAGAAGCGGAGAGACAGCGGCGGCGAGACAGCGGCGACGAGACAGCGGCGACAAGACAGTGGCGACAAGACAGCGGCAGCAGACCGGGCCCCTCGCTGGCAATAGAGCTGGAAGAAGATAGCGGCGGGGCCCGGGAGAAGAGGCCGAACACCGGGAGAAGAGGCCGAACACCGGGACAGCGGCGGCGAGACAGCGGCAGCAGACCGGGGCCCTCGCTGGCAATAGAGCTGGAAGAAGATAGCGGCGGGGCCCGGGAGAAGAGGCCGAACACCGGGAGAAGAGGCCGAACACCGGGACAGCGGCGGTGAGACAGCGGCAGCAGACCGGGCCCCTCGCTGGCAATAGAGCTGGAAGAAGATAGCGGCGGGGCCCGGGAGAAGAGGCCGAACACCGGGAGAATGTGGAAGGAGACCCCCCGAAGTCGGAAGAAGACCCCGGAGCTGACTAATAAATTACTCTTAAAACCTGTGTAGTGTGTTTTTTTTTATATTGACACTTTTCCCTAGGTGAATGGGTAGGGGTACTATGTACCCCAAACTCATTCACACAGGGTGGGGGGCCGGGATCTGGGGGCCCCCTTATTAAGGGGGGCTCCCGGATTCCGATAAGCCCCCGCCCGCAGACCCCGACAACCAACGGCCAGGGTTGTCGGGAAGAGGCCCTTGTCCACATCAACATGGGGACAAGGTGCTTTGGGGTGGGGGGGCCGCAGGGTGCCCCCTCCCCCATGGCACCCACACCCCCATGTTGAGGGCATGCAGGCTGGTACGGCTCAGGAGGGGGGGGGGCGCTCGCTCGTCCCCACCCCCTTTCCTGGCCGGCCGGGCTGCGTGCTCGGATAAGGGTCTGGTATGGATTTGGGGGGGACCCCCACGCCGATTTTTCGGCATAGGGGGTTCCCCTTACAATCCATGCCAGACCTAAGGGCCTGGTATGCCTCCGAGGGGGGAACCCACGCCGTTTTTTTCATTGAAAATTTGGCGCGGTGTTCCCGCCTCAGGATTCATACTAGACAGCTGTCAGCACTGCCTGTCACTCATCGCGGGAGGAAAACAAAGTTTTCCTTTCCCGATGAGCGAGCCAGCGCGACATTCACAGTACCCTGTCGCCGAGAACCAGCGCGATGGTATCGCGCTGGAAACACAATCTCGCGGTCAGGTACTGTATATGTGATTTTGTTTATATTTTGTTTATAATTTACATGCGACTTTACATGTGGGATTTGGCTACACATGACTTACAAAGTATTTTTTAAACTAGGACAACGTTACACCTACACACTCCAAAGGGGGTCACTTTGCTGTCTTATGTTTGGTTTTATTTTCGTTTAATTTTTTATTTGCAATTTTGGTCTATACTTTATATGCGACTTTACATATGGGATTTGGATACACACGATTTACCAAGTATTTCTATGAATTAGGACAGCGCCACACCCACTCACTAACCCTTCACTTACCTTCTGTTTTTTCCACCTTGGTGAAAATCACATCTGTGGAGGCAGCAGTCCTTTATGCGATTTCTTCCATTGTTTCCATTTTCTCCACTTTTTTCTCCACTAGGACAACGTTACACCTACACACTCCAAAGGGGGTCACTTTGCTGTTTTATGTTTGGTTTTATTTTCGTTGAATCTTTTATTTGCAATTTTGGTCTATACTTTATATGCAACTTTACATATGGGATTTGGCTACACAATGCAAATTCTGTGATCGTTTAATGCAGCGCATTCTTTTGTGCTTTATAATGCTAGAAGAATGAACTTGTTTTGCTGCTGATATTCAAAAAGAGTTCTCACAAACTTTTTTCTTTATTATTTTCCATGATCTCATGAATAATCTTTTATTATTTAAAAGCCAGATCTCAAGAATAATGTTGAGAATTATTTTTGAGTCATCTTTTTTTTAAATTTTTTTTTTCAACAAGATATCCTTTTTTTTATTCTTGCAAAATAATTTTCTAGTGATCTCCATTTTTTTTTTTTTGGTGTGTTAAGTTACCACAATAACATTATTATCTTGTATTTTGTAATCTCAAGGAGGCTGGTTGGTGTCCGTTGGTAATTTGACATTGTCTTTTTGAAATGTACCTGCATACTCACAAACAATCTGTCCTATTTTTAGAAAAACACAAGTATTTTCTCAAAATAAAATATCCATTTATTCTGGTTAACAAAATAAAGAGGAAGGCAAGGCTGGATAAACTTTTGGAGTTTACAAAGCCTTTTGGCCCCTGGGCACACATCAAATATGTTAAATTTTTTTTCATCTTGAGGAGTCCATATAATTTTGAGCCCAATCTGGTCCAGGACTCCCAGAGACCAGTACCAGCAGCAGATGACATATATGTCCCCAGGCTGTGGTACTACACCAGCCTGCATCTTCTGTCAGACCAGACTAAAGCCAGGCCATCACTTTCTTATCTTCGCTGCAGCCTTCTCTCCATGCTTCCCTGCACCCTTCCCTGCAGACTTCCTTGGAGGCTGTCGCTCTGGTGGTGGACTTATGTCAGGAGGAGGAGGAGGAGGATGGGCGAGCTCAGATATATGGCTGTTCTTTGTCAGCTGGCCCCTCAACCCCTTCTGAAGGCCGTCAAAAATAATTCGCTCACAGAGTAAGCGTTGGCCCTCTTCCATTTTCAATAATCTTGTGGCTATATAGCAGCCATAGGCCTCTTCAGCGCCGGGGGCCCTCTGAGCACACTCACTTCCCTAATGAGGCCCAGAGCTGCCTCGTCCCCTTCCTGGGCCTTTTTGTTTGAAGGCAGAGGGGAGGCACCTGGGATTGGGTGAGGCTCCTCCTGGCTGTCACTGGGCATGGCCACCTCCTGGCTCACACTGGGCACAGCCACCTAGTGGCTGTCACTTTCCAGACCCTCCTCCTGACTGAGCGCATCCTGTGTATAAAAAAAGACATAGTTTTAGTTTTTGCTTCATCAATCACACACAATTTTTAGCTCATGACCTGCAAATTGAATGTTAATAAATAGAAAAGACTATCATTCTGACCCCAGAATTTTTCATTCTTGTGCCAAACATTTTGGTCACTACTGTCTATTCATATGTAAATCACTTTGTTTAAAAAGATTAATTAGTTATCAATTATAACATCTAGTTAACATCATTAATATTAGAACAATAAATATGTCTACAAATAATATACCTAATTCCAGCTGGGCACACCCACTTCTTCCAGGATGGAAGGCCCAGGTTGTTCTTCGTCAGCCTCTTCTGGGGTTGAGGGAAGGGTGGAGGGAAGGCTGCAGGGAAGGGTAGAAAGTGATTCCCTGGCTTCAGTCTAGTCATCCAGAAACCGCAGTTTGTTGAAGTACCACAGTCTGGGTGCATACACTTGCACTGCTGATGCTCCTGATCTGAGGGATTTCTTGATTTTATTATGCTCCTTCTTGTACATGTTCCTCAGGATCCCAATTTTATTTTCCACAAACTTCATGTTTGCATCGGGGACCCGAGTCTTCAAAAATTTCCGAAGTGTCTCCAGCGATGACCTCCTAGCTTGTTTATTATAATATAAGCTGTGTTTCAAGTCCCACAAATTCCTCATCTCCCTGTATCTGTCTATGAAACTGCCCATGAATTCTGGGTCCTTAAAGTGATTCATCTTTGCTGTAAGACAATACAAAAGACAAAAACACTAATGTCAGCCTAAACTCTTATTATCTTATCCCAACATAGGCCTCAATCTTGAAGCAGTATAGGCCACTGTGATGGGCCAAGTTCAAATTTTACCTTCGTTTAGCACGCTCGCCACTTCCGTTCATCCTTCCTCCACACAAACACACAGATCCTAACATCACGACACATACGTGTTAGCTTGATATACACAGAGTGTATACGCATGCGTGAAACTCCACCCACGACACCCGCCCCTGACGTTCTTTTTCTCGAATATTCCCTGCCCCTTCTCTCTTCGGTGCGCAGTAGGAGCAACATGGCAGAGACACAGCAGGTGTCTGGAAATTATTCCAGTAACGAGGAGGAGGTCATGCCTATTTGTCTAAAATTAAGTTTTGTACTTTGCTGTCTAAATGTGTTTCTAACTAGAATGAAATGCAAGCTTGATTCTGTGTAATGTAAGGAGAGGACACTCAGCAGCTGTTTACACATCTGGACTCAGGAACACTAGTGTGGGACACAAGAACAAAACAGACAATTGTACCCCACTTCCCAGCAATGTTTCATATTCATATTTCTGGACTGAAATATTTGTGTGCTAAGCATACCTTTTGTTTCATTCTCATAGGGGAGAAAAGACTCGGAGGACACCACTCATCAGAGGACACCAGGGACCCCACGCATCAACAATAGGGGGAAATCAGACCTAGACCCCCCCAAGGTTCTCGAGGAAGGAGAGGTGGAGGAAGTGGGTGAGACTGGCACCCAAACAGGTGATTGTCTGACACCCCAGCTTCTGGTAATATATGTATGCCTGCATATTTGTAATACATGTTTTTTTACCAATTTTTAGGTGATGTGCTAGTTGTTGAACCACAAGCTAAACCTTTCACCAGTGACAGCGGCCAAAGGCTCATCCACGACATCATGATGTGGAATGGGGAAATTGACCTTATAAGGAAGAAACTGAATGTCATGCAACAACAAAAGAAGAACATGATCGATGTGTGGAGAATACAATGGTTTTGCAAATCCAATACATTTTCCCATTTGTTGGACCTAAACCTATTTTGTTTTTATACATGTTAAAAGCCAAATTTTGAAGATGCACACGGTGTGTCAACATGTGCTATCTGCCATCAGGGGATCTCAATGTACGTGTTTTTTGGGTGCAACCCCTTCCTCGTAACTCTAGTAGGTGAGAGGAAGGGGTTGCACCCCCAAAACACGTCCATTGATCCCCCATGATGGGAGATAGCACAGGTTGACATTAGGCATGGGATCAGGAGGGAAATACCCATTTGTACTCACATTTTGTGTACATCTTCAAAATTTGGCTTTTACAGGGGTAACATCACCCAATCTGATGAAGGCAATATCAAGACATTTTTGACACTATAATGTCTGATATTGCCTTCAGTTTTTATACGTTGAACTTTGTAAGTTAGAGAGTTGTGTATGTTATGTTTTAAAACATGCCTGTTTCTAAAAAAAAAAAAAATACACTAAAACTTGGAACGCACATGTGAATGTGCACAGAGTAAAATTTTTGGGATAATCAACAATGTGTGGCTTCTTATTTCAATGCTCAATACCAGTTTTGTAAGTATTTTTGTGTTTACAGTGACAATGGGGTTTATTTACTATAAAGGAAAATCCACAAGTGTACTAGGAGAACCTAGGAGCCAGACAAAAAAGAAACACAAGCACTAAAGAAAATGCAAGATTTCATCAGATCTAATTTTTTTATTTGTTAAAAAATTTTTTAGACATTGTCTAGCATTGCAATAGCCCCCCTACCCGTAAAATAATTAACATATTTCTCCCAAAAAAAAGTGAAATATTCCTTTAAATATCGTACCTGGGGGGTGTCTATAGTATGCCTGTAAAGTGGCACATGTTTCCTGTGCTTAGAACAGTCCCTACACAAAATGTATTTTTTAAAGGAAAAAAAGTAATTTAAAACTGCTTGCGGCTTTAATGTAATGTCGGGTCCTGGCAATATGGATGAAAATCAGTGAGACAAACGGCATGGTGGGTACCCCCTAGTCCATTACCAGGCCCTTTTGGTCTTGTATGGATATTAAGGGGAACCCCACACCCAAATTAAAAAAAGGAAAGGTGTGGGGCCACCAGGCCCTATATACTCTGAACAGCAGTATACAGGCGGTGCAAACAAGACAGGGACTGTAGGTTTGTTGTTAAGTAGAATCTGTTTGTAATTTTGAACGGGTACATTTTTAATGTGTTTAGCTCCAGCCAAAAAATCTTTTTTAAGCTTTTTGGAAAACATAGGGAAGGGTTATCACCCCTGTGACATTTATTTTGCTGTCTGTGCTCATCTTCAGAAGATTTCTCCTCACTTTTTGTCCCGAAGACAAATGTTTTTAAAAAATGTGGGGTTTTTAGTGAAAAAAGTGGAAAGGAGAAATGTTTTTCCCATATTAACTCTTACAGGAGAGAATTTCCCTTCCTAGGGGTAGATTTCATCTCACTTCCTGTTGTCTCCTTCCGTTTGCAAGTAGGAGTCGTTTGTAAGTTGGATGTTTGAAAGTAGGGGCCTGCCCTATATACTCAGCAGAAATTTGGGCCTTAGGTGTTGTTGTAGCCACAACACTGTAAGCCCTCACAGGGCCCTGCTGTGAAATATTAGATCAAGAATTGTAATTACATGCCCCTGTTGAACAGGGCCAGAAAAATTGGGCCTTTGGTGGTGCCACAACACTGTAAGTCCTCACTCGCTCTTTGTGGGCGCAGAAACGGGCCCTGCTGTGAAATATTAGATCAAGAATATTAATTACATGCCCCTGTTGAACAGGGGCAGAAAAATTGGGCCTTTGGTGGTGGTGGTGGTGCTGGTGCCACAACACTGTGTAAGTCCTCACTCGCTCTTGGTGGGCGCAGAAACGGGCCCTGCTGTGAAATATTAGATCAAGAATTGTAATTACATGCCCCTGTTGAACAGGGGCTGAAAAATTGGGCCTTAGGCACTGGTGCTGGTGCCACAACACTGCAACCCCTCACAGATACTCTAGTTGGAATGCAGGAACGAGCCCTGCTGCAAAGTATTGCATCAAAAATTGTAATTACACGCCCCTGTTAAACAGTGGCTGAAAAATTGGGCCTTAGGCACTGGTGGCGGCGCCCAGAACCAAAAATGTTCTTACAAGCTATCAGCGTGATCATTGAGGAGGAAGAGGATAATTACTCAGGATAGTCACTCAGCATCAGCATAGGCAGTCTTTGAAGGGATCTGAGATTTCAAAAAAAATTATTTGGTTACATCAGCATCAGGTGCTTGGTAGCTGGTGGTGATCCAAGACTGATTCATTTTTATGAAGGTCAGTCGATCGACCGAGTCGGTGGACAGACGCACCTTGTGATCAGTTACAAAGCCTCCAGCAGCACTAAATGTGCGTTCTGAAAGAACGCTGGATGCAGGACAAGCCAGTAGCTCAATTGCATACTGTGCAAGCTCTGGCCAGTGATCCATCCTCAAGACCCAGTAACCCAGAGGATTTTCGATGGGAAAGGTGTCCAAGTCCGATCTTGCACCTAGGTATTCCTGCACCATGTAAAACAGACGCTGGCGATGGTTGCTGGAACCGATCATACCTTGGGGCTGCGGACTAAAAAATTGTCTGAACGCATCGGTCAGACGGCCACCTTCTCCACCGCTCCTTTTTGACTGACCGAAGCCTCAGCAACATGTTGTCCAGAAACAGGAGTTTGTAACCTCCCAGTCTCTGGGAACACGTTGCACAGACCTTTCTGCAAGGCCTCCTGAAGATGTTTCATCTGCTCCCTCTGCGACGGCAAGATAAGGTCTGCAACCTTACCCTTGTAACGTGGATCAAGGAGGGTTGCCAGCCAGTATTGGTCCTTCTTCTTGATACCATGAATATGAGGATCCTTACGCAGGCTTTGCAGGAACAGGCAGGCCATGCAGCGCAGGTTTGCTGAAGCATTTGGTCCGGAGTCCTCTGGGTCACTAAGGACGACATGGTCCGCAGCCACCTCCTCCCAGCCACGTACAAGTCCATGTGTTTCTTGGGAATGACCCTTAAAGACTGCTGCTGATGCTGAGTGCCAGGCTCCACCACCATACTGACACAATTCTCCTCCTCCTCCTCCTCCTCCTCCTGTGTGATTGGCAGGCATGCAGGAACACTGTCTGGATAAAGGGGGCCTTGAGAGCTAAGGAAGTCCTCCTCTTCCTGCCTCTGTTCTGCCTCAAGTGCCCTGTCCATTATTCCACGCAGCGTGTGCTCCAACAGGTGGACAAGGGGGATAGTGTCACTGATGCATGCACTGTCACTGCTCACCATCCTCGTTGCCTCCCCAAATGGTGACAGGACAGTGCATGCATCCCTAATCATGGCCCACTGGCGTGAGGAAAAATACCAAGTTCCCCTGACCCTATCCTGGTGCCATAGTCGCACAGGTACTCATTGATGGCCTTCTGCTGTGTGTGCAGCCACTGCAGCATGGTCAACGTTGTGTTCCACCTGGTGGGCATGTCACAGATTAGGCAGTTCTTGGGCAGGTTAAACTCCTTTTGGAGGTCCGCCAGCCGAGCACTGGCATTATATGACTGGCAGAAATGCACACAGACTTTGCTGGCCTGCCTCAGGAAATCCTGTAAGCCCGGGTACCTGCCCAAGAACTGCTGCACCATCAAGTTAAGGACGTGAGCCAAACAGGGCACATGGGTCATTTGTCCCTGTTGGAGGGCAGAGAGGAGGTTGGTGCCATTGTCGCAAACCACCATTCCTGCCTTAAGTTGGCATGGCGTCAACCACCTCTGAACCTGCCCCTGCAGAGCTGACAGAACCTCTGCCCCAGTGTGGCTCCTGTCCCCCAAGCACACCAGCTCAAGCACCGCATGGCATCTTTTGGCCTGCATACTTGCGTAGCCCCTTGAATGCCTACGGAGCACCGCTGGTTCTGAGGACAAAGCACAGGAAGAGGCCACGGAGGAAGAAGAAGAGGGAGTGGAGGAGAGAGAGGTGTGACCGCCCTGTCCAGTGAGGCATGGACATTGCCTTCCACATGCCGGTAGAGAGCCGGAATCGCCTTCTGTGAGAAAAAGTGGCATTTGGGCACCTGCCACTGAGGAACCGCACATTCCACAAACTCACGGAAGGGGGCAGAGTCTACCAACTGAAAAGGCAGCAGTTGAAATGCTAGCAATTTTGCCAAGTTACCATTCAACCGCTGGACATGTGGATCACTGGGAGTGAACTTCTTTCGGCGGTGCAGCAGCTGGGGCAGGAAAATTTGCCTGGTACAATCTGACGTCGGTGTACCGAAAGCAGATTGCCCACAAGTACTTGGCTGTGACACACCTAATTCTACACCTTCATTCCTCTCAGTGAAGGTCTCAGAGAGGACTGAAGGTATAGTGGGGTTGGAGATCTCAGCTGATGAGGAGCAAGGAGAGGTCCTCTGTGTTCTTTGGTGTGGGTCTTTTAGATACGTTTGCCAACGAACTGCATGGCAGGTCAACATATGTCTGGTCAAGCATGTGGTACCCAAGCGGGAGATATGTTTTGGCCATGCGAGATACGCTTGAGACATATGTTGTAAATAGTAGCGGTGCGATCTGATGCACTCGTCTCAAAAAAGGCCCACACCAAAGAACTTTTTGAATAACGCGCAGAGACTGCAGCGCCCTGCAGCGCCCTGCACATGCGGAGCTTTGGGGTGTGATGCAGTCAGTGTGCTGCCCTTAGGCTGGCCCCTGGAGGGCATCCTGCCTCGTTGGTGATGTGCCTCCTCCTCCTCTCTCCTATCAGGCACCCACGTTGAGTCAGTGACCTCATCATCCCCTCCCTCCTCATCACTGGAGCAAACCTGGCAGTATGCTGCAGCAGGGGGAGCAGGACTGCCAGATTGCTGTCCTTCTTGGGCACCCCCTCTGTCCGTGCTCACGTTACTGCCTTCATCTAGCTCAGTATCATCATCAGAGCCTTCCAAACGCTGGGCATCCTCCTGGAGCATGTAGCCAACACTGTGGTCAAACAGTTCGAGGGACTCCTCAGGAGGACATGGCGGGGCTAGGGAAGGAGTCACTGATGACATTGAGCCGAGGGAAGAGGCAGCTGCTTTGCCAGACAAAGTACCCTGAGCATGGGTGAGAGAGGATGAGGAGGATGAGGACAGCTTGGTCATACACTCGACCAAGTCTTCTGCATGTTGCGGCTCAACACGGCCAGCTGCCGAAAAAAAGGCCAAGCGTGTCCCACGGCCACGTGCTGATGAGGATGCACCGTCTCCACGATAAGCACTGTTGCCTCTAGACACAGAGCCTGCTTGCCCTCTAAGCTGGGATATATATATATATATATATATATATATATATATATATATATATATATATACACACACACAGTATATATACTGATACTGCAGCTAGCAAAATCAACTGCCTGCCTGTAGTATGAGAACACCACCAACCTTCTACAGGTAGCTTTAGCTGAACACTGTGCAGAGCTCACACTACACTAACTTGTAGCTTATTTAGCTGCCTGCGGTAGTAATAGGATCAGGAAAACACCACCAACCTTCTACAGGTAGCTTTAGGTGAACACTGTGCAGAGCTCACCAAAAAATAACTTGTAGCTTATTTAGCTGCCTGCGGTAGTGATAGGATCAGGAAATCACCACCAACCTTCTACAGGTAGCTTTAGATGAACACTGTGCAGAGCTCGCACTACACTAACTTGTAGCTTATTTAGCTGCCTGCGGTAGTGATAGGATCAGGAAAACACCACCAACCTTCAACAGGTAGCTTTAGGTGAACACTGTGCAGAGCTCGCCAAAAAATAACTTGTAGCTTATTTAGCTGTCTGTGGTAGTGATAGGATCAGGAAAACACCACCAACCTTCTACAGGTAGCTTTAGCTGAACACTGTGCAGAGCTTGCAAAAAATAACTTGTAGTTTTAGCTGAATACTGTGAGGAGGACGCACTACCCTAACTTGTAGCTTTAGCTGAACACTGTGCAGAGGTCACACTAAACTAACTTGTAGCTTTAGCTGAACACTGTAACGAGGACGCACTACCCTAACTTGTAGCTTTAGCTGAACACTGTGCACCACCCTAACTTGTAGCTTTAGCTGAACACAGTGCAGAGGTCACACTAAACTAACTTGTAGCTTTAACTGAACACTGTGAGGAGGATGCACTACACTAACTGTAAATAGTCTAGCTGCCTGACTGTGGTACTAATAGGATCAAAAGAACACCAGCAATTTTCTTCAGGTAGTTGTAAATACTGTAACAAGACAAGCCTGCCTGTCAGTAGGAAGATAACAGGAACGGATCTAGCTAAACTGAATACAGTGTATGTATATATATACACAACACCTGGGATGCATATACATATGTACACAATACACTGTAAGTGCAGCTAACTCACTGACTGTCCTGCCTAATCTAGCTAACTCAAATGAAATGACACTGTCTCTCTGTCTATCTAAGCACGCCGGAACACACTACACAGGGTCGCTGTGCAGGCGGCCTTATATAGTGTGTGGCGTGTTCTAAACCCCCTGAGCCATAATTGGCCAAAGCCACCCTACCGACGGCGCTGTGATTGGCCAAGCATGCGGGTCATAGTGCATGCTTGGCCAATCATCAGCCAGCAATGCACTGCGATGCTGCAGTGAATTATGGGCCGTGACGCGCCAAGCGAATTTGGCACGAACAGCCCGTATCGTTCGCAATTCGACGAACAATCGAACAGCTGATGTTCGAGTTGAACATGGGTTTGAATCGAACATGAAGCTCATCCCTCCTCGCAACCTTACCCAAACTCACACAGGTGTCTTTATAATCCACAAACAACACCATTGCTGATGCAAATTTAAAATGAATAACAATTTTTTGTGCTTTTTATTATTTCCAAATATTCATAATTTGAGCCCAAAAAATTTGATATTTGTACCAACATCAGAAAGCAAAAATGTAATTCCCAAAAATTTGAGGGTAATATTCTACTCTCACCCACAAAAAAACACCAAATATCACAGAATAAATCAAGAAGAATAGCTCTTGAGTAATGTAATTCCATCACCTGTATGTCCAAAGAAATGCAGTATTTATGTGTAGTTATGTGTAGGAGTTTCTCACATGTGGCAGCTCCGTGTCTTAGAAGTTAGAACTTCTGCTTAGTATCCCTGAGGGTCTGGGTTCAAATCCCAAACATGTTGCTTCATGTAGAGAAGTTGTCACATCTCCCAGGTGCTATAACTATGTCTAAATGTAGTATTTATGTGTAGGAGGGTTCCACCACCATTGCAAGTCTTTTCTAGATACACAATTTAGCCAAAAGTATTGGAACACCTGCCTTTACACACACATGAACTTTAATGGCAGCCCAGTCTTAGTCCGTAGGGTTAAAATTTGATTTGGTCCACCCTTTGCAGCTAGAACAGCTTCTGGGAAGGCTGTCCACAAGGTTTAGTGTGCCTATGGGAATGTTTGATCATTCTTCCAGAAGTGCATTTGTGAAGCCAGGCACTGATGTTGGATGAGAATGCCTGGCTCGCAGTCTCTACTCTAATTCAGCCAAAGGGTGTTCTATCGGGTTGAGGCCAGGACTCCGTGCAGGCCAGTCAAGTTTCTCCACCCCAAACTTGCTCATCCATATCTTTTAATTCCATATTTTTATTAGATTTCAAATGAAATACATTGTACAATTAAACATTGTACGTCGTGCAACGACGTTTGTGTAACAATCAAAGATATGAACTTCTATCCACAACAGGGATCTGATATGTTCAAGTATTAATCGTGTCTTTTGATATCATATTAAGAGAACGGAAAAACAACTAAGAGTGTAAACGGTCCACTTCACTAGTGTGTCACCCCATGTGGGATCTTTAGTGGCACAGGAGCGAAGGGGACCCTTTAGTAAAAGACACGAAAGATGCATTTAACAGAAAAATACCAGTTATATAGGTAACATAAAGATCTTAATGAGTTATAGGTATTGCTCGGTCAAGAAGGAGGATCAGTATATCAGTTCGTTCGTACGTGGGGTGCGCAGTCTTTAGTCCAGTCGGTCCACGGTTGCCATGCTTTGTGTATTTTTGTGGCTTGCCCGGAGAGTGAGGCTGTAATAGTCTCATAGCTGTAATGTAGTGATACCAAGTCAGTGACTTGGGTAAGCGTCAGTTGGGTGTCAGACTTCCAATGTCTGGTTATATTTAGTCTGGCTGCCATGAGGATATGGGTGGTTATGAACCTGAGGGGGTGGGGAATGTCCTCAATGGTGAGATTGAGGATCGCTAAAGCTGGTGTTGGAGGGGTCTTGATTTGGGTGATGTTCGAGATTAAGTTGAAGGTGTCATCCCAGTATTTTTGTAAGTTGGCGCAAGACCAAAAGACGTGTAGTAAGTCGCTTGTGGAAGATTTACATCTCCAGCAAGTATTAGGGATTTGAGGGTTAAAGGATGTTATTCGGGCTGGTGTCAGGTACCATCTTAGTGTAATCTTCTGTGTGAGTTCCCATAGGGCCGCGCATTTGGTGGATTTGTAATTAGTTTTGAGGGCTTGTTGCCATTGTGTGTCCGTAAAGTTTGTGGCGAGGTCTTTTTCCCAGGTGAGATGAGGTGGCAATTTGGTAAAGGTTCGTTTGTGTTGGAGGTTATTATAAAAGTATGAAATCCCTTTAATTTTTGTGTCGGGGTTGGTGAAGTATTCCCAAGTCTTGGGGTGGATATTGTAGATAGGGAGTGGTATAGTTTCCAGGCAGTGACGTATACGGAGATAGGTAAAGTATTCTGTTGAAGGTATGGCATGTGTGGCTTGTAATTGAGGGAATGTTGAGATGTGGTTGTCTTGTACTATGTCTTGTATGTAGCATATGCCTTTGAGGATCCATGGGGAAAGTGAGATTTCTGGCATTAGATGGAGTAATGATTGTATGGGGATGTGGGAATGAGGCGTGTTAGAAGTGTATTTCATTAGGGAAGTCGCTTTCTTCCAAGCCTGTGCTGAAGCTATCACAGTGGGAGAAAGGGATCTTGGGATTGGAGCGCCTAGCGGGGTGCTTAGTAACCATGTTTTCAGGTTGGGTCTTGTGAGTGAAGATTGTTCGATGTGACCCCACCGAGTGGATGGGGATGGTTGAAACCAGCAGGGTAGTTGGGCTAGGATAGCAGCCAGGTGGTAGTCTTCGAAGTCTATTGAGCTCGAGCCACCCACCATTCTGTGTTTGATCAGTTTTGTGTGGGCGCATCTGGGTCGTTTGTCTTTCCAGAGGAATTTATTAAATAACGTCTGGAGGGATCTGAAAAATTTGGCTGGCAGGGGAATGGGTAGGGTTCTAAAGTAGTAGAGTAATTGGGGGAGGCAGATCATTTTAAAGGCTGCAAGCCTACCTGTCCAGGAGAGTTCGTGTTTCGCTATGTTTTGTGCGGTCTTTTGAATATTTTGGAGGAGTGGAAGGTAGTTGCATGAATAGAGTTTTTTAGTCGTCCTCGGTAATTGGATGCCTAGATATGAAATGTCAGAATCTGCCCAGGCAAATGGATACTGCACTTGGAGGAGGTTCCTCAAAGTAGCGTCTACATTGATATCTAGTAGGAAGGATTTGGTCGTATTGATTTTGTAGTATGAGACCGAGCTAAACCAATTCAGTATCTTTTGTACTTCTGCCAGGGAAACAGTCGGGTTGGTGAGGATGAGGATAACATCATCCGCAAACAGACTAATTTTGTGGTGATAAGGACCGATTCGTAGGCCCGAGATGTTGGCATTGGAGCGGATATGTTCTGCTAGGGGTTCCATAATCATATTGAATATGAGGGGGGATAGGGGGCATCCTTGGCGGGTGCCGTTTGTGATTGGGAATGGCCGAGATAGGATGCCTTCTGTGTAAACCTGAGCTTCGGGGTTGGAATATAAGGCCATGATGGCTCTGAGAATTTGGTCTTGGAACCCAAACTTCCGGAGGACCGACTCTAGGTAGGACCAGTGAACTCTGTCGAACGCCTTCTCTGCATCCAGGGATAGGAGCAGAGAAGGCGTTCCGGTGGATTCAGCATGATGAATAAGGTTAATCATCCTTCTGGTGGCATCTGAGGCTTGTCTGCCTTTTGTAAAGCCTGTTTGGTCTTGGTTTATAATAGTGGGCATAATTTTGAGTAGTCTTGTCGCTAAAGTTTTGGCGTATAGTTTGAGGTCAAGGTTGAGTAAGGAGATGGGGCGGAAGTTTTGGGGGACATTCGACTGTTTCCCTGGTTTCGGCAATGTGATAACCAACGCTTTTAAATATTCTTGTGAAAAGGTAGAAGAGGAGGCAGCATGATTAAATAGGTCATTAAGATGTGGGATCAACTGTGGGTAAAATTGTTTATAGTATTCCCCTGTTAGTCCATCGGGGCCCGGTGCTTTACCGCTAGGGAGGGAGTCTATAGTTTTTTTGATTTCTTGCTCAGTGAACGGGGCATTTAAGTCGGTCAATTGTTTCTCGGTCAATTTGGGTAGATCTAGCTTGTGGAGGAAGTGGTCTATTTCAGCTTGGGTGGGTTGAGGGGTCTGGGGGTCCTGTTTCAGGTTGTAGAGGTCTTTATAGTAAGCGCTGAAGGCATCGGCTATGTCTTGGGGGTTACTTAAGGGGGTGTTAGTATGGGGGTGAATGAGTTGGGTTATTTTAGTTTTGATACGTCTACCTTTTAGTCGTTGGGAGAGTTTCTTGCCAGCTTTGTTAGAGGTAGAGTATGTAGATGCTTTAAATTTCCTGTGGAGGAACTCATAGGAGTGGAGGAGTAGGGTTCTAAGCTCCTGTCTAAGGTTTAGTAATTGGTTGGCCTGTGGGTCTTGGGGGTCGTTTTTGAGCCTGTGTTCTAGGGTTGCTATCTGTGTTGTTAATTCGTCTATCTGCTGCGTCCTCTTCTTCTTGTGCTGAGAGCTAAGTTTAATTAACATTCCCCGCATATATGCTTTGTGAGTGCTCCACACCACGGCAGGGTCGGGTACCGAGCCTTTGTTCAAGGAGAAGAATTCAGTAATGTGTTTCGATATTTCTGGGGTGTACGTGTCACTTTGTAAAATATAGTTGTTAGCACGCCAGAGAAACGTGCTTTGCTGTAAATTGGTATCCTGTATTGTAATTGAGATGGGGGCATGGTCCGACCATGTCGTGGTGTGGATCTTTGAGTCAGATATTTTTTGCAAAATATATTTGTCAGACAGGAACAGGTCTATTCTTGAATACGAGCGGTGTCTGGATGAAAAAAAGGTAAAGTCGCGTTCAGAGCCGTGATGGCATCTCCATACATCGTATAGATCCTGTGATGTGATGAATTTTTTTAGAGGAGAGTCACGGCGTTTTGTGGGTGAGGTAGAGTCCATCAAAACATCTGGGACCAGGTTGAAGTCGCCACATATTATTTTGTGGCCCTTTTCAATGGTGTTGGCAGAGCGAAGGACTTTGTGGAGGAATCTCAGTTGGTGAGAGTTTGGGGCGTAGATGTTGATTAAGGTATAGGTCGCTTTGTTGATTGTGCAGATTAGGATAAGAAAACGACCCTCTGGGTCTGATTTTACATCAAGGAGTTGGAAATCTAGAGTGTTCCGGATCGCTATCATGACCCCTCTTGTTTTAGTGGGGTGCGTGGCATGGAAGATATGTGGATATTGGTGGTTGTTGCATAAGGGAGTATTGGAGTGCAGTAGGTGGGTTTCCTGGATACATAGCACGTCGCTGTGGAGAGCCGCAGCGGTTTTCCACAGTGAGTGACGTTTGGCGGGATGATTCAGCCCGTTGGCATTTAAGGAGAGAATGGTGAATGGCATCTTGCGGTGTGTGTAGTGCACAACACTTACAGTTAGGCGTTGGAGGGTTGGTCCGGAGGTACCTGATGTTGGGATTCAGTTGTTGGGGAACGGAAGTCCGAGACTTGAGTGTAGGTTGAGGTGGTAGTAGGCTGGTCTTGGAGGTTGGTGCTGGAGGATCCTGGGTCAAGGAGTTAGTGATTGCTTCGTGGCAGTCTGAGTTTCTGTAAAAAGATTTGGACTAGAGTGCTGCGAATAGAGCAATGTGTTAGATTACAGGTAATATAAAATAAAAACAACAAAAGGAAAAAAAAAAAGAAAAAAGTCAATGCAGTAACAGAGCGTGAAGAATATAATACAGCTGGTGGAGCTTGGCGAAGTGATCCAGTAGTGGGAAGTTCGGTGTAGTAGTTGGAGGTGGTTCTTCTCTTGGTAGAAGGAAAAGCTAGAGGGGGTGTTGAACACCTTATATGCCTCTATATGGGGGTGCAGGGAGTCAATAATACCGGAAGGAGAAGGCAGGAGTAACAGGTTGCCAGAGCTCAGGGGAGCTAAGTTAATTGTTAGCGGCCAGGTGAAGTAATGAGGTATGCATCTTTCAGGTGAGATTGCGATTTTGTAAGTTGCGGGACGTATTGGGTCCTCTGTCTGAGGAAGGTGGATTGGGTAACTCAGGAGTTATCCGCCAGGAGTGGAGGAGCTTTAGGCCTTTTTCTAGATCTCCAATGGCGTGTGTTTGGCCGTTGTGTGCAATAAGGATGGTTGCAGGGTAGCGCCATTTGTATTGCAGCTTATGATTTTGCAGGCTTTTGGTTATCGGGTTGAGCTGTCTTCGCATTTGGAGGGTGTACTTGGACAGGTCGGGAAAGAGTTGGATGCCAGTGTAGGGAGCAGGTAGGGGTGATTTAGCTCTGAGTCCCATGAGGAGTTTCTCTTTGATGTGGTAGAAGTGGACCCTCATTAGGACATCTCTGGGGACCGAGGTTGCTAGGTGGGCTGGCTTGGCGATTCTGTGAATCCTGTCTATTATGACATCGCGCGGGGACGCTTCAGGAATCACTATGTGCATCAGTTCCTTTGCGTATCTCGACAGGTCCGCGGGGAGTATGGTCTCCGGGACGCCTCTCAACTTTATGTTGTTCCTGCGGGACCTGTCTTCTAAATCGGCCAGCTTGGCCCGCATCCATGCCTGTTCTTCTTTAACTGTGTCATAGGCATCAATGACTTCATTAACTGTGGATGTGCATGCATGTATCCCTCTCTCAGTGTTAGTCACCCTGTCTTCCAGTAGATGAATATCAGAGGTGATTCTGTGGAACATGGATGAGAGGTCTGTCATGAGGGAGGTCTGGAGGGAGAGCAGCATGTCCTTCAGTGTGGTGTCCATGACTGGTTGGCCTGAGGTGGGGAAGGAGGCCATGGAGGAATGCAGGGCCTGGTCTAGGGAGAAGGGGATAGGAGCCTGGGCCTCAATTTTTTGGCGCTGTGAGCGGTGTGGCGGCGTGTCAAGCCGCATCTTAGCTTTGGCTGGGCTGCTAGGGAGTGGGTCACCCTCCAGTGCTTGGGATGGGTCAGCTACAGTACCTGGATCTGTGCAGACATCCGTGGCGGCATCCGGGAGGTCCGTGTAGGGCTCGCGCGGCGCGGCCTGGTCGGCGCCATCTTGGATATCCCATCCCGCCGGCTTGTAGGCAAATTCTGTCAGTTTCTGGGGCCTGTGGTCAGTAAATCGCTTCCTGGATGCCTGCATCGTCGTCTCCTGGGTGCGTGGAGCGAGGATGGCTGTGGATGGGGTTATATTTACGGCCGATTGCGGTGGATTGTGTCCCCTGGCTGGCGAGCTGTAAGCTTAGGCGTCCATCTTCCTCTCCGGCCGGCCACGCCCCCCCGCTCATCCATATCTTTATGGACCTTGCTTTCTGCACTGGTATGCAGTCATGTTGTAACAGGAAGGGGCTTTCCCCAAACTGTTCCCACAAAGTTGGGAGCATGAAATTGTCCAAAATGTCTTGATATGCTGACGCCTTAAGAGTTCCCCTAACTGGAACTAAGAGGCCAAGCCCAACCCCTGAAAAACAACCTCACATCATAGTCCCCCCTCCACCAAATCATTTGGACCAGTGCACAAAGCAAGGTCAATAAAGACATGGATGAGTGATTTTGGGGTGGAGGAACTTTACTGGCTTGGACAGAGTCCTGACCGCAACATAACAGAACACCTTGGGGATGAATTAGAGAGGAGACTGTAGGTCAGGCCTTCTTGACCAACATCAGTGCCTGACCTCACAAATGCACTTGGAAGAATGGTCAAACATTCCCATAGACACACTCCTATACCTTGTGGACAGCCTTCCCAGAAGAGTTGAAGCTGTTATAGCTGCAAAGGGTGGGCCAAATGAGTTTTGAACCCAATACTAATACTGGGATGCCATTACAGTTCATGTGCATTTAAAGGCAGGCGTCACAATACGTAGGCCAATATATTCTATATTGCTTGTGACACTGAGCATGGCTATGGACTTAGGGCTGGTTCACACCACAGAGATGCAGAGAACATGTTTGGGGCTGCCTGGTGGCTGAGTGGGTAGCAGTTCTGTCTAGCACAGTGGTTCTCAACTCCGGTCCTCAGGACCCACTAACAGGCCAGGTTTGCAAGATAACTTAAATACATCACAGGTGATATCATTTGCTGCTCAGTGACTGCAGTATTCTAGTCTGCATCTCCCAAAGGTAATACTTCAAATCTGGCCTGTTGGTGGGTCCTGAGGACTGGAGTTGAGAACCACTGGTCTAGCAGCACCTGGGATGTTGGTTCAATTTCCCAACATGCTAATCCTTGTGTTGAAGTTTATATGTTCTCCCTGTGTGGGTTTCTCACCACAATCCAAAGACATGCTGGCATTTCATTTGTCTCCTGTCGAAATAGGTTCTAATGTAAGAAAGTTAATTTTGGACTTTATATTGGAAGCTCATTGCAGCCAGGGAATGATGTTAATGTTTATTAGCACTAATCATGCCCAGGGACTTGGACATTTCAAATTTTAGGGTTTACACTGCACGGGCACATATGCTTAGAAAACTGTTGCTTTGTTTATGTGGATGTAAATGGACTTTGATCTTTGGCCTGTAGTTGGAGATTTGATGCACATTGCCAAGGGCTAACACAGTTGCGAATAGTATTATGTGTTCCTGCTCATCAGATGCAATCACTTTAGACATACATGAAGAGACAGATTGAAAGTGTCAGTGTGCTAACAATACAACCTCTCTTATATAAAGGCCTGCAGTAGGGGGGTTTGTTTGGCCTGAGAAGGTCAGGTTTTTTGCTGTGATTTGGGGGGGGGGGGGGAAGAGAGAGAAGGAATGATATTGTGCAAATTGGTAAATGCCCAACTAGGGAGATTTGATTAAATTCTTGTGCATTTTTTTAATCAAAAGTGGGTTTATGTGGCCATGCTGTCAATGTTGTGCATGTATTGTTCCTGTCTGATCATGCAAACATTGTTTGGAAGCATCTGCTGACCTACTCTTTTTGATCTCGTTGTATAATCGTGTGCACCGAAATGCAGCTTCCAGCAGAACATGGTCACCTATGTATGTATGTGTGGATTGTGGGCTGGTGGTGGGTGTTTTGAATAAGTCTTTTTTGTAATATGTTGGAATGCTTTGTAAGAATTACTGTTAAGTATGTTTCTATAATCTTGCAGATAAAAATGTGATGTGTTGCCCATTATACATTGAAATTAAAGCTGTGTCCACTCTAAGGTTTTGTCAAATTTTAGATTGTAAGCTCCTATGAGCAGGACCCTTAAAATCCCATTGCTAAATATAGCACCATATATCCTGTCCAATTTTTTTTGAAGCTAGTAAATGAATGAAAATATTTTTTTTTTTCTGCTGGTAAAATAAAAGTACATTATTGATCTTTGTTGTGGTGTGTTTTTTCTTCTTCTACTTTACTTTCTCTTTAGTTTTTGTGGGTGGTGGTTTTGGGAAAGTGCAATATCTCTTATTTTATTTCAATATGTATTTGTGCACCAAAAAACTAATCTATTTGCCCTGGTTCACATTGATGCTACTTTGAAATCGCGCTACTTCACTTGAAGTAGCAGGATTTCAAAGTAGCAAGGTCAGCATAATTTCAGGTGCTACTTGATAGACATCCGTGTGGCTTCATACACAAATGTCTATTGAAGTCGCACCTGAAAGCAGCAAAAGAACTGCAGGAACTCATTTAGCAAATTGGTGCGGCGCCACAAAAAAGTTGCATCCATTGGAACATTGCCATTGCTGCCAATAGTGATGCGATTTGATCTCTCAAATCGCATTACAAATCGCTCCAATGTAAACCTAGGCTTTTGCACACCTGAAAGTTAATGATAAAGGTGGAATCTTTATATATAACAGCTGTGGAGAATTGCAGGTAATGAATTCAGCTGGTGGATAGGCAGTGTTGTATGTGTCAGCTTTAGTTCACATTGGTGCGATTTGGCCTGTCAAAGCGATGACAATTGCACTGTTTTAATCGGTGCGACTTTGGGGTGCAATTTGTATTGATATCAGTGCAGAAACCTGCACAGATGTCTCTGAAATTCCCCCTGCAGCCAGGACTGACATGCGGGAATGAAAGTGTGTGATTTCAGCTGACCGTTTTTGTCCCTCTGTCAGTGTGAACCAGGGCTCAAACTGGGCCTTTTGTTTTTGTCATTCACCTGCTGCTAACCCAGGGACACCATTTCTTATCGAATGCCTTTAAATATCATAAGTAGAAATACAAATTTGCATATCTGCAAATAAACAAAAATAATAAAATTCTAATAGTGGTTGCGATCAAATATTCGCGGCAGCGATCAAAAGAGTGTGGTTTCACATTCTGACCCAGAAATAAGTCATTGTAATCACCCGGAAGTTCCTGTGCTGGTCAGGATCTCCATCTAGGTCAGTGGTTCTCAACTCCAGTCCTCAGGACCCACTAACAGGCCAGAATTTAAGTATTACCTTGGGGAAATGCAGTCTAGAATACTGCAATCACTGAGCAGCAAATGATATCACCTATGATGTATTTCAGTTATCTTGCAAACCTGGCCTATTAGTGGGTCCCGAGGACAGGAATTGAGAACCGCTGATCTAGGTGGACATGGCGAGATTCCTCTTTAGCAAAGAGGAGGTGCTGCTCATTTTCCAGATAAGGGTATGATATGTACTTGTGCTTAATCAATGTGGGGTGGATGTGGTAGTTAGATTTGATGTGGGTGGGGTTCAGTGATTTGTTTGGCATCCCCACACATTTGCTTCTGGCCCATGTGCACACATTACTTCCTGCATTTGTTCTGCTGATGTACTGTAAATGCAAGTATAAATGAGAACTCCTTTCTATTAAAATATATATGACTTGTTTCACAGTTGGGCGACTTTGGACCTCCGAGTTGCTTGACAAGTTGTTACCCCATGATTCTCAATGATAACTAGGGATGGGCCGAACACCCCCTCCGCAGCAGAACATGCGAACAGACAAAATATTTGTGTGAACACCGTTAAAGTCTATGGGACACGAACATGAATAATCAAAAGTGCTACTTTTAAAGGTTAATATGCAAGTTATTGTCATAAAAAGTGTTTGGGGACCTGGGTCCTGCCCCAGGGGACATGTATCAATGGCAAAAAAGTTTTAAAAGTGGCTGTTTTTTCGGGAGCAGTGATTTTAATAATGCTTAAAGTGAAACAATAAAAGTGCAATATTCTTTAAATTTCATGCCTGGAGGGGTGTCTATAGTATGCCTGTAAAGTGGCGCATTTTTCCCATGTTTAGAACAGTCTGACAGCAAAATTACATTTCTAAAGGAAGAAAAAAGTCATTTAAAAGTGCTAACGCTAGTGCCGGTGTTCTGCCAAGAAAGTTCCCCCGGCGGATAAGGACTCCCCTGTACTGCGCAGGAAAATAGCCGAAGCTGAACACCTGTGTGTCAGCTGTACAGGGCCCCTCGCCACGCTTCGGGCATGGACTCGCTTCATTCGGCATATTTTTAGTCTAACTCTATGTCCACTTGGATGGTGGGGCTTGAACCTGGACTCAAGGCTGATGATCAGCTGTTCAACTTCGGAGACTTTAGGCGGCTTCATAGTCGTTCGTACTGTGCAAGCGCAGTACGGGGGGTCCTTATCCGCCGGGGGAACTTTCTCGGCAAGACACTGGCTATTAATGAATTGTCGGTCCCGACAATACACATAAAAATTTATTGATAAAAACGGCCCGGAATTCCCCCACAGTCCATTACCAGGCCCTTTTTTTTTTTTTTAATGCACGTGGGTCCCCCCCAAATTCCATACCAGGCCCTTCAGGTCTGGTATGGATATTAAAGGAAACCCCAGCCAAAAAAAAAAAAAATGGCGTGGGGTCCCCCTCAAAATCTATACCAGACCCTTCAGGTCTGGTATGGATTTTAAGGGGAAGCCTGCGCCATTTTTTGGCGGTTTGCAGCAGAACATGTAAACAGACAAAACATTTGTGTGAACACCGTTAAAGTCTATGGGACACGAACATGAATAAATCAAAAGTGCTAATTTTAAAGGTTAATATGCAAGTTATTGTCATAAAAAGTGTTTGGGGACCCAGGTCCTGCCCCACGGGACATGTATCAATGGCAAAAAAGCTTTAAAAACTGCTGTTTTTTTCAGGAGCAGTGATTTTAATAATGCTTAAAGTGAAACAATAAAAGTGTAATATTCCTTTAAATTTTGTACCTGGGGGGTGTCTATAGTATGCCTGTAAAGTGGCACATTTTTCCCATGTTTAGAACAGTCTGACAGCAAAATTACATTTCTAAAGGAAGAAAAAAGTCATTTAAAAGTATGGATATTAGGGGAACCCAGGCCAAAAATTAAAAAAAAATGGTGTGGGGTCCCCCTCAAAATCTATACCAGACCCTTCAGGTCTGGTATGGATTTTAAGGGGAACCCTGTGCCAAAATAAAAAAAATGGCGTGGGGTCCCCTCAAAAATCCATACCAGACCCTTATGCGAGCACACAACCTGGCAGGCCGCAGGAAAAGAGGGGGGGATGAGAGCGCCCCCCCTCCTGATCCGTACCAGGCCACATGCCCTCAACATTGGGAGGGTGCTTTGGGGACCCCCAGATCCCGCCCCCCCCCTGTGTGAAATGGTAAGGGGGTACAAAAGTACCCCTACCATTTCACAAACAAAGTGTCCAAAATGTTAAAAATGACAAGAGACAGTTTTTGACAATTCCTTTATTTAAAGTCTTCTTTTATCTTCTATCTTCCTTCGGTTTCTTCCTCATCATCTTCATCCTCTGGTTCTTCTGGTTCTTCCTCCGGTGTTCTCATCTGGCATCTTCCTCCGCGGCGTCTTCTTCCCTTCTCCTCGGGCTGCTCCGCATCCATGGTGGGAGGATCCACCTTGTGACGCTTCTCGTCTTCTGACGGTTCTTGAATAACGGAGAGCGGGGCCACCCGGTGACCCCACCCCCCTCTGATGCCACAGGGAAGCCCCCATGTGTCAGATTGGGGTGGGGTCACCAGGTGGCCCTGCCCTCCATCACCTAAGAACAGTCACAAGACGAGAAGCGTCACACAGTGGGAGCCTCCCATCATGGTTGCGGAGCGGCCCGAAGGGAAGAAGACGCCACGGAGGAAGATACCAGACGAGAACACCGGAGGAAGAACCAGAAGAAGATAGAGGAAGAAATCGAAGGAAGAAAGAAGATAGAAGAAAGAAGAAGCATTTAAATAAAGGAATTGTCAAAAACTGTCTCGTCATTTTTAACATTTTGGACACTTTGTGAAATGATAGGGGTACTTTTGTACCCCCTTACCATTTCACACAAGGGGGGCCGGGATCTGGTGGTCCCCTTGTTAAAGGGGGCTTCCAGATTCTGATAAGTCCCCCACCTGCAGACCCCCACGACAACCGGGCAAGGGTTGTGGGGATGAGGCCCTTGTCCCCATCAACATGGGGACAAGGTGTTTTGGGGGCTACCCCAAAGCACCCTCCCAATGTTGAGGGCATGTGGCCTAGTATGGTTCAGGAGGGGGGGTGCTCTCGTCCCCAACTTTTCCTGCAGCCTGCCAGGTTGCATGCTCAGATAAGGGTCTGGTATGGATTTTTGGGGGGACTCCACGCCATTTAAAAAAAAAAATTGGCGCGGGGTTCCCCTTAAAATCCACCCCAGACCTAAAGGGTCTGGTATAGATTTTGAGGGGGACCCCACACCATTTTTTTTTTACATTTTGGCTGGGGTTCCCCTTAATATCCACACCAGACCTGAAGGGCCTGGTATGGAATTTAGGGGGACCCCCCATGTATTTTTTTTTTATTTTGGTTTGGGGTTCCCCTGTGGGGAATTCCCATGCTTTTTTTATCAATGAACTTTTATGTGTATTGTCGGACCGGCACTTCATTAATAGCCGCAAGCAGTTTTAAATGACTTTTTTTCCTTTGAAATGTCATTTTGCTGTCAGACTGATCTAAACAGGGGACACATGCGCCCCTTTACAGACATACTATAGACACCCCCCAGGTACGAAATTTAAAGGAATATTACATTTTTATTGTATCACTAAGCATTATTAAAATCACTGCTCCCGAAAAAAAGGTCCGCAATTTTGCAATGATACATGTCCCCCGGGGCAAGACCCGGGTCTCCAAACACATTTTATGGCAAAGAACCTGCATATAAGCCTTCAGTGAGAACTTTGGATTTTGCAGGTTCGAGCCCCATTGACTTCCGCTATTCCAGCATATGTGATCTGACAGGCATTATTGCCGGCAATAGCACTGCTTTCCATTTTTATTAGCGCTGACTTTCTGAGAGTTGAAGTCTTTCTGGCCTTTTTTGAGAGTTATTTTTTGGTACTGCAGGATAATTTTTTGACGCTATAGTAAATGACCCCCTATGTAATTGGTTGAAATTTTGCTTAAAAAGTTGTGCAAAATGCAGCAGCATAAGATTACGTGGTTGAGTTTATACTCCGCCATGTGTATGGCTGTCAGAAACAGGCGGAACTGGCTGGCCATTATCCCGAAGGCATACTCCATGACGCTTCTGGCTCTGGCCAGCCGGGACTTCAAAACCCACCTCTCTGGGGTGAGGGTCTTCTGGGGGAGTGGCCTCATCTGGTGCTCACCCAGACCGAACGCTTCATCAGCAAAGAAGACGAATGGGAGTCCATCAACATTGTCCGCATCAGATGGCAATCCAAGGCCACCACTCTGGAGCCGTTGGTAAAACTCTGTCTGGGCGAAGAGTCCTCTATCCGAAATCCAGCCATTCTTCCCCAAGTCCACATAGAGGAACTCATATTGTGCCAACACCACCACCATTAACACTATACTATGAAACCCCTTATACAGGCATACCCCACTTTTAAGTACACAATGGGGTTTATTTACTAAAGCTGGAAAGTGCAAAATCAGGCTCAATTCTGCATAGAAACCAATGAGCTTCTAACCCCAGCTTGTTCAATTAAGCTTTGGTAATAAAACCTGGAAGCTCATTGGTTTCTATGCAGAAGTGAGCCTGATTTTGCACTTTCCAGCTTTAGTAAATAAACCCCATTGTGTACCTAAAAGTGGGGTATGCCTGTAGTTAAAATAATATGACCCCGAATGTGGTGGTGGCACGATGTGGACGTGCTTCTGGTCTATAGCTCCTCCACAGTTGAGAAAGTCCCAATGGTCGGCAAAATGGGAGGCCACAGTCTGCCATTCCTGTGGCATTAAAGGAAACTGTGGAGTCAAAACAGAAAAAAAAATATTAGTACTTTTGCACATAACATTGCAAGCAGATTAGACACAAACATTCTTGGCCAACATCAGTATAAATTTAATTTTAAGGAGTATTTAAAGACACAAATATAAGGCCCACTTATCAGATCAATCCCCCCTCTGATTGCCCATTGTAAACATTTTAGAAGGGTAGAGTTTGAGATGAGTTTGGGCCCCCCAAAAACAGCCTCTGGACTCTGCCTGAATTTAAGGACAACAATAACATTTGTACACATTTTAGGAGGTGTTTGGGGTAAAGCACTAAAATGGAGCTGACTAAATACATTGTTAAGTGACTAGGCTAGGTGTATATGGGCCCAGGATAGCATGCTGGGGAGGTTAGTGAAGGAAAATATGCATGTAGGCCAAAAAAGGAGCATTAAAAAAGATTACAGCATGCATGAGGACAAAGAGGCTATTCACAGCATATTACAATCATGGTAATTAGGGAATGATGAAAGAAATACAAAACATTAGCAAGCATTAAATACATAGAATGTGATGTTAAAGGAGAAAACTTACCTTAATATAGTCCTTCTGCAGGACCTGAATAATAGCAGAACAGGTCTCTGGGATAATGATCCCCAGAGCCTGGGGGAGATGCCTGTTGAGAACTTGAGGTCCTGCAGGCTTCTCCCAGTCGCCAAGTACCGCAACGTGGTGACTAGCCTCTTCAGCAAAGCCAACAGATGGTGAAAAATGGGGTCTGTTATCCTGAGAAAGTTCCTGAAATCATCAGGATTATTCTCCTGGATCTCACGAAACAAAAGGCACATGAGAGAATTGGTCACTCTGGAGTAACCAGTTCTTGGTCCATGAACTCCTCCCCACCCTGTTCATGGACTGGGCTTGGGTCAAAGAATGCACACCAACACCAAGGCTCCACACAGCACGAACTCTACGATGAGTACGTACATGCAACATGGCTTCAAAACAGTCGGCTGGTTTAGAACGCACTGAAGAACAGCAAGGCCTGTGAAGAGCGAGCTGAAAATCAGAAACGAGTGGACAAGAACACACTGAAAAAACAGACACGAACTGTCTACACGCTCTGAAAAACATTCAAACCCACAAGCAGAAACTGAAGAGCAGTAATGGACTGAAAAGCAAGAAAGATGAAAAGCGCAAATCGTCTCTCACCAAACTTCTACTAACACGAGATAAACATGAGATTAGCAAAAGGAGCCCAAAGGGTGGCGTGCACTTCCTTTTTCTAGTTCCGTCGTACGTGCTGTACGTTACCTCGTTCTGAACGGTCAGACTTTGGTTTGACCGTGTGTAGGCAATACCGCTTGAATGGAATTCCGTCGGAGTTCCGTCGGAGAAACCTTCAGAGTTTATTCTGACGGAAAAACTGGTTGTGTGTACAGGACATAAGGCATAGTAGGTGCAGAGCATGTCTTTGGATTGTGGTGAGAAACCCACACAGAGAGAAGATTTAAACTTCAACACAAGCTTTAGCATGTTGGGGAATTGAACCAGAAACCCCAGTGCTGCTAGACAGAATTGCCACCCACTTACCCAGCAGGCAGCCTCTGCAAAGTAGATTCATGGGCACCAGACACCTAGGGTGTGCCACCTGTCCAGGATTCACCCGGACAGTTCAGATTTTTAATCATGTGTCAGGGTTTCAGTCCAAATGAGACCCGGACATATTACCCAGACCAGGCTGTGGCTCCCCAAGTAATCGAGATAGTCATATACAAAACTGTTGCTGCTGTAGGTGGCTGTTTGGTTTTACTGAAGGGTGATGTCAGCAAGGGCAATTTGGCCACACCCACTAGAGCGCTCTGTGCGTTGCATTACTACTCTCCTTGGGGCACCCAAATGTGTCTGTGCAACGCCAACCCAGCAGACTCCCAGACTTCTACAGGAGGACAGCCACGCAGGGAAAAGCATCCAGCAAGATGCCACATCTGCACGAACAAGAACGCTGTCTCCTATGGCAACAGTCTCCAACAGTTTCAAATACAAGTGTAACAGTTGCTTCAGGTAATGAAGGCAAGTTCAAAACAGAATCTTGTGCCATTATTATCAATAATAAAGACATTTGGCATTACCGGTTAGCTGCATATTCCTCCAGGCAGTGTCTACTCACCAGCCTCCTGGGCATAGATACTGCGCCACAGGCCCTGCAGGACTCTTGCTGGGGCGCTGGCTCTGGGGAAGAGGAGCAAAGACGTCTTCTTTGGAGCTCTTCTCCTGAGTGGGAGCTATGCTCCTCTGAAGAATGTCCGCCTTGCCTTGGCCCAGCCCTTTTGAGAGCGTGGGCATGCGTGGCTGAAGCAAATCAAAGCCAATCCGCATTAGAGGGCACTCTTTTTCCTGAAAACTTACCGATACGGTGGTCCCCACCCTAGTTGTTGAGGGTCTTTATATGAGCGGTAACTGACTCTTGATCTGTGGAGAAATGGGACGGCCAACTTAGGTGAGGATAGCTGAAAAGCGTCAGAAGGATCAGGAGTAGATATAGGAGAAAAGATTCCACTTTCCTTTTTTTATTTATCTACATATACCTACATGCATATACACACACATATCTACATATGTACACATATATATATATATATATATATATATATATATATATATATATATATATATATATATATATATACACATACACACATACCTACACACATATGCTGCAGAGGGTCAGTTTGGGGCGGGTTAAGAAAGGGTTAAATAAAGAGGGTAGGAACTTCTCTTTCAGACCTGCTGACTGTCAGCTGAGCTGAAGATGTCAGAAGAGAGTGTGTTTGGAGAGAGAGGGAGGCCTGCTGTGTGAGGATCCATTGCTGGATTGTGAACCTGCTGGGGTGAGCAAAACCATATCAGAGACTGTAGCTCTGGCTGGAGCCACGTACTTTGTCTATATATCAGCCTGTTGGCTAAAGAGACCGAACTTTTCCTATGTTTGCACCTGTGTGACAAGACAAGCCTGTTTTCTTCTGTTTGTCTTGCTGAATAAAGCCGTTTTTATTTTACTGAACTGTCTGAATCGGCCTTTCACCCCTCTGACCCCCTACAATACATACATGTATTTACATACACCCCCACACATACACATATGCATACCCACACATCCACATACATTTTTTTTTTTAAACGTGTATTATACATATACACACACCCATATCACATATACATACATGCCTACACACCCATGCAATACCTGCAGAGGACAGCAAGGAATGGGAAAGGTAATGAAAAACAAAAGAGGGAGACATAGGTAAAAAGGTACAGGCGACCCTGTATGACACAAGGGGCTAAGAGAGATAAATCATAGCTGGCCCCCCATATTCCACAAGCGCTGCAGATACCAATTTTAAAAGCAGATTTTGTTCCTAAAGAGGAAACACTGCAGGGGCCCCAATAAGAACCACAGAAGGGGCTCCCAGACTATAGCGCATGTTAGCAGCCTGAGCGCTGGGACTTCGCACTGGGAGAGGCTTGAACCCAGCCGGATGCTGCACAGAGGCAGAGGAGTACTGCTTACTCTTCACTGGTGCGTTGAGGTATGAGGAAAAAAAGAAGAATGGGGTGGGGCCTAACTAGGCCTTTCATCTATGCTATTCACTGGTCCTAAAGGGAGTGGTCAAGAGGCGGAGCTCTATCACTAGCATGCTGCCATGCTGGCATCAGGAAATGGCTTTATTTTTTTTCCTTTGTAGACACCAAAAATATTTGTCACAGAAGATACTAAAGGGAAAAACATTTCACAATGGCTAATTCCCAAAGTAAGTGCCATGCAGCATTCTTGGGAAGGTATTTACTCCTGTTAAACCAAACATACTTCGCATATCTCCATCTAACTGTGCATAACTTTGTGATTCTATTGTAGTTGAAGGATGCACCCCCCCCCCCCCCAAATGCAGGAAGCTTATAGTAAACAATAGGTGGTATTTTTACATGTCAAATGTAAAGTAAAATATTCATCAAGTTGAAAGTATCTTTGTGTTTTTCATAGTGCCCCAAAGAAAACATTGTCCCAGAAGCAAGCAATCCTGGAATCCACAGGTCACCCACCAAGTCTCGCTCATCTGGAAGAAAAAAAAAGCAAGGTTAGTCTAAACCTCTGAGAATGCTAAAGTCAAACAAATAAAACTAAACTATGTTCTTAATGTCCTGTCTTTCACAAGATTCTACCATCTTGACAAGTGATGATGAAGATGAATCCCAAACTCAAGAAAGAAGAAAACGCCATTTAACGCAGAATCCAGTCAACTACATAGATAGCAGTACAGAAGTGGATGATGAGGATGCAGACCAAACTTACATGCCCTGTGTGGAGAAACCCTCAACTGACAGCAGTTACGCTGCACGAAGACTGCTATCTCAAGATCCAAGAAAAGACATCATGAAAGTTATAGTGACAGCAGCGTCATGGAAATATCCACTACCCCAAACAAGAGGAATCATTCAGATTATCAACAACGAAATCTGAAGTTCACATATGCATGGAATGTTGTGTTGGTTGAGAATTTGGCTCCTGTGTATGACAAGTTTCAGGGTCCCCACATGCTTAGGAATGACCAAGCTTGGAGATGAATGCAACGGAAACATAATTACAAGAGCTATAAATGCAGTGGGAGTAGCATCCCATAGTTAGGAAAATGAGAAAAAGAGGTACAAGGGCAACATGAAGAAAAAGGCCTTGATCAGGAAGGAAAGATTAGTCTGACTGTGTGTACTGACAGAAAGCATGACTTCAAATTTCTTGAATTTGTCTCAAGTAAATGGCACTTCATCTTTTCTAATGTACTCTACATCTTAAATGTCTAATTGTTTGTTTTATTGCTTATCTCTTTTCTTCTAGGCAAAAAAATGGTGGTGCTACGATTAAAGAGGGGCTTTATACCATGGAAGATCTCTATGCCATGGGAGAAACAATGACAATAGCCAACAAAACAAATGACACATTGAAAAAAAAATTGGTCAACTTGGATTGCATTCAGGTACAGTACTTGGAGGGATATGATACTTTAACAAGCAATTAGAGCTATAATAGATATACTGTACATACAATACAATTAACTCAGTACTCACTGAACCTCTAATGATAAACTTTATTTCTTTCTTTTTCCTCTCTTCACCTCTCTTTTTCCCGATCTGTTATTTATCTGGTTGATGTACTGTATATTAAGGCACCTCTAGTGCCTAATTGATTTGATTTTGTAACAGATATTTGATACTGGTCTATGATTGTAATATGAACACCTAAAGGATTAGGATTGGTAATTAATTGACCAACTGTAAGTAATGACCATGATATACTTCTACATTTCACACAAGACCCTCTGCACTAGATACACCATTCTGATCATTGCAATAATTATTATGGTGTATATATTTATAAGTTAACAACACAGAATACTAGAGAATTTACTAGATGGCCAAAAATGTGCTATAGTTACTACAAACGAATGCTTATGTATTTTTATTTTGTATTGACATCCTACCACATAACAATTGTATACTAATTGGTTTGTACTTACAAATCTTGTCTTTGTTTATATGTGATATTCCTTGAATTTTTCCAATAAAAATGTATTGTTAAAAAAAATGGTGGCATATTACAAGCTTGTGCTGAGATCTTGGACTACGAAAAAATGCTGCTGCCCTACATACATGAAGAGACAATTACAGGGCTGGCCTTGTTTAAGCCTTGATCAACAAGAGATGTAAGTACTGTACATCCTGTTAGTGAATATTCTAGATGTTAAAGTGTTACTAAATCTGCAACAGTAAAATCAGTCTGTATTTTCAGTAAAGCATGCTTGTTATTCTTACTGTGGAACCTAAGGGGTTAATCCTCTACATTGTGAAAAAAGGCTGTTTGATCCTGACTTCTCCCATCCTCTCCTTCTTCCACAGTCCCCAAACCATCTTCTGATAGAACAGAGCCTTAGGGACAAGTTGCACATGCTCAGTTTGGTATTGTATTTTCTTCTTCGGAGAGTGCATGTGATCAGCATAGGGCTAACCAGCACTGTCCAGACAGGGGGTCAGGGGTTATGCAGACTAATAGGGCAATCATGGGAGAATGAAAAATTCCCCAAAAAGCTTTAACCAGAAACTGATAGAAGCCACAAGACTGCTATATACTTCTGATGAGAAAAGGTATTTAGCAGTTTATATTTACTAAAACTATTGCATTTCCATGGATCATGTACTCCGAGAGACCAGATATAGTGAATGCAGGGTCCTGGGTTTAGTAACACTTTAACTATGCATGTTCAATGTTGATACCAGGTTCTCCCTTGCAGCTCTAATGTATGCTGGCAGCAGGAAATCTCCCTCCTGAATACAATGCTCTTTTGACAAACTTTCCCTAGCAGTGACCATGTAGCATCCTAGAGCAGCGCAGGTTTTTTTTTATATGTGACTTTTGTATTGCACTGCAAGAAAGTGTAACTGAAGACGACATATTTTTTTTGGATACAAGAAGACAGTTTTGCCCTTCGTTATACTTCCTGTACAAGTCCTTTTGGATGTTCTGTTTGGCAAAGTAATTGCTATATCTTGGCAATTGTGTGCTTTTTGAATATGGGGAATAGGCATTGGGTGCTATTTACTAAAACTGGAGCACAGAGAATCAGGTGCAGCTGATCATACTAACCAATCAGCTTCTACATTCAGCTTGTTTTATGAAGCTTAGACAACAACACCTAGGAACTGATTGGTTACTAGACCCAGCTGCGCCAGATTGTATGCGCTGCAGTTTTAGTACATCTCCACCATTGTCTTTCTAGACAATGTTGAGCATAGTTCTTTGAGCCTAAACATCTCCTTACCGGGCGTGGCTTGGCGCATGGAGTTGTAGGATGTGCATCGCGGCAGCTCCCAGTCCTGGTGGCTTCCATGGGGCTATAATTCCTCCAGTCCTCCTCACAACTCCTCCAGACCGCATCGATGAGCAAGGAAAAGCCCAAGGACCAGAAAAAATCCAGCGGTGGCCACAGAGGAAGCGATTTGGGCCGTTTTTTTCACCCGGTCATCAGAAGCCTCTATGAACCAGGCACAATCCAAGATGGCACCAGTGACCTCCTCCCCAGCCTGCTCTGAGCCAGCAAAGGGCATGCAGGTGAGCTCCAGAGGCCATTCTGCATCCCCTTCAGACTTTGATACACCCACACACAGCTCTCAGAGCCTCTACCAAGCCTCACTTAGTTTAGGGGACAATTGGGACATGGAGTCGCAGATGCAATCCTTGCATTCTTATGTGTGCTTTCTTCCTACTAAAGTTGATTTTGAACATTATGTCAAATGCATTGAGAAGACATATAGACAAGAGATTACTGAACTCAAAAGAGACCTGGGGGTTGGCACGGAGGACATTGAAAACACCACCGACAGTCTTTGTAATGCTTTGCAATCTCATGAGGAGACACTGAACTCTCACACTGTTTTGCTGCAGCAGCTCATGTATCAACAGGATGATATTGAAAACAGGAATAGACGGAAAAACATCAGAATCCACTGCATTCCTGAAACAGTGGAACATAAGGATCTGGCAGGGGCGGTCACTGCCATATTTAACCAGTTGCTGCAACAGCCTGAAAATTCCCCCATTGAATTGGACAGAGTCCACAGGACTTCGGGGCCTGAGGAACCCTGATTCTTCCTTTGTTCATGACAGGCTGTGCAGAGTGCACTTCTACAAGGTTAGAGAAGAAATCATGCGAGCTGCCAGCACACAGGATTCCATTTGGCTGAATTAAACCCCTGTTATGTTCCTGCCGGATCTCTCACACCAAAACTTGGCCATGAGACCACTCGCATCTATCCTCCAGGACAGACACAATAAATACCAATGGTGGTTCCCCTTCCAGCTACACGTCCATCATGAAGGCAAAACAGCTCTGTTCCGCACCTTGGGAGATTTGCCAAACATTCTAAGTACCCTGGAACTGCCTCAGGTCTCTTTACCTGATTGGCCTCTCTCACCTGCAACTCCAGGCCTCCCATTCCTTCCACATTGGCAGAAATACAGCAAGAAAAAAAGCCCCAGATCCTCTTCCCAGCTGCCTCAAGATGATTGAGCCATTGCTGACTCATGCTATCTTTACATTTTCAGTTTCAGGGACCAGGACCATTTTTTGCCTCTGTCCAGGGCTCACAGCCTGCACTCATGACCCATTAGGGTCTGCTCATTTGGTTTCCCAGATTCCTTGTGCATAATTTATGTTTTATGTTCTCTGAACCATTTTTGTTTGCAGGTGCCAAGGGGACTCATATCAAACTGTCCGGTATAAAGTTTTTATATTCATATATATCCCCTTGTTCCCTTGCCCTCTAATACTCTTTTAATCTTGTTTTCCTCAGTGCTCCTTGGGTGCCTCAAAGCCCTTGCAATGCAACAGTTTGGAGGAATTTCATATAACGTATTTTATTGCCTTATGGTTTCTGATATGTTATATATAGTATACAGTGTTTATTTTTTGGCTTAAAATTACCCCCCGTGTGGGTCCCCGTGACCGGGAGATGCTTAACACGACTACCCCCTTAGGACCTGCAGTGCTTGATCATGCACTGTATACTTTCTAAACAGTTTTATATAACAGATATTTTTATACTTATTCTGTGGTCTATTGCTGCCACCAAGTGACCTGACATTTTTAGTTGGATGGTGTTACTCTCTCATACTGTTCTACCTCCATTTTCTCGCCTGAACTGGAGTTGGAACCCACCCACTTTTCTTACTTCTCCCTTCTCTTTCTGCTCCCTTCTTTCTATTATTTTCTTTTTGATTACCACTCCCCTCTAATCCTCTCTTGTTCTCGTCCTTTTCTATTGAGAGAACCTTATCACATATCAAGTGATGGGCGTTACAGAAAGAATCTGTTTTTTTTTCTACTACAGTCATGATGTCCTATAACGATATTGCATTATCTTCTTTCAATTGCAGGGGCTTTACCACCCCAGAAAAGAGGAGTCAGGTATTATACCACTTTCACAAGGCCTGCTCTCAAATCTTACTCCTCCAAGAGACTCACTTTAGGGGCACGGATATCCCTGTCCTTAATAATCGCTACTATCAAAACATGGTACCACAGTACAAGCCAAATCAAGAGAGGTTTCCATAGCCTTCCATAAAACATTTAATCTGGTGGTTCTGGATTCCCTTCTTGACCCATCGGGTCACTTTATTTTTCTCAAACTAAAATTGAACTCTATTTTTACAGTGGCTAACGTGTATGGACCTAACCAAGACTAGGGTGGTTTCCTGTCTATGGTTCTAAACAAATTACTCTTTTGGTGGTCCCTGTTTCATTCTCGGTGGCGACCTTAACGTGACTCTTTTTTTACTGCAGTGGACACCTCCTCGGGTAAATCTTCCATTCTTCACTAAACTCTTACACATATCAAGTCACTCCTACACTCCACTCAACTTGTGGATGTTTGGTGTGTACAACATCCCTTTGAGAAAGATTACAGCTGTTACTCAGTATAATTCCTATAGTATTGACTATGTCCTTGTCTCCCAATGCCTCTTAGGGCGTCCCTTGGCAATATATTGTGGTCTGACCACACTCCTGTACACCTACGCATAGCACACCCTCCTAATGCCCTGTACACGCGGTAAGATTTTCAGACGGAAAAAGTGCAATCGGATTGTGTTGTCAGAAGTTCCGATTGTGTTCCGATCTGACTTTTTCTGTCGGAATTTCTGACACACAAAGTTTGAGAGCAGGATATAAAATTTTCCGACAACAAAATCCGATCATTTAAAATTCTGATCGTGTGTACACAAATCCGAAGCAAAGTGCCACGCATGCTCAGAATAAAATTAAGAGACGAAAGCTATTGGCTACTGCCCCATTTATACTCCCGACGTACATGTTTTACGTCACCACGTTCAGAACGATCGGATTTGCCGACAACTTTGTGCGACCGTGTGTATGCAAGACAAGTTTGAGCCAACATCTGTCAGAAAAAATCCATGGATTTTGTTGACGGAATGTCCGATCAATGTCCGATCGTGTGTACAGGGCATAAGTCCCAAAGGAAGTTTTCCTGTCGCTTAAACGACAATTTATTGAAAGACACACCCTGCGTGGCAGTGATTAAGCAGGCGATCCATGACTTTGTTCTGGATCACAGGTCTGATGAAACTAGCCCCTTAGTTAAATGGGAAGCCCTAAAACGCATGATTTGTGGGTTTTTTTTATACAACACTTCTCCCAGTTAAAGATAGATCTGCAGATATTGCCTGGCTTTTTTCTACTATAGCCACCCTTGAATTTTCCCACAAATGAGACTTGGATCCCAAGATCTATGAAGACCTCTCTAACGCCTGCCGTGATATGCTTGGAATTCTGGACTCCCACTTCCTTATAGCTAGGGATAAAGCGAGTAACTACCATTACTCTTTAGCTAACAAATGTGGGCAACACTTAGCGAGGGCCCTCCACCCACGCCCACCGTGTCGTCCCTTACAACTCATTTGTACTGCCGATCAGCAACTAATTTGTAACACCCATCGCCTTCCAGCAATATTACTCTCAATTATATAAATTGCCCCTGCAACCTAGAGCCCAACAAATGGGCCCCCCTCCTCTACAATGGAAGATTAAATTATAGAGACAGCCCTACGCAGGTAGATGCCAGAGAGGCATCTGATTTGGACAAAGCTTTGCCCCTCTTCTTGCTCTACTACTGTTGGCAGCATTCATTTCCATAGACGACTTCCACTTACCCTCTAAAGACATTTTATCTGCTAATGTTTCTGTCCTTCCTAAACCTGGCAAAGATCCCTCTCAGTGTAGCAGTTACTGTCCGATCTTGCTCCTTAATTTAGATATTAAGTTCACAAAAGTTTTGGCCAACCACCTATCGCTCCTCTTACCTGCAGTTATACATAGGGACCAGGTGGGTTTCATTCCTGGATGAGAGGCTAGGGATAACGCCACTAAAACCATCCATCTCATCTCTTACATTCAGAGACATAATTTGAAAGCATGCCTTCTCTCCTTTGATGCTGAGAAGGCGTTTGACTTAATTGGCAGTTTCTACGTCTCTCTAAGGAACAGATTGGTCTCGGTAAATGTTTGTCACCAAGGCTATGTCATTATACTCCCGGCCCTCTACATCTGTGTTGGTTAATGGATCCTCATCCGCACCATTTAATACCTCTAACAGAACCTGCCAGGGATGTCCCTTTTCCCCCTTTTTGTTCTAGTGATAGAACAAAGTATCTGTAGTAACATATGGGACTTTTGAGGCACAACGTTTTAGTGAAATTTGTAATATTTATTTCATTTCTTTTGAAGAAATAAACATAATAAAATACAATTATAAAACAGTCATTTTATACCACTGCAGTGATTTATAGCAAGTCTTTCCGCTCAACACGTTTCATGAACATGGTCCTCTTCATCAGGAGGTAGCAGACTTGAATTTTTGACATCTAAATAGAGTGACAAAATTGATCTTAAATAGTCATACAAATAGTGCATTTTCATACATCATGCCATATGACCCTGCTTCTGGCCCATTATGAACCGCTATGCTACTCCATGTGTATGGGTTAATACGTGGGACCCTCTAAACTGTCAATTGGTGACAATTTTTGAAACCAATCATAGGTTATATATTCTTTTAATAAGGACATATATTGCATTGTGCTTGTTAATTTCTTCCCCCCTATTAGTGGCTGTGATATGGGGATACAGATATGGGCAGTGCCCTTCCTCGAAATGGTTGGCTAGGATCTGGGCGGAGATCATTCATCCTGGCCGCCGGACCACTCCTAGGGCCAATTTAGAGAAGATTAGTTCTCTTATATGATGCAGTGGGCTCAGGCTGGAGATTCATCTGACAGTGTGGAATTGACACAGGTAGGACTGCTCCCTCTAACAATTATTTTTCTTTTAAATAACTGACAGTCTATCTATTCTTTTGTTTAATCTGCAGACTATATTTTTTCTGCCCAAACGAGACAGCACATGGCTGTCAGCGTTGGACTTTGCTACGCTTGAAACATCCACAATCAGCATTATCTTTTTTTGTCATGTCTTAGTGGCAGGTTGGTCTTAAAGCGGGGGTCCACCTATCTATTGTTTTTTGTTTTTTTTTTGAGTTCATTCACAAACTTTTCTTCTCAGCATTACATACTCACATATTGTGTGTAATATGTCCGCCTGTGTCAGATTTTGTCGGAAAGAATAACTTATATTATTCACTGCAGGCAATTTCCATCTTCATTGTGGGCATTTGAAGCCCACATTTATTTCCTGGATGTGGTGAATGCTGTGCTCCCAGCATACACCGCTCGTTCCCGCACATGCTCAGTGGCATCCTGGGAAGCCTGAGACTAGATCCCAGGAGTCTGGGAGAGGCTAGAAACACGCCTACTCCCACGGGAGGAGAACCAGGAAGTGCAAAGAAGAATAGAAAAAGGTAATTACGGCGATTTAAATTTTTTTAAACGGCATGTGAGCATCTAGGCAAGGAAGAGAATACATACAGATATTGTTCAAAATTTGGGTGGAACCCCGCTTTAATAGTAACTAATTAATTGCTGTGCAAAGGCAGTGTGGTTCCATTGAGGAAAGTTACTCTGTCTACCAGCAATAGTTCCATCATTTTAGCACCAAGCTCTTTAAGTATCTGACAGTTTATTTATCCTCATTTAATCTACAGATTTTGTTAACCTCTGCCTAAATGCGACAGCATATGGCTGTCACTGTTGGATCTTGCTGTGTTGGAAATACCTACAACCAGCAGTAACTTCCCCCTCTTTTTGTCTTTGTGATAGGTTTGTATTTTTATTAGCAATTTAATTTACTGTGTAATGGCAGTATGGTTTCACTGAGGAATGTTACTCTATTTACAAGTAATAGTACCAACATTATAGCTAATATCATTATTACTACTATCATTATTATAAGGAAGAGAAAACTAGGTGGTCCTTCTTTACATCATACTCTGTCCAAGCCAGACAAATCAAAGCAATTTTTCAAAAACATTGGGGCATCCTTCAAAGTGATAGGTTTTTAGGTCGAGCCATCCCTGACAATGTTGGTGTCATCTTCAGAGGAGCCCGTTCTATCAAGGGCAGATTGCATCAAATGTGATTGACCCACCCAAACGTACCCCCTTTTTCCAGCAGTGTAAAGGATACTATCCATGCCGTAGATGCAACATCTGCTTACACAATATCTGTGGCAGGCGTAAGAGTGAGACCTTTCAATCTACAGTCACCCAATGCATCCATTCCATGGAACAAACCTGTGCTACCAAGTTTGTATTCTATTTGCTGACTTGTCCTTGCAAAAAGCAATATATAGGACGTACCATTAGAACATTTTCCAGCCGTGTCAATGAACACCTGACCAACATCAAAAATGGGAAGACCAATCATAGCATTCCTCGTCACTACTTGGAACACCATGATCGCAATCCCACAGGTACACAGTTTGTTGTCATTGATAAGTTTGTTCCACACTGGAGAGGCGAATCCCACCTCTGTGGGGTATCTTGTCTCGAAACCTATTGGATTTATCAGCTCAAGATCTACTCGCTGTTCAGCTTGAACATCGAGTGGGATATAAGTTCATTCATCAATAAAGCTTAACCTGTTTTATAAGATTTGTTATTTCTGTTTTTTGTTTATTTTATTCATTTATTAGTTTATGCATTTTTCTTGCTGGCTAGATATACACATTTTTATGTGTGGGTATTGTACTATTAGTGTAATATGAGTCCCTTCCCACTTTTGTTGCCACACATTTTTGTTTTTTACATTCTGTTCCCAATGCTGGTTTTCTGCGTTGTGAGCTTTATGTGAAAACCTTCTTTACATGGCATCAGTCATGTAATCCATTTCACTTTGTTCTCCCCGATCAGTGTTTTTGATGGGGAGATGTTTTTATTTTAATTTATGTTAGTGTGTTATTGGTTACCACCGCTAGATGTCAGTGGTTCCTTTCTATCACTGTTTCTATCACATTGTTTCCCGCCTGACCTTCTGACGTTGTACACGCCGGGACGTGGGCGGGATCAAACGCATATATTTTTTTTTCCGGCAATGGGTCTTCTGTTTCCGCTATTGTGCGTGGCCGGCGTCGACCTATTCTGGAAGTGACGCTACCTCCTACTTAGGACTGTCGCTCTGAACCTCAATGGGAGGTGGGCTCCCTCCTAACCCGGAACTAGCATCACTATTGAGCCAGGATGGTAACACCAAGCCTCATTGTGAGGTCGATGTTGACCATATCCCTGACTCGTATGGGCATTTGATACTTGATTGGTTGTTTTCAGACACAGGTTTGTGTTGTTGCTAGCGCCGATCAGGATTCGTCAATGCCGAACATGTGACTCCAAGTCTGTTTCGCTGGCTTTTTGTCCATGTTTGACATGCAGTTTCCATTCATTTACTTCCGGGATTGCCTACATTAGAATGTCGAATTCCGAGTTTGTTATTTGATTGGTCCTTGCAAGGTGGATTTGTTTTAAGTTCATCATGTGACCAGCCTTTCTATCAGAAAATCTTTACTGTCAATTACCGATTGAGCTTCTGATTGGCTCTATGGATTTTTAGCTGTTTATGTATATGTGCAATATGGGGGAGCTGTTAGATGCCCCAGTAGAAGTCCTATTAGGACTAAACGCGCAGGGCTTGGTTTCTCCGCTCCCCATATTGCCTTTTTACCATTTGTGATCACATTTTTTTTTATCTGTATGCCTGTTTTTTTATGGAAAATAAACACCATTTTTTTTTTACCTACACCATTGGAAGCTCTCTCCTTTTGTTTTTACATAATCTCTGCCTTTGAGCTTGTCTGACTGTTCCATCCAGTTTTTCAATGCTTGCTGGCTCCTATTATCATCACGATTCCATTGAGGGAGCATTGGACCGTTGGAGGCTTTGCTGACCATTCCGGACTTACCGAATAATCCTTTGGACCTTCCGGACCGTTCCTGCCTTGGTGTGCTTCTATGCTTGTTTGACTTATCGCTGACATCCAGGTCCACTGGCTCTGGTAAGAGTACCCATCTTTACTTTACCATTGACATCATTTCTTCCAGATATTCATTCAACCATCCCTGGCCTCTGCATATGAATGACCCTGTGTTCGTGGCACATCTATTGTTTGTCTTTTGGGACTGATATATGATTATTTTTCATTGTGTTGGGACTTATATTTCACAATTTTTTGGTATTTATGCACCTACATAGGTTTTTAAGTACTTTTTTTTAATATATGGTACTTGGCATTGTTTATTCATATACATGGTCACCCGTGGGTTTATACAGTTCACCAATACAGCTTCATTTTTAGCGCTACATTTTTCACTTTCAGTTCATTGAGTGAACCATGAATGCCATCATGTACTGCGACATACTAAAGCAAAGCATGATCCCCTCCCTTTGGAGACTGGGCCGCAGGGCAGTATTCCAAAAACACACCTCTAAAACAACCACTGCCTTGCTAAAGAAGCTGAAGGTAAAGGTGATGGACTGGCCAAGCATCTGTGGGGCATCCTCAAATGGAAGGTGGAGGAGTGCATGGTCTCTAACATCCACCAGCTCCATGATGTCATCATGGAGGAGTGGAAGAGGACTCCAGTGGCAACCTGTGAAGCTCTGGTGAACTCCATGCCCAAGAGGGTTAAGGCAGTGATGGGAAATAATGGTGGGCACACAAAATATTGACACTTTGGGCAGAAAATTGGACATTTTCACTTAGGAGTGTACTCACGTTTGTTGCCAGTGGGTTAGACAATAATGGCTGTGTGTTGAGTTATTTTGAGGGGACAGCAAATTTACACTGTTATACAAGCTGTACATTCACTACTTTACATTGTAGCAAAGTTTAATTTCTTCAGTGTTGTCGCATGAAAAGATAGAATAAAATATTTACAAAAATGTGTGGGGTGTACTCACTTTTGTGAGATACTGTACATTACTACATGATCAACTCAACCAGGTCGATGGTCTACTAACTTGGGGAAGGAGCTCACAGTGGTCAACTGGCAAAAGTCATTCCACTTCACGCATAAATCCTCCATACCTTGTTACACACAAGATTTTTTTTTTTTAAACTCCTCTCCAGATGGCACAGGGATCCCCAGTCCTTACATAAAAGATTTCCAACGGTTCCCCTTAACCTGTTGAAGGTGTGGATCGGCTGAGGGGACATATCTTCACATATGGTGGGAATGCACTGGAATTCAGCCCTTTTGGTCACAGGTTTTTTTCCATACACGGCAGCCTCTATGATCGGCCCCTGATGCCTACTCCAGAGATGGCACTATTGTCTATGCTTCCAGGCTCCATAGCTTCTCAGAAATGCAGTTTACTGCCCTTTTTCCTGTCAGGCGCCAGGCAACTGATCCCTCCATTTTTGAAAACTACTATACCTCCATTATCCTTGTGGGTTTCTACTGTTAATGACATCATGCGTATGGAGCAGATGCTGGCCTTTGACAACGACACATATGAAACATTTAAGGTTCTATGGCTTATCTGCATAGACTTTTCCACTTCGGACTCCCTGAAAAATATGTTATCGCCCGTTGACTATTATGAGAACGTTCCTTGACTGAATTTCACAGGTTAGTCCTCCAAGGTTCACTCAAACCCTCTCCTAACTTTTTCCCCTCAACCCCACCCTATTCTCTAGCTCTCCTCCCTTTTCTCTTTCTTTTTCTGTTTCCCCCTTTCCATATCTGAATGTGCCAACCTCAGAATTTAGCACACATTACCCTTAGTTATGGGTTCCTTTTTTCTTTGAAAAGCCAGTGTCGTGCAAAACACACCCAAAAACTTCCACCCGGTGCCAAAAAAAGTGCACACACATAAAGAGTGAAACACAAAAACATGCAATGGGTGTTACACTGTCCTCCGATAGAGAAGGACCTTACCCTGATCCCCTGGGTCGTTATGTGGGGACTGAGGTACTTCACATGGGTCCATCTGGCCAAAACCAGACAGACCTCCGTTCTCTGGAGGGTCTGCCGAAACAGACCCACCCAAGTACTAGGTGGGACTCCCATGAAGGGAGACCCCATGAAAGAGAGCGAACCAAGCCAGAAGGCCCATGTCCACCCCCTCCCAAGACTTTCCGAGTAGGCCTGAGGACCCACACCCTACTCATTATACTGTGACAAACTATGACAACACCAAACAAGAAAATACAAATAAGTGACAAACAATGGGGAATAAATAAAAAGAAAGTGGGGGAGAAGAAAGTGGGAGAGAGTGTAAAGCGTCCATTGAATAATACAATGGCCGGCCCTCCGGCCAGGAATAAAAATTTCTCCTGGCCCTAGCCAAAAGGCTCTGCCCTAGAGGCAGGTGCGAAAAATGTGTGTTGTGGTAAAGGGACCTTGGTACCATAAATCAAGTGCCTGAACACTGACTGTACGGCACCCCTGAACTGTCATTTCAGGGGCACATTCACCATTGGCTTTTTGTGCAACCCTGACCAACAACTCAGACCATGGCAGCCCCCACCCCAGCCAGGAAGGCCTAAAGTTCTGGAAGCTTTGTGAGAGCCCTTTACCATCAGGCCCCACCGTCGCTCTCATCCCTCCTACCTAATTACATTCGGGAAATACTAACCGCTTCCCTGGTGGGAAAGGGGAGCCAGTGTTCTCTCCCGAAAAACTGACTGGAGCTAGAGCTACCGCAATTTAGGCCAGAAGGTCAGGGACCTGACCCTCTGGCCAGACCCAATGGTTCTCTATCCTCATCAGAAGGCTTCCCTTTCGGCTACAAACCGCTCCAAGTTACCTTTACACCAGCAGGTTTTGCATAGCCACCACCACCCCTGATACCACCTCGCCATAGATCAGGGATGGAAGCAAGTGCCACCTCCTAGCAACTGATAAGAACAGATACTACACTTGATCTTAGCCAAAAGGCCGAGAAGCTATTTAGTAGTTATGGGTTCCTGTTTTTCAATTACGTGAGGTACTTGCTTATAATGGTACATTATTTTGGTTTATGTTACAAACTATTTTTGATACATGGCTTGTACTGTACAATTTATTGAGATTAATATATGGACCTTCTGCTATATTCTTTTATTTTGATATACAATAAAAACATATTAAACATCTCCTTACCTAGCTGAATGCAGCATCAGTCCCCCGTTAGTTCTACGACCAAGAACTGACATACCACCTTTGCTCAGTTCTCAGAGTTCCCTGAGCAGAGAGCTGGTGACTGTCAGGATTTCTGTCCTCCCCCCCCCCACACTGGAAAGCTGGGCTGTGAAGGGGGCGGGAGCAGCTGGCTCAGGCTCTCAGCGGCTCACTGACAGGCTGAGCTTGGTGCCAGTCCAGGCATGTGGGCAAATCCTGACCATATGGTTGCAATCTTTCCTGAGCTTGGACTGACTGTTACGTCAACCTACAGCGGGCTTCGACCTGCAGTCTGCTATAAAAGGGTCAAAGGAAAAATACAACCAAATGCAACTTGGCTGTACTTCTCCTTAAGAGGTGGACATTGTTAGCGGTGTGTATCAAAGTGGGATGGGGCACCTACGTTTCTTTGGCATACACTTAAAGACTTGTAAATACAGTGAATTTGCACAGTTCTGATCTAATACTTTTTTTTGGCCTAATATTGCTGGACAACATATTGTTTTTATTTTTTTGTTTTAATGAAGGTTTTTGTAAGTAAACATACAAGAATGGTTTTGCATGGCATAATATTTCACCTAAGGAATCTCCAAAGATCTTTGTGTAAAATGAATTTATTGCCAGTACATATGTTCAAGTAAGGGCCCGGAGTTTCAACAGAGGCTGCTAAAATGATCCACTTGAGTTGAAGTGAGTGTGTTACAGACAGCCTGGTATGGGGCCACTTCCTGTGTTCCTTTGAAAAAAAAGCTGTGTATGAAGTGCTGTCAGACTTAATAGCCACACTCATTGTGATATGATTCGGGAATTGGTGGAATAGGGTCCTCATCAGTGTCTTAAACCTCAATATCCAGGAGCAATCCTGCATGATGGGTTATGAAGGATGTAGCAGGCTAAAAACATTTTGCCAACTTTTTCAGGGCTATAGCAGAACCTGCTTTTAAAGAACCTCAAAGGTCCACTCACTAACACGTATTGTCTTAGTAATTGCTGCATTGTAGCAATATTCTGCAGATGTTGAGCACCTCAAGAATGGTGTTAGCAGCCAGGGCAGACAAGGATAGCCAGAATCACCTAAAATACAGTTGGAAAAAGACATTTTTAGAACAACCATAGAATATCACGATGAGTGGGTAACAGGAACTTTTCTTCCCTACATTTTGATTTTCATTGCTGCCTGGGCATGATTGCAATGTGAAGGCTTTAGGCCATATGTAAAGTCTGGTTTAGCCATTTCTTTAACAGCCAAGGCTAACAATCTGCTGAGTATATTTTGTGTGCAAAGTGTGAGAAGTAAACACAGGAGTGTAACATACGAACATATACTTCCATTTATGGCGTATGCGGCATGCATTGAGACATATTTGATAATAAACTGTGTCTTACCAAGAAGCCTGCCTCTCATTAGTGTCAAAATGGTGGTGGAGCTGTGATTGCCTTAATATGTTCACATCATGGACAGATCCTGGGAAGTCAATGACCAAATTTCTGATGAACATATTTGCATGTTTATTGAGTGGCAGTCTTTCCTATTAAGTTAGATGTATTCTAGACATGTGCACTGACGAAAAATGTGTTTTTTTTTTTTTTTATTTGTTTGTATTTTTTGGGTTATTCGTTATAATCGCAATTTGTAAATTCGTAAATTAAAAAATTCAGAAATTGTTCATTCTAAAATTTGTATATTTGTAAATTCAAAAATAAGAAAGAAAATTTGAAAATTCAAAAGAACTAACTAATAATAACTAACTATTAAATTATAGGTATTGGAATTTCCTCTCAAATGTGGCTGTTAGTGAACATAACGAATACAAATGTATCCGAAGTTACAAATTATCCACAATAACGAATGCCACAATGGAACAAATTAATAAAAAATAATAATAATAAAACATTTTTATTATGGTTATTTATTATTATTAATTTGTTACATTCCATCCGTTTAGATACGGTATCATTTTTCGGATAATTCTTATTCGTTATGTTCACTAACAGCCAAACTTGAAAGGAAATTCCAACACTTATACTTTAATAGTTAGTAATAGTTAAGTTATTATTAGCTATTTATTATTTCAGATTTTCAAATTTCGAATTTCCAAATTTCAGAATTTTCAGAATAATCAGAAAAATTCATAAATTCAAAGATTCGGAAATTTGGATATTTTTCTAAATTCATTAAAATTCAGAACTAAACAAATTGCACATGTCTAGTCTCTCTATCAACCCAAATCTGAAGCTCATTCCTACTTGGAACCCTGTGATTTTTAGTTGTTTTAAAAAAAAAATCAAAGAACCTCTATGTGAGAATGTTTTAAAAATTTGCAATGTGCTTAAATTGTAAATGTAGAGTTAAACAAATTGAGAAGATTGTTGTGCCATGCTTAACCACTTCAATACAGGGAACTTACACACCTTCCTGCCCAGACCAATTTTCAGCTTTCAGCGCTGTGTTTTGCTTTTGTTTCTGTTAAAAATTTCTGTAAATAAGTAAGTTTTCTCTTTCACTGATGGGCACTGATAAGGCAGCACCGATGAGGTGGCACCAATGAGCGGGCACTGATAGGCACTGATATGCAGCACTGATAGGCGGCACTGATAGGCACTCATGGGTGTGGTGTGGCACTGGTGGGCACTGATGGCCACTGATAGGCGACACTGATGGGCACTGAAAGGCTGCAACGATGGGTTCTTATGGGCGGCACTGATAGGCATCCCTGGTGGCAGTGGTAGGCATTGTGAGTGGGCACTGATTGGCAATTGCCTGGGCACAGATTAGTATTTCCCTGGGGGTTTAGGGGGCATACCTGGTGGTCCAGTGTGGATGGCTTCCCTGGTGGTCCTGGGCGGGATCCGAGGGGGGGCTGTGCTGATAAACAATCAGCACAGACCCCTGTCAGGAAAGCAGCTGATCGGCGCTCCTCTACTCGTGTCTGTCAGACGCGAGTGAGGAAAAGCTGATCACCGACTCTTCCTATTTACATAGTGATCAGCCTTGATTGGTGTTGCGGGGTGTCAGACTGACACCCCGCAACAACGATCACCGCGATGCGCACCCCTGGTATGACGCCCAGTCAGGATATTGAAACCACTTTGGTGGGCAGCAAGTGGTTAATCATTAACCACTTCAATGCCAGGCACTTATACACCTTCCTGCCCAAGCCAATTTTCAGCTTTCAGTGCAATTTGAATGACAATTGCACGGTCATGCTACCCTGTACACAAAGTTTTTATCATTTTGTTCCCACAAATAGAGCTTTCTTTTGGTGGTATTTGATCACCTCTGCGATTTTTACTTTTTGCCCAACTAAAAAAAAAAAGAAACGAAAATTTTGAAAAAAAAAAGGTTCTTTGTTTCTCTTAAATCGTTTTGTAAATAAGTAAGTTTTCTTCTTCAATGACGGGCCCTGATATGGCCGCATTGACGAGCACTGATAAGGCAGCACCAATGGGCACCAATGAGGTGGCACTGATGGGCTCTAATAGACGGCACTGGTATGCGGCACTGATGGGTACTCATAGGTGGCACTGATGGGTACTTATGGGTGGCACTGATGGGTGGCATGGATGGACACTGATGGGCATGGATGGGCACTGAGGAACACTGATGGGTGGCACTGATTACACTGATGGGTGGCATTGCTGGGCACTACTTTTTTTTATTTCTGTAATGGTGCCAGTCAGTGCCCATTTATGGGCACTGATTGGCATGTATTGGGCATTTTTTTATATGCGGGAGGCTTTCCATGGTGGTCCAGTGTGGGCATCTAAGGGGGGGCTGTGCTGATAAACAATCAGCGCAAACCCCCCCCTGTCAGGAGAGCCACCGATCAGCTCTCCTCTACTCGCGTCTGTCAGACGCGAGTGAGGAAAAGCCGATCAATGGCTTTTCCTGTTTACATTGTGATCAGCCATCATTGGACATGGCTGATCACATGGTAAAGAGCTCTTTACCGAGATCGGTGAAGCGATGTGTCAGACTGACACACCGCACCGATCGCCGAGATGCACATCCCCACGGGCGTGCGGCGGCTGTTATCCTGCAGGGCATCATATGATGCCCAGTCAGGATAACTGAACCACTGCCTGGCAGTCATTCTGCTATAGGCTGGGTGGGAAGTGGTTAAAAAAAAAAGAAAAATCAATCATATTGTCATTAAGTCATGAATAAATGAGCTTTCTGGTGGCTGACAAATTTTTGCGGAGATAAGTTTTTTCCTTGAAAAGCTCATAATTTTCTGAATCTCAATCACAAGTACTTAATAGTTTTATTTTTACTACCCGTGCCATATTTTGCATAGCCACCATGGGCTGTGGCCTAGTGTGGCTGGCATCCCGGGAGCAGCACATAGAAACAAACAAATTATGTTGCTGCCATTTATTAGCACATAAGAACCTGAGCATTGGTGGATGGCAGACAAATTTGTCCTTTAGACCTGAATGTCTACTGTATAATACCTTTACTTTTAATAAAGCACCTATTGAAAGTCATTATTTAGCTACAGCTATTTTTATGTTTTCTAACTGAACTATTTACAGTACATTGCTCAGAATTAGGGATGAGCCGAACACCCCCCGGTTCAGTTCGCACCAGAACCTGGGAACGGACCGAAAATTTGCACAAACGTTAGAACCCCAATGACGTCTATGGGACTCGAACGTTCAAAATCAAAAGTGCTCATTTTAAAGGCTAATTTGCATGGTATTGTCCTAAAAAGGGTTTGGGGACCCGGGTCCTGCCCCAGGGGACATGTATCAATGCAAAAAAAAAAACTTTTAAAAACGGCCTTTTTTTGGGAGCAGTGATTTTAATGATGCTTAAAGTAAAAAAAAAAAGTTAAATATTCCTTTAAATATCGTACCTGGGGGGTGTCTATAGTATGCCTGTAAAGTGGCGCATGTTTCCCGTGCTTAGAACTGTCCCTGCACAAAATGACATTTTTAAAGGAAAAAAAAAGTCATTTAAAACTGCTTGCGGCTTTAATGTAATGTCGGGTCCTGGCAATATGGATGAAAAATCAGTCAGACAAACGGCATGGGTACCCCCAGTCCATTACCAGGCCCTTTGGGTCTTGTATGGATATTAAGGGGAACCCTGCACCCAAATTAAAAAAGGAAAGGTGTGGGGCCCCCAGGCCCTATATACTCTGAACAGCAGTATACAGACGGTGCAAACAAGACAGGGACTGTAGGTTTGTTGTTAAGTAGAATCTGTAATTTTGAACTGGTACATTAACATGTTTAGCTCCAGCCAAAAGATCTATTTTAAGCTTTTTGGAAAACATAGGGAAGGGTTATCACCACTGTGACATTTGTTTTGCTGTCTGCTCCTCTTCAGAAGATTTCACCTCACTTTGTCCCAATGACAAATGTTTTTTGAACATTTGGGGTTTTTAGTGAAACAAGGATTGGTGATAAAGCATCAGTGGAAAGGAGAAAAGTTTTTCCCATATTAACTGTTACAGGAGAGAATTTCCCTTTCTATGGGGTAGATTTCATCTCACTTCCTGTTGTCTCCTTCCGTTTGCAAGTAGGAGTCATTTGTAAGTTGGGTTTGAAAGTAGGGGCCTGCCCTATATACTCAGCAGAAATTTGGGCCTTAGGTGTTGTTGTGGCCACAACACTGTAAGCCCTCACAGGGCCCTGCTGTGAAATATTAGATCAAGAATTCTAATTACATGCCCCTGTTGAACAGGGGCAGAAAAATTGGGCCTTTGGTGGTGGTGCCAGAACACTAAGTCCTCACAGTTACTCTTGGTAGGTGCAGAAACGGGCCCTGCTGTGAAATATTAGATCAAGAATTCTAATTACATGTCCCTGTTGAACAGGGGCTGAAAAATTGGGCCTTGGGCAGTGGTGGCGGGACTGGCGGCGCCCAGAACCAAAAATGTTCTTACAAGCTATCATCATGATCATTGAGGAGGAAGAGGATAATTACTCAGTATAACAGGATAGTCACTCAGCATCAGCATAGGCAGTCTTTGAAGGGATCTGACATTTCAAAAAAATGTATTCAGTTACATCAGCATCAGGTGCTTGGTAGCTGGTGGTGATACAAGACTAATTCATTTTCTTGAAGGTCAGTCGATCGACCGAGTTGGTGGACAGACGCACCCTGTGATCGGTTACAAAGCCTCCAGCAGCACTGAATGTGCGTTCCGAAAGAACGCTGGATGCAGGACAGGCCAGTAGCTCAATTGCATACTGTGCAAGCTCTGGCCAGTGATCCATCCTCAAGACCCAGTAACCCAGAGGATTTTCAGTGGGAAAGGTGTCCAAGTCAGATCTTGCCCCTAGGTATTCCTGCACCATGTAAAACAGACGCTGGCGATGGTTGCTGGAACCGATCATACCTTGGGGCTACGGACTAAAAAATTGTCTGAATGCATCGGTCAGACAGCCACCTTCTCCACCGCTCCTTCTTTGACTGACCGAAGCCTCAGCAACACGTTGTCCAGAAACAGGAGTTTGTAACTTCCCAGTCTCTGGGAACGTGTTGCAGACCTTTCTGCAAGGCCTCCCGAAGATGTTTCATCCTCTGCTCCATCTGCAATGGCAAGATAAGGTCTGCAACCTTACCCTTGTAACGTGGATCAAGGAGGGTTGCCAGCCAGTATTGTTCCTTCTCCTTGATACCATGAATACGAGGATCCTTCCGCAGGCTTTGCAGGATCAGGGAGGCCATGCAGCGTAGGTTTGCTGAGGCATTCGGTCCGGAGTCCTCTTGGTCACTAAGGATGACATGATCCGCAGCCACCTCCTCCCAGCCACGTACAAGTCCATGTGTTTCTTGGGACTGGAAATGATCCCTTAAAGACTGCTGCTGATGCTGAGTGCCAGGCTCCACCTCCATACTGACACAATCTTCCTCCTCCTCCTCTTCCTGTGTGATCGGCGGGCACCCAGGAACACTGTCTGGATGAAGGGGGCCTTGAGAGCTAAGGAAGTCCTCCTCTTCCTGCCTCTGTTCTGCCTCAAGTGCCCTGTCCATTATTCCACGCAGCGTGTGCTTCAACAGGTGGACAAGGGGGACAGTGTCACTGATGCATGCACTCAATGCTCACCATCCTTGTGGCCTCCTCAAATGGTGACAGGACAGTGCATGCATCCCTGATCATGGTCCACTGGCGTGGGGAATAAAAAGCTCCCCTGACCCTGTCCTGGTGCCATAGTCACACAGGAACTCATTGATGGCCCTCTGCTGCGTGTGCAGCCGCTGCAGCATGGCCAACGTTGAGTTCCACCTGGTGGGCATGTCACAGATTAGGCGGTTCTTGGGCAGGTTAAACTCCTTTTGGAGGTCTGCCAGCCGAGCACTGGCATTATATGACTGGCAGAAATGCACACAGACTTTCCTGGCCTGCCTCAGGACATCCTGTAAGCCTGGGTACCTGCCCAAGAACCGCTGCACCACCAAGTTAAGGACGTGAGCCAAACAGGGTACATGGGTCATTTGTCCCTGTCGGAGGGCAGAGAGGAGGTTGGTGCCATTGTCGCAAACCACCATTCCTACCTTAAGTTGGCGTGGTGTCAACCACCTCTGAACCTGCCCCTGCAGAGCTGACGGAACCTCTGCCCCAGTGTGGCTCCTGTCCGCCAAGCACACCAGCTCAAGCACCGCATGGCATCTTATGGCCTGCGTACTTGCGTAGCCCCTTGAACGCCTACGGAGCACCGCTGGTTCCGAGGACAAAGCACAGGAAGAGGCCATGGAGGAAGAAGAGGAGGGGGTGGAGGAGAGAGGTGTGTCACAATCATTAGTAGTTGCATTTTGGAGCAACCTCCAACACTACTGCACCTTGTCCTGCATCCTTCCCAGCTGCCAGCAGAGTCACCCAATGCGCAGTAAAACTTAGGTAACGTCCCTGTCCATGCCTGCTGGACCATGAGTCAGCGGTAATATGCACCTTACCGCTGACCGCCCTGTCCAGCGAGGCATGGACATTGCCTTCCACATGCCGGTAGAGAGCCGGAATCGCCTTCCGTGAGAAAAAGTGGCGTTTGGGTACCTGCCACTGAGGAACCGCACATTCCACAAACTCACGGAAGGGGGCAGAGTCTACCAACTGAAAAGGCAGCAGTTGAAGTGCTAGCAATTTTGCCAAGCTAGCATTCAACCGCTGGGCATGTGGATGGCTGGGAGCGAACTTCTTTCGGCGGTGCAGCAGCTCTGGCAGGGGGACAGTGTCACTGATGCATGCACTGTCACTGCTCACCATCCCCCTCAAATGGTGACAGGACAGTGCATGCATCCCTGATCATGGCCCACTGGCATGGGGAAAAAAAAAAACTAGCTCCCCTGACCCTGTCCTGGTCCCATAGTCGCACAGGTACTCATTGATGGCCCTCTGCTGTGTGTGCAGCCGCTGCAGCATGGCCAACATTGAGTTCCACCTGGTGGGCATGTCACAGATTAAGCGGTTCTTGGGCAGGTTAAATTCTTTTTGGAGTTCTACCAGCCGAGCACTGGCATTATATGACCGGCGGAAATGTACACAGACTTTCCTAGCCTGCCTCAGGACATCCTGTAAGCCCGGGTAACTGCCCAAGAACCGCTGCACCACCAAGTTAAGGATGTGAGCCAAACAGGGCACATGGGTCAGTTGTCCCTGGCGGAGGGCAGAGGAGGTTGGTGCCATTGTCGCAAACCACCATTCCTGGCTTAAGTTGGCGTGGCATTAACCACCTCTGAACCTGCCCCTGCAGAGCTGACAGAACCTCTGCCCCAGTGTGGCTCCTGTCCCCCAAGCACACCAGCTCAAGCACCGCATGGCATCTTTTGGCCCCTTGAACGCCTACGGAGCACCACTGGTTCCGAGGACAAAGCACAGGAAGAGGCCATGGAGGAAGAAGAGGAGGAGGTGGAGGAGAGAGGTGTGTCAGAATCAGTAGTGGCATTTTGGAGGCGTGGTGGCAGAACATCCTCCAACACTATTGCACCTTGTCCTGCATCCTTCCCAGCTGCCAGCAGAGTCACCCAATGCGCCGTGAAACTTAGGTAACGTCCCTGTCCATGCCTGCTGGACCATGAGTCAGCAGTAATATGCACCTTACCGCTGACCGCCCTGTCCAGCGAGGCATGGACATTGCCTTCCACATGCCGGTAGAGAGCCGGAATCGCCTTCTGTGAGAAAAAGTGGCGTTTGGGTACCTGCCACTGAGGAACCGCACATTCCACAAACTCACGTAAGGGGACAGAGTCTACAGTAGGTGACCGCGATATTGTGTCAATCTTGCCGCATTTCTCGGCGAGATTTGACACCTGCGAGCCCCGTCGCAGGAGCCAGCGACGAGATGGCTCACTCATCGGGAAAGGAAAACTTTGTTTTCCTCCCGCGATGAGTGACAGGCAGTGCTGACAGCTGTCTGGTATGAATCCTGAGGCGGAACACCGCGCCAAATTTTAAATGAAAAAAACGGCGTGGGTTCCCCCCCAGGAGCATACCAGACCCTTGGGTCTGGTATGGATTGTAAGGGGAACCCCCCTACACCGAAAAATTGGCATGGGGGTCCCCCCAATCCATACCAGACCCTTATCCGAGCACGCAGCCCGGCCGGCCAGGAAAGGGGTGGGGACGAGCGAGCGCCCCCCCCCTCCTGAGCCGTACCAGGCCGCATGCCCTCAACATGGGGGGGTGAGTGCCTTGGGGGAGGGGTGCACCCTGCGGGGGCCCCCCCACCCCAAAGCACCTTGTCCCCATGTTGATGAGGACAAGGGCCTCTTCCCGACAACCCTGGCCATTGGTTGTCGGGGTCTGCGGGCGGGGGGCTTATCGGAATCCGGGGGCCCCCTTATTAAAGATCCCCCACCCTGTGTGAATGAGTTTGGGGTACATGGAACCCTACCCATTCACCTATGGAAAAGTGTCAATATAAAAAAAACACAGTACACAGGTTTTAAGAGTAATTTATTAGTCAGCTCCAGGGTCTTCTTCCGACTTCTCCCGGTGTTCGGCCTCTTCTCCTGGGCCCCGCCGCTATCTTCTTCCAGCTCTATTGCCAGCGAGGGGCCCGGTCTGCTGCCGCTGTCTTGTCGCCACTGTCTCACCGCTTCTTCTCTTCTTCCCCGATGTTGACACGACGCTCTCTATGGCTCGAATGCTGTGTGCGACCTGTGGAGCCATTTATATAGGCGGTGACCCCGCCCCCTTACGACGTCATGGTCCCAGCATGCGTAGGGACTCTGGCGTCATAAGGGGGCGTGGCCCCAGAGTCCCTGCGCATGCTGGGACCATGATGTCGTAAGGGGGCGGGGTCACCGTCTATATAAATGGCTCCACAGGTCGCACACAGCATTCGAGCCAGAGAGAGCGTCGTGTCAACATCGGGGAAGAAGAGAAGAAGCGGCGAGACAGCGGCGGCGAGACAGCGGCGGCGAGACAGCGGCGACAAGACAGCGGCAGCAGACCGGGCCCCTCGCTGGCAATAGAGCTGGAAGAAGATAGCGGCGGGGCCCGGGAGCAGAGGTCGAACACCGGGAGAAGAGGCCGAACACCGGGAGAAGTCGGAAGGAGACCCCCCGAAGTCAGAAGAAGACCCCGGAGCTGACTAATAAATTACTCTTAAAACTTGTGTTTTTTTTATATTGACACTTTTCCATAGGTGAATGGGTAGGGGTACCATGTACCCCAAACTCATTCACACAGGGTGGGGGGGCCAGGATCTGGGGGCCCCCTTATTAAAGGGGGCTCCCGGATTCCGATAAGCCCCCCGTCCGCAGACCCCGACAACCAACGGCCAGGGTTGTTGGGAAGAGGCCCTTGTCCTCATCAGCATGGGGACAAGGTGCTTTGGGGTGGGGGGGCCCCCGCAGGGTGCCCCCCTCCCCCAAGGCACCCACCCCCCCATGTTGAGGGCATGCGGCCTGGTACGGCTCAGGAGGGGTGGGCGCTCGCTCGTCCCCACCCCTTTCCTGGCCGGCCGGGCTGCGTGCTCGGATAAGGGTCTGGTAAGGATAGGGGGGGACCCCCACGCCAATTTTTCAGTGTAGGGGGGTTCCCCTTACAATCCATACCAGACCTAAGGGCCTGGTATGCTCCTGGGGGGGAACCCACGCCGGTTTTTTCATTTAAAATTTGGCGCGGTGTTCCCGCCTCAGGATTCATACCAGACAGCTGTCAGCGCTGCCTGTCACTCATCGTGGGAGGAAAACAAAGTTTTCCTTTCCCGATGAGTAAGCCAGCGCGACATGCACAGTACCCTGTCACCGAGAGCCAGCGCTCGTGGTCAGGTACTGTACCAACTGAAAAGGTAGCAGTTGAAGTGCTAGGAATTTTGCCAAGCTAGCATTCAACTGCTGGGCATGTGGATGGCTGTCAGCGAACTTTTTTCGGCGGTGCAGCAGCTGGGGCAGGGAAATTTGCCTGGTACAATCTGACGCCGGTGTACCGAAAGCAGATTGCCCACAAGTACTTGGCTGTGACGCACCTAATTCTACACCTTCATTCCTCTCAGTGCAGGTCTCAGAGAGGACTGAAGGTATAGTGGGGTTGGAGATCTCAGCTGATGAGGAGCAAGGAGAGGTCCTCTTTGTTCTTTGGTGTGGGTCTTTTAGATACGCTTACCAACGAACTGCATGGCAGGTCAACATATGTCTTGTCAAGCATGTGGTGCCCAAGCGTGAGATGTTTTGGCCATGCAAGATACGCTTGAGACATATGTTGCAAATAGCAGCGGTGCGATTTGATGCACTCAAAAAAGGCCCACACCAAAGAACTTTTGAAATAATGCGCAGAGACAGCAGCGCCCTGCACATGCTGAGCTTTGCAGTGTGATGCAGCCAGTGTGCTGCCCTTAGGCTGGCCCTGGAGGGCATCTTGCCTTGTTGGTGATGTGCCTCCTCCTCCTCCTCTCTCCTATCAGGCACCCACGTTGAGTCAGTGACCTCATCATCCCCTCCCTCCTCATCACTGGAGCAAACCTGGCAGTATGCTGCAGCAGGGGACGCATGACTGCCAGATTGCTGTCCTTCTTGGGCACCCCCTCTGTCCGTGCTCACGTTACTGCCTTCATCTAGCTCAGTATCATCATCAGCAGAGACAGCAGCGCCCTGCACATGCTGAGCTTTGCAGTGTGATGCAGCCAGTGTGCTGCCCTTAGGCTGGCCCTGGAGGGCATCTTGCCTTGTTGGTGATGTGCCTCCTCCTCCTCCTCTCTCCTATCAGGCACCCACGTTGAGTCAGTGACCTCATCATCCCCTCCCTCCTCATCACTGGAGCAAACCTGGCAGTATGCTGCAGCAGGGGAAGCATGACTGCCAGATTGCTGTCCTTCTTGGGCACCCCCTCTGTCCGTGCTCACGTTACTGCCTTCATCTAGCTCAGTATCATCATCAGAGCCTTCTAAATGCTGGGCATCCTCCTGGAGCATGTACCCAACACTGTGATCAAACAGTTCGAGGGACTCCTAAGGAGGACATGGTGGGACTAGGGAAGGAGTCACTGATGCCATTGAGCTGAGGGAAGAGGCTGTGTTGGCAGCTGCTTTGCCAGACAAAGTACCCTGAGCATGGGTGAGAGGATGAGGAGGATGAGGACGGCTTGGTCATCCACTCAAGTCTTCCGCATGTTGCGGCTCAACATGGCCAGCTGCCGAAAGAAAAGGCCAAGCGTGTCCCACGGCCACGTGCTGATGAGGATGCACAGTCTCCACGATCAGCACTGTTGCCTCTAGACACAGAGCCTGCTTGTCCTCTTTTATTGGCTTGTGACTGTCTGCCTCTCCTTGTTGGCCTTCCAGACATACTAATGGCCTGCAGTGAGATGTAGCTGCACTAAGCTGGGATAGAGATGTGTATATATACACATTATATATATATATATATATATATATATATATATATATATATATACACATACACACACACACATATATATACACACACTGATACTGCAGCTAGCAAAATCTGCAGCTAGTAGTATGAGAACACCACCAATCTTCTATAGGTAGCTTTAGATGAGCACTGTGCAGAGGTCGCACTACACTAACTTGTAGCTTTAGCTTAACACTGTGCAGAGATCGCACTACACTAATGTGTAAATAATGTAGCTGCCTGTGGTAGTGATAGGATCAGGAAAACACCACCAACCTTCTACAAGTAGCTTTAGCTCAACACTGTGCAGAGTTCGCAATACACTAACTAGTAGCTTTAGCTGAACACTGTGAGGACGACGCACTACACTAACTTGTAGCTTTAGCTGAATACTGTGCACTACACTAACTTGTAGCTTTAGCTGAACACTGTTCAAAAGACGCACTACACTATAAGACAAACTCTGCGCTTACTCAACAAGGTAGCAGCTCACACAACAAATAGGATATTTGTTAAGAGTAACAGGTGCATATAAAGTGTAGCGCTTATTATATCCAATGAGCAAATAATTACTATATTGCATACACCAAAAAAGAAAAAACAAGGTGGACAGATATCTCCAACACCTCACATAGCACACAATACAGTCTCTGGTGATCTTCAAATGTCAGTTGAGTGCAGAGAAGTGTTCATAGTCCAATATTTGAATAAAATAATTCTGTTCACCACGTGAATAGCTAATACAAAGAAACGTGAATGTGATGGGCCCTCCACATAGAAGCAGTGCAGGCTTACCGAAAGGGTTGGACTCATAAGAACATATGCTCAATGAGTCAACAAGGCTTGTATTACCAACCGGTAATAGAGGAGGATCTTTTAACCACATGGCGGTGGAATCCCGAAAACATCCAGAACTTTAAAGGAACTCTTCTAGGTAGTAGCCTGTCTCAGGAGAATAGCTCATAAAGAATAGAAAAGGGGCCACATAGCATAATTCCGTTTTATAAAGCAAATTTTTTAAAGTAAAACACTTACATTTTCTGTAGTAAAAAAAAGTGCTTAATATAAAATGATGGCAGGCAGTGGAGTGTCCCGACACGTTTCATCTCACTAGACAGCTAAGATGGTGGACCCGCGTGCATTCCAAGCCTCTGTTATTTATTACTGTGCGTTCCAGCACCCTATTAGTAGTAATGAATTACACCATATCAATTGTTTTACCACATTATATATGTTATTCCAGTCAAACACCTTTTGTAGAATAAGAAGATAAAGAAGGGGGACTATCCTTCTCTAAAAACAGCGAGTGGGTATAGGTAAGTAGAATAGGTAAATACATAGATTTTTATCTGCAACCCATGGTCAGGAAAACACCTTCCTTTTTGAAAGATACCAGCTCTACGATTAAACTTCTTGAAAATATTGAACTACAGGATGGCTACATTATAGCCACAGCGGATGTGGCATCATTATATACCTGCATACCACAGGAGAGAGGAATAGAGGCGGTTAAACACTTCCTAGACCGGGAACAATCCTTGGCATCTTTCCAAGGTGCATATTTGATAGAGCTCCTGGAATTCGCAACCAAACACAATTATTTTTTGTTCAATCACTGTTACTATCTCCAACAACGCGGCGTAGCCATGGGAGCAAAATTCGCTCCAAGTCTTGCGAACCTCTTTATGGCCAAATGGGAGGAGGATGTCTATACCTATGAGACCACCTCCTTGATACTATGGGCAAGGTACATAGAAGACATCCTCCTCCTATGGAGCGGGACCTCTGAAACATTTAAAGAATTTTTTGAATACCTCAATTCTAATGACAGAGGCATCTCTCTAACATACGAAGCCAGTGAAACCGAGATTCACTTTCTCGATTTAGAAATCAAAATTGTCAATAAACAAATCAAATTTAATACATATTTCAAATCAACAGATCGAAACAGCTTTATCCCTAGGGACCGCTGTCAACACAGATCTTGGCTTAATGCAGTTCCTCGCAGTCAGTTCTTGAGACTCCGTAGGAACTGCACTGATACAGATATGTTCATTGTGCAAGCAGGTGTCTTGAAACAAAGATTCCTGGATAGGGGATATGATAATGCTGCCTTAGATGTTGAACTTGAGAGAGTTATCAATATAAATAGAAACTCCCTTCTTGCAACTAAACCAGAGAGAGAACCAGATGTCACATACAAATGGGCCATGCTAACTTTATATTCAATACAGCATAAGCAAATCAAGAACATCATGAAGAAGCATTGGGAGGTCCTCAGACAAGACAACATTTTAGGGAAGATGCTACCCGAACAGGCCAAAATTATCTTTAAAGGAGCACCATCCCTACAGGGCCATGTAGCACCCAATGTCGTCAATCCTCCAGTGCGTCCTTCCTTCTTCCAAGACTGGACAGGCTTTTTCCCCTGCAGGAAGTGCATCGTCTGCCAACATAACACATTAGAAGGACGCAAATTGACAGAGTTTACATCTACTGTCACAGGAAGGAGATATACCATCAAACCCTTCTGTACATGTAATTCTAGATACATAGTATATCTAATTATTTGCCCATGCGGCAAACAATATGTTGGCCGAACAACTAGAACCTTTACCATAAGAGTGAGGGAACACATTAGTCTGATTAAAAAGAAGGGACTCGAAACATAGTGTACCTAGACACTATAAAGAATTCCACAACAGCAGTCCAATAGGTTCACAGTTTATAGTAATTGACAAATATACTCCACCTTGGAGGGGGGGCGCCATGACCAGAGGCGTTTCTCGTCTTGAAACATTCTGGATACATGAACTACAGTCCCTCTTGCCACAGGGTATGAATATGGAACTGGACATTAATGCCTTTATTAATGAGTCATAGAATAGAATTCGTTTCGGGACATCTGTATGTATGTTGTGTATATACTATTCTATATATAATTTTGTCTTTTTTTGGATCACCCAGGGAGAATCCATCTTGGACCTTTATAATTTTAACACTTAAAATTTTTCTTCATGAATTATTTTTTGTGATCACGTTTTTATAATAATTTTTTATAATAATTTCTCACATGTAGATACCGTATTTATCGGCGTATAACACGCACCGGCGTATAACACGCACCCCAATTTAGGAGGGAATTTTAAGGAAAAAAAAGCTTTTAGGAGGGAAGTTGAAGGGAAAAAAAACTTACATTTAAACGCCCATCATTGCAGCCTTCTCAGTGCAGTCTTGTCAGTGCAGCCTTGTCAGTGCAGCCATGTCAGTGCAGCCATGTCAGTGCAGCCATGTCAGTGCAGCCATGTCAGTGCAGCCTTGTCAGTGCAGCCTTGTCAGTGCAGCCTTGTCAGTGCAGCCATGTCAGTGCAGCCTTCCCCAGTGCAGCCTTCCCCAGTGCAGCCTTGTCAGTGCAGCCTTCCCCAGTGCAGCCTTCTCCAGTGCAGACTTCCCCAGTGCAGACTTCCCCAGTGCAGCTTTACCCAGTGCAGCCTTCCCCAGTGCAGCCTTCCCCAGTGCAGCTTTCCCCAGTGCAGCCTTGCCCCAGTGATCCCAGCCATTCTGGGCTTCAAAATCGCCGATCGTGATTTGAAAATGGCGCCGCCGGCGCCGAAATACACAGTGCCGGTCCTCGGGCTCTTTCCGGCGGCTGTGGTTCATTTTCGGCTCCACTCGTAGTCCCGAGCGGAGCTATCCGAACCTAGCCGAGTAGGTTCGGATAGCTCCGCTCGGGACTACGAGTGGAGCCGAAAATGAACGACAGCCGCCGGAAAGAGCCGAGGACCGGCTCTGTGTATTTCGGCGCCGGCGGCGCCATTTTCAAATCGCGATCGGCGATTTTGAAAATGTGACAGGTCGGGATCGCAGGGGATCGGCGTATAACACGCACCTGCGACTTTCCCCTGATTTTAAGGGGAAAAAAGTGCGTGTTATACGCCGATAAATACGGTATATATTTTTTATGTTATCTACCCCTACAGGGGATGTTTTCATCCCCCGTCTATACTGCTATATTTTTGATCATACCTCACATATAGTGTAATTTATTTACACACATATACATTCATCTCACAATTTTTCCTTTGTTTTGTCATTTAGGACACCATACGCACACTTTTGCGTCCACATACTAAGGTTTTTGCAATACTATGGGAAGTCTATTGACATTCCCTTTTCACTTTTATTATGGATTAATCACCATTTTTTTCTTTCCCTTTAGATTAATTTGTGCACCGTCATTTTTCTTTAATATTCTCAAAACGGGGAGATATGAGAGAATCATTCCCAACACACGGAGGTCCTGGGGGTGGCCCCATCTACTTGTGTTAAATATGCCCGCCCACCAGTATAGATTTGTGCATTGACATGGCAACACATCATGTCACTTTCAGTGGCATGTTGTAATGCCAGGCCAATGGTGACGACATCATGCATAGCTAACCACTATACAGAGGTGTCACGCACGTGAAGGATGGCGGCTCTGCTTCTGCCCTCCACACTATGGGAAGCGTGCGCCTGATGTTACAAACGTCATTTGGGTCAGGTTGCTTCTATTCGCAATGTCAGCCGTCTTACATTCCATAGGATGAACCCGGAACTCACCGTTTTTAGAGACGGATAGTCCCCCTGTATATTCTTTTTCTACAAAAGGTGTTTGACTGGAATAACATATATAATGTGGTAAAATGATTTATATGGTGTAATTCATTACTAATAGGGTGCTGGAACGCACAGTAATAAACAAAAAGGGCTTGGAACGCATGCGGGTCCGCCATCTTGGCTGTACCCAGAAGTGCAATAAGGAAATTGGCACGAGCTGGATTCTCATCAAGGGGGTCACATTACCTTTATAAAGGAGTATGGCAGCAGTGGTTGAGCACCCCAGATGAAGTCTAGTGAGATGAAACGCGTCGGGAGACTCCACTGCCTGCCATCATTTTATATTAAGCGCTTTTTTTTACTACAGAAAATGTAAGTGTTTTACTTTAATAAATTTGCTTTATAAAATGGAATTATGCTATGTGGCCCCTTTTCTATTCTTTATGGGCTATTCTCCTGAGACGGGCTACTACCTAGAAGAGTTCCTTTAAAGTTCTGGATGTTTTTGGGATTCCACCACCATTTGGTTAAAAGATCCTCCTCTATTACCGGTTGGTAATACAAGCCTTGTTGACTCATTGAGCATAAGTTCTTATGAGTCCAACCCCTTCGGTAAGCCTGCACTGCTTCTATGTGGAGGGCCCATCACATTCACGTTTCTTAGTATTAGCTATTCACGTGGTGAACAGAATTATTTTATTCAAATATTGGACTATGAACACTTCTCTGCACTCAACTGACATTTGAAGATCATCAGAGACTGTATTGTGTGCTATGTGAGGTGTTGGAGATATCTGTCCACCTTGTTTTTTCTTTTTTGACGCACTACACTAACTTGTAGCTTTAGCTGAACACTGAGGAGGACGCACTACACTAACTAAATAGTCTAGCTGCCCGACTGTGGTACTAATAGGATCAGAAGAACACCAGCGATAAAAGATAGATAGATAAAAGGTAGATAGATAAAAGATAGATAGACACAATACACTGTAAGTGCAGCTGACTGTCCTGCCTAATCTAACTTAAATCAAATGACACTGTCTCTGTCTCTCAACGCCGGAACACACTACACAGGGCCGCCGTGCAGGCAGCCTTATATAGTGTGGGGCATGTACGAAACCCCCATAGCCATAATTGGCCAAAGCCACCCTGGCTTTGGCCAATTACAGCTCTCTACAGACGGCGCAGTGATTGGCCAAGCATGCGGGTCATAGTGCATGCTTGGCCAATCATCAGCCAGCAATGCACTGCGATGAATTATGGGCCATGACGCGCCACACGAATTTTCCCACGAACAGCCCATATCGTTCGCAATTTGTTGAACGGGCAAACAGACGATGTTAGAGTCGAACATGGGTTCGACTCGAACACAAAGCTCATCCCTACTCAGAATGAAATTTCTCAAAAGGGAGTTACTTAAAGCTGACAACTGTTTTCACAATTTTTCACTACTGCATTGTTGAAAGAAGAAAATTATTATCTTTTAAATTCCACATTTTGGGTTTAAATATAATTTTTTGGCTCTGTGTAGAACAATAAATTCATTAATTAACTTTGTTATTGCATTTAGTATGATTTACACTTACATCTGAAGACTTACAATCAATTTATTTTTTTGGCAGTATGGACAAATTGACTGTTTTCCTGGCACAATTAACTACAAGTCCTTAGTTTTATTTCACTTAGTATTGAAGGACAAATCAGTGATAAGTGATGCAAACATTTGGATAGTCAGCTAAGATTTTTCTCTTGAAGCAATTTATCATGCAAATTGGGTCTTCTTTGTTTTATGTTAATTCGAAAACAGTTTTCTGTGTGATTGAATGTTTTGTCAGCCCATTCAATATGCAACACATTTTTATCTTTTCATATAGAAGACATGGGTGAATTCTATTTTTGCAGTTTGTATGGATTCTGTATAACATGAATTTTAAAGCTAGGTATTTTCTAAGATCAACAGCTATAAAGCTTAGATGGTAGTAAATCACATTTTCAACAATGAGCTTTTATATAATCAAATTCTTAATGTCAGTTCATCAGATATTGGAAATAAGATTCAGATATATACATGAGGTTTATCAAATTCACTGAAATTTTTTCTCATGTGCATCAATTCAGTTTTTGATAGATCCCTTGGATGTTTTCCAACTCTCCTTTATGCTGCCTTCCATTAATCAAGACAAATCAAGAGTGATATGCAAAGCATAATGGGTGGAATAGTCACACAGATACACACACGGGTCAGCAGTTGATAAGCAGGAAATGTGTTTAAAAAAGTGAGAAGGACATATTAGATACATGGACAAAAGCAAGAGATTCTATAAGGGTGACCTGCTTGGGCTTTGTATGGTGAAACATTTATATATATTGTAAAGTTCGGGGAACCAGCTAGATCGCAGGACACAGGATTTTCAGTCAAAAGGAGGTTTATTGAACTTAAATAGCTTTACAGCAGCAAAAACAAAAAAGAAAGATTTCAGTCTCACTGACTTGCAAAGTCCAGAACTGATATCGCAGTTAAAACAGTCCTTGATTTCTGTTGCAGGTAGCTTCCCCTGCTAGGAGGCTTCCAGGCAGGACACTGCTGTTCACTTTTGCTGCTGCACACAAAACACCATCCACCACCCACAATCTCCTCTACGCTCACCTACAGCTTCCTGTCTCATTTTAAACCCACTTCCTCTGACAGGTGAGTTAACCCTTTTTGTTCCCTTAAAGGGACCACAGTCCAAACAGAGGGGAAACATAGCGTCCTTCTAGGACCTAGCCACTGGATCCTGTACATATTCCCCCCCCATGTGCCCCAATGCCAAGGAGGTGGAGGCAACAGTGGAGCTCAAACAATGGACTCGGGAGAGGGTATCTGCACTTTTATGCAGTCTCCCGGGCCTATGTTCCACTACAAATTTAAATTCCAGGAGTGCCAGGAACCACCGAGTAACCCTGGCATTAGTTCCTTTTACTTGTGTCAGCCATGTTTAAGGGGCATGATCAGAAATCAGCCTAAACTTTCTACCCAAAATGTAATATCTGAGGGATTCCAGAGCCCACTTAATGGCCAGACACGTTCGTTCAATTACAGCATAGTTTTTCTCTGCTGGTGTCAACTTCCTGCTGAGGAAGACTACCGGGTGCTCCTCGCCATGAACAACTTGTGACAACACCGCTCCCAATCCTACATCAGCAGCATCAGTCTGGACAATGAACTTTTGAAAAATTGGGTGCTACCAGGACAGGGTGTTGGCACAGTGCTGACTTGTGCTCCAAAAAAGCCTCAGCGTCTGCATTCCACTCCACCATGACCGATTTTCGACACTTGGTCAGATCGGTCAATGGAGCTGCCAACGTGGCAAAGTTCGGTACAAACCTCCTGTAGTATCCCACCATGCCCAGGAATGCGTGTACCTGCTTTTTTGTGAGGGGGTTCTGTATAGCCTCTACCTTGTTGACTTGAGATTTCACTATCCCGCTACCCATGATATAGCCCAAGTATTTCACCTCCTCCATTCCCAAAGCACATTTTTCAGGGTTTATTGTAAACCCCTCCTTCCAAAGAGTCCAGCACTGCCTGGACTTTGGGCAAGTGTGATTCCCAGTCTCTGCTAAAAATGACTATGTCGTCCAAGCACACTGAGGTATACTCCCGGTGAGGTCATAAAAATCCTATCCATTGCTCTCTGAAATCTGGCTGGAGCAGTTTGCAATCCAAAAGGCATTCTTTTGTACTGAAAACTCTGCTCTGGGGTAGAAAAAGCAGTTCTCTCTAGCAGTCTTAGTCAGTGGGATTTGACAATACCCCTTGGTAAGGTCTAATGTAATGATATACCTGGCTGGACCTAGTCTCTCAATAAGCTCATCTACCCGGGGCATGGGGTAGGCATCAAACAGTGAAACTTCATTAAGTTTCTGGAAATCATTGCAGAATCGCAGAGTCCCATTGGACTTCGGTACCAACACAATCGGGCTCGACCACTCACTCTGCGATTCTTCAATAATCTCCAGGTCTAACATCTTCTTCACTTCCTCTGAAATGGCCTTCCTTTGAGCCTCTGGGATACGGTAGGGCTGGACAAAAACTTTGACTCCTGGTTCTGTGATAATATCATGCTCTATGACACTAGTGAGCCCTGGCAAGTCTGAACATTTTTCTTTATTTCTCTGCAAGAACTCCTTTGCCTGCTGACTTTGGATTTTAGACAGGGTATTGGCTACTTGTACACTCTCCACCCCAACCCGAAGCTCAAGTCTTGCACTAGCCAGGGAGGTCACTGGTTCCCTGTCTGTCCAGGGCTTTACCAAGTTTACATGATATATCTGATATGGTTTCCTCTTGCCTGGCTGGTGGACTCTAATTCTTTAAATATCGCACCTGGGGAGTGTCTATAGTATGTCTGTAAAGTGGCACATTTTTCCCATGTTTAGAACAGTACCACAGCAAAACTACAATTCTAAAGGAAAAATTGTTATTTAAAACTGATCGCAGCTGTAATGAATTGTCGGGTCTCCGTGATACAGATAATTGAAAAAAAAGAGCATGGGATCCCCCCTCCATTACCAGGCCCTTTGGGTCTGGTATGAATATTATCAAAATTTTTAAAAAAATTGCGTGGGGGTCCCCCTAAAATCCATACCAGGCTCTTTGGGTCTGATATGGAAATTAAGGGGAACTCCGCTCCAAATTTAAAAAAAAATGGCGTAGGGGTCCCCCCAAAATCCATACCAGATGCTGCAGGTCTGGTATGGATTTTAAGGGGAACCCTGCACCAAAGTTTAAAAAAAAAATGACGTAGGGGTCCCCCAAAATCCATACCAGAGCCTTATCCAAGCACGCAACCTGGCAGGCCTCAGGGGGGAGGACAAGAGAGTGCCCCCTCCTGAACCGTACCAGGCCACATGCCCGCAACATGGGGAGGGCACTTTGGGGTAGCCCCCAATACACCTTGTCCCCATGTTGATGGGGACAAGGGCCTCATCCCCACAACCCTTGCCCAGTGGTTGTAGGGGTCTGCGGGCGGGGGGCTTATCGGAATCTGTGGGCCCCTTTAACAAGGGGACCCCCAGATCTTGGCCTCCCCCTGTGAGAATTGGTAACGGGGTACAAATGTACCCTTACCATTTCACAAAAAAGTGTCAACATGGTAAAAAAGACAAAGGACAGCTTGGGACAAGTCCTTTATTAAAAAATAAATAAATAAAAATGTCCCACGCCGTCCGACGGACCAAAAAAAAGCCGCAACTGACCCGCCTCCATGGGAGGCTCCCGCTGTCTGACGCATCTTGGCTGTGACAGTCCTTATATGACTGAGAGTGGGCCACCCCTTGATGTAACCGGGTGACCCCGCCCTCCTCTGGCACACGAGGGCTTCCCCATTGCGTCAGAGGGGGGGCACCTGGTGATGTAAATGGGTGACCCGCCCCATCACCGGTGGCCCCACCCTCAGTTATATGAGCGCTGTCACAGCGAAGATGCATCAGACAGCAGACGAGTCAGTTGCGGCTTTTATTTTGGTCCATCGGGTGGCATGAACTTACACCGTGGGACATTTTTACTGATTGATTCTGATAAGCCCCCTGCCCGTAGACCCCAACAACCACCGGCAAGGGTTGTGGGGATGAGGCCCTTGTCCCCATCAACTTGGGGACAAGGTGCTTTTGGGGGGCTACCCCAAAGCACCCTCCCCATGTTGAGGGCATGTGGCCTGGTACGGTTCAGGAGGGGGGCACTCTCTCGTCCCCCCCTCTTTTCCTGCGGCCTGTGTGCTCAGATAAGGGTCTGGTATGGATTTTGAGGGGGACCCCACGCCATTTTTTTTTTCATTTTGGCACAGAGTTCCCCTTAAAATCCATACCAGAGCTGAAGGCTCTGGTATGGATTTGGGGGGGACCCCTACACAATTTTTGTTTTAAATTTGGCGCAGGGTTCCCCTTAATTTCCATATCAGACCAGAAGGGCTTGGTATGGATTTTAGGGGGACCCCCCACGCAATTTTTATTTTTATATTTTGATTTGGGGTTCCCCTTAATATTCATATCAGACCCAAAGGGCCTGGTAATGGACGGGGAGGGGAGTTTTCAAGGAAAGAGATTGTCTTGAATATAAGTGTAAACTGCTAAGGGTTAATACATAGGATCATGCCAGGGCCCTGAAGTTATCAGTATCCGACCGTATACAGGATCCACAAAGTCCATTTGGTATTTGGTAAATGGTATACTTTAGCTATCCACTCTCCAACAACAGGGGCTGTGGTGGAATGCCAACACATGGGTATCAATGCTCTAGATGCACAGAGAAATAATCTAAGTACGGATTTCTTAGCTAATGATATTGACCATGAGAGTTCTGAGAGTAGGACAATTTGAGGAGTCAGCTTAATTGTGGATCATGTAACTTTATGTTCATTAGCTATTTTATCCAAATCTCTTTAATAAGTGGGCAGCTCTACCAGATATGGGTGAGTGCCTATCTTGTTCAAACAATATCAACAAAAGTTTGAATTAGTAGCCAGAGATTTGGTACAATCTATGGGGAGATCTGTACCAATGAACTAGGAGTCTGAAGATTCTCTCTTGAATTGCATTGGCCAGTTTATGAGTAAATAAAAAACATTTAGTTGTAACATCCTCCAAGAGAGATATTTAGCTCCCTTTCCCATTCCTCTGTGTAAGCAGGGAGTTAGAGATAACGCATATTGTACTCGGAGTCAATCTGTGATAGTGTGACAAGGAACAAAAATCAACAAGACAATAGACCTGCGTTGTGCCCTGGTCAAATGGTCAGTATGCCTAAAAGGGGGCATACCCAAGTATGAATTGAAATAAAAATAGAAAAGAAAAAGGGAATGGGTGGGTGGGACACGAGATCCTACGACCACAAGCAAGGAGAAGAAGGAGGGCAGGCTTTATGCAGCCTGACTCCTCCTACAATAACAGGCTGACCTGCGGTCAGCCTTACACTTGTACTCGGAGTCAATCTGTGATAGTGTGACAAGGAACAAAAATCAACAAGACAATAGACCTGCGTTGTGCCCTGGTCAAATGGTCAGTATGCCTAAAAGGGGGCAAAAATGACCATTAGGATGAATATGATACCAAATTATAGCCCACTGAAATTACGTATACACTAACAAATAACAAATGCTTATGGTATTTTAAAAATGGCTCTGGCCAAACCCAGAGAAACCAGACGACCTCCACCTACCCAACGGGCTGGAGTCCCTGGCACAAATACACCGAACCTGCTCCTATCACTTATGACCCAAACCGGGTATAAGCCTGCCCTGAGCACCTAGTTGGTAGCCAACATGAAGGAGACCATGAGAATGTGATAGATACCACACGGGAAAATTTGACCCATGGTGAGAAGTCCGCTGATCACAGCAGGAGGGCTACTCTTCAAGAACCCTGAGGATGCTAATAGAATGCGCAGCAAATAAAGAAAGTCTGTCGGGGTCTCCAACAACATGAAAAGCTGAGCCCAACCAGAAACGCCCTGACAATGCCATGCCGATACGTGATAAAGGCCAAAAACCGAACCAAGTAGGAACCCTACTGATCCTGACCTAGAGACTTGAGAATATTCGGAAACCACTAACCCCCTGAGCCTGTAAAAGTTGCTGGAGCTGCCATGCCGACTTACCATAGTTCCATGCTTCCGCCAATCCTAGCCAAAAGTAACTAGGAAATAAAAGGTCGTGTGCATACCAGAGAGAAAAACCAGTCCCCTGGGTAACCTACTCCGCGTAAGTGGCATGCCACTGGGACAGCAACATGAACTACGAAAGAACATGAGCATGCTGAGACCCTGCGTCAGAAACGTAGCTGCCTGAAAGGACGAAACACATGAATTATGCGAGCTACAAACCGTAAGCAGCCTAAGCACCGAAGCTGCAAGAAACCGCAAACTACATGAAACCCTGGTAGCACGAGAACGTGAATGATAAACAGCATGAGAAACATGAGAACGAGAGTAACCTTGGGAAAACATGAGAAAACCTAGAAGAACGAGAGAAACATAAGTGAGACTATTGCATGAGAAACGTAAATTGCATGGGAAACGTAAATTGCATTAGAAACGTAAATTGCATTAGAAACGTAAATTGCATTAGAAACATAAATTGCATGAGAAACGTAAATTGCATGAGAAACGTGAGTTTGTATGAAATACATAAACAGCGTAAGAACAGATGAGGAGACTTGCCACCGAACAAGCCAATTAAAAACGATCACCTCAATCTGTCAACCCATAGACGTGATGGGTATTCAACAGTGGTAGAACATGAACAACCCAGCTGTTTAACAACCAAATAACATACATAACAAGCAGCCCCAAGACATAATACCCCTGGTACCTGACAATGATGATGTGGGTGCAGGAATGGCAAGACCAATAGCGCAAGAATGTGAACCTAATGATGACACCCCCCTACTGTATGCAATGAGTGAGCCCGAGCAACCTGCAGCGCCTGAACAGGAAATTAAAAACGAACACTCAGGGCTAAGATACCCACAGACAGAGATGGGTAAAAGTAAAAGTGTAATGGTGAACGTGCACGTATGACGTATGGAAACAGGCGAGAAGATTGTGGGACAACAATCAATTAAAAAACGAAACCTCAGCCTGTACAGATCTGTAGACGTGACAGACCCTGAATATGAGCACTAGCTAACAGAAATGCAGTGAATGAAAAACTGTGACAAACATATGACATAAACATATATCATAAACGTAAAATACATGGGAACCCGAGGGAAGCAAGGAAAGCGAGAGAAGCCTGGGAAAACGAGAAAAGCAATGGAAAACGAGAAAAGCAATGGAAAACGAGAAAAGCAATGGAAAACGAGAAAAGCAATGGAAAACGAGAGAAGCAATGGAAACGAGAGAAGCAATGGAAAACGAGAGAAGCAATGGAAAACGAGAGAAGCAATGGAAAACGAGAGAAGCAATGGAAAACGAGAGAAGCAAAGGAAAACGAGAGAAGCAAAGGAAAACGAGAAAAACATGGGAAAACGAGAGAAACAATGGAAAACAAGAGAAGCAATGGAAAACGAGAGAAGCAAAGGAAAACGAGAGAAGCAAAGGAAAACGAGAAAAACATGGGAAAACGAGAGAAACAATGGAAAACGAGAGAAACAATGGAAAACGAGAGAGGCAATGGAAAACGAGAGAAGCAATGGAAAACGAGAGAAGCAATGGAAAACGAGAGAGGCAATGGAAAACGAGAGAAGCAATGGCAAACGAGAATCAAAGGAAAACGTGAGAATCAAGGAAACACGAGAGAAACAAACGTGAGCACCAAGGGAAAAAAAACGTGAAAAACATACGAAAAGTAAAACATGATAAATGTAAGAAACATGAAAAAAGACATAAGAAGGGACACATAGCACGAGAAACCTTAAATGCATGAAAACACTGTAAAATTTGCATGAAAACACTGTAACTGCATGAAAACACCCGAAAGCAACATGGAAAACAAGAGAAACATGGGAAAACGTGAGAAACATAGGAAACGTGAGAAACATGGGAAACGTGAGAAACATGGGAAGACGTGAGAAACATGGGAAGACGTGAGAAACATGGGAAGACGTGAGAAACATGGGAAGACGTGAGAAACATGGGAAGACGTAAGCATGAACAAACGTGCGAGACATGGAAAACGTGGGAAGCGTAAGAAACATGGAAAACGTGCGAAACAAGAGAACACGTGAGAACCATGTAAGGCGTGAGTAACATGGGAAACACGAGAAATGTAATGAATAGGCAAGAGAAATGAAAAATTTCATAAGAACACGAACATTGCATGAGAACACCGTAAATTACATGAGAAACATAAATTGCATGATGAGAATCGTAAATAACATGAGAAACATAAATTGCATAAGAAAATGTAAATTGACCATAACAAAGCATAAAAGATGGAAAAATATGCATAAGAACCACAATTTATAAAAACGTAAAATGCCTTAAAACGTGTAAAATGCATGAGAAACCGTAAAATGCATGAGAACCGTAAAAAAACCTGAGAAACCGTAAAAAACACAAGAAACCGTAAATTTACTGAAACCGTAAAAAAAAAACATAAACTGTAATATGCATGAGAACCCATAAATTATATGAGAAACCATAACTCGCATGGGAACCAAGAGAAACGTGAGAACCATGAAAAACGCGAGAAAATGAAAGAAACATAGGCATAGAAATGACAATTTGCATAAGAAATCGCACATTCCATGAGAACACCGTAAATCGCATGAGAAACGTAAATTACATGAGAAACGTAAACAGCATTAGAAATGTAATTGCATGAGAAATCGTAAAATGCATGAAAACCGTAACTTTTAATGAAACCGTAATCTGCATGAAACACCGTAAATTGTATGAGAACCGTAAAATGCATGAGAAAACCGTAAAATGCGTGAGAAAACCGAAAAAAGCATGAGAAAACCGAAAAAAGCATGAGAAAAAACGTAAAATGCATGAGAAAACCGCAAAATGCATGAGCAAACCCGTAAAATGTATGAGAAACCGAAAATACCTACGAAACTGTAACATGCATAAGAGACCGTAAATTGAATGAAATCGCAAGAAAATTATGAAATGCATGAGAAACCATAATTGTATGATGGTAGTGGAAATCGCACTACTGCCGCAGCCTCAGAGGCCCGCAACATACCAGAGGATGGTTATAAATTTCACATTAATTTCACATTAAGACCTCTGTCATCCAGAATTCCACAAATTCCACTAGTTCCCCTCTGAATTTTTTTTTTTTTTTTCCATCACTGCAAGACTTTCCAAAATTTGACACTTACCATGGAAAATTCCCAGCAGAATGTACAAGCATACATCCTAAAACAGTGATATAATTGGTGATTGAAAGGACATAAACACTTACCAAGGCTCACACAGTAACACCCTATCAGTACCCAACCTATGTTGCCTATGTACCTGTCCCTCTGCCGACCCAGAGGCACTTACAGCGAAGTGGATGCAGAGCTGAGAGGCGAGGCACCGCACGAGCTGCTCCGAACCCGGAAATGACGTCAGAGCCGCCCGGGAATGATGCTGCATGAGATCCCATTTCCTGCCCATCCATACCTATGCTGCAAAAACCAATGCATCCCCGAACCTCTAACATATGGCTGAATGACAGCGGAGCTGACAGGCACTGCCGCAGCTGCAGGGGATTCCCCCCCCCTCTCCTCACATTCTCTGACCCGAACAGCCAGTGTTGACAACGGACCCAAGTACCACGATCACTAACCCACGTGTCCGGATGACAGCGATGAGCAGGACACAGCACACACGAGGAGCTGCGAAGTGAGGAAGCCCCAGCCATCAACGACACAGAGCAGAGGAGGGGGCGGGGCCAGAGACAGCCCAAGCAACAGGTCCCCGGCGAAGAGGAGGGGAGAGAGAGAGCGCCCAGAGAGCGACCGAGAGCCCCCCCCGCAGCGCGCACACACTGCCCCCCCACCAGCCGGGAGACATGAGCACCCCCCGGGGACGAGCCCGAGCTGGACCTTGACCATCCCCTCCAGCACAACAGGGCGCCGAGGCCGGGCGAGGAGGACAGAGCGAGTGTGTGCGTGCGGACACCGGCACGGCTCCATGACAGAGGACGGGAACCCAGAGGGCCGCCCGCAGCGCTGTGTGAGGGAGAGCGGTCACCACGAGCGGCGCTCCCCCTCCTCCTTCAAACCTGCAACCCCGCCGCTGCCACAGGGAGACTCGCTCCTCGCAGCCGCACATCCTCCCGCTGAGACAAAACCCGGAAGTGACGTCAGACGCACACGAGATCCTACGACCACAAGCAAGGAGAAGAAGGAGGGCAGGCTTTATGCAGCCTGACTCCTCCTACAATAACAGGCTGACCTGCGGTCAGCCTTACACTAGTATGCAAGGGAACCTTCCCTGATAGGCATATTTGTTCAAAAGATATGGATCTAACAAAATGAGTGAACTACAGATATTGGAGCTACACCCCTTTCAGTGTAGTTAAGGGGTTGAATAATTAGAAAAGGGAGTGAAGAACATGTCTCTAAAGACATTGGATTATATAAGATTGTTTAGAAGAATGGCAGTGTAGAAAGTTCCTACTTAAGCCGTCCAGTCCAGAGGAGCTCTGCCTTCGCCTTAGTCAGCATCTCCTGCATTCCTGTTAAAAGACTTGCTTGGCTGACATCCCTTCTGGCTCCAGATCCTGCTTGCTGTGTTACTCATCTCCCGGCTCCAACGTTTGGTTTGTCTGACTATCCGTTCCGGTTCCTGAACTCTGGCTATGTTTTGACTAAGTTTTTGTTCTATTTACTTTTATTATTAACCACTTGCCGACCGGGCCATTGCCGAAAGACGGCAACAGCGCGGTCGGCTAGTTCTGGGTGGACGTCCATGGACGTGATTCCAGAATGATGCTCCCGCGCGCCCCCTGGGGCGCGCACTCGGGAACATCCGTGACCGCCGGGTCCAGAGGACCCGGCGCATCACGGTAAATAGCCGCTGATCGCGGCCGTTTACCACGTGATCGTTCCGTCAAATGACGGAGCGATCACATGTCAACAGACCGGCGTCATCTCACGACGCCGGTTCCTCCCTCCCCTCTCTGTACCGATCGGTACAGTGCGAGGGGAGAGGGGGAGGGATCGGATGGCAGCACCGCTGTGGGCTGCATGTGTAGTGCCCACAGCGGTGCTCAGTGACATTTGCAGTCACATCCATCCATCCCTCAATGCTCAGCCAACCCTGCAATACTCTGCATAACACCCTGCAATACTCTGCATAACACCCTGCAATACTCTGCATAACACCCTGCAATACTCTGCATAACACCCTGCAATACACCCGGGCACTACTCTGCAATATACCCAGGCACTACTCTGCAATATACCCGGGCACTACTCTGCAATATACCCCGCACTACTCTGCAATATACCCGGGCACTACTCTGCAATATACCCGGGCAATACTCTGCAATATACCCGGGCAATACTCTGCAATATACCCCGCAATACTCTGCAATATACCCCGCAATACTCTGCAATATACCCCGCAATACTCTGCAATATACCCCGCAATACTCTGCAATATACCCGGCAATACTCTGCAATATACCCGGCAATACTCTGCAATATACCCGGCAATACTCTGCAATATACCCGGCAATACTCTGCAATATACCCGGCAATACTCTGCAATATAGCCCGCAATACTCTGCAATAGCCCGCAATACTCCGCAATTTTTAACCAGTTCCCGCCCACAGTCATATGACGTCCTTGACTTTGAGCGGGTATATCTGAATGATGGGTGCAGCTACAGGCATCATTCAGATATCAGCTTTTTCAGCCAGCGATTTCCTACACCATAGGAATGATCATAGCTGCTGTTCCACTGCTTGATCATTCTTATGGGAGGCGAGAGGGGACACCCCCCCCTTCCCGCCACCCTCCGGTGCTTCTACCAACTCACCGCTACGATCGAAGCCAAGATCGTTTTTTTTTAATTATTATTTCATGCTTCCCAGCCTAGAGGTGAGATGTGGGGTCTTATTGACCCCATATCTCACTGTAAAGAGGACCTGTCATGCCATATTCCTATTACAAGGAGGTTTACATTCCCTGTAATAGAAATAAAAGTGATCAAAAAAAATTTGGGGGCGGAAAAAGTGTCAAACTAAAATAAATAAAGTAAAATAAACAATAAAAAAAAAATTAAAAAAATTTTAAAGCGCCCATGTCCGTGTGCTCGCATGCAGAAGCGAACACATACGTAAGTCCCGCCCACATATGAAAACGGTGTTCAAACCACACATGTGAGGTATCGCTGCGATCGGTAGAGCGAGAGCAATAATTTTGGCCCTAGACCTCCTCTGTAACTCAAAACATGTAACCAGGAAAAAATTTTAAAGCCTCACCTATGGAGATTTTTAAGTAGCGACGTTTGGCACCATTCCACGAGAGTGTGCAATTTTGAAGAGTGACATGTTGGGTATCTATTTACTCGGCGTAACTTCATCTTTCACATTATGCAAAAACATTGGGCTAACTTTACTGTTTTGTTTTTTTTTAAAGCACAAAACTGTTTCTTTCCCCAAAAAAACGCGTTCGAAAAATTGCTGCACAAATACCGTGCGAGATAAAAAGTTGCAACAACCGCCATTGTATTCTCTAGGGTCTTTGCAAAAAAAAATATATAATGTTTTGGGGTTCTATGTAATTTTCTAGCAAACAAATTATGATTTTTACATGTAGGAGAGAAATGTCAGAATTGGCCTGGGCGCTCCAGAACGCCTGGAGGTGCTCCCCTGCATGTTGGGCCTCTGTATGTGGCCACGCTGTGTAAAAGTCTCACATATGTGGTATCATCATACTCGGGAGTAATAGCAGAATGTGTTTTGGGGTGTAATTTGTGGTATGCATATGCTGTGTGTGAGAAATAACCTTCTAATATGACAATTTTGTGAAAAAAAAAAAAAGAAAAAAAAATCTTGATTTTGCAAAGAATTGTGGGAAAAGATGACAATTTCAAAAAAACTCACCATGCATCTTTCTAAATACCTTGGAATGTCTTCTTTCCAAAAAGGGGTCATTTGGGGGGTATTTGTACTTTTCTGGCATGTTAGGGTCTCAAGAAATTAGATAGGCCGTCAGTAATTCAGGTGTGATCAATTTTCAGATATTGGCACCGTAGCTTTTGGACTCTCTAACATTCACAAAGACCAAATAATATACACCAAGTTGTACTTATTTTTACCAAAGATATGTAGCGGTATAAATTTTGGCCAAAATTTACGAAGAAAAATTACTAATTTGCTAAATTTTATAACAGAAACAAAGAAAAATTCATTTTTTTACCAAATTTTCAGTCTTTTTTCTTTAATAGCGCAAAAAATAAAAAACCCAACGGTGATTAAATACCACCAAAAGAAAGCTCTATTTGTGTGAAAAAAAGGATAAAAATTTCATATGGGTAAAGTGTTGTATGACTGAGTAATTGTCATTCAAAGTGTGAGAGCACCGAAAGCTGAAAATTGGTCTGGTTAGGAAGGGGGTTTAAGTGCCCAGTGGTCACGTGGTTAAACAAGTGTGATTTAACTGTACTTCTGTCTCGGTCTGATTTCATGGTTTCTGACTAGGGATGAGCTTCGTGTTCGAGTCAAACCCATATTCGACTCAAATATCGGCTGTTCGATCAATCATCGAATTGCGAACGATATGGGCCGTTCGTGCCAAATTCATGTGGCACGTCACGGCCCATAATTCACTGCGGCATCGCAGAGCATTGCTGGCTGATTGGCCAAGCATGCACTATGACCCGCATGGTTGGCCAATCACAGAGCCGTCGGTAGAGAGAGCTGTAATTTGCCAAAGCCAGGGTAGCTTTGACCAATTATGGCTCAGAGGGTTTAGAACACGCCCCACACTATATAAGGCCGCCTGTACAGCGGCCCTGTGTAGTGTTTTCCGGCGTGCTTAGAGAGAGAGAGACAGTGTCATTTCATTTGAGTTAGCTAGATTAGGCAGGACAGTCAGTGAGTTAGCTGCACTTACAGTGTATTGTGTATATATATGCATTCCAGGTGTTGCATATATATATATATATATATATATATACACATATATACACACTGTATTCAGTTTAGCTAGATCCGTTCCTGTTATCTTCCTACTGACAGGCAGGCTTGTCTTGTTACAGTATTTACAGCTACCTGAAGAAAATTGCTGGTGTTCTTTTGATCCTATTAGTACCGCAGTCAGGCAGCTAGACTATTTACAGTTAGTGTAGTGCATCCTCCTCACAGTGTTCAGTTAAAGCTACAAGTTAGTTTAGTGTGACCTCTGCACAGTGTTCAGCTAAAGCTACAAGTTAGGGTAGTGTGTCCTCCTCACAGTGTTCAGCTAAAACTACAAGTTAGTGTAGTGCGTCCTCCTCACAGTGTTCAGCTAAACCTACAAGTTATTTTTTTGCGAGCTCTGCACAGTGTTCAGCTAAAGCTACCTGTAGAAGGTTGGTGGTATTTTCCTGATCCTATCACTACCGCAGGCAGCTAAATAAGCTACAAGTTATTTTTTTGCGAGCTCTGCACAGTGTTCACCTAAAGCTACCTGTAGGGGGCGTGGCTTGGAGAGTGTTTAACAGTCTGCTAGACAGACAAGAGGACTCTGAAATAGAATTTGTCAGGGCACACAGAACGCTTAGAGCCAGGGGTCCGGATACCGCTCCACTAAGAGACATAATTTGCTGCTTGCAAAGTTTCCCACTCAAGGAAGATATTATGAGAAGAGCAAGAAGGAACGATCACATAATTTTTAATGGTGCACACATTATGTTAAATCAAGATCTCTCACAGATCACATTAAATAACAGAAGGGCACTACGCCCCCTCCTGGACAAACTCCGAGAGAAAGATATCAGATACACGTGGCGCTTTCAGTTCGCCCTAGTAGTGACAGACGCTGGGAAACAGCTTGTGCTTCGCACACCAGATGATTTACCGGATTTCTGTGCAGCATTGGATATGGAAGTAATAGACCTGCCGGAATGGCATCAGGAGTTTGCCCTTCCTCCTCACACTAAAAACCCACACGGCTCTCCCTTCTCTACCCCTGACAAACAACAGAGCAAGAAAATGAAAAACGGACGAGGTGGAGGAACACCTCGGGGAACTCCAGTCTCGCGCCCCACACCTTCAAGATCCCACATATCAGATTGATTAAGTGATCACTAAGATCGCCATGCTGCGACTTCTACTCATAGACTCCCAGGATATGGACTAAGTTTAAAGCTGACCATTTCCAACACCTATTTCTGATCTAGCTAGGTTTCGATACTTGTTGAGAAGTTAACTGTTACATTCTTTTTATAGGAGGCACGAGAACACTCTGACAAGCTGAGTCCGCTCAATTTATGTTGATTTTTTGCCCATTATGCTGATTAGTGCCTGATTAACTACTCAACAGCTTCACTTCAAAACTGTTTAGGATGTCAAGAGCTGATCACAGCAGAACATCAGCCAGTATATGCCACTCAGGAAACACATAACTCCTAGATCCTGAAACGATGAACATGAAACAGATCAAGAAGGAGTCAAGATGAACTTACCTACACATCCATTCTCTGCTAGTTCCAGGAACTGATCCCCTTATGGGACCAACATACGCTCAAATAGATCAACATTGGTTAAGGGGATAAACCTACATCATTTGGGGAGTGTGGGAGAAGGATTTTAGACAGGTTTGACTTCTCCCCAGTGCCAAGTTAACTGTTGCCTTATAGAGGCTGTGTCTTTATCGTTATCCGTTATATTTACAATAACTACCTTTTTTACAGGTTGTTTATAGTTCCGGTCGCTGACTTAAAACGTCACCCCAAAGTGTGTCTGAGCTGAGACCTCTCGACTCAGACATACTACTTAATTACCCTAGTACAGTTTATGAACTGACTAGGGTGTGATACAATCACTCTAAGTACAATAGAACTGAACACTATTGTTGAATATATTGTTGTATTAACATTTCTCCTTTTTCCTTTTTTTTTCTCTTCTCTCTCTTTCTTTTTTACTTTCTTCTATTCCCCCCCTCCTCACATCCTATATATTTTTGCAAAGATCAGCAGTGGAGACTGGTCGTTTGCAACCTCCTCAGAGCTTGTTGTAGGATTCTGGCTGACACCAACCACTCAATCTTACAGATGGCTTACTCATTGCCGGGTAAATCCCCAAAGGTGATCTCCCACAACATCCGAGGACTGAATGTACCAGAAAAAAGGACTTCACTCCTTAGAGATTTAAAGAGGGGTAAGCCACATTTTGTCCTCCTGCAGGAGACTCACTTTAAGACAGGACACATTCCAAAGATTACGAACGCCTACTTTCCAACTGAATACCATGCGACTATTGACCAGGCCAAGACCAAAGGAGTAACGACCCTGGTGAGCAGGGAGGCACCTTTCACTCTCAGTGACAGCCTTAGCGACCCTGAGGGAAGGTACATCTTTATTAAGGGTACATATCATGACAGACCAATTACGATTGCAAACGTTTACTTCCCTAACACAGCACAAGTGACCTTTTGCCAAAAGATAGTGGGGGTACTAATGGGGTTTGCAACAGGAATACTTATACTTGGAGGGGACTTCAATATACTGCTGAACCCAGCAGTTGACTCCTCTTCGGGGAAATCCTGCATCAAATATAACGCACTTAAAAAATCAAAACACTGGGGGCGCATGCGCGGCGCAGAAGGAGATGGACGCCTGATACAGTAGCTCCGCTACACCCGGGACACTATAGGCTTCCTGAGGGCCATAAACAGCTCGAACCTCATCTATTTTTAACACCCCTCAAGCCACATATGCTTGGTGCATGCCGTCGAAGCGGAAGAAATCTCGGGGCTCCTCTCAGAATACTTTAACCCACTATCTCCTCCGCACGCGGGAACGCTACAGCATGGCCCAAGATGGCGCCGCGGGAAGAGGAAACTCTCCGACCCCATCCACTCCGCCACAGCCGGACCTCTCTCCTAACAAACACAGCTCCAGTGAGTACCACCCCACTCTATCTAAGGCGGACCTGGACAGTAGTCTGGAAGCCATGTACACAAAATTGGCAACCAAATTCCAAACGGAGCTCCATAAAACTTCCCACACTCTGTCACAAGAGATAGCAGCCCTGGGCTCACGTACTGAACTCCTCGAAACTAAACACGATGAGCTAGCCCTGGCTTATAATGACCTTAGTCGTGACCACGAATCCCTATCTCTGGCCCTCAATACAATACAAGCCCAAGTCGAGGATCTCGATAATAGAAATAGACGTAATAACCTGAGACTCAGAGGCATCCCTGAATCTGAGATGGATCTAATCCCTACTGTGATCCGTTTATTCAAGTCACTTCTCCCTGACCACGAATCTGCGGCCTTCAAGTGCGATCGCATCCATAGGGCTCTCCGCCCTAAACCACCTGATGACAAGCCCCCCAGGGATGTGATCCTCTGTATGAAGGACTTCCTCACTAAAGAAGAAATCCTGAGGGCTGCACGTAACAATCAACGCATTACTCTGGATAATCATATTATCCAGATTTACCCAGATATTTCCCCAGCAACTCTGGATAGATGCAGAGGCCTGAAGGAGATCACCACAGCGCTACAGTCTGCTCGCATTCGATACAGATGGGGATTCCCTTTCAAACTACTGGTCCCTCATAATGGTACCACGTTTGCTGCTTCCTCCCTTCGTGAGGGCCAAGAAGTTCTGGTGAAGCTCGGCCTCTTGGATGCCTCTGCACTACGTCGCCTTCCATCAACGCCCCGTCCGGCTCCCATCTGGCAAACCCCTCCGCCCAGGAGAGACAGAAGGAGGATTCGTTATGAAGCTGGAGAGGGCCTCGCAGAACAACTACGCTAGCAATTCCCATCAGATGCTCAGCACCACAAGTACTTTCCTTAGGATGGTGGCCGTCCCTCGGTGCCACGATATGTTCTCCCCACCCAGCAAAGTAACTCTTTTTTTTTTTCTCTTCTCTTTTGCCTTGGGGCAAGGTAAGCCCCGTTGACTACACACTCTGCAGCCTTATTTAGTGGCGTTGCAGTCCAGCTGGGTACGAGACCTAGTTGTCTCGCTTGTGAACTGTTTGTTTTTTTTTATCAGGTAGTAAGGTTTTTTTTCTTCTTTTACAACCTTCACTGATCCGGTTTAAAAGTTTGTCTTTATGTCTTCTTCTGATAGCCCAAATCTGGGCCTTTTTTCATTTTTATTTTTCTTTTTTTATCAAAAATTTTTCCTTTTTCGTTTCCTTGGTCAGCTAATTCGATACCTAATGTTTGGTCTCTTTATAAATATTGTTAAATATCATTATGCACTTAAGATTCACGTCCTTAGATGCTATATTTGCATTTTATTTAATGTCATAGTGGCGGTACTCCTGCTTGACCTCTTACACCTTAACTTACAAGCTCAGCTTACCCTCCGTGTAGGCTTTACTATAAACTTTTTCAGCTGTGATAGTTTGACTATGATATATCATGGTTATCACATGTATCTCCCATAATGTGAAGGGATTCAACTCCCCGGTCAAACGGCGCAAAGCCTTCGATCAATATAATCATCTGGGAGCTAGGATTCTCCTAATCCAGGAGACTCATTTCTCCCACACCTCACACCCAAAATTCCTTCACAGGAGTTTTCCCCAAGCATTTTATTCACTTCATGCAACCAAAAGCAGGGGTGCCGCCATACTTCTACATACCTCCTTACCGATGGAGGTTAAGCATTGTCATAAAGACAAGGATAGCAGGTTTGTCATTATTAAAGGGTTGATTCACAACAAAGAAATAACCATAGCTAGTGTTTACGCCCCCAATGACGCGCCTGCATCCTTTTTCAAATCCTTCTTTAGCAAACTGGTTTCTTTGAACTCACCTCATATGATAATAGGGGGTGACTTCAACTTAGTTGCTAACCCAACACTGGACAGATCCTCCTCCACGATCTCCTCTAAAGCCTTCCCGAAGTCTCTTTCACAGGGTCTGGTGGACCACCAGTTAATAGATACCTGGAGATCGCATAATATGGGACTAAGGGAATACACCTTTTACTCACATCCACATAACAGCTATGCTAGGTTGGATTATATTTACACCACCCCCATTATTTTAGCCAACTCATCGAATGCTACGATCCGACCTTGTGTTTGGTCGGATCATCATATCACCTCTTTCACCACACAATTCATAGGCCTAGCTCCCACCCCACACTCCTGGAGACTGAACGAAGCTTTGCTCTCGGATTTAGTAGCTGAATCTGAGACAGCTAAGTCCATTGAGGAATACTTCTCATTCAATGATCTCCCAGAAACCCCACCTACTATACTATGGTCTGCCCACAAGGCAGTTATAAGGGGAAAGCTTATCAGTATTGCCTCTTCCCATAATAAGATGCATAGACAAAAAATCCTTGACCTCACGACAGAATTGGACAGCTTATATAAAAACACCGCTCTGTTAGGTTTGGAATCTACCAGGAAAACAATAGATCAAAAGAGTCTAGAGTTAAACTCTCTCTTATCCTCCAAGACTGAGAAAGACCTTAGATGGTCCAAAGCCAAATTTATGCTGCATAATAATTCCACTACAACCCTTTTCGCTAGGAAACTCAACCAAGCCTCCCGCCCCACACATGTATACAAACTGACCTCCACAGCGGGTCTTTCCACCTCTCATCCTAAAGAAGTGCTTCACATTTTTGAACGCTTCTACTCCTCCCTTCTAGCGCCAGTTCCAACTCCTCCCACTAGTACAGAAAATACTTGGTTTCAAAATGTCCCTTTACCTTCCCTCTCCCCTTCACAAACAGAGAAACTTAACGCCCCCATCACTACTTCAGAAGTGCTTAAAGTAATCAAATCCCTTAAGGTGGGCTCTGCCCCAGGCCCAGATGGCTTTTCAGCCATATACTATAAAAAATTTGCCACTCTTTTAGCTCCCAACTTAGTACAGTTATTTAACTGTGTCCTACAGGGGGGTAACTTCCCAGACGAGATGCTATTAGCAAACATGTCCCTGATCCCCAAACCCAATAAGAATCACCTACTCCCCCAAAATTATAGACCAATTTCAATCATGAATAATGACTTAAAGATTTTTAGTAGAATTCTAGAGGATAGGTTGGCCTCCATTATTTCCTCCCTTATCTCCCCCTTTCAATCAGGATTTATTCCCCATAGATTTATAACTGATAACATCAGGTTAGCTTCCAACATAATTCAAGATGCAAATCAGACCTCCAGGAAACTCTTCATGCTCAGCCTTGATATACATAAGGCGTTCGATAGCGTCTCCTGGACATACCTTTCCGTCCTTCTGCAGCGGATGGGCTTCTGCAATGAATTTTTGCACGGATTCCATGCCCTTTATCTCAATCCCAAAACTCGCATTAAGATTCCGGGCTGTTGCTCTGAGTTTTTTTCAGTTGGTCGCGGCACTAGGCAGGGGTGTCCACTTTCTCCCCTGATTTTTGCCCTGGCCCTGGAACCCCTGGCTATTGCCATACTCACTAACCAAGATATTTCAGGGTACTCAAAAGGTGCCTCTACATACAAATTTTGCATGTACGCAGACGATGTCCTCATGTTCTTGACTAACCCCCTCATCTCCCTCCCCAATCTCCTTCAGACCCTATCGAATTTTGCTGGAGTCTCTGGTCTTAAGATCAATGTTACGAAATCAACAGCCCTTCCGGTGGGATTCTCTCCAACGGAACTCCAACACCTTAAAAACTCCTTTCATTTTACGTGGGCAGATGCCCACATATCCTATCTGGGCGTCTGTTTAACGGGAGACTTCAGCGGACTTTTTGAATCTAACTACCCTCCCATGATCTCCAAACTAAAGAGGACTCTGAAAATGTGGTCCCAACTTCACATCTCCTTTATGGGTAGAATAACAGCCCTCAAAATGGTGATCCTCCCCAGGTTACTCTATCTCTTTAGATCCCTCCCAATCAGAATTTCTAAATCATATCTGCTGAACCTTCAGGCACAACTTAATAAATTTATTTGGCAGGACAAACCCTCCAGATTTGCTAGGGACACCCTTTACCGTTCTGCTAGAAGCGGGGGATTGGGGGTCCCCCAAATCTGGCTTTATTACCTGGCCAGCAGATACGCTCAACAAGCCCAATGGAATATCCAAAATTCCAAGGTCCCCTGGGTCAAATTCGAACAAGAATCTATTTCTCCCCTATTTCTCCCTGGGATAATGTGGTCCTCTATCCCCTCCCTTCCAGATATCTCCTCTAAAAATATGGTTGTGTCACTGGGGTTAAAACTTTGGAACTCCTACAAACATAGGTTCAACCTCTCTACTCAATCCCCTCAGGGAGCCTCCTTTCTTGGTGACCCTAGATTCCCCTCCGCTTACTATCACCCAGAGTCTTTCCAAGAATGGACACAACACAATTTAATCACCCTGAGGGATTTCCAGGTAAACTCCAAATTCACTACATTCTCGTCATTAAAAACTAGATTTAACATTCCAGACAGGGAGTTTTTTCGCTTCCTTCAAATACGTCACTTTTTTCAACAACACTACCCCAACCCTTCAGAGACTGACTCGACCCTATATGAGGATCTATGCCATGAGACCCCTCGACAGCGGGGTCTCATCTCACTGATCTATAAACTTTTGGAGTCAGCTGTAGATGTCCCATCCCTGAAATATAGATCTCAATGGGACCAAGAACTAAACCTAGCACAAGACGCTTTGGATTGGGAGAGAGGTTGGTTAAATATACGCAAATGCACCAAATCCCTTGCCGTTGGAGAGACAGCCATAAAACTCATGACAAGATGGTACTATACCCCATCCCGTATTCACAAAATATACCCACAAACTTCCCCTAAATGTTTCAGGGGATGCTCGCTTATTGGTTCATACATGCACATTTTCTGGGAGTGTGAAAAACTTCAACCTACTTGGAGAGAGGTCTTTAAGCTGGTAGATAGACTGGCGGGTCACCCCATCAGTCTCACTCATCTCCATTGCCTCTTTTTTCAAGATATTCCTGAAATTCCAAAACCTCTCCTGAGATTAATTCACATAATATGTATAGCTATGGTCTGGTGCACAGCTCTTCACTGGAAATCCGCTACTGTTCCTTTCGCGCAAATTATTGCGCGAATTGATGATATGATGATATCTGAGCAAATTTTTCATACATTACATGACTCTATTCCTGCATACAATGCCAAATGGAATCCATGGTTCTTACTAAGACTTCAAGACTGAACCCTCCTGACCAAATTATTGTTTCTAGTATGACTTTTTCCCCTTTTTTCTTTCTTTTTTTGTTTGTTCTTCCTTCTTTTTTATTTAATAATTACTACACACCCAACTCTTCGGGTATAACTTCTCATTTGTTACACTCAGGGCAGCTCAGGAGAAGATTGTGTTACCTCACGGTTCTTAATGTGATAGACTACTCTGTACTTTTGTCCTTTTAAAATATATTATACCCTGAAAGAATTGAATACCCTCTTTCAATGTATGTGAACTTTTTTCTTTTCTTTAATAAAACCTTTTGAAAACAAAAAAAAAATCAAAACACTCCTTAACTCCCTACAATTAATAGACACCTGGAGATATCTCCACCCAGACTCCAGAGATTTTATGTTTCACTCAATTCCACATAACAGATACTCACATATAGACTTTTTATTCGTCACGCAAAGAGATCTACAAAATGTAACAGAAGCTCAAATAGGCATCCAATCAATATCTGATCATGCTCCAATTTCCCTGACAATAGACTTGGGTCCATCAACCCCTAGATCGACTGGATGGAGACTTAACTCCTCACTGTTGACTGATCCTGAACTAATACCCAAAATGACAAAAGCCTTATCGGATTCCTTTAGTGTCAATGTTACTCCAGACGTGGATCCTATGACAATATGGCAGGCACATAAATGTTATATGAGAGGAGAACTGATTAAATTAGGGTCTCAAAAGAAAAAAAGACACGAGCAGGAAATTGCGAAATTGATAAATGACATTAGAGCACTAGAAAATAGCCACAATCTTTGTCGGTTCAGTCGGCTAAAGAATTACTTTAAAAGCGAAAGGCTCTACAACAATTAATTGAACATAAAACCAAAAGACTATTCTTCAAAAGAGCAATCTATTATGAATCAGGAGATAAAACAGGTAGACTACTAGTTAGGGCTCTGAAGGAAGCAAATATGAAAAACCACATAGCAGGGATCAGGTCACAGAGGCGGACACTAGATGTTACCACCAAAGACATAGCCTCACATTTTCACCAATTTTATTCAACCCTATATAACTTACCTCAACAACACAAACCCCACTTCATCCAGGGTGACAGGAAAACAGCCATACAGGACTACTTACACAATAGTGGACTGCCCAAATTGGAAGACACTAAAACCTCCCTCCTGGAGGGAGAAATAACAGAAGCAGAAATACAATCAGTCATTAAAGAACTTAAATCAGGGAAAAGCCCGGGACCAGACGGCTTTATGTCAATTTACTATAAATCATTCAGCACCAGCCTACTGACCCCACTGACTAGAGCTTAAAATGCCATGTCCTCGCCCAACCACGCAACATCTGATTTCTTACCTGCCCATATAACAGTTGTGCATAAACCAGGAAAGGACCCAGCTGAATGTGCCAGCTATAGACCTATCTCCTTGCTGAACTTAGACTTAAAAATTCTAGCAAAAGTAATAGCAAATAGACCCCTACTACACTCCCTGACAGGTAGGGAACAGGTGGGTTTCATGCCTGGCAGAGAGGCGAGAGACAACATGATCAAGGCCCTTCTGTTAACACATGCAGCCCACAGGGGTGACTGCGAAGGCCTTCTCTTGTCCACAGATGCGGAGAAGGCCTTTGATAGAGTTTCATGGGACTACATGCTAGAAACTTGTAGGTTTGTTGGTCTGGGGACACATATGATGAACTGGATCTCCACCTTATATAACAAACCCTCGGCCCAATTGAAGATCAATGGCACATTATCAGATAGGGTCTTGATCACGAATGGTATTAGGCAAGGGTGCCCACTGTCACCGTTGCTATTTATCCTCTCATTAGAGCCTTTCATAAAGACAGTTAATCAAGACAGCTCAGTAACGGGGTTTAAAGTGGCAGGCAAGGAATATAAGATTGCAGCTTATGCTGACAACCTTTTGTTTTTTCTGACCAACCCCCACACTACAATACCCAATTTAATGCAACAGTTCACACACTTCGGCTTTATATCAAATCTTAAAATAAACTTCACTAATCTGAGGCTATGAACATCTCCCTCACAACAGAAAACTTGACCAAAGCCAAACAAAATTGTCCTTTTAGATGGGAGTCCAATGCTCTTAAATACCTTGGGATTTGGTTAAAAAAAAGTAAAGACAGACCTGCAAAAATGGCACCCTAAATATTTGTCCTGGTTCGGGAGAGCTGCGGCCTTGAAAATGGCCATACTCCCCAGGCTGCTGTACTTACTCAGAACACTACCAATTAAGATAAACACTGAAATTCTTTAAGGCATTGCAATCTACCCTGATTCAGTTCATCTGGAGGCTTAAGAAACCCAGAATTAGTTTCTCTTTACTTAATAGGCCAAAAAACCAAGGTGGGATGGGGCTACCAAATTTTTACAACTAAAAAAGGAGGGTGTGCCCCAGAGGGATAATTTGGACAGTGTATCACCGGGAAACCAAGTGGCTGGTGCAGAGAATCAGATATACAATTTTGTTAAAATTAATAACAACGAATTTTATTGGTTACAAAGTGTACAAAACATTCTATAATATAAAAGCAAAACAAAAAAAGGTAGAAAAGATAGTAATCAAACATAATCAAACTGCTAAGGTGCTGTCATGCAACAACCCAGGAAATTCAAGAATTTCTTCGCTGGGGTGAAGGTACGGCAACACGTGATACTCTACATGTTTCAGAATATAGAAAGGCTCAATTCCTTCTATACTGTATATTTCCTTCTTCAGGAGTTTCAAAGTAGCAGTTTAGATAAATTTCTAGGGAAAAGAAAAACAGGGATATATATTTATATATATATATATATATATATATATATATATATATATATATATATATATATATATATATATATATATATATATATATATATATATATATATATATATATATATATGTGGGTATGTATCACAGAGTATAAGTATGATTAGCACCAACATGGAGTATAAAACAATTGTGTCACCAAGTATAAGAGACTGTTAAACTTTAAGCAAAGCATAAGGATAAAAACAAAATCTCAGTCTGAACAGGCATGAACATTTTGGTGTACTCACTAGACAACTTGCCTCTTCAGCATAAAAATTGCACACACAGGCATCAAGAGATGGACTCCCACCTCCTTCAGTGCAGAGGATTGAGGTTGATTGAGTGGAAAGCCAGCAGTAAGTGTAGCTGTATGGTTGGAACCCAGGAGAGGAAAGAAAAAATCTGGGGTGCTTCACACATTCCAGACTTGGCGTGGATCCCCACGGAGGCGGCCGGCCAGGGCTCACAAGAGCCACTAATGTTAGGCGGTCCAAGCACACAGTTTACTATGCTTCTGTTATGAATGGGCACAGTGAGTGAGTATGTTTACTGTGTTCCTTTAAAAAAGGAAGAGCCTCTTCCATTTTTAAAGGAACACAGTAAACATACTCACTCACTGTGCCCATTCATAACAGAAGCATAGTAAACCGTTTACTATGCTTCAGTTTGTGACTGAACAGGAAGTCCCTCAGCACAGAGCACTTCTGATTCATTCACTGCCCTGTGCAGCTGAGGCTACAGAGTAAGGCACATGTGTTTGAGCTTTGAGGTGCACACCCTAATGCAATAGGCTGCGCACACCTATGATTCCCTGCTTGTCACCCTAACCCATTCTTATTACACTCTTTGCCATCATGCTCCCTACCAGTCTGAACTTTGGGTTTAAATAAATGTAAATTTTGGACACAATCAAAGGTCCACCCTACCAAAGGGAGGAACATTAAACAAATGTATTCACTTTAACTGTCATCCTACTTGTCTGTCTTCAATATACATTTGTATTTGAATACCAAGAATTTGTACTTATATATGTATATGCTTTATCTCCAGGGATGCATTACAATGTGAAGATGGAACTCCCATGTCCATCTAATCCATGAGAGATCAATTGAATTTTCTTCAAAGTAATTACGCTAACTATACACAATTATTGAACCCACGCTCCCGGCTTGGGCCCGCGTCCCCACTGGGATGGCTCATCGGTGCTCCCCAACACGGAAAGGCCTCTGTCTCTCTTTTTTCTCAGGGAGATGGAGGCATTCTCTTAGCAGCGCTGATGCGCAAGCGCACAACGATCGGTCTCGCGCCTGCGCATATGGTAGTTTTCCATCCTTACCCCACCAGCCTGCTGTCTTTCCGTGTCAGCGGCCTTTGTCAGCGGATGATGTCACCGCGCCTTTTGACGCGCTGGCGTCCGCCGCTGCTTGGGCTGAGGAATCGCAGTGGGCGGCCCACACATCACTCACACAGACAGCTGATGATCACCTTGTGTGGCACGCTTTTGCTTATCTACTAATAAGCTGTGTCATTTGCATTTGAGCTTACCCCGCCTTTGAAGTTAATGATTGGCCTGTTAACTCCACACCCTGTCCCACACAGGGTACTTATTACCACTCATACACACACTTTCCTCTGCTACACAGCCAAGAGGATCTTGCTTTCCCTGTTAGTGTATGCCTATGCTGAGAAACACCAGAAATTAGATATGTAATTACAACCTGATTTACTATACACATTGATTATTCCTTCTACATACCCCTACACCCCAAGGCATGAACTTGGAGAGCCAAGCGCCCTGCATTTTGCTCTACATACTCATTGCTTGAAAATAGCAAAATATACCTCTGATTTCCTCTTTTCAATTCCAATTTCATAGATGTGTGCTTGGACCGCCTAACATTAGTGGTTCTTGTGAGCCCTGGATGGCCGCCTCTGTGGGGATCCACGCCAAGTCTGGAATGTGTGAAGCACCCCAGATTTTTTCTTTCCTCTCCTGGGTTCCAACCATACAGCTACACTTACTGCTGGTTTCCACTCAATCAACCTCAATCATCTGGACTGAAGGAGGTGGGAGTCCATCTCTTGATGCCTGTGTGTGCAACTTTTATGCTGAAGAGACAAGTTGTCTAGTGAGTACACCAAAATGTTCATGCCTGTTCAGACTGAGATTTTGTTTTTATCGTTATGCTTTGCTTAAAGTTTAACAGTCTCTTATACTTGGTGACACAATTGTTTTATACTCCATGTTGGTGCTAATCATACTTATACTCTGTGATACATACCCACACACATATATATATATATATATATATATATATATATATATATATATATATATATATATATATATATATATATATATATATATATATATATATATATATATATAAATATATATCCCTTTTTTTCTTTTCCCTAGAAATTTATCTAAACTGCTACTTTGAAACTCCTGAAGAAGGAAATATACAGTATAGAAGGAATTGAGCCTTTCTATATTCCGAAACATGTAGAGTATCACGTGTTGCCGTACCTTCACCCCAGCGAAGAAATTCTTGAATTTCCTGGGTTGCTGCATGACAGCACCTTAGCAGTTTGATTATGTTTGATTACTGTCTTTTCTACCTTTTTTTGTTTTGCTTTTATATTATAGAATGTTTTGTACACTTTGTAACCAACAAAAATCGTTGTTATTAATTTTAACAAAATTGTATATCTGATTCTCTGCACCAGCCACTTGGTTTCCCGGTGATACACTGTCCATATTATCCCTCTAGGGCAGTGTTTCTCAACTCCAGTCCTCAAGGCGCACCAACAGGTCATGTTTTCAGGATTTCCCTCAGATGAAACTGCTGTGGAAATTACTAAGGCAGTGAAACTGATCAAATCACCTGTGCAAAGTAGTGGAAATCCTGAAAACATGACCTGTTGGTGCGCCTTGAGGACTGGAGTTGAGAAACACTGCTCTAGGGCACACCCTCCTTTTTTGGTTTTCTTCCTTACATGGGATGTGACAGTGATCCCCGGGAAAGCTCAAACATTGGCTCCTTTTCTTATTGTTGATTCCAAATTTTTACAACTACTACCTCTCCTCCCACATCACGAGAGTGATTGATTGGCACTGTCATGAGGAATCTAAGGACTGGGTTATACTGGAGAACTCACTATTCCAAACTCAACTGAAATTCACCCATGGATACCGCTGAAAGCCCATCACTCTTTCCTTAAAAAAACACCCTAAACTTCCGGTCCGGCCCCGCATGGAGTAGCTGCCTCTCCTCACAGCTCCGGCACTAAGGACACAAAACCGGCCTGTAAAGCCAGCCCAGAAGCCCAAAACTACCCTCGGCTACCTCGGGCAACAGCACCTACTTTATGGACCGATTCGTTGAGGTCCTCGGCTCCCGCACCAACACGGCCCAGACGGCGCCGCTGGCCTAGACGCAAATCGAGGCCCTGGTTTCGGCCTACACGGACATCCATACAGGTGCGCAGATGGCGGAGATGGAAGTAAGTGGCAGCACAGCTCCACACACCTCCCTACAGGCATCCCCCGCTCAGCCACATTCTCAGGCCTCCTCTCCCCAAGCCTCCCTCTTTCAGGCTTTCTCCATGCAAGCCCCCACACCACAACATGCCGGGGACCACGAAACGGAGCGCATAGCGCAGGCTGTAGCAGTCCTCCTGTCCCCCATGATTTCTGCATCTGTGGAGAAGGCTGTTAATGCGGGGATGAAACAAATAAAGGCCCAGCTAGGAGAACATAACACTAGGCTAAATGAGCTAGAACATCGCTTATCAAGTATGGAAGAAGAGATGTACCAAGCCCAAGCCACAGAACAAGCACAAGACAAGACAAACCAATATATAATCCAAAAACTCGACGATTTGGAAAACAGGTCCAGAAGGAGCAACCTGCGATTCATGGGGATACCCGATTCTCTTCAAGCATCTGCTCTATCAGACTTCTGCTCCCAACACATTCCTGAGGCGCTAGGCCTAACAGGCTCTTGAACGGTGGAACGCTCCCACAGGATGGGGTCCTATAACGAAGAACGCAAGAACCCTCGACCCATCATTGCTAAATACCTGAACTATTCAGACAAGGCTCTTATACTCCAAAAATTCAGACAAACCCGCTCGCTCCAAATTGATGGCGTGAAGGTTTTGATTTTTGCCAACTACTTCATCGAGGTCTCAAAGAAACGCAAAGCCTTCCAGAAGGTATGCTCAGAACTCTTTAAACGACAAATAAAATTCACTTTAGCCTTCCCGGCTATTCTACGTCTCAGGACACCCAGCGGCGAACAGTTATCCTTCCAAGAACCCGCAGAAGCCTATATGCGGTCCATGCTCTCTAACACTCAACACACCCCTTCCAAAGGCACTCCAATTAACTGCTCCCTGGATCAACGGAGCCCGCGCAAAGACTCACCCAAGCGCTTCAGATCCTCGGTCTCAGAACAGCAACGCTTCACCCCTCGCTGAACAGAGACTCAAAATCCACCTTTCTGGCTACCCAATTTTTGGACAGTAGTCCTCACTGTCCCTCCTCAGGTTCTTTTTGTTTCTCTCGGAAGGCAATACGTAAAGTATAATGCTATCATTATTTGTGTTTCTGTTTTCAAAGTTATCTCTTCGCAGTTATTTCTCCTACTATGGTTGATTATTCCCTATTGGCCTCACTGTGTACGGCTAATCTCATCCCCCCCCCTAGAAATCCGGCCCGCAGGACCTTGTATAGGCACCTGCTATTCTCTCATGGGCATTCTAGGGACACATTGCAAATGTCCTGTTCTGGGAGTTGACCTACACAGTGACTCCATGCGGAAAAAAGTGAAGTTTCCATGTTTAATTGTGATACTCTCTTTTATGTTGATCCCCCTCTATGACACCCCCCCTCCCCCCCTTCTCCTTTTCCTCAGGGCTCATACTAACCCTCCTGCACCTCTAACCCACATCATGACAAGTACTACACTATTATGCTTCCTAACTTAGCTGGTATTGTAATGCATCACTTACACAGTGATGAACTGAACTCATCGGCACATATCCCCCTCAAGCCCCCCCAATATGAAAATAGTCTCCTGGAATGTAAAAGGTCTCAGATCCCCCCAAAAGAGAATGAAAATTCTTAGGCATCTCAAACGGCTCAAAACTGATATAATATTACTTCAGGAATCACATTTATTAGTCCCAGACTTCCATCGCATGAAGAAGCTTTGGGTAGGCACTGTTTTAGGCTCCGAAGCGGTGGGCCGCAAAGCTGGCGTTCTCCTACTCATAAACAAAAACCTCCCTTGCTCAGTTTTGTCAATGAAAATTGACAGTCAGGGTCATCTGTTTATGGCGCATGTCAAAATAGGTTCCAAAGAGCTAGTAATAACAAATGTCTATGCTCCCAACAGCCCAGGCAGACCCTTTACACTGAACTGTCCAGCTGGCTACTGGAAAACACCCACCTCCCCCATCTGATTGGAGGGGATTTTAATGATACGCTCCATCAGACGGATGACAGGTCCTCTCCAAAAGGTCCAAAACCGGGTACCGCCCCCTCCGCCCCCTCTCTCCTTGCAAACACCATGGAGTCTATCCACCTCCAGGATTTATGGCGCCTCTCCCACCCGGCGGACAGGGAATTTACGTTCTACTCCAACCCACACAAAATATTCACAAGGATAGACTATTTTTTTGGCTCAGACAACCTACTCCCCTTCCTCCAGATTACCGACATCCACGACATAACCATTTCCGACCATGCCCCTATAGAGGTGACACTCGATAATCTAGACTTGCCCCCACAATCCAATATCTGGCGGTTCCCCTCATACCTACACAACAACACTGACTTCCAACAATACATATCCGATGCATGGACTGAATACTCCTCAAATAACGCCCCCCACACAAACGATCCCAACCTCTTCTGGGACGCTGGTAAAGCATTCCTAAGGGGCCGTATCATCTCTTATGCTTCTTCCTTTAAGCGCAACACTCTAACTAAATACAAAGAAGCCAGCTCACGCCTACACCAGGCACAACGAGCATTATACAATAAAGACTCCCCAGCTGTTAGGACTGAATGGCAGGTAGCAAAAAGAGAATTTGACACTTGGGCAAACACCCTCGAACTCACCAAAAAGGCCTATCTAGATGCCACATTCCACAAGTTTGGGAACAAGGCAGGCAAACTCTTATCCAGACTCTGCAAAGGCCCATTCCGTCCGACTCACATCACATCTCTTCGTGACAGTAAAGGCACCCTCCACTCCACCCCACATTTGATCAACAAAGTCATGAAAAAATTTTACTCTACACTCTACTCTATACGCCTCAGACCCCATAGATACACAAAAAGCATGCGCCTTTTTAGAGAAAATAAACATGCCCCAAATCTCCCCATCACATCTAGAAACCCTTAATGCACCTATAACTCTTCATGAACTCTCAACCACCATCCGCAACCTGACCCTCTCTTATGCCCCGTACACACGGTCAGATTTTCCGATGGAAAATGTCTGATCGGAGCGTGTTGTCGGAAATTCCGACCGTGTGTGGGCTCCATCGGACATTTTCCATCAGATTTTCCGACACACAAAGTTGGAGAGCAGGAGATAAAAATTTTCCGTTGACGGAAATTCCGATCGTGTGTACACAAATCCGACGGACAAAGTGCCACACATGCTCAGAATAAATAAAGAGATGAAAGCTATTGGCCACTGCCCCGTTTATAGTCCCGACGTACGTGTTTTACGTCACCGCGTTCAGAATGATTGGATTTTCCGACAACTTTGTGTGACCGTGTGTATGCAAGACAAGTTTGAGCCAACATCCGTCGGAAAAAATCCTAGGATTTTGTTGTCGGAATGTCCGAACAAAGTCCGACCGTGTGTACGCCCTATAAAGCCCCGGGTCCAGATGGATTCACTAGCGAATTTTACAAGACCCTACAATCCCTCCTAGAACCCACTCATCCTCAAGTATACCAGGGTATATGGTCAGGTGGTGCATACCTACAATCGGGGAATCAGGCCACTATAAAACTACTGTCTAAGAAGGGCAAAGACCCCCAGGAACCGGGCTCATATAGACCCATCTCACTTCTCAACTTAGATGTGAAAATTCTTTCTAAAATTGTAGCCACTAGGTTAGCCGACATTATGCCCTCTCTAATTCATTCCGCCCAATCTGGTTTCATAAAAGTTAGAACCGCTACCCTCAACATCCACAAAGTCATGCTGGCCTTAGAACATGCCCTTCAACACCCAGACACTGATCATGCCATTATCACGTTAGAAGCGGAAAAAGCTTTCGATAACGTTAGTTTCGACTGGCTATCCATGACAATGTCAGCAATGGGTTTCACTGGCCCCTTCCACCATCTTATCACCGCCATGTACACGGCCCCGACAGCAAGACTAGTAGTAGCAGGTCTTCTATCAGAAGAACTTCGCCTTCACAAGGGTACATGTCAAGGATGCCCCCTATCCCCGCTCCTCTTCAATATCGCCCTAGAACCTCTCTCAAGGTATCTAACATTAATAGCCCCCCTACATGGTATAGAAATAGGCACGCATGACTTGCGTACCTCCCTATTTGCAGACAACGTTCTCATATTCTCAGCCAACCCCCCATCAGACATGATAACCATTAAAAATGTATTTGATGAATTCCGTTTTTGCTCTGGTCTCCGTATTAACTACAGCAAAAGCGAAGTTCTCCCCATTGGCACTCACTCTACACCACCATGGACCCAGCAATCCATTTTCCCTGTCGCAAAATCCAATATCTGGGAATAAAAATAGGAAAACTCCCCTCTTCACTGTATCACCTTAATTACCCTCCTCTGTTGTCAAAAATAACTCAGGAATTAAATGCCTGGATGGATCTACCCCTCTCGCTCTTGGGAAGATGTCATTTAATAAAAATGGTCAGTTTTGTAAGACTTCTATACCCCTTACAAACTATCCCTCTGCTTCTCCATCATAAGGATGTGACCTCGCCAAATTCTGCCATATCTAAATTCCTATGGCAAAACAAACGACCACGTATAGCTTTAAAAAAACTATATCTTCCCAGGCGCGAAGGGGGCATCAGTCTCCCTCATATTAGAATCTATAACGTAGCATGCTTGCTTAGAACTAGCATAGACTGGATAACGCAGTCTTCTCGCTATTCCAACTTCTCCTTGGAATCTGACATGGCCCACCCTTACTCACTAGTAGCCCTCCTCCACTGCAAATGGAAGTCAGTCCCCCCTCTCTATCAACATAATCTCCTACTAAGGGACACAGCAATAGCATGGAGAGAAGCAAGGAAACTACTCAAGATATCTCCCTTCGTATCGATACACCTTCCGATTCAAGGAAACCCACTTTTCCCACCAGGTTTGGAATATAAACCTTTCAAAATATGGGAAAGGAAAGGCCTAACGAAATTCTCCTCCCTCTGCAACACAATAACGGGGCAGCCACTACCCTTTGCCAAAATTGCGGAAACCTTCTCTTTACCCACAACACATACCTTTTATTATGGTCAATGCATCAGCTTTTTAAAGGAGGCATGCAAACAAGTCAACAAAAGGTTCCAAACGAATGTCACAGACCAAATGATCTCAAACTCATACAAAATCTCGGACATATACAAACCTCTCCTCCACAAGTCATCTCTAACTCTCTCATCATCATCGATCAAAAACTGGAACAAAGATTTCCCTGACCCAAACCTCGTGGAAAAAATCCTGCAAGGCCTCAACACCGTACAAAAGCTAACACCCAACGAAATATGGAGAGAAACGCAACTGAAAATAGCTCACAGAGCATATATGCCTTTCTTATCGTCAAAAACTGACAAGAGCAAAGCCTTCTGCCCACTTTGCAACCTTCAGAAACCATCCCTGACTCATCGCTTCTGGGATTGCTCCTACATCTTTACATTCTGGGATCAGGTTCTTGCTTACATATTTGAAGTAACACTACTAAAATTACCTAAGGATCCGTTACTCCTCATCTTCGGCCACTGGGATCCAAAACTTCTGCCCTGGTCCCAAACTACCAACACTAATACAAGACAAGCAGGGGACTCAAAAGATACCACTTCACACAAAGAGTGGTCTCTGATTTGCCTTCTAATCGCAAGAAGAACAATTTTGAAAAATTGGATTTCCCCTCAGTGCCCTAACATCACTCACATCAAACGAGAGCTCATACATCTACTTATCAAAGACCGCCTAAACACGGATTTCAAACAGAAAAACTCATCAGACCGCTTCCACTCCAAATGGCACGCCTTCATGCTCTCATCTCTCTCTCAGGAGGAAATAGCAAATTTCAGCCTATCCTCTTTCTCCTACTACGACTCATACTCCCCAATACCAAAGGAGTCAATCTCCTCCTGATAAAGTTTTCTTGTACCAAATTGACCACGGCGCAGGCTGCTCAACTTGCCACTCCAAGAACACCAGTAAAATTCTATTTCAACTACGATCACCAGCTATCCAAATCTTAATATGGTAAAATGTATCTGGACTATTGTACAATGTACCTTACCAATTGTTTACTTTTCAACTATGTGGCCCCCCCCTCCTCTCTCAAGTTCTCTACCTCTATACCCTCCCCCACCCACCCCTGGTTTTGCTCTCTTCTCTCCCTTCCCTGTTTTTTATTGTTATCTAACAATCTAGTATTCACAGGGATTTTCTAAACAGATCCATCCAGGTATCCACTACTGTCAGTCAACTATTAGATTGTCATGATCTGTTGCAACTTGATTATCCAGCTATCCCATCTGGGTAGATACATTGGTAAATATCCCTCATCTAGACTTAAATATGTACCATAGGTCTGTTACCTCTGTAAATGTCACACAACATGGCTGTGTACAGTACTATACTTTATTGTATGTTGAAAATCAAAACTTTTTGAAAAAAAAACACCCTTTAACAGGCACGACACTAAACATGTTTGATAACATAGATAAAAACACAGACCTGACCTCGAGTATTAGCCCGCTCACCCCCTTGACTGATAACCCAGACTTTCTACCAGGTCTCAGGAATTCCAGCCAACAGGCACTAGATCACACACAACCTATTATTGCAAAGACCTGCTTTCACAAAAGCCAAATTAAAGACTTTACCACACTAAAGGACGGCATTGGACTTCCAAGACTACCTCTGTGGACATACTTCCAGATCCGTAGCTTTTTAAATGAAAAACATAGAAAACCCCTACTTTCAAGGGAGCTGACATAACTGGAAGAAATCTGCTCTAACTGGTCACAATGCAACAGAGCAACTTCTGTCGCAAACGCATGGCTACAAAAGACGAAAGTGATTAAAGATGACAGATTTCGCACTGCACAGTCTTCCGCCCTACAAATAGACATAACTGACAAGCAGTGGGAGACAGCGTGTGTTCTTTCACATAGCTGTTCAATTAGCACCAAAACTCAGGAGTTGTCATACAAACTCCTGACACATTGGTACGCTACCCCCCACAAGCTGAAGAAGTGGTTCCCACAGGCTTCAGATACTTGCTGGAGATGCGGAGAAGAGACAGGCACCCTCCTACATGTATGGTGGGAGTGTTCAAAAATGAAAAATTATTGGAATGAAGTCAGGAAACTTGTGAGGCAAATCACGGAGACCAGGCTTACACTTACTGATGCTTGTTGTCTGCTTCATATCACTAATTTCCCCACAAGGCGCTACAAAAGGTCTTTAACAAAGCATTTACTTAATGCAGCTAAGGCGCTAATACCACTGTATTGGAAAAACACACACCCCCCACCTATTCAAGAATGGCTAAAAAAGGTTACTGAAACCTGCTACATGGAAGATCCCCTAGCACAATCCCAGGACAAAGCGGAAAAATACCAAAGAACTTGGTCTCCATGGTTCGCTTTTAAGGCCTCAGAGGTCTATGACACAATAATGAAACACTAAAACTCTGCGAAATAGGCGCGAGACACCTGGTTAATACATCAGTGACAATGACCATTCTCCACTAGTATATATATCTATATATAAAAATTCAAGACGCAAAACAAAATAAAACTGCTTTGCTAAGCATATGCATCCTCTTCCTCCCCCTATTCTTTATTTTACTTCCTCCCTTTCTTTCTCTTATATCTATATATAAGCTCTCAAAATCAAAGCTAACAACCGATGTAAACAATATCTATGATACAGAAGAACTATACGAGATCTAATACTAATAATTAATTAAAACTCCATTTTTGCACTTGATAAATAATTCTGCAGCTATGTATGCTTAAGTTAGACAGGTAATGATGTTACCGTATCTACAAGACCGCACAATGATAATTGTATACTGCTATGTACTGTCTACACTGCTTTGATTTGTAATGTTTAAAATTCTTTAACAATAAACTTTTGATGTTAAAAAAAAAAAAGCTACCTGTAGAAGGTTGGTGGTGTTTTCCTGATCCTATCACTACCGCAGGCAGCTAAACAAGCTACAAGTTAGTGTAGTGCGAGCTCTGCACAGTGTTCACCTAAAGCTACCTGTAGAAGGTTGGTGGTGTTTTCCTGATCCTATCACTACCGCAGGCAGCTAAATAAGCTACAAGTTAGTGTAGTGCGAGCTCTGCACAGTGTTCACCTAAAGCTACCTGTAGAAGGTTGGTGGTGTTTTCCCGATCCTATCACTACCGCAGGCAGCTAAATAAGCTACAAGTTATTTTTTTGGTGAGCTCTGCACAGTGTTCACCTAAAGCTACCTGTAGAAGGTTGGTGGTGTTTTCCTGATCCTATCACTACCTCAGGCAGCTAAATAAGCTACAAGTTAGTGTAGTGCGAGCTCTGCACAGTGCTTACCTAAAGCTACCTGTAGAAGATTGGTGGTGTTTTCCTGATCCTATCACTACAGCAGGCAGCTAAATAAGCTACAAGTTAGTGTAGTGCGAGCTCTGCACAGTGTTCACCTAAAGCTACCTGTAGAAAGTTGGTGGTGTTTTCCTGATCCTATCACTACCGCAGGCAGCTAAATAAGATACAAGTTAGTGTAGTGCGAGCTCTGCACAGTGTTCACCTAAAGCTACCTGTAGAAGGTTGGTGGTGTTTTCCTGATCCTATCACTGCCGCAGGCAGCTAAATAAGCTACAAGTTAGTGTAGTGCGAGCTCTGCACAGTGTTCACCTAAAGCTACCTGTAGAAGGTTGGTGGTGGTCTCATACTACAGGCAGTTGATTTTGCTAGTTGCATGCAGTATCAGTATATATATATATATATCCCAGCTTAGTTTAGCTCTAGGCCATTAGTATGTCTGGAAGGCCAACAAGGAGAGGCAGACAGTCACAAGCCAATAAAAGAGGGCAAGCAGGCTCTGTGTCTAGAGGCAACAGTGCTGGTCGTGGAGACGGTGCATCCTCATCAGCACGTGGCCGTGGAACACGCTTGGCCTTTTTTGCGGCAGCTGGCCCTGTTGAGCCGCAACATGTGGAAGACTTGGTCGAGTGGATGACCAAGCCGTCCTCATCCTCCTCATCCTCTCTCACCCATGCTCGGGGTACTTTGTTGGCAAAGCAACAGCCTCTTCCCTTGGCTCAATGTCATCAGTGACTCCTTCCCTAGCCCCACCATGTCCTCCTGAGGAGTCCCTCGAATTGTTTGACCACAGTGTTGGGTACATGCTCCAGGAGGATGCCCAGCGTTTTGAAGGCTCTGATGATGATACTGAGCTAGATGAAGGCACTAACGTGAGCACGGACAGAGGGGGTGCCCAAGAAGGACAGCAATCTGGCAGTCATGCTCCCCCTGCTGCAACATACTGCCAGGTTTGTTCCAGTGATGAGGAGGGAGAGGATGATGAGGTCACTGACTCAACGCGGGTGCCTGATAGGAGAGAGGAGGAGGAGGGAGGGGATGATGAAGTCACTGACTCAACATGGGTGCCTGATAGGAGAGAGGAGGAGGAGGAGGGAGGGGATGATGTGGTCACTGACTCAACGTGGGTGCCTGATAGGAGAGAGGAGGAGGAGATGAGATCACTGACTCAACGTGGGTGTCTGATAGGAAAGAGGAGGAGGAGGTGATGAGGTCACTGACTCAACGTGGGTGCCTGATAGGAGAGAGGAGGAGGAGATGATGAGGTCACTGACTCAACGTGGGTGCCTGATAGGAGAGAGGAGGAGGAGATGATGAGGTCACTGACTCAACGTGGGTGCCTGAGAGGAGAGAGGAGATGATGAGGTCACTGACTCAACGTGGGTGCCTGAGAGGAGAGAGGAGATGATGAGGTCACTGACTCAACGTGGGTGTCTGATAGAGAGGAGAGAGGGGATGATGAGGTCACTGACTCAACGTGGGTGCCTGAGAGGAGAGAGGAGAGAGGGTATGATGAGGTCACTGACTCAACGTGGGTGCCTGAGAGGAGAGAGGAGAGAGGGTATGATGAGGTCACTGACTCAATGTGGGTGCCTGAGAGGAGAGAGAGGATGATGAGGTCACTGACTCAACGTGGGTGCCTGATAGGAGAGAGGAGAGAGGGGATGATGAGGTCACTGACTCAACGTGGGTGCCTGATAGGAGAGAGGGGATGATGAGGTCACTGACACAACGTGGGTGCCTGATAGGAGAGAGGAGAGAGGAGGAAGGAGAGAGGAGGAAGGAGGAGGAGAGAGGAAGAAGGAGGAGGAGAGAGAAAGAAGGAGGAGGAGAGAGGAAGAGGGAGGAAGAGGGAGGAAGAGGGAGAGGGAGGAAGAGGAAGAGGGAGGAAGAGGAAGAGGGAGGAAGAGGGAGGAAGAGGGAGGAAGAGGGAGGAAGAGGAATAGAGAGGAAGAGGAAGAAGAAGGAGGAAGAGGAAGAAGGAGGAAGAGGAAGAAGAAGGAGGAAGAAGGAAGAAGGAGGAAGAGGAGGAGGAGGTCACTGACTCAACGTGGGTGCCTGATAAGAGAGAGGAGGAGGAGGAGGAGGAGGAGGAGGAGGAGGGAGGGAGGGGATAATGAGGTCGCTGACTCAAGTGGGTGCCTGTTAGGAGATAGGAGGAGGAGGAGGAGGAGGAGGAGAAGGAGGAGGAGGAGGAGGGAGGGGATGATGAGGTCACTGACTCAATGTGGGTGCCTGATAGGAGAGAGGAGGAGGAGGAGGAGGAGGAGAAGGGAGGGGATGATGAGGTCACTGACTCAAGTGGGTGCCTGTTAGGAGATAGGAGGAGGAGGAGGAGGAGGAGGAGGAGGGAGGGGATGATGAGGTCACTGACTCAACATGGGTGCCTTATAGGACAGAGGAGGAGGAGAGAGGAGGAGGAGAGAGGAGGAGGAGGCACATCACCAACGAGGCAGGATGCCCTCCAGGGGCCAGCCTAAGGGAAGCACACTGACTGCATCACACCCCAAAGCTTTGCATGTGCAGGGCGCTGCAGTCTCTGCACGTTATTCAAAAAGTTCTTGGTGTGGGCCTCTTTTGAGACGAGTGCATCAGATCGCACCGCTGCTATTTGCAACATATGTCTCAAGCGTATCTCGCGTGGCCAAAACATCTACCGCTTGGGTACCACATGCTTGACCAGACATATGTTGACCTGCCATGCAGTTTGTTGGCAAGCGTATTTAAAAGACCCACACCAAAGAACAAAGAGGATCTCTCCTTGCTCCTCATCAGCTGAGATTTCCAACCCCACTATACCTTCAGTCCTCTGAGACCTGCACTGAGAGGAATGAAGGTGTAGAATTAGGTGTGTCACAGCCAAGTACTTGTGGGCAATCTGCTTTCGGTACACCGACGTCAGATTGTACCAGGCAAATTTCCCTGCCCCAGCTGCTGCACCGCCGAAAGGAGTTCGCTCCCAGCCATCCACATGCCCAGCGGTTGAATGCTAGCTTGGCAAAATTGCTAGCACTTCAACTGCTGCCTTTTCAGTTGGTAGACTCTACCCCCTTCCGTGAATTTGTGGAATGTGCGGTTCCTCAGTGGCAGGTACCCAAACGCCACTTTTTCTCATGGAAGGCGATTCCGGCTCTCTACCGGCATGTGGAAGGCAATGTCCATGCCTCGCTGGACAGGGCGGTCAGTGGTAAGGTGCATATTACCACTGACTCATGCTCCAGCAGGCATGGACAGGGACGTTACCTAAGTTTCACCGCACATTGGGTGACTCTTCTGGCAGCTGGGAAGGATGCAGGGTGCAGTAGTGTTGGAGGTTGATCCGCCACCACGCCTCCAAAATGCCACTACTAATGATTGTGACACACCTCTCTCCTCCATCCCCTCCTCTTCTTCTTCCTCCATGGCCTCTTCCTGTGCTTTGACCTCGGAACCAGCGGTGCTCCGTAGGTGTTCAAGGGGCTACGCAAGATTGCAGGCCAAAAGATGCCATGCGGTGCTTGAGCTGGTGTGCTTGGGGGACATGAGCCACACTGGGGCAAAGGTTCTGTCAGCTCTGCAGGGGCAGGTTCAGAGGTGGTTGACGCCATGCCAACTTAAGGCAGGAATGGTGGTTTGCAACAATGGCACCAACCTCCTCTCTGCCCTCCGACAGGGACAAATGACCCATGTGCCCTGTTTGGCTCACATCCTTAACTTGATGGTGCAGCGGTTCTTGGGCAGGTACCCGGGCTTACAGGATGTCCTGAGGCAGGCCAGGAAAGTCTGTGTGCATTTCCGCCGGTCATATAATGCCAGTGCTCGGCTAGCGGACCTCCAAAAGGAGTTTAACCCGCCCAAGAACCGCCTAATCTGTGACATGCCCACCAGGTGGAACTCAACGTTGGCCATGCTGCAGCAGCTGCACACGCAGCAGAGGGCCATCAATGAGTACCTGTGTGACAATGGCACCAGGACAGGGTCAGTGGAGCTTGTTTTTTTTCCCCCACGCCAGTGGGCCATGATCATGGATGCATGCACTGTCCTGTCACCATTTGAGGAGGCCACGAGGATGGTGAGCAGTGACAGTGCATGCATCAGTGACACTGTCCCCCTTGTCCACCTGTTGGTGCACACGCTGCATGGAATAATGGACAGGGCACTTGAGGCAGAACAGAGGCAGGAAGAGGAGGACTTCCTTAGCTCTCAAGGCCCCCTTTATCCAGACAGTGTTCCTGCATGCCCGCCGATCACACAGGAAGAGGACGAGGAGGACGAGGACGAGGAGGATTGTGTCAGTATGGAGGTGGAGCCTAGCACTCAGCATCAGCAGCAGTCTTTAAGGGATCAGTCCCAAGAAACACATGGACTTGTACGTGGCTGGGAGGAGGTGGCTGTGGACCATGTCGTCCTTAGTGACCCAGAGGACTCCTGACCGAATGCCTCAGCAAACCTACGCTGCATGGCCTCCCTGATCCTGCAAAGCCTGTGTAAGGATCCTCATATTCGTGGTATCAAGGAGAAGGACCAATACTGGCTGGCAACCCTCCTTGATCCACGTTACAAGGGTAAGGTTGCGCACCTTATCTTGCCATCGCAGAGGGAGCAGAGGATGAAACATCTTCAGGAGGCCTTGCAGAAAGGTCTGTGCAACGCGTTTCCAGAGACTGGGAGGTTACAAACTTCTGTTTCTGGACAACGTGTTGCTGAGGCTTCGGTCAAAGAAGGAGCGGTGGAGAAGGTGGCCATCTGACCGATGCATTCAGACAATTTTTTAGTCCGCAGCCCCAAGGTATGATCGGTTCCAGCAACCATCACCAGCGTCTGTTTTACATGGTGCAGGAATACCTAGAGGCAAGATCTGACTTGGACACCTTTCCCACCGAAAATCCTCTGGGTTACTGGGTCTTGAGGATGGATCACTGGCCAGAGCTTGCACAGTATTCAATTGAGCTACTGGCCTGTCCTGCATCCAGCGTTCTTTCGGAACGCACATTCAGTTCTGCTGGAGGCTTTGTAACCGATCACAGGGTGCGCCTGTCCACCGACTCGGTTGATCGACTGACCTTCATAAAGATGAATCAGTCTTGGATCACCACCAGCTACCAAGCACCTGATGCTGATGTAACCGAATAATTTTTTTTGAAATCTCAGATCCCTTCAAAGACTGCCTATGCTACTGATGCTGAGTGACTATCCTGAGTAATTATCCTTTTCCTCCTCAATGATCAGGCTGATAGCTTGTAAGAACCAGTGCCTAAGGCCCAATTTTTCAGCCCCTGTTTAACAGGGCGTGTAATTACAATTTTTGATGCAATACTTTGCAGCAGGGCTCATTCCTGCGTACCAACTAGAGTTTCTGTGAGAAGTTGCAGTGTTGTGGCACCAGCACCGGTGCCTAAGGCCCAATTTTTCTGCCCCTGTTCAACAGGGGCATGTAATTACAATTCTTGATCTAATATTTCACAGCAGGGCCCTGTGAGGGCTTACAGTGTTGTGGCCAGAACAACATCTAAGGCCCAAATTTCTGCTGAGTATATAGGGCAGGCCCCTACTTTCAAACATCCAACTTACAAACGACTCCTACTTGCAAACGGAAGGAGACAACAGGAAGTGAGATGAAATCTACCCCTAGGAAGGGAAATTCTCTCCTGTAAGAGTTAATATGGGAAAAACGTTTCTCCTTTCCACTGATGCTTTATCACCAATCCTTGTTTCACAAAAAAAAACAAATTTTCAAAAAACATTTGTCATTGGGACAAAAAGTGAGGTGAAATCTTCTGAAGAGGAGCACAGACAGCAAAACAAATGTCACAGGGATGATGTTTTCCAAAAAGCTTAAAAAAGATTTTTTGGCTGGAGCTAAACACGTTAAAAATGTACCCATTCAAAATTACAAACAAATTCTACTTAACAACAAGCCTACAGTCCCTGTCTTGTTTGCACCGCCTGTATACTGCTGTTCAGAGTATATAGGGCCTGGTGGCCCCACACCTTTCCTTTTTTTAATTTGGGTGCGGGGTTCCCCTTAATATCCATACAAGACCCAAAGGGCCTGGTAATGGACTGGGGGGTACCCATGCCATTTGTCTCACTGATTTTCATCCATATTGCCAGGACCCGACATTACATTAAAGCCGCAAGCAGTTTTAAATGACTTTTTTTCCTTTAAAAATATCATTTTGTGCAGGGACTGTTCTAAGCACGGGAAACATGCGCCACTTTACAGGCATACTATAGACACCCCCCAGGTATGATATTTAAAGGAATATTTAACTTTTTTTTTTTTTACTTTAAGCATCATTAAAATCACTGCTCCCGAAAAAACAGCCGTTTTTACAACTTTTTTTTTTGCATTGATACATGTCCCTTGGGGCAGGACCCGGGTCCCCAAACCCTTTTTAGGACAATACCATGAAAATTAGCCTTTAAAATGAGCACTTTTGATTTCGAACGGTCGAGTCCGATAGACGTCAATGGGGTTCTAACGTTCGCGCAAATTTTCGGTCCGTTCGCAGGTTCTGGTGTGAACCGAACCGGGGGGTGTTCGGCTCATCCCTATTTCTGACAGTAGACGAAGACCATGAATTCAGAAGATACAGTCAATCCACTTGTTGGTAATTTTTCTAGATTGGATGAGCTAGATCACTGTATGGATCAGTTTGCCATGGTGTTACAAACGCTCCTGAGTCACACGGCTCACCTGGAATCTCCCTCTGTGGCTTTACCAGTACAAACCGAGTTGCAGGCCATCCCTGCTGCACCAGTCTCTGTGCAGGCACCTGCCTCAAGTATTACCTCTATAAGAGGTATGTCTGGTTCCGCTCCACTTCTCCAGCGATTTGGGGCGATCCAGTTCAATGCATAGCGTTTCCCAACTAGGTTGAGATATACTTTGAGATGCTGCCCCAGGCGTTTCCCACGGACAGAAGCAAAGTAGGTTTCATGATATCTTTGCTTTCTAAGAGAGCCTTGGCCTGGGCAAACCCTCTATGGGAGACGCAAAAACCTGTTGTCTTGAGTTACCCTGAGTTTGTGGCCTCCTTTAAAAGGGTATTTGACGTTCCCGCATGCTCCGCTTCTGCTGCCAAGTGCCTCATGACCATCAGAGTATGAGAACTGTTGCCGACTACGCTATTGAATTTCATACTCTGGCAGCAGAGGTTGCTTGGAACAATGAGGCCCTCATGGCTGCTTTTTCTCATGGTCTCTCGGATACCATCAAGGATGAGATAGCAGCCTGAGATATACCCACTGAACTGGAGAAGTTGATCACGCTTGCTGTCCTCATTGACTCCAGACTCAGAGAATGACTCTTAAGGAGCACTTGCGCAAGCCTCCTGTACATTTGCCTCTGAGCTTTGCAGTCCCACCCATGCCTCCTGGTACCGAGTCGGTCAGTGAAGATGAACCCATGCACTTGGGCTTCACACATCTCTCTGCAGATGTGTGAACCTTTAGGAGGAGGGAGAGATTGTGCCTTTGTGGCCAGGCAGGTCACTTTTTGAAGTCATGTCCTACCCGTCCAGCGAATGCCTGAACCTTGAGGTCCTGTCCCGGACAGCCCTTAGGTGACGTTGTTTCATCCCCAGTTATCCAGAAGGATAAGCCCCTGGTTTCAGAGTCATCTGTCGAGATACAGGCTCTGATCGACTCTGGGGCTGCAGGCATGTTCTTTGTATTAACCACTTCAATACAGGGCTTTTATACACCCTTCCTTCCCAGACCAAATTTTAGCTTTCAGCGCTCTCACACTTTGAATGACAATTACTCAGTCATGCTACACTGTACCCAAACCAAATTTTTATCATTTTTTCTCACAAACATAGCTTTCTTTTGGTGGAATTTAATCACTGCTGTTTTTTTTATTTTTTGCAATATAAGCGAAAAAAGAGAGAAATTTTTGAAAAAAAAACACTTTTTTTTAGTTTTTATTGTAAAATTTTGCAAATAAGTAATTTTTCTTCATAAATTTGGGCCAAAATGTATACTGCTACATATCTTTAGTAAAAATAACCCAAATTAGTGTATATTATTTGGTCTCTATGAAAGTTATAGAGTCTACAAGCTATGGTGCAAATCATAGAAAAATGATCACATCTGATCACACCTGATGTACTGAAGGCCTATCTCATTTCTTGAGGCCCTAACAAGCCAGGAAAGTACAAATACCCCACAAATTACCCCTTTTTGGAAAGCAGACATTCCAAGGTATTTAGCAAGAGGCATGGTGAGCTTTTTGAAGTTGTAATTTTTTCCCACAATTCTTGGAAATTTTTTTTTTGCACAAAATTGTCATAATAACAAGTTATCTCTCTCACACAGCACATGCATACTTGCAATGACACCCCAAAATACATTCTGCTACTCCTCCTGAGTATAGTGATACCACATGTGTGAGACTTTTACACAGCCTGGCCACATACAGAGGTCTAAAATCCAACTAGCACCGTCAGGCATTTTACGAGCATAAATTGCACATCTCATATGATGACAACCTATCACACTTTTGAAGGCCCTGGAGCACCAGGACAATGGAAACGCCCACAAAATGACCCCATTTTGGAAAGCTAACACCCCAACGTATAATCTATGAGGCATAATTAGTCTTTTGAATGGTTCATTTTTTTCCCAAAGTTTTTGGAAACTGTGGAAAAAAAATGAAAACGCATTTTTTTTTACACAAAGTTGTCCATTCATAAGATATTTACAACACATAGCATGTACATAGCAAAAATGACACCCCAAAATACATTCTGCTACTCCTCCTGAGTATGGCGATACCAAATGTGTGAGACTTTTACACAGCCTGGCCACATACAGAGGCCCAACATTGAAGTAGCAGCTTCAGGCATTCTAGGAGCATAAATTACACATCTCATTTCTCAACCACCTATTACAATTTTGAAGGCCCTGGAGCACCAGGACAATGGAAACGCCCACAAAATGACCCCATTTTGGAAATCTAACACCCCAACGTATAATCTATGAGGCATAATTAGTCTTTTGAATGGTTCATTTTTTTCCCGAAGTTTTTGGAAACTGTGGAAAAAAAATGAAAACACATTTTTTTTACACAAAGTTGTCCATTCATAAGATATTTCCAACACATAGCATGTACATAGCAAAAATGACACCCCAAAATACATTCTGCTACTCCTCCTGAGTGTGGCGATACCAAATGTGTGAGACTTTTACACAGCCTGGCCACATACAGAGGCCCAACATTGAAGTAGCAGCTTCAGGCATTGTAGGAGCATAAATTACACATCTCATTTCTCAACCACCTATTACAATTTTGAAGGCCCTGGAGCACCAGGACAATGGAAACGCCCACAAAATGACCCCATTTTGGAAAGCTAACACCCCAACGTATAATCTATGAGGCATAATTAGTCTTTTGAATGGTTCATTTTTTTCCCGAAGTTTTTGGAAACTGTGGAAAAAAAATGAAAACGCATTTTTTTTACACAAAGTTGTCCATTCATAAGATATTTCCAACACATAGCATGTACATAGCAAAAATGACACCCCAAAATACATTCTGCTACTCCTCCTGAGTATGGCGATACCAAATGTGTGAGACTTTTACACAGCCTGGCCACATACAGAGGCCCAACATTGAAGTAGCAGCTTCAGGCATTCTAGGAGCATAAATTACACATCTCATTTCTCAACCACCTATTACAATTTTGAAGGCCCTGGAGCACCAGGACAATGGAAACGCCCACAAAATGACCCCATTTTGGAAATCTAACACCCCAACGTATAATCTATGAGGCATAATTAGTCTTTTGAATGGTTCATTTTTTTCCCGAAGTTTTTGGAAGCTGTGGAAAAAAAATGAAAACACATTTTTTTTACACAAAGTTGTCCATTCATAAGATATTTCCAACACATAGCATGTACATAGCAAAAATGACACCCCAAAATACATTCTGTTACTCCTCCTGAGTGTGGCGATACCAAATGTGTGAGACTTTTACACAGCCTGGCCACATACAGAGGCCCAACATTGAAGTAGCAGCTCCAGGCATTCTAGGAGCATAAATTACACATCTCATTTCTCAACCACCTATTACAATTTTGAAGGCCCTGGAGCACCAGGACAATGGAAACGCCCACAAAATGACCCCATTTTGGAAATCTAACACCCCAACGTATAATCTATGAGGCATAATTAGTCTTTTGAATGGTTCATTTTTTTCCCGAAGTTTTTGGAAACTGTGGAAAAAAAATGAAAACACATTTTTTTTACACAAAGTTGTCCATTCATAAGATATTTCCAACACATAGCATGTACATAGCAAAAATGACACCCCAAAATACATTCTGCTACTCCTCCTGAGTGTGGCGATACCAAATGTGTGAGACTTTTACACAGCCTGGCCACATACAGAGGCCCAACATTGAAGTAGCAGCTTCAGGCATTGTAGGAGCATAAATTACACATCTCATTTCTCAACCACCTATTACAATTTTGAAGGCCCTGGAGCACCAGGACAATGGAAACGCCCACAAAATGACCCCATTTTGGAAAGCTAACACCCCAACGTATAATCTATGAGGCATAATTAGTCTTTTGAATGGTTCATTTTTTTCCCGAAGTTTTTGGAAACTGTGGAAAAAAAATGAAAACGCATTTTTTTTACACAAAGTTGTCCATTCATAAGATATTTCCAACACATAGCATGTACATAGCAAAAATGACACCCCAAAATACATTCTGCTACTCCTCCTGAGTATGGCGATACCAAATGTGTGAGACTTTTACACAGCCTGGCCACATACAGAGGCCCAACATTGAAGTAGCAGCTTCAGGCATTCTAGGAGCATAAATTACACATCTCATTTCTCAACCACCTATTACAATTTTGAAGGCCCTGGAGCACCAGGACAATGGAAACGCCCACAAAATGACCCCATTTTGGAAATCTAACACCCCAACGTATAATCTATGAGGCATAATTAGTCTTTTGAATGGTTCATTTTTTTCCCGAAGTTTTTGGAAGCTGTGGAAAAAAAATGAAAACACATTTTTTTTACACAAAGTTGTCCATTCATAAGATATTTCCAACACATAGCATGTACATAGCAAAAATGACACCCCAAAATACATTCTGTTACTCCTCCTGAGTGTGGCGATACCAAATGTGTGAGACTTTTACACAGCCTGGCCACATACAGAGGCCCAACATTGAAGTAGCAGCTCCAGGCATTCTAGGAGCATAAATTACACATCTCATTTCTCAACCACCTATTACAATTTTGAAGGCCCTGGAGCACCAGGACAACGGAAACGCCCACAAAATGACCCCATTTTGGAAAGCTAACACCCCAACGTATAATCTATGAGGCATAGTTAGTTTTTTGAATGGTTCATTTTTTTCCCGAAGTTTTTGGAAACTGTGGAAAAAAAATTAAAACGCATTTTTTTACACAAAGTTGTCCATTCATAAGATATTTCCAACACATAGCATGTACATAGCAAAAATGACACCCCAAAATACATTCTGCTACTCCTCCTGAGTATGGCGATACCACATGTGTGAGACTTTTACATAGTCTGGCCACATACAGAGGCCCAACATCCAAGTAGCACTGTCAGTTGTTCTAGGAGCATACATTACACACAAATTCCTGCCAACCTATCACATTGTTGAAGGCCCTTCATATTTCTAACACATAGCATGTACTGTACATACCAATTACAAACCAAAATACATTCTGCTGAATAAAGGGTAAAGAAAAGATTACCTGCAGTTTTAGTAGTGCAGTGGTCCACAGAGAAGAGCATCGGTCCAGGCAGCAGGCAGGAACGTGGACAGCGACAGCAAAACAGGCAGCAGGCAGGAATAGTCAGTACAGGTAGAGATGTCAGCACAGCCAAAGCATTAGTCCAGATAGCAGGCAGGGATGTGGTCAGCAGCAGCAAAAGGATCAAAGGATCGTCCATGCAGCAGGCAGGAATACTGTCCATAGTTAGTACATGCAGCAGGCAGAGGTATGGTCAGCACAGCCAGAGTATTTGTCCAGGGAGCAGGCAGTACCATCAAGCTTAGGGCATTGGTCAGGAAAGAATGGGGACAGGGGTAGAGGCTTCTCCCACCCAAATCGCTTTGAAGCCTCCGGGCAACCAGACCCTGTTATGGGAACACAGAAAACCCAAAACTGGTTTTCTGAACTCCGAACACTATTCTGGAGCCCCTCACATATGTGAGACCCCTGTGTAGCAGGGTGAAAGATCAATCCAAGGGGCAGGCAAAAACATGGTCAACAGGCCGAGGTCAGTGCAGGTAAAAGGCAGAAATAGACGGTAGGCAGAGGCATAGTCGATACAGTCCAGGGTCAGTTCACGTGAAAGGCAAAAACATGGCGGAAAAACAATGCAGACGGTAGGCAGAGGCATAGTCGAGAAACAGGCCAGGGTCGGTTCACATGGAAGGCAATAATATGGTTGGTTGAGGAAGGTAAATATTCAGGACAGAAATTAAAAACGGGGAAATGGCAGTATTAGAAATATGGACTAATAATTTTCCAGAGTGTGATATCGCCTGAAGCATTCTCTGATGCAAAGGCCAGGTTGGGAGGGACAGTCGGTACAATGGAAGCTCGTATCTTTCCTAATTCCTCTTTTGGTGCACACCCGACATTTTTTTTGGCGTCGTCTTCCGGATCCTGTTGGTGGAATATGGTCTGGGAAATGGCGCTCATGTAGTCTGCTGACAGAATCGGAGCGAATGCTTTCTGGGGGGGATACTTGCTGATAAATCAGGGCAGTGACAATGTCTTCAATAAACTTTATGAAGGTGATGGGTGTTTCTGTGGATTTTTGGTATATTATGAAAGAATTTAAAAGGGCCAAATGAAAAAAGTAAATTGCGACTTTTTTGTACCAGAATAAGGATTTTCTTGTTGAAAGATAGGGCTGCAACAACTGATCGTTTAAATCCACCCCCCCCATGTATTTATTGTACTCAGTGATACAGGTAGGCTTGCGAACGGTACCGCGTCTTCTGTGAAGTTCCACCGAGGTGTCATCGTGGATGGTGGACATGATGTACACGTCTTTTCTATCCCTCCACTTCACAGCCAACACTTCTTCGTTCCTCAAGCTTGTCGATTCCCCCCTTGGAATGTTTGTGGTGACAAGACACTGTGGGAAGCCCTTTCGGTTTTTTCTAGTTGTACCACAGGCCAAAGTTTGTTTGAGATGTAGGTGGCGGAGAAGGGGCAAACTCGTATAATAATTATCCATATAAATATGGTACCCCTTTTGGAGGAGTGGGAATGCCAACTCCCAAACAATTTTCCCACTTATTCCCATGTACGAGGGACACTCAGGGGGCTGGAGCTGGGAATCTTTCCCTTCGTACACGCGGAATGCGTACACATAACCGGTGGCACCTTCACAAAGCTTGTTAAGCTTCAAGCCATACCTCGCCCTCTTACTGGGTATATATTGTTTGATTCCCAGCCGGCCTGTGAAATGCACCAGGGATTCGTCCACAGATATATTTTTTTCAGGGACATAAACTTCGGCAAACTTCTGGGAAAAAAAATTAATTAGGGGGCGAACTTTATATAATTTGTCAAAGTTTGGGTGATTTCGGGGGGGCACTGTGAGTTGTCATTGAAATGCAAGAAGCGCATTATGATTTCGTATCGGGACCTGGACATGGCTGCTGAAAAAATTGGCATATGGTGGATGGGTTTGGTCGACCAATACTTATGAATTTCATTTTTTTTTGTAAGCCCCATGTTCAGGGTTAGGCCTAAAAACAATTTTAGCTCCACTACTGTTAGCGGTCTCCACTCAAAAGGGCGGGCATAGCTGGAGCTGGGGTTGGCTGCAATAAATTGTTGGGCAAACAGATTAGTTTGGTCCACGATGCCTTGAATCCAATCGTTCGGGAAAAATAAATTAAAAAAATCCATTTGTGTAAATCCTGCAGTGTTGACCTGCACACCCGACTGTGCTGTAAAAGGGGGGATCGTAGCTGACCCTGTGGTAGAAGGCAGCCACAATGGATTTGCCAAGGAATCTGGAAGATGGGTTTGGGCCCTACTTCTTTGGCGTCCACTTGTGCTGGGTCTTTCCTCCTGGGGTCTAGCAGCGCTTGTACCGGGCCCCTCCTCCTGGGGTCTACCGCCGCTGGCACTGCTGGTAGCTGCCTGGTTTTCAGACCGTCGTCTTTTTGGACGGACTACTTCCTCCTCTAAATCTGATCCTGATGTGCTGCCTTCGGGGGGCTCATATTCCGAATCAGAACCAGAATCTGAACTGAGCGGTGAGAGCTCCCCGTTGCTCTCATCAGTCAGACTCAGGATCTGGTTTGCCTCTTCTGGGGTGTACATCTTTCTGGACATAGTGGCTGACTGGCTGTATGTACTCTGGTGGCAAGTGATGAGGTGGCGGGTACTCTGGTGGCAGATGATGAGGTGGCGGGTACTCTGGTGGCTGGTGATGAGGTGGCGGGTACTCTGGTGGCAGGTGATGAAGTGGCGGGTACTCTGGTGGCAGGTGATGAGGTGGCAGGTACTCTGGTGGCAGGTGATGAGGTGGCAGGTACTCCGGTGGCAGGTGATGAGGTGGCAGGTACTCCGGTGGCAGGTGATGAGGTGGCAGGTACTCTGGTGGCAGGTGATGAGGTGGCGGGTACTCTGGTGGCAGGTGATGAGGTGGTGGGTACTCTGGTGGCAGGTGATGAGGTGGCAGGTGATGAGGTGGCAGGTACTCTGGTGGCAGGTGATGAGGTGGCAGGTACTCTGGTGGCAGGTGATGAGGTGGCGGGTACTCTGGTGGCAGGTGATGAGGTGGCGGGTACTCTGGTGGCAGGTGATGAGGTGGCGGGTACTCTGGTGGCAGGTGATGAAGTGGTGGGTACTCTGGTGGCAGGTGATGAGGTGGCGGGTACTCTGGTGGCAGGTGATGGACAGGTACTCTGAGATGACAGGTACTTTGAGGTGACAGGTACTCTGAGGTGACAGGTACTCTGAGGTGACAGGTACTCTGAGGTGACAGGTACTGAGGTGACAGGTACTGAGGTGACAGGTACTCTTTATTTAGGAGGGGCGATCTGGGCACAGTAGTACATGTAATTAGTAACTCACTGTTAGCTGATCTCTTCTCCTCACACTGGATCGGTGTGTGAGGAGAAGAGCCCAGCAACAGCAGTTACTGTCTGACTGTGTGTGTTTGTTTACATTAGTGACCGGCTGTGATTGGACACAGCCGGTCATGTGATGCAGAGCCATGTCATTGGCTACAGTGATCGGGGCTGAGCTGTATCCAGGGGAAAAGCCTCAGCCCCGATCACCGCCCTGATCACTCCTCTTCCGCCGGAAACCGAATAGTACACGCTTCCCAATGCCGCTCTGCATCCGCCGTTACCGACGCTCCGCCGCCCGCCACCCGCCGCCGCCGCCGCCGCCGCCGCTTCAATACCCCCATCGGGGAACGGCTGTGTCCTGAGGGACACAATAGTACCCCGATCGCCGCTCTGCGGGCCCCCGGGGGCCCGCAGTAGCGACGGAAAGCCGAGGCCGTCATATGACGCCCACCCAGGATGGGAGATCCCATCTGTGGACATCATTTGGCTATGGCCGGGTATTGAAGCGGTTAAGGGACTCTATTCCGCTACAGCTGCGTGACACTCCACTTGTCATTGAGGCTCTTGACAAGAGACCTTTACAGCCTGCCCATGTGACTCATGAGACAGTTCCATTGTCCATGGCCGTAGGGGCTCTTCACCATGAGATAATCTAATTCCAAGTTATTTCCTCACATAAGTTTCTGCTGGTTATTATTATCCTTGGTTACAGAGGCACAACCCCTCTTTTGATTGGCTCAGAAGGTAGCCAGGTAGCCTACCTTCCTTCTAATATGCGTATTTCAAATGTATTTCATGTCTCCTTATTAAATCCTTTGGTCTGCAACCGCTTTACCACCTCGGTGCCATGTCCTCACCTTATACAGGTTGAGAATCATGAGGAGTATGAAGTACAGTCTATTGTTGACTCCCGTAGGTTCCATGGGCGCATACAGAACCGGGTGCATTGGAATGGGTACAGTCTGGAGGAATGCTCTTGGGTCCCATCCTCAGATGTACATGCCCCTGTCCTCCTCTGTGATTTACATAGACATTTTCCCCTCAAGCCTGGTGGTCCTCCGAGGGGAAGGGGTCATTGAGGAGGGGGTGCTGTCAGGGCTGGGCTCAGCCCTTCCTTCTTTGAGCTGGCCACTCTGCTGTCAGCTAATTGCCAGCTCCTATCTCTCCACAGTTACTCAGCTGTTGCTGATATCCTGCTAGTCAGTACTGCCTACTTAAGCTGCCCAGTCCAGAGGAGCTCTGCCTTCGCCTTAGTCAACATCACAGAGACGCCCTTCTGCATTCCTGTTAAAAGACTTGGTTGGCTGACATCCCTTCTGGCTCCAGATCCTGCTTGCTGTTTTACTACGCTCATCTCCGGTATTCATGAAATCATTGTTAACAGAATAGGGGATGTAATATTTTGGATCTTTTCTGAGGGGAGTTCAAGCCTCTAGCATTTAATGAGCAAATATGAATATCAGTCATAGGGAACAGAGTGATAGAGCATCATATCATGATAGCTCTGTCTCTTTCCAGCGAGAAAAAAATAAAGCTTTGGGTAGGCACTATCTTGGGATCTGATCCAATCGGCCATAAGGTTGGAGTAATAATTCTGATCCACAAAAATCTCCCCTGTGAGGTTATAATGATAAATTCTGACTGTCAGGGATGACGCATTACTGCTCACTTATGATTAGGGAATAAAGACCTCCAAATTACAAGTACTTATACACCCAACAACCCTGGGAAGCCCTTCCATGGGGAACTGTCTAATAGACTTTTGAAATTCTCTCCCATCCCCCATATAGTAGGTGACTTTAATGCTGTATGGCACCCAACTGATGACAGGTCCACTCTCAAACATCCCAGAGAACACCAGAAGAGTCTAACCTGACTTTTCTGGCAACCACCATGGAATCTCTACATTTCACTGACATTTGGAGACTATTCCGCCCTGTAGATAGAGAATTCACCTTCTACTCTTCCCCCCACAATGTATTTACAAGAATTGACTATATCTTTGACACTGACAACACCATACCGACAATTCCCAAGGTAGAAATCCATGAGATAGCTATCTCAGACAACGCACCAATATCAGTTTCACTTCTAGACCCCGGTCTTCAACCAAACCCCCATTTGTGGCACTTCCCATCCTTCCAATACAAAAACGCCGACTTCCAGGGCTCTATGGAAGCTGCTTGGGAATAATTTCTCTGCAAACTCCCCACACATGGACAATCCTAATCTGATTTGGGAAGCCGGCAAGGCTATCATTAGGGGTTGGATCATCACATATGCCGCCTCTTTCAAGGGACATGCAGTTCGACTAGATCCAAAATTAAGTCTCCTCAAAATCTTTAATTTCCCAAAACACCCCAGAAGACAGGACAGGATGGATCGCAGCTTCAATTCCTGGGCCTAAATTCTAGAACTGACCAAATGAGCATTCAGTGACTCAATATTACACAGATTTGGCAACAAATCTGGTAAACTCTTATCGAGACTTAAAAAGGCCCATACCACCCTACACATCACTTCTCTCCGAGACTCTACAGGCTCCATCAAGTCACTTCCCCAGGAAGTAAATAAGAAAAAGCTCCAGTTTGTTCCTCTTAATATGCTTCTGATCCTATAGATAGAAATTTGGCCTCAAGATTTCTTGATAAGATCCATCTCCCGACTACGATCACCATCTCTCACCTCCAACTCGAAACCCTTAACGTGCCCATCTCCATGTTGAAACTCAATACAACAATACGGCATTTAGCTCCAAACAAAGCCCCAGGCCAAGATGGGTTCAGAGGCAAATTATTTAAGACTCTACAGAACATAGTTACGCCCACACTTCTTAATGTATATCAGGGAATCTGGCAAGGGGGTCCCTATTTGCCAACAGGAAACTAAGCCATTATTTAACTACTCTCTAAAAAAAGAAAATACCACTTAGAACCCGGCTCCTATAGAGCTATCTCCCTTCTAGATGTCAAGATACTCTCAAAAATTGTAGCGACTTGACTAGCCAAAATCATCCCTTCCCTAATCCACCCCACTCAATCTTGTTTTGTCAAGGGAAGAACAGCCACTCTAAACATCCGCAAAGTAAAGATCTCAAAATGGGGGAAAGGGGATGATAGGATTATTACGGTGCCACCAAAAAAATAGAACAGTTTTTTATAAAAATCATTTAGTTTATTTTATTTGATATCAAAAAACATCTAAAATGTTTATATGAAAAGGTACAAAAACACAAAACAAAACAAAAGTACAGTTCAAATAAATGATCGTCACCAATGATGTTGAAAGGTGATCGAAGTCTTTTGTTCCCGACTAGTTTCACCAAAACATTGGCTTCATCAAGGGAATGTGTAAATGTACTGTAGAGAGTAAAACCACTATAACAAAGAAAAGATGCATTATTAGATCAACATAATCTTGTAACGCTGAAGGCAAACCATCGCATCGCATAGCGGTCAAATTGCCGCCCACCCATATCCTCCAGTCTTCCCACCCCCCACACACCAGGACATACCATGCGGGCTCCAAAACGCAAGGCGGACACCACCAAAACACTGGGAATGGAAGTCACACTCAGCCCATTAATTGGCTACACAGGAATTAGAGGGCGCCTGAAAAGAGAAGTTTAGCATATAAGTATTGGAAAACTCTTTTAATTTTATTTAACAAAAGGGACCTCAGTCTCAATTACATACCCTAATTATATGCAAAACCACGGCGCTCGATGTTGCATGAAAAGTGGATTCACAGCGCAGTCAGTGCATGTGAAAAAAATGCATAAATGCAGTCAGAAAGACTCTGAAACAGATTTAAAAAAATAGTGTAGGGGAATGATATTAACACACTATAAATATATCAATTGATGTCAAATTGGGGGACATAGTAAGTATATTGAATATACTGGGCGAGGCTTACTGGAAAGGCATAACGTTGAAAATGAAAATGCATCCTATAAATGAGGTTCCGCCAATATATTGGCTAGACATTGGAACCTCTACAGTGAGTCCTTCTGATAGCACCAGCTATTGTAGATGATGTAAAAGTCAATACATATGACAAAAAGGCTATCAGCAAGAAAGTTCAGCCAATACAGCCATATGTGGCAATATAATGACAGATGCTTGCTGTGATAAAAAGATTTGTAAGATCTATTACCTTTCACAAAAGTGGCAAGCTCCCCATAATGGTCCCGCAGTAAAGGAATAAAAGTTGTGAAAGTAAGACTGCCTTTTAAAACCCCCACCTGATCAGCATGATAAAAATCAGCTGGTCAGGAGCGGACGAGAGGCGGACGGGGCGCATGCGCAGTAGCCAAAGTCATCTGCCTACATTTCCCATAGGTCCGAGCGTCGGTCCGGTCACATGGCAGCTATTGCCAGTGACGTGATCGATAGATGTAAGATGCAACGGAACACTCCAGAGGAGGGAGGAGGAAAACCTCACATCATCCAAAGGAGGCAAAAGGGGGAGGAGGCGATGAACAGGCGTTGGAACACAGCGATGGTCCCGGCCGAAGGGGCGGGCTGACAGTAAAGTCAGCCCTTGGGCGTCCATGCAGCCAAAGGCTGTAGTGGGACAGATTCCCAAATGGATGGGCGGTGAATCCAAACAATGCATTAGACCCCCACGGCACATCCCGGGAGGGGGGGAGGGCGGGAGGAACAGGGGGAAGTCTGAAAAATCAAACAGACCGGGGACATAGGCAAAAAATAGTGCTAAAATCTTGTGAGCCACAAATGGGTTAATGCCTTCAGTGTGAATAAATGAACCTAATTCAGCTGCACACACTAACCACGTTCCATACTGTGTATATGCAAAAAATAAATAAATATATGTGTATGCGCTAAAGGCTATAAATACGTGAACAAAGAATAAAATAAATCTATACAATATTACAAATTATTATAAATTATAAACAGTGTCACACACCTGTGAAGAAAGTGACTATAATCCACAATTGAATATATGAAAAATGGTAACATGCACCATGCAAAAAAATGTGAGAAAAAAAAAAAAATCCTTTAAATGATTAAAAAAAAAAAAAAAAAAAATATATATATATATATATATAAGTGCTACTTGATAAAGTGTCCGAAACCAATTCATACAAATGAATATATCTCAGTCCAAGCCATTCATAAGAGTATATAAATTAAAGTGCACAATAGTGTCCAAACAAATAGCAGGCAATTCTCATGCTGTTTTTTTTGAAAAAGTGCTAAATATTCCTCATGCTCTTCTTATGAGATGTGCACATTAAGGCATGCTGCAGTGCTCTCCAGTGACCCCCAATGGATAATGCGCTCACCTTAGAGCGTGTGACACAGTAGCTAAACAGTGTCAAAACACGCATTAGAGCCACTCCAGGGCTCACACAGGGTATGCTGGTGATGATCTGTATCTCGCTCAAATGGTGACATATATGAAAGAAAGGAGACTCATAGCATAATACCACCAGGAATTTATTTGAAAAGCCCTAAAAACAATCCCTCCAGGAGGGTACTCACAATGCTTGGGTGCGTCAGTGCACCATCCTATCCAAAACATGCAATACAGATGAATCCTGTGGCGTGCGGTGCGGTGTTCAATCCTCTGCCTGTCTGTGTGTAGAAAGCTCCGTCCTGCCCCTCCCCTACGCGTCTTCGGCACAGGGTATACGTGCCTTCATCTGGGGGATCTAATAGGATGGGCGCTCTATGTGTAATTTATACTATCACAGCGGCCATTTTGCCTGGGACCGCTGACATCCTAGTGTTCGGCTCCAGCTATGTAAAAGATACCAGCGGCCATTTTGCCTGGGATCGCTGACATCCTAGTGTTCGGCTCCAGCTATGTAAAGAACAACAGCGGCCATTTTGCCTAGGATCGTTGACATCCTAGTGTTAGGCTCCAGCTATGTAAAAACAACAACAGCAAATGACGCTGTGTGCCAGCCTTGATATTTTAGAGAAAGCAGGAAATGAAAAGCTATAGTAAGCGATGTTTAACCCTATCTACATAAATATAATCCTAATCCAGGTCCCTTTAAGGGTTTTTAGGATCCCACAATGATGATTGTGCTGTATTACCGATGTGAGAAACATACTTAGTCCTCAGTATGGTTTTAAACATATATATTTTTTTTATATATTTTTTTTATATATTTTATATTGTTATAGATTATGCCATGAGATTTATACATTTGTAGTTTTTTGTTGTTCCATATATTAATCGCTAGTGCAATTACCGTTATTTGTGGTGTGCGATATGGTGTCTACTCTGATGTGTGGCTCTGTCCTGGATTAGGATTATATTTATGTAGATAGGGTAAAACATCGCTTACTATAGCTTTTCATTTCCTGCTTTCTATAAAATATCAAGGCTGGCACACAGCGTCATTTGCTGTTGTTGTTTTTACATAGCTGGAGCCTAACACTAGGATGTCAGCGATCCTAGGCAAAATGGCCGCTGTTGTTCTTTACATAGCTGGAGCCGAACACTAGGATGTCAGCGATCCCAGGCAAAATGGCCGCTGTGATAGTATAAATTACACATAGAGCGCCCGTCCTATTAGATCCCCCAGATGAAGGCACGTATACCCTGTGCCGAAGACGCGTAGGGGAGGGGCAGGACGGAGCTTTCTACACACAGACAGGCAGAGGATTGAACACCGCACCGCACGCCACAGGATTCATCTGTATTGCATGTTTTGGATAGGATGGTGCACTGACGCACCCAAGCATTGTGAGTACCCTCCTGGAGGGATTGTTTTTAGGGCTTTTCAAATAAATTCCTGGCGGTATTATGCTATGAGTCTCCTTTCTTTCATATATGTCACCATTTGAGCGAGATACAGATCATCACCAGCATACCCTGTGTGAGCCCTGGAGTGTCTCTAATGCGTGTTTTGACACTGTTTAGCTACTGTGTCACACGCTCTAAGGTGAGCGCATTATCCATTGGGGGTCACTGGAGAGCACTGCAGCATGCCTTAATGTGCACATCTCATAAGAAGAGCATGAGGAATATTTAGCACTTTTTCAAAAAAAAACAGCATGAGGATTGCCTGCTATTTGTTTGGACACTATTGTGCACTTTAATTTATATACTCTTATGAATGGCTTGGACTGAGATATATTCATTTGTATGAATTGGTTTCGGACACTTTATCAAGTAGCACATATATATATATATATATATATATATATATATATATATATAGTTTTTTTTTTTAATCATTTAAAGGATTTTTTTTTTTTTCTCACATTTTTTTGCATGGTGCATGTTACCATTTTTCATATATTCAATTGTGGATTATAGTCACTTTCTTCACAGGTGTGTGACACTGTTTATAATTTATAATAATTTTTAATATTGTATAGATTTATTTTATTCTTTGTTCACGTATTTATAGCCTTTAGCGCATACACATATATTTATTTATTTTTGGCATATACACGGTATGGAACGTGGTTAGTGTGTGCAGCTGAATTAGGTTCATTTATTCACACTGAAGGCATTAACCCATTTGTGGCTCACAAGATTTTAGCACTATTTTTTGGATATTATTTTCATACACTTGTTAGTAGCCTATGGATCCTTTTGCCTTTTTTGAAAATAGGGAGATAGATCTGGAGGATCTGTTCTCAGTTAGCAATAGCAAAGAGAATGATATCTCTCACTTATTTAGAAAATTGGGACACTGCATGGATAAGAAAAGTAATATATGGTGGGACCGTTCCACCATGGAAAAGTATTTAAAATATGGTTTAATTCCCAGAAAACTTAGATGGGATGTTCCCATAAATGATGGTCTGTTGGGAGAAGAGGATATTGATGAATGGTATGCCTTCTTTATAGGCAAAGGAAGGGAAATCATGGAATTTCTCCTCAAAAGGAAGCAACGTAAATTATCACTAGTGGAGAATCAGATTAAAGAGATCAGGGACAAGCTTATCCCTTTCATCAATACACCTGAATATAACAAGCTCATGGATGATTTGCACAAGAATATGCAGAAGAAAGATGTTGAAAATAAAAATATCAAAAAGAAAAAATATACGCGAGACTTTGAGGATTATCAAAATAAACGAGTATTTCGCTGGCAGTCTACATTAGCAGCAACTACGGCTGCTAGCATAACGCCGCAAACAACTGGAATCACTAGCGATGCGAGACCCTCACAACCACAAGGACAACAACAGCAACAACAACCAAGAACCAAACCAACAAATGGTGGACAAATTCCACATCGACAGGACGATAAACCACCATACACACCCCGTCGGCAGCCGCTGAGGAAGCCATATTTTGATCAACACCAAAGATCTAACTACAGGGTTAGTAATGCTCAGAATCCCAGGTATGGCCCACCACCGAACCAGAACAATTGGTATCAAGGAGGACCACCAAATCGAGGCAATGGGAATAGAGCCCAGTATAATTATCATGAAAGGGGCCACCAATCTTACCCCCCACACAACGAAGGGGTTGGCATTATGGCCCTGGTGGCCAGCAGAAGCAACAGGGATACCAGAATAGTACCCCGCATAGACCATTTGGAGGTTATGGATATCAACCAGGTACTCCGTACAGAGGTAACCAATATCCATATAGAGGCCCCCCATCAAACCAATACCCCCAGAGGGCCCCTCCTGACTCATATAGAGACACACAGAGGGGAGGTGTTTATTACTCGCCAAAACCACAGCGTGTAAGGTATGGAGATCCTTTACATGATCAATATAGAATACCCGTGTATAACAGTTACCAACCATTGGAGGATAATGAAGAGGAATTTTTGGATGAATCTTTTTTAGGGGAGAGCAGGGGAGGGTCCCCCCGCGAGACAAGAAACCCAGGAAGAGGGGAAGGAGAGCAGGCAGAAGAATACAGCAGAAAGAGAAGGCGAGAGGATTAGGTAATGGGATTTTTAACTTAAGTGGGATTGCTTTGTCGAGAGAAGAATTATTGGTGCTAGATAAGGGCATCAAGTTCGCCCCTAAAAAAGGGCTGAATAAGTTCGAAACATATGTTGGAGTACAAAAATGTATTAGAAAGTTAAACCTCAAGAAATATTACGCTCTCAATCCGGTGGAAAAAGTGATTAGGAATACCAACCACACTAGTTTGAAGAATAATTCTGTGTTCAACCCATATATAGCCAACAACAAGTATGTTGATTTGTTCAAGAAACTGGTTACCAGTGAGCTAAGCAATTGCCAGTGAAGAAGGTTTATGAACAAAAGGATTTAAAAAAAGGGATGAAAACACTAGAGAAAAGGACAGATATAGTGATAAGGCCGGCAGACAAAGGTGGAGGGATAGTTGTTCTATCCCTACAACAATACAAGTCAGAAATGGAAAGATTACTAAATGACACTGAAACATATCAGTTACTGAACGGTAACCCTTCTCGATCCTTCAAAGAGACACTGGAACTTATTATTAAAGATGGTATGGATGAAGGATTCTTAAGTAAACAAGAAGCAAGATATTTAGTCCCCATGGTTAGTAAGATACCAGTAATTTATTACTTACCAAAGATACACAAAGATAGTAATAACCCCCCAGGGAGGCCGATAGTAAGCGGCATCGAATCTCTGACATCCAGATTGGGGGAATATATAGACATCCATCTGCAACCTCTGGTCGCTAAGACTAAAGCCTATCTCAAGGACACCAAGCACACACTGCAACTCTTAGACAAATGTAGTGCACAAGAGGATATTATTATGGTTACAGGGGACGTTTCCTCACTTTACACCAATATTGATCATGAAGGTGCCTTGAAAGCAGTTGAATGGGCCCTGAGGAAGGAGAGTTTGGCGAATGATGGTTTTATTGCATTTATTCTTAGGTGCTTAAATTTCTGCTTACGGCATAATTTCTTTTGGTATGATAACACGTTTTACTTACAGACCAAGGGAGTCGCCATGGGCGCTAAATTCGCCACCAGCGTGGCAAACTTGTATATGGCCAAATGGGAAGAGGAGGGTGTTTTAAATCAGGATTACGGAGCTATTTTGCTATACAAAAGGTTCATTGACGATTTGTTGATAATTTGGAAGGGTAGTATGGATGCATTGTTAGCTTTATTGGATTCTATGAATAACAATAACCAGAACATCTCTTTGACCTGGGATGTAAGCAGAGAATGTATTCACTTTCTGGACTTGGAAATTTTTAACACCAGTGATGGCTTGATTACAAAGACGTTTTTTAAAGCAACGGATCGAAATTCCTACATCCCGACCACCAGCTGTCACCACAAACCTTGGCTAAGTAATATACCCAGAGGCCAATTTACAAGGATGAGGAGGAACTGCACGAGGATTGAGGACTATGATCACCAGTCTAACATACTCAGCAATATGTTTATAGACAAGGGTTACCAGAAAGAATTCTTGAATAAAGAAAAGTCAGAAGTCGCTTGCCTTAATAGAGATAATTTACTTAAAGATAAGATTCAGACTACAGAAGAAGATGTTAATGATGGTATCAGTATGGTTTTGAACTATTCCTTACAAAACAAGGAAGTACAGAAAATTATTCGGAAGTACTGGAATGTTTTGAAACAAGATGTCCACCTAAAAGAGATACTCCCAGAGAAGATAATAAAGAAGAAAGGAAGAAAATAAACAGATAGTGGTAAGACCCGCAGACAAGGGGGGAGGGCTGGTGATATTAACCAAAGAAAATTACAATAAAGAATTGCAAAGATTACTGAGGGATACTACAACATATAAGTTACTTAAATCCAACCCCACCACAAAATTAAAAAAGGAACTATTAACATGGATTAGTAAAGGAACAAATAAAAAAATCTTAAATCAGAAGGAAGCGGATTACCTTGATTTGACTACACCCAGAATCCCGGTATTATATATTGTGCCTAAAATACACAAAAACAAGGAGAACCCACCAGGCCGCCCAATAGTGAGTGGGATTGGCTCTCTGTACTCGAGGGTGGGGGAATATCTGGACACCTTCCTCCAGCCTCTCGTCCCACAGAGCCAATCCTATCTCAAAGACAGCAGGGAGCTCATCACCTTGCTACAATCTGTGGTAGTCACTAACCAAACTTTACTAGTGACAATAGACATCGAGTCACTGTATACCAACCTACGGCAGACAGATGTGTTGGAAGCAGTGAGGTGGGCCTTCACAAATAAGTCCACTTTAAAAAAATCGCAAATTGAATTTCTACTGGAAGGTTTGTCTATGGCTATGGGGAATAACTATTTCTGGGCGCTTAATGAGTATTATAACCAAATAGGCGGAGTTGCCATGGGAGCTCGTTATGCTCCAAGTGTGGCAAACATCACATTGAACAAATGGGAATCAGAAACCATTTTTAATAACAGACCCAAATCACTTCTGTTGTACAAAAGGTACATAGATGATGTCATCATTTTGTGGGAGGGAACTAAGGAAAGTTTTGGTGAATTTATGGATGGTATGAATCATAATGAATACAATCTAAGATTCACAGCAGATCTTCACCTAACAACAGTAAATTATTTGGATTTAACACTTTTTAAACAGGGTTCCACTATAAGCACAAAAACATTCTTTAAGGAAACCGACCGCAACGCCTATGTCCCTACACACAGTTGCCACCACCCGCAATGGATTGGGGCTGTACCCAAAGGGCAGTATATGCGCATACGGCGCAATTGTCAAAATGATAAAGATTTTTTTGCACAAGCTGATACCCTTACTGCCAGATTCCTGGAAAAGGGTTACCCAGCCCATGTTTTGGAGAAGCTGGTAGTTCAGGTATCAAATATGAATAGACAAACTTTGCTGGTTTCTAAACCGAAAAAAGAATATAAAGATGAATGCGCTTTTTTGTCAGGCTTCCATCGACAATATAGAACAGTGGAGGGTATTTTCAAGAAATTCTGGCCAATTCTGTTAAAAGATAAAGATTTACAGTCCTCTTTACCAAAGAAACCAAAATTCATATACCGTAAGGCCCCCACCCTCAGGAACCGACTAGCCCCCAATGTACCGGATCCACCCAGGAAACCATCTACGTTCTTGGACGGATCGGGATTCTATTACTGCACTAGGTGCAATGCATGCAAAATAACAAGAAAACCGGGCTCCAAGAAAAAGAAATCCCAATTCAATTCTGTGGTCACCCAACAACAGTTCAATATTAAACCATTGATCACATGTGATTCTGACCACGTGACTTATGTATTGGAATGTCCTTGTTCCTTACAGTACGTGGGCAGAACCACACGTCAACTCAAAGTAAGAATTGGTGAACATCTTGCTAATATAAAAAATGGCTACCCCAACCATAGTGTCTCTAGACACTTTAAAATGTACCATAATAGCGATCCATCATTATGCACGTTTTATGGGATTGATAAAGTAACAAGGGACTGGAGGGGTACTCATATGAAAAGGACAGTATCCAAAAATGAAACATATTGGCTTTACAAGTTACATAGTATGCAACCGTATGGGATGAATATAGATATAGACCTCAATTGTTTTTTAACAAACGATTAATCACAATTATAACAGTATGCACTCTCTGAACCTTGATGTTACTGGTTATGTGGTTATCATTTTTAATAAATTATAGTTTAAGTTTTTTAATTAATACAATTTTGTGGTTTCAATGGAGTATGTTTAAATGTGCTTATCATTTACCAGCTATTGTGAAACCGAGACTGAGACTGCTCTGAATGACGGGACTAATTCTAGTCCTTTCCAAAGAATTAGATAATTAACATTTATATTGTGATAGTTTATGTAGCAATATTTATTATTATAACATCTCCCATTGTTTTCCTGCCATTTAATGCTGTACAGATTTGGTATGTAATAAATAGAATTTTCTCCTTGCCTGGAGCACTGTGACATATAACCACCAGGGGGAGCTTCCACTGGTTGGTTTATGCACAGTGTTCAGCAAATAAACTTTATTGACACAAAGGCGGAGTAATGATATTAATTTACCCGCCCTCATTTCCCATATAAACGAGTTGCTTAGTGACCAATGTACGCTTCCCTGATGACGTTCACAAACGAAACGTACGTCGGAGCGGTACGTGGTCACATGTCCAGATTCGTCCCACCTACTTCCGGATTAGCTGGTTAGCTAGACGCACGGAGTGGAACGCACGCCGCATGTGCGATGTGATGCGAAGGGTTCCTGACTCTACTCACCCTGACATGCGAGCAGTCCCAGTGCCGGGTAGGCACCGTCCAATGTAAGAGGCCATTTGGCTATTTTATTGTTCTCTAATTTTATATATTAAACGGTTTTACGCTATGAGGATTCCTTTTTGTTTCTCATATTTCCTATCCTGAATGAATGGGACGGGAGGGTTCAATGCCTAAAGTACCATCCAGCCTTCCAGCCTTCATGTGAACAGGCACAATCCTGTACAAGCACTAATGACTTTCTTTTTAGTTAAAGAAGTCATTGGTATCTGGTAAGCAGATATCTATTACCTTCAGGTGTTTTTCCTCTTGGGTGACGGAACCTTTATATCAACGCTTAAATTGTTGCATTTGTGAAGATCCATGTGTCCGCTGTGATGTTGGTTTCAACTGCTTTGCTCTGATTTCTTCAATGGATTGGGACTATTAGACATCACGATTTATTAATTTCACTTGCACTAATTTTTTTTCACTGGATTCTTTATTTATTATTTTTCATTGTATTTTATATTATTTTTGTAGCATAAATCATGTGTTTGTGTTATCACTAGTTCAGCACAATCAGCACCACTCAGTTCACTGAGACTGATTTGGTTAGTGAGTGCACTTAACGGCAGAAGCATATGTTTGTTAGGTCTCTAGCGCCCCCTATTACACACCATAAAAGAGATACTCCCAGAGAAACCCAAGATTATTTTTAAGAGAGCACCCAACTTACGTGATAGGTTAGTCCATACTGTGGTAGAACCACCCCCCCAGAAACCCTCAATGTTCTGGGACCTAAAAGGTTTTTATGGCTGTGGGAGATGTTACAGCTGCGTTAGGGTCCCTGGTAACAACAGAAGATTAAAGGAGTTTACCAATCCTAGAAATAACCACTCCTACACCATTAGAGATTTTATATCCTGTGACACGATAGGGGTTGTTTATGGGTTAAAATGCCCATGCAATTACATCTATGTGGGGCGGACTATTAGGGCTTTGAAAGACCGTTTAGAGGAGCATGTAAGGAATATACGTAAGGGGTCTGACAAGCACCATCTGTACATACATTTCAAACGTGTACATAATCAAAGCACGGTTGGGATGAAGTTTTGGGGGATAGAGGTACCCAAACAACACTGGAGAGGTTCCAACTTTGTAAGAGAAATTAGTAAACGTGAATCATGGTGGATACACCAGCTCGGCTCCATGGCCCCGGGGGGGCTCAATAAGGAGTTCAATTTAAGATGTTTCTTGAGTAATTATTGACTTTAGCTTTTTTGTATCCCACCTAGATATCCACATTTTACAGTACCTAATATGTTTTTTACAGGTTTTTTATGGGTATACGTAGTAGATTATGATGATTTACTTGATTTTTATTGGATTCACTCTAGCCACTAAAATAATATTTTTGCACATCAGGGAGCAGTCAAGCTTACCTAGTGCCTTTCACGAAGCACTCCCCCATATTTATTGTTTTTTGGTATAACGTACTCCTGGATTACTTAGCACTTTTTTGGTACTTAAATGATCGCCTGATTAACATGCATGGTATGGCTCATATGGATTTACTTTTCCCCTCTTACCATTTGGGGAGGTGATTAATATATATATTTTTTAGATATTTTTTTAGATATTTTTTAGATAATTTTTTTTTTTTTTTATATATTTGTTAGGTGTCATTACTAGATAATAATTGTGATATTCCAAGATTAATATGCATTTTCAGGAATACTTTTGTTTATATTTGAAATTTTATTGTATCTACTGTATTCCAGATATATATATTATTTTTTAGGTATAGGATTTTTTATATAAAATTTTTTGTATTTATTTTAAATATATTTCATATTTCATATTTTTTATTTTTCATTTGTGAGTTAACTATCATACAGCAATAAAAGTTACAGGTCCCTTTAAGGGTTTTTAGGATCCCACAATGATGATTGTGCTGTATTACCGATGTGAGAAACATACTTAGTTCTCAGTATGGTTTTAAACATATATATATTTTTTATATATTTTTTTATATATTTTATATTGTTATAGATTATGCCATGAGATTTATACATTTGTAGTTTTTTGTTGTTCCATATATTAATCGCTAGTGCAATTACCGTTATTTGTGGTGTGCGACATGGTGTCTACTCTGATGTGTGGCTCTGTCCTGGATTAGGATTATATTTATGTAGATAGGGTTAAACATCGCTTACTATAGCTTTTCATTTCCTGCTTTCTCTAAAATATCAAGGCTGGCACACAGCGTCATTTGCTGTTGTTGTTTTTACATAGCTGGAGCCTAACACTAGGATGTCAGCGATCCTAGGCAAAATGGCCGCTGTTGTTCTTTACATAGCTGGAGCCGAACACTAGGATGTCAGCGATCCCAGGCAAAATGGCCGCTGGTATCTTTTACATAGCTGGAGCCGAACACTAGGATGTCAGCGGTCCCAGGCAAAATGGCCGCTGTGATAGTATAAATTACACATAGAGCGCCCGTCCTATTAGATCCCCCAGATGAAGGCACGTATACCCTGTGCCGAAGACGCGTAGGGGAGGGGCAGGACGGAGCTTTCTACACACAGACAGGCAGAGGATTGAACACCGCACCGCACGCCACAGGATTCATCTGTATTGCATGTTTTGGATAGGATGGTGCACTGACGCACCCAAGCATTGTGAGTACCCTCCTGGAGGGATTGTTTTTAGGGCTTTTCAAATAAATTCCTGGCGGTATTATGCTATGAGTCTCCTTTCTTTCATATATGTCACCATTTGAGCGAGATACAGATCATCACCAGCATACCCTGTGTGAGCCCTGGAGTTGCTCTAATGCGTGTTTTGACACTGTTTAGCTACTGTGTCACACGCTCTAAGGTGAGCGCATTATCCATTGGGGGTCACTGGAGAGCACTGCAGCATGCCTTAATGTGCACATCTCATAAGAAGAGCATGAGGAATATTTAGCACTTTTTCAAAAAAAACAGCATGAGGATTGCCTGCTATTTGTTTGGACACTATCGTGCACTTTAATTTATATACTCTTATGAATGGCTTGGACTGAGATATATTCATTTGTATGAATTGATTTATATATATATATATATATATATATATATATATATATATATATATATATATATTTTTTTTTTTTTAATCATTTAAAGGATTTTTTTTTTTTTTTTCTCACATTTTTTGCATGGTGCATGTTACCATTTTTCATATATTCAATTGTGGATTATAGTCACTTTCTTCACAGGTGTGTGACACTGTTTATAATTTATAATAATTTTTAATATTGTATAGATTTATTTTATTCTTTGTTCACGTATTTATAGCCTTTAGCGCATACACATAAATTTATTTATTTTCGGGGACATAGGCAAATCGGCCCAGGCGGCGCGCAGCTGGCACCACCACAACGGCCACCATGCGATTAACGACAGAAAAATGCCTGCAACAATACAAGTGTGAATCAGATGTCAGAGTAACATTAGTTGAAACAAGTATAGTAATTCAGCAATAAACAATGCATCTAATTTCAATGTGTCTCTACATAGATTTTAGTCGTCATGTTATCAATAATTATTACATCAAAAAATGAGCCAAATATTTCAAATGTACATACAATAAAGACAAACAGTAAAAATTACCATACATACAATGTGTAGTTACACATAATAACTACTGTAAATAACATGTAAATATAAAGTCAACCAGCAGTGGGTACAGGATGGGGGCAGGGAGTAGGGGCAGATGGATCACCGAACCAAAGGGGCCCATTTAGGCATAGGATAGGCCAGCCAATAAGGAGGCAATCGATGGATAGACCAGCTAGGTAATAATAAATATTATATGTATATACACATGAGTACCATTCTAAAGAAAAGATTATTTGGATCATTTTTTGATGTAATAATTATTGATAACATGACGACTAAAATCTATGTAGAGACACATTGAAATTAGATGCATTGTTTATTGCTGAATTACTATACTTGTTTCAACTAATGTTACTCTGACATCTGATTCACACTTGTATTGTTGCAGGCATTTTTCTGTCGTTAATCGCATGGTGGCCGTTGTGGTGGTGCCAGCTGCGCGCCGCCTGGGCCGATTTGCCTATGTCCCCAGTCTGTTTGATTTTTCAGACTTCCCTCTGTTCCTCCCGCCCTCCCCCCCTCCCGGGATGTGCCGTGGGGGTCTAATGCATTGTTTGGATTCACCCCCCATCCATTTGGGAATCTGTCCCACTACAGCCTTTGGCTGCATGGACGCCCAAGGGCTGACTTTACTGTCAGCCCGCCCCTTCGGCCGGGACCATCGATGTGTTCCAACGCCTGTTCATCGCCTCCTCCCCCTTTTGCCTCCTTTGGATGATGTGAGGTTTTCCTCCTCCCTCCTCTGGAGTGTTCTGTTGCACCTTACATCTATCGATCACGTCACTGGCAATAGCTGCCATGTGACCGGACCGACGCTCGGACCTATGGGAAATGTAGGCAGATGACTTTGGCTACTGCGCATGCGCCCCGTCTGCCTCTCGTCCGCTCCTGACCAGCTGATTTTTATCATGCTGATCAGGTGGGGGTTTTAAAAGGTAGTCTTACTTTCACAACTTTTATTCCTTTGCTGCGGGACCATTATGGGGAGCTTGCCACTGTTGTGAAAGGTAATAGATCTTACAAATCTTTTTATCACAACAAGCATCTGTCATTATATTGCCACATATGGCTGTATTGGCTGAACTTTCTTGCTGATACCCTTTTTGTCATATGTATTGACTTTTAGATCATCTACAATACCCTACACTGAATCCACATCAGAGACTTGCAATTATGCACAGAGCTCTTTGCGGGCGACATACTCATTTTTACTGCAGACCCCCTTTTAGATATGACCTCCATCAAGGCCATCTTTGATGGATTTAGACACTGTTCAGGCCTCCGCATCAACTATAATAAAAGCAAAATCTTACCCCTCTGTAAATCTCCAAACCCTATCTGGACACACTGCTCTCCCTTCACAGTAGCCAAATCTCACATAACCTATCTAGGTATTAAGATAGGCAAGATTTCTTCCTTCCTCTATACATTAAATTAAATTAATTAAAGCTGTTGCATACCTGCAGAATTTTTTTTTTTAAACCTGTAAGGCAAAAGACATAATGAGCTAGTATGCAACACATACTAGCTCACTATGAAATACTTACCTTAGAACGAGACGTCGGCAGCTGATTCCGGTCCACGCTGAGGGAGCTGACATTTCCCTTCGGCATGTCTTCCGGGTTAGCGGCTCCGGTGCTGTGAGTGGCCGGAGCCACGATGTCACTCACATGCGCGAGAGAATTCTTTCCGGCAAGGTCGGGCAGGCTCTGCCAGACCTTCGCAGCGCAAGCGCCGCTGGCATCAGCGTCTGCATGCAAAGTGAATATCCCCTAAACCATACAGGTTTAGGAGATATTTATTTTACCTACAGGTAAGCCTTATTATAGGCTTACCTGTAGGTAAAAATACAAAAAAGGGTATACAACCACTTTAAGAGAATCATACAGGAGCTTGAAAATTGGATGGATCTAACTCTATAAATTCTAGGTAGTTGCCAATTCTCCTAAAACATAACATCACAAATTTGAATAAAGCTATATCCTCATTCTATTGACGTAAAAAGCGCCCTCGTATTGCACTCTCCAAACTTTATCTCCCCAGAAGCAAAGGGGGCATAAGTCTCCCCAATATCAGGGTTTATAACATAGCATGTCTGTTTCATAAAGGCTTAGACTGGCTACTGAAAGCATCATGATACTCCAACTACCATATGGAACCTGAGATGGTACACCCCTATTCTTTAGAGGCCCTCTTACATGCCAAGTTGAAATCAGTTCGCCCAGATCTTCAACACAATCTCTTACTATGGGACACTGCCTGGAGGGAAATTCCATATTCCCATCAGGAATGGAACATAAGACCTTCTCCATGTGGTGTCAACAAGGCCTCACCAAATACTCTTCCCTGTATGACTTAAGCACTGGCACAAAATATGCCTTCTCAGAAATAACAGAAAAATTCTCCCTTCCAACGGCTCATGCTCTCTACTATGACCAATGTGTCAGTTTTGTACGATCTCACTGCAGAAACGGTGACAAGAGATTCCAACCTACAATTCCGGACCGTCTACTCGAAATGGGAACATACTCCATCTCAGACATTTACAAACCTTGATTCACAAATTGACCCCTCCACTTGCTTCATTATCAAATGGCCAACTGGAACAAATATTTCTCTGACCCGTAGATCCTGGACAAAATTCAAGTCTATTACCCCATTCTATGCCATACCCAAATCAGCAATCGAGAGAAACACAAATTAAAATTCTCCACCGTGCCTACATTCCATTCATATCAGATGCAGCCAATTCTCAAACTGCTTTATGGCCTCTCTGCTCTCACTCAAGGCCGTCTCTCTCCCAATGTTTGTGGACATTACCAAAGGACCCTCTCTTACTAGTCTTCAGATACTGGAAGAACCAACTTTTCCCAGGATCTCCAAACATTACCAACTCTAAGCACAAATCCTGGATTCTGATATCTCTTCTAGTCGCACAGAGAACTATCCAAAATAGGATGGTTCCTCCATCGGTTTAACAATCTCTCTGACAAAAAGGGAACTACAGCTACTACTATACAGAGAAAAAGTAGGTACCGACTTTACCCTTTTCTTCTCAAAAGCAAGCTTCCATAAGAGATGGGAGGCTTTGATGTTCACTATGCCCATCAAGGAACTTGATACCTTCGATGAGTCCTTTATCTATCTACAAAGTCTCCAACAACAATATGACCAAGACAATACCTTTTAAGAGACTTATTGCCTAGAGTGCCTTATGCAGCTTTGATTACTACATAGTCAGTCTGCCTAGATAGATGTGCAACTTCCCCCTTTTATTGCTCCCCCTCCCCCCACTCATTATTCTCACAATTAAGATCCATCCTTTTTTCAACTAACCCCTATTGTTTAATTGGTTATTTACTTAGTATACTTCAAGAGCTGTGTTGCAAACATTTTCTTGTATTGTATTTTATAGCAGTAAACAATACTCAATGTATGAAAAAAAAAAAGAAATTCCAGGTGACGCTTCCCGTCACTTTATGTAGTATTGCTGAATAATAACCCATATAGAACATAGTATCATGAGGAATATCTATTTCTAAAAGGTAGGATAAGCTAATGCTTTGGGCTCAGAAACTGAAAAAAGTAAATGAAGCATAGAATGTACCTTGTGAAGGTAGCAGCTTAAAATCATGAGAACTAATATTCAGAAACAGGAGTCTTTATGAGGAATAGGGCAATCTTTCTGATGCCTTCCCGTGGTGGGAGCATGTTGCTATGAGATTGGAAGAGAAATTATGGACCAAGAAGAGAGAACCTGGTGTGAACAGGGTTCAAGCTCCAGTGCAGGTAACTCAAGGGCTTTCAAGAACATTGGCAGATTGTCAGGGGAGAGCAGAATATGAGACTCACTGCCCCTCCTAGCCAGCAAATGAAAGGAATAACCCCATCTGTAGACAATGTTGGCATCCTGCAGAGTTCAAGTTATAGAGCGAAGAGCCCTTCTTCTGGCTAAGGTCTGATGTCTCTATCAGGAAACCATGTAATTTCTGTGGCATCAAAATCTAGGGTTCCTTTTTTCCCCTCTAGCTTTAGCAAGGATTTCTTCTGTTAAAAAAAATGAACCCTAAAAAACCATCTCTGGGTTAATTCAGCACCGGGGTTCTTGTACACAGGGTCTGATGGACCCGGTCTAAATTGATAAGGTCTAATGGTGATTTACCTAAGAGAATATTGAATATGTTGGTGACTGTAAATCAAAGATCGCCAGGGCCAGTAGCCTCAGGCAGACCTTATAGCCATATGTTATTTCTGTGGTGATGGATTTCTTGGTCATAAAGTTGTAACCACATGCTTGCATATACATATGTTGAACCCTAACTGTCTCCTGTAAACTGAGTTACCACTGTGCTGAGAGAGGTAACTATAGACTGTCTTTTATGAGGTAATCATTCCTTAGCTCAGAAAGTTGGAGCTTATGTTGCTTTACCAGATGAGCAAACATCTTTTTCAGCTCTTTTTTAGTGGACAAAAGTAAGAATATTGTTTGAGTAAATCTCCATTGCTGGATTCTCAGACTCAAGTCGAGTGTCCAGATAGTCCTCTACATTAAAATGAGACATAATAATCAGTTCTGGGTGGGGTCATGGGTGTAGAGCATTTAGAGGTAGTCTCTGTTCCTGGCCATGAGCATGCCACTCCCATGGTGTTTAAGAGGTTGCTGACCGCCCTATAACAGTTTTACTGCTACAGGGCGGCAGCCGTGTACAGGATCATGTATATATACACTAGCTAGGAACCCATTTAGCCCTTTGATCGCCCCTGATGTTGACCCCTTCCCAGCCACTGTCATTAGTACAGTGACATTTTCTGCTATACAGTGCATACTTTTAGCTTTAACTTTTGCGCAAACCAATCAATATAGGCTTAGTGGGATTCTTTTAACAAAAATATGTAGCAGAATAAATTTTGGCCTAAAATCAATGAGCAATTTTTTTTTTAACCGGATACGTTTTATAGCAGAAAGTTAAAAAAAAGGTTTTCAAAATTTTGTTTATAGCACAAAAAAAAAAAAAAAAAAATTCAGGAGGTGATCAAATACCACCAGAAGAAAGCTATATTTGTGGGGAAAGAAGGACGTACATTTTTTTTGGGGGTACAGTGTTGCATGGACACACAATTGTCAGTTAAAGTAATGCAGTGGCGCATCGCAAAAAAAGGGCCTGGTCACAAAGGGGGGTAAATCTTTGAGAGGTCAAGTGGTTAATATTTTGAACTGAAAATTACCCAATTTTTTTGCAGAGAGAGAGAGGGAGAGAGAGAGAGAAGCAAACTCTGGTGACTAAGCTACTAATTTATTTTGTAGAAAAGCTAATATGTAAAAGAAAAAACAGTAGTTATGTGAAAGCACTGCAATAAAAACCTAAAATATGCACTTATTGAGCATGTAACATACTTTCGCTTTACTTTTCTTATTTTTATGGTTATCTATTTTACAATCACAATCTGAACTGTCAATGTATCTTCTGAAATGTCTTGGCTGAGTTAACCAGTGGCTTGCTGATATCCATGTCAGCTGTTATGGGATGTAGCTTTGTTTACAGAAGTCTTGTACTTCCATCCTTGCTGCATGTATAAAATGTGTCTTATTCTCAGTTCTATTTGACAACTCTTATTCAGAGTGATTGTATAATGGTTAACATATGTTTGATATTTTAAAAGTTTATAGGATCTAGTTCTAATGATTAGAACCTGGAGGGTCCCAGTTTAGAGATAGCTTGCTACATGTATGCTGTTAAAAGGAAGTTGCACACATTTTTCTGGACTAAAATGATTTATTGACCTCTAAAATCCAGGTCATATGGCAGAGTCTTCTAAATGGCATGGTGAAGATACATTTTCTTGCGCTGTATTTCTTGATATGCCAATACCACAAATATCCTATAATTTTCAATATGATATATTTTTCTGTATTTTTTAAATGCATAGTTTCCCCAATTTATGAATGCTATACAATGAAATAATGTTAATTTAGTAAAAGTACTTTATATAAAGAAGCTTTCAGTAGACTTCTGTAGGTAACTTCATTATATGGTAGATCAATCAAATTCAATGGTAACATTATTCTTTACTGTACTGTATTTCTTGAGCTACCTACACCAACACAGTTGTTGGTACTTTTTAAGTAGAGAATACTACAATAAAAAATCAATTACTGTATATGGATATTTACTGACATTTTGTAGGTAAGTTCATTAAAGCTGAATTTTCAGTTTGATGTTAAGTTGATATGCTACTCTTTCTTGTGGTGCATTTCTAGAGCGGGTAACTTCACCATGTCTTTTGTAGTATCATTATGGCATTTATGATATATCATATACTGAATATGTCTTAAAGGGAAATAGTGGGAGTAAGTTTAAAGTCAGCAAGAAAGCATCAAACTAAAACAGCAAGAGAGAAACAAAGCTGGCATATATGAAGATTTGCTAATTGCATCTCCCCTACCATAATTCATACTCTTCTGTATACATATATCAACATTGTTCAATGTAGTCATCTTTTAAAACAGCAAATACTGTGATAAATCCGTTTTTCAATTGTATTTATTCATTGTTACAAACACACATGCATCATAAAATCTAGATGTTAGCTATCCAAACTTCAATGAAAGAAAGATTAATTTCCTCTGTTCATTGTAATATAGCATCTATAAAATGATATTATTAGATAAAAGTTTAATTAAAACAAGATTGTGCTGATTTACTCTAAGCAATGAATACAATGTTATAATATGTAATTATATTTTGCCATGCTCTGCTATCACAGTGAAAATATGAATGTACAACCAACTGCTAAGGGAAGAAATTACTTCTATACACAGTTTTTAAACATTTGTTTAACTGATATGTAGAAACCAATGTGGCATTGAAATTTAAACTGAACCTTAAAAACACAGCTAAATACTTTGTTAAAGGGCATATATGAAATATGTTTTACCTGCACAAGTATTTGTAATTTTTACATATGTACATGCTTGGTCTAGGATCCAAAGGGCTTCGCAAAGACAAGCATTTTTTGAAGAAAATGACTTTTATAACTTTATAATATATTTTAGACCTGGAATTCCTCTTACAGTTCTAATCAGACCCTTATCCAGGTATGCAGACTGAGTGACCAGGAGGGGGGTGGGGGGCAGCAAGCATGTGCCCCTTTTCTTCTGAAACATTCCAGGCAGAATAAACCCAAATACCAAAATAAGATCTAACATCAACTTATTTACCAAGGCCTGAGGATATGTTAACCAGACATTCCATTATTTTTGAAATTTGAGAGATTTGCGATCATAATATGCAAGCATTTTCTTGTATTGACATTGAGTATTAATTCTGGATATCAAAAGTAGCTAAATTGGGAACAGTTGATTTCCAGCTTTTGGCGATTTAAGTCAAGCTGCATATAGTGTATGGACAATTACTACTGTGTGTAGGGGAGTATTTTTCCAACCCTAAGTTAAAGAGAGCTAGGGTCGGTGTGGGATGGGTCAAAATTCCAGTCAAGAAGGATAGGAAGGTTTAGACTGATTTCCACAAACCTTGGATGTGTTTACAGCCCCATAAAATGTGAAATAAATTACCATTTTGTTGGCAGTTCCTCCAGCATAATGCAGAAGACAATGAATATATTTTATTTAACCTGTAGGAAGTCAGATACCACCTGTGGAGGATTTTTTGGGAATTATCCCAATGTTCAATAAAACAATATTTGCTATTTAAAGCAATAGTTTTGTGCAGCTGTTCAACTGTGAAGGAGTGAGATAGGTCCTATTTTTGCATTGTGGCCAGTTTCTTCTCCATGAGGTAATTATTGTGTTTGTAAAAGAAGGATATACCTTTAGGTAGTTTAATGTTCCTAGTTTAATGTTAGGAATTTTAAAACTAAATAGGGAATATTTATAGTACACTTAGGGTTTGATGAAATGTTTAATTTAAAAGGAGTCTACATGTGTCAGATAAATCACTTCCCACTTCTACGGATTCAGTTCTGTGCTGAAGAGAAAGGAATTAGATACTCATAGGCTCTTAAAGTTAACTGGAGCCGATTAACCCTGCCTGCATTATGCCCTTTGTGTAATAGGGGTGACCATGCAGTTAATAAGGACTTAGCCCCGGTTCACACAGGGGCGGCACGACTTGCAGGTCGCCTCAGCGAGGAGACCTGCAAACGACTTCCGAGGCGACTTGTAAAACGACTTCTGCATAGAAGTCTATGCAAGTCGCCCCCAAAGTAGTACAGGAACCTTTTTCTAAGTCGGAGCGACTTGCGTCGCTCCTATTAGAACGGTTCCGTAGCACAGAACGGGAGGCGACTTGTCAGGCGACTAGGTCGCCTGACAAGTCGCCCCTATGTGAACCGGCACTCAATGTTTGGGTAGTCTACAAAGTCCCGCACACATGGGATCCATGGATTAACTCTCTGACAAACAATCCTAGGACACTTACAAACTAGACCAACTCATGAAATGGGTCTCTGGGCACAGAGCCACAGCTCCCCCCTTCCCCCTCTTTAACTTTCCCTTTTCTGCCTTCTATCTGGCACTTTTTCTCCACATGTTCTACCCCCCTCTTTAATAATTCTTAATTACTAGGTCTCAAGTTTTGACTTATTTGTTACATTCCGGTTTTCACTCACCCTTGACAGATCTTTGTCTACTTGGGTCATGAAGGGAAACACTAGCTGGACAAGATGAACCAAGCCCCCCCTCGAGAGTCAGAAGGGGGGCTGATTGGTCCCAGCGGACGGAACAAAAGTTAGGGATTAGGAATGTAAATATGCAAGGGGCCATAGGTATTATATACAGTCTAAGATTCTGAGGTGAAAAAGGTGTATAAAGCACACTTATCTAAACAAATAATGAATAGCTCACATCAGGAGGTGTTAAGGGAAAACCCAGCAGCCAAACGCCTCTGTCCCTGGCCGTTCCCCTGTCAGAACACAACAGCTCAGCAGAGAAGATTGCTGTCAGTTTGTTAACTGTTATGCCCCGTACACACGGTCGGATTTTCTGACGGAAAATGTGTGATAGGACCTTGTTGTCGGAAATTCCGACCGTGTGTAGGCTCCATCACACATTTTCCATTGGATTTTCCGACACACAAAGTTTGAGAGCAGGATATAAAATTTTCCGACAACAAAATCCGTTGTCGGAAATTCCGATCGTGTGTACACAAATCCGATGGACAAAGTGCCACGCATGCTCAGAATGAATAAAGAGATGAAAACTATTGGCCACTGCCCCGTTTATAGTCCCGACGTACGTGTTTTACGTCACCGCGTTCAGAACGATCGGATTTTCCAACAACTTTGTGTGACCGTGTGTATGCAAGTTTGAGCCAATATCCGTCGCAAAAAATCCTAGGATTTTGTTGTCGGAATGCACGAACAAAGTCCGACTGTGTGTTTGGGGCATAAGAGTACTTATAAGAGATTATGGAGACAAAGGCAAGGGCTGGGAGGTCATGCCCTGGAGCGATTTCTCTCTCATTATTGGCCCATAATTTGTCCTCAGATGGAGAGAACCAAAAACAGTTGATCCAATAAAGTAGGCTGGTAGTAGGCATATACATTAGGTACACTTAGTCCTCCATGTTGGTTTGGTACATATAAAGTAGTAAGAGAAATACAAGGTTTTTTACATGCCCAAATATATCTTCTAATCTTAGCCACCAAACTAGAAAAAAAAAATTTGAGAAGGGACTAGGATAGGGGGAGTTTGAAATGATATAACAGTTTAGGCAATACTTGTATCTATAACACTGCAATCCTTCCCACCCAAGAAAATTGAAGCCTGCTTATAAGCTGCAACCCTGTGTCAATATAGGTTAGTAGATTGGGGAAATTGACAGAGTATAAATTAGTAGAAGAGGAGGTTAACTGTACACTCAGATACGTGATAGATGGTGCATCACAATTACACGGGAACAGAGATTTTAATGGCTGTAATTTGTACTCTGGTATACCAACTGGTAAAGTGTAACATTTGTTGTTTATTTTATAATGAGAAACCTCACTGAACATAGTTAAAAGATTTTGCACTACTAGCATGGAGGATTCTGGCTTGAAAGATATCAGAAAACAGTCCAAGCATAGGTTCAAAAATTCTCGATCTTATAACCATGTACCAAAGGATGAGCTCTAATAAGCTCTGCCAGCAGCTCAAACACCACTGAAAAAAATCACTGGAAAGAGGACAACCCTGGTGCATGCATCTCTGAATGAAATACCTGGGCAGAGGGCATGGTATAAAGGGACATGACAGAGTAAATCAACCTAGAGAGGCAATATTTCAGCAGCATTTGGGATAGGTATGCCCAATAGACCCTATCAAAGGCCTTTTCAGCATTTAACACAACCAATAGGGAAGGCGAACATGTGGTTTTTGCATACATAATCAAATTGATCATTCTGGTAGCATCTGGAGCTTGGAGGCCTTTTTCAAATCCAACCTGGTCCAAACCAATTAACAGAGGAGTAACCTCCAAAAGACTTTTGGCTAGGATTTTGGCATACATTTTAAGGTTCAGAATTGAGAGGTGAAATTGGCCTAAAGTTCTGTGGGATGGAGTGATCTTTCCCAGGTTTCAGGAGTGTTACAATAATGGCTTGAAACATTTTTTTGGAAAGGAACCACAGCATCATTATATACCTTGGTAAGATAAGGTGGCAGAATATCAGAAAAGGATTTGTAATGTTCAGCAGAAAGACCATCAAAGCCAGGTGATTTGTGAAGAGGTAAAGCTTTAATAACATCCAATACCTCTGAGGGAGTTATAAGAGTATTTGGTTGGGCAAGTATGGGTTTATCAACTGAGGGAAGGTTGATACGATGGATGAAGTCCACTATACCAACCTCCATGGCTTGTGGAGTTTCAATAGCGATTCATAATATTTGCTAAAAAACAGCAATATTCTGAGGATTGTGAAATAGTTGGACAGAGCTATGATGATGCAGACTAGAGAGTTTGGATTTATGTTGTTGCTGTTTCAATTGAGAAGCTAAAAATGTGCCTGTTTTATTGTTTTGTGAGTAGTATGTGAGTTTGTCTCTTTGGATATATGTTGTAGTTTTAGACTAGCATTTGCCTAAACTCCTCCCTACAAAAAGTGAGTCAGGGAAGTACAGAATACTTTGTATGCTGTGCTTTTTTATGTTGACCCTTTAGGTAACCAATTTCTCCGAGTATGGACAAAATGTGCTACTGCCTCCATTTCCTCTCCCGGGATGCTACCTGAATTAGGATATCCTGAATAAATGCCTTATGAGCGCACCAAACAGGGGGGATGTCACCAGTATCATTACACAGAGAGTTCTTTCAATTTGGTTGATATCTCAGAGCTATAGCGTGGGTTGGACAAGATATAGGTGTTGTTTCTCCACAAGCTCAAACTAGAGCTTTTAAAAAAGGTATGCATAATATCCAAGGTGGGCGCATGGTCTGACCAAGTGATATTTTGGATACAGGCCTTAGACACTCGCTGTAATAAATGTTTTTCAGTAAAAAAAAAAATCTATCCTGAAATAACTTTTGTGAACAGCAGAGAAAAACGCGTAGTCCTTTTCAGTGTTGTGAATGCACCGTCAAGGGTTAAAAAATTTCTTCTTTAAACCCAGAGCCCAAACCTTGCCGCCATTTCACAGTACCAGAAGAAGAGTCCATGGAGACATTCATAACATTTTTAAAGTCACCACAAAAGACATCATTTCCTTTTTCATTTACCTGGCCTTACATAATAATGTGTGAAAAAGCTTCATAGAGTGCTTATTAGGTGCATATAGGTTAAAGTAAGAGTAAACTCCCTCTGTTGATTTTTACCTATAGTTAAGCCTATAATAAGGCTTACCTATGGGTATAGTTAAATATCTGCCAAATGAGCACTGTTTAAGAGATATTTACTTGTGAAGCCACCGGTGGCGTAATTGGCCCATGCGCTCTGAAGGAACCGTACACCCATGACATTCCTTCAGAGCCCTATGCCGTGAACAGTGGGAGTAACGTTATCCTGGCTAGTCCATTCAAAGGACTGGAGCCCGCGAACCTGGAAGGAAGACCGGGTATAGATGGAAGCAAGGTCAGCAGTGACAGCACGCTGCTGGAAGGCTTAGTTTTAGGGTAAGTTTCAAATAATGTGCTAGTATGCAATGCATACTATAACATTGCCTTGTAGGAGGAAAACTTTTTTACAGCTTTAACCACTGTATAAGCAGTATTGTTAATGACAGCCACCAGAATGATAAACCTGCCTTGGGCATTGATGCATTTGTTCAAAAGAGAAAAGGGGAGCGAGTCCTTGTCGCTATTAAGACTCCATTATTTTTCCTAGATGTATTTGGAATGTATACATGAGGAAAATTTGAGATGGGAGCATTTAGGAGCCTGATGCCGCGTACACACGATCGGGATTTTGGTCGGAAAAAAGGTATGATGGCTTTTCTGACGGGATTCCGCTTAAGCTTGTCTTGCATACACACGGTAACACCAAATTCCGACCTTCAAGAATGTGGTGATGTACAACACGTATGACGGCACTAGAAAAAGGAAGTTCAATAGCCAGTGCGCCACCCTTCGGGCTCCTTCTGCTAAGCTTGTGTTTATCTCGTGTTTGTAGAAGTTTGGTGAGAGACGATTCGCGCTTTTCAGCTTTCATGCTTTTCAGTCCAATACTGCTCTTCAGTTTGTGCTTGTGGGTTTGTATCTGTTTTTCAGTGCGTGTAGTCAGTTCATATTTGTTTTTCAGTGCGTTCTTGTCTGCTCGTTTCTGATTTTCAGCTCGCTCTTCACAGGCCTTGCTGTTTTTCAGTGCGTTCTGTTAGTTCGTTCTGATCAGATGACCATTTTGAAGCCATGTTGCGGGTATGTGCTTGTCGTAGAGTTTGTGCTATGTGGGTGCTTGGTGTTATTGCTTTGACCCAAGTCCAGTCCATGAACAGGGTGCGGAGGAGTTCATGGACCAAGAATTGGTTGCTCCAGCGTGACCAATTCTCACATGCCTTTGCTGCGTGAGATCCAGGAGAATAACCCTGATGATTTCAGGAATTTTCTCCGGATGACGTACCCCATTTTTCACCGTCTGTTGGCTTTGCTGCCCCTTATGATACTAAACAGGACACCTGCATGGGGCAAGCCATTACTCTGGAGCAGAGGCTAGTCACCACGTTGCGGTACTTGGCAACGGGGAGAAGTCTGCAGGACCTCAAGTTCGACAGGCATCTCCCTCCAGGCTCTGGGGATCATTATGAGACCTGTTCTGCCATCATTCAGGTCCTGCAGAAGGACTATATTAGGGTAAGTTTTCTCCTTTAACATCACATTCTATGTATTTAATGTATGCTAATGTATTTCTTTCATCATTCCCTATATACCATGATTGTAATATGCTGTGAATGTCCCCTTTGTCCTCATGCATGCTGGAAGCTAACCTCCCAGCATGCTATCCTGGGCCCATATACACCTATCCTAGTCACTTAATGTATTTTGTCAGCTCTATTGTAGTGCTTTACCCTAAATACCCCCTAAAATGTGTCCAAAAATTCATGCAGAATGCCAAGCGTTTTTTTTTAGCTCCCAAAATCATTTAGTTTTTCCAATGGGCCATCAGAGGGGGTGAGGAATCTGATAAGTGGACCTTATATTTTTGTCTTTAAATAAATACTCCTTAAAATAAATGTTATACTGATGTTGGCCAAAAATGTTTGTGTCTAATCTGCTTGCAATGTTATGTGCAAAAGTACTAATTTTTTTTTAATGTTTTGACTCCACAGTTTCCTTCAACGCCACGGGGATAACAAACTGTGGCATCCCACTTGGCCGACCGTTGGGACTTTCCCAACTGTGGAGGGGCAATTGATGGGAAGCACGTCCACATCCTCCCACCACCCCATTTGGGGGTCATACTATTATAACTATAAGGGGTTTCATAGTATTGTGTTAATGGCGGTGGTGTCAGCAACATACAAGTTTCTCTATGTGGACGTGGGGAAGAATGGCCAGATGGTGGAGTCTTTGCCCAGACCAAGTTCTACACACGTCTCCAAAGTGGTGGCTTGGGATTACCACCTGTGGAAGGACTCATTTGTTTTTATTGCTAATGAAGCGTTTGGTCTGGGTGATCGCCTGATGAGGCCATTCCCCCAGAGAACCCTCACCCCAGAGAATAGGGTTTTTAATTACCGGATGGCCAGGGCCAAAAAAGTCATGGAGAACACCTTTGGGATAATGGCCAGCCAGTTCTGCCTATTTCTAATGGCTATAAATATGGTGGAGTATAAACTTTACCATATTGTGTTAGCATGCTGCATCTTGCAAAACTTTTTAAAGCAAAATGCTACCAATTATGTTGCCTCAGTCTGAGGCCGGACTTCATGAAACAACAATGACGGCCCTGGAAGCTGGCCATCCTGGCTTGCCCCCCCAAAGCGCCCGTGAAGTGCGTCAAGAATATGACAATTATTTTATGGGTAGGGGGCCATTGTTATGCCAGCAAATTTTTAAATATTTTCAAAATAAAAAAAATGATATGATAAAATCTTGAATTTGATTTACTGCTTGTTTTTTTTATCTGTCTCCTAGTGCACTTGTAGTGGTTTTTCCATTATTCAAATAACTCCCATTGTCACTGTAAACACCAACTTAATACAAAAACTGGTATTGAGCATGTTTCAAAACATAACATACACAACTCAGGAACTTACAAAGTTCAACATTAAAAAATTGAAGGCAATATCAGACATCAAAAATGTGTTGATATTGCCTTCATCAGATGGGGTGATGTCACCCCTGTAAAAGCCAAAATTTAGAAGATGCACACAAATTGAGAGTCAAAATGGGGATTTCCCTCCTGATCCCATGCCTAATGTCAACATGTGCTATCTCCCATCATGGGGGATCAATAGACGTGTTTTGGGGGTGCAACCACTTCCTCTCACCTACTAGAGTTGCAAGGAAGGGGTTGCACCCACAAAATGCGTACATTGATATCCCCTGATGGCAGATAGCACATGTTGACACACTGGGGAGTCATTTACTATAGCACCAAAAAATAACTCTCAAAAAAGGGCAGAAAGACTTCAACTCTCAGAAAGTCAGCGCTAATGCGGCAATAATGCCTGTCAGATCACATTTGCTGGAATAGTGGAAGTTAATGGGGCTCGAACCTACAAAATTCTCACTGAAGGCTTATATGCAAGTTCTTTGCCATAAAAAGTGTTTGGAGACCCGGGTCCTGCCCCAGAAAAGAAAAAAGAAAGAAAGAAGAAAGAAAAAAGAAAAAGTCTCTTGTCATTTTTAACACTTTTTGGTGAAATGGTAGGGGTACTTTTGTACCCCCTTACCATTTCACACAGGTGGGCTGGGATCTGGGGTCCTCTTGTTAAAGGGGGCTTCCGGATTCCAATAAGCCCCCCGCCCACAGACCCCCACAACCACCGGGCAAGGGTTGTGGGGATAAGGCCCTTGTCCCCATCAACATGGGGACAAGGTGTTTTGGGGGCTACCCCAAAGCACCCTTCCAATGTTGAGGGCATGTGGCCTGGTATGGTTCAGGAGGGGGGGCGCTCTCGCCCCCTCTTTTCCTGTGGCCTGCCAGGTTGCGAGCTCGGATAAGGGACTAGTATGGATTTTTGGGGGGACCCCACGCCATTTTTTTTTTGGGCCGGGGTTCCCCTTAATATCCATACCAGACCTGAAGAGCCTGGTATGGAATTTGGCGGGACCCCCACGCATTTTTTTTTTAATTTTGGTTTGGGGTTCCCCTTAATATTCATACCAGACCCAAAGGGCCTGGTAATGGACTGTGGGGGAATCCCGGGCTGTTTTTATCAATGAACTTTTATGTGTATTGTCGGGACTGACAATTTATTAATAGCCAGTGTCTTGTCGAGAAAGTTCCCCCGGCAGATAAGGACGCCCCCTGTACTGCGCATGCGCTGCACTTGCACAGCACGAACGACTACGGAGCCGCCTAAAGTCTCCGAAGTTAAACAGCTGAAGCTAAACGGCACCTGTGCACTACATTCTGCCTTGAGTCCAGGTTCAAGCCCCACCATCCAAGTGGACATAGAGTTAGACTAAAAATATGTCGAACTAAGCGAGGCCATGCCCAAAGCATGGCTAGCAGCCCTGTTACAGGCACCCTGTACAGCTGACTCACAGGTGTTCAGTGGCTCGTACTGTCCAAGCGCTGCGCCTGCACAGTACAGGGGAGTCCTTATCCGCCGGAGGGAACTTTCTCAGCAGAACATCAGCACTAGCACTTTTAAATGACTTTTTTCTTCCTTTAGAAATGTAATTTTGCTGTCAGACTGTTCTAAACATGGGAAAAATGTGCCACTTTACAGGCATACTATAGACACCTGGTCTCTCTATAAGGGGAAATTCAAATTGTTCTCCAATCCTCCATGCCCTACCTCTTTCTTAGGTGACCCTCAATTCCCCCAGCCTTCAATACAGTCCAAGCGTTTGCCAGTTGGACCTCACAAGGCCTAGTAACTCTAGACTCTCTTTCGCAGAGTTCCTCTTTCTGCACATTTGAGCATCTACAACACAATTATGCCCTTCACCGCTCTGAATTCTACAAATACTTACAAATACGACATTTTTTTCTAGTATAGTTACCCAGAATGCTAATTAAGTCAATTCACTATTCGAGAACCTCTGCGGTGAGGCATCCAGAGATAGGGGGACTATCTTGATCCTCTATAAATACCTCAATGATCATGATACTACAGCCAAATCTATAGCTTGGGATTGGAGGCGAAGGTGGACCAGGAGATCGATGACATGGTCTCAAATATGCATAAATGCACACGCTCACTATTAAAGAGACCCTAGTCAAATTACATACCCGTTGGTATTATACCCCCTCCAGGCTGCGCAGAATTTACTCGCTGGTTCCCGACACATGTTTCAGGGGATGTCGGGACAGGGGCACTCTCCTACATACGTTCTGGAGCTGTGCGGTTATGAAATCTTAATGGCAATGAACCTCCTCACTTGTGCTCCAAATAACAGTGGTTTCTGTGACCTTGACCTATCAGATGTGCATCTTATTTGCCGAGATCCCGGAGGTCTCTCCCCCCAAAAAGTTGGCACATACACTCTTTAGTGCCATCCAATGGGCAATTGCCCTAAATTGGCAATGTCCTTCTGTTCCTTGGTCCCAGGTGCTCCTTTGCATGGAATCAATTAGACTAATGGAAAGAGTGCATCACACTCTAATGGACTCCATGCACATCTTCAAGTGCAAATGGGCGAACTGGTCAGCCTGCCAGGCATAATCGAATAATGGGGGTTTCCCCTCCCCAATCTATAATGATTGGATTGGATTGATGGTTTTATCAATAACCTAACCAGCACTGTTTCTACTAAATAGTTTTTCTTTGAACTGAATTGAACACACCTCATATGCAATCATTTATTTGTCATCTCGCAGAAGCAAGAATGTTTCTTCTATTATATTTTCTTTATTTTGTATTCCGTTATTTTATAATTTTCCTATGCTATGGCCTACGAGAGATTTATAGCGGTACGATCACGTTTTGACTCATGAATGTACTTTTTGTTCTCTCTGTGCATTTTGATTGTATACAAAACTACATTAATAAAAGAGTTTGTAAACAAAAATGTTCCCACAATGGCTCACTGGCCCTGCAAAGTGGATAAGGTATGTTTAATGGAAGAATTAACTCATATTGCTAGGGACACGATTAGTACACACTCTAAACAATGGGCTTGCTGGTTTGAGTTTAAGTCCTCCAAAACATACCTTGATATAATTTCTGGTCCTTAAAATATATTTTTATCACCATACCACTCAGCTACTTGTCAATATATAACATTGCTGCCTTCTCTGCAGACCACCGACTTACCTCTCCTTCTCCCCCCGCCCATAGCCCCCTCTAATTTTTTCACCACTCCTCCTGCTTTTTGTTTTTCTTTATCTTTCCCTTTTCATTTTTTCTTCTACAAATATGAAAAATTAGTAACTGCTGTCAGGATCTCAGGGGTTAACAGGCAGCTGTGAGACAGTTTAGTCAACTTAAAAGGCTTTGTCTTCATAGGCAGTTCAAAACAGCAAAACAACTCTTCTTAGCTGTATAAGACAGTCCATTTTAATGCTCAGCTTCCCAGCCACAGCATATAACATAGTACAGTCCCAATTCAGGCAAGCTCACCCAGCAGGATCAAGTGATAGGTAACAGGGGTCCTTCCAGCTTCAAGCTCCTCTCAACTCTGATAGCTCAACAGCCATTCCCCTCAGCCTCTCTGACTAGGGGCCTAAAGCAGGCCTGAAAGGGAAGTACTTGCCCTGTTTTATTAACCCTTCCCAGGCTGACTCTCCACACTGCCTACTATATGATTATACATTGGCATTCATCAGGGTTTATTATGCGTTTATTTTGTAGTTTGTACCACTGTTGGTTATTATACTTCTCACTGTACATTTTTTGTATATTCTGTCTTGTACCCCTCCGCTAGGAGTGTTACATTGTTTGATGTTTTGACTTCACTTTGCAATAAAAATGTATTAACCAAAAAAAAGAGAGGGTAAAGAAAAAAGGAAGGAAAAGAAAAAGCTGAAGGAAATGAAGATGTAGAGGGAAGAAGAAAGAGAAAGCTCCATGTGACCTGTGTGCCACTGTCTCCACTGCAACCTAGCTGCAAATATTTAATCCTGGGGTTCCAAACTCTTTCAAATTTAACTTGCTTGTCCCATAAAATTCTGGCCTGTTTTTCACTGGAGTTTTTCACTGGAGTTTTCCAGGCTTGAGCTATAGTTATTTTAGCTGCCAGGAGAATCAAAAAGATGAGAATTTATGTTTAGTGATATCATCCAAGAGGTCACTAAAGAGTGCCATCATTCTTAGCAAAATTGACACTGGTCACAGAATAAATTAGAGTGAAAATTTGGATTCTGAATATTTGGACCTTCAGCAGGACCATCGTATATGGCACATATTGCTCTCTTGTCTACATTCCTTATACCATAGGGACAAGGCATCTGGGTACATTTTTGTGATTCTAGATGGGACTAATTATCAGTAGGGTTGGACTTCCAGTTCGCGTCGAACCCATGTTCGACTCGAACATCGCATATTAGACCATTCGTCGAATTGCGAAAAATATGGGCCGTTCGTGCCTAATTTGAGTGGCGCGTCACAACCCATAATTCACTGCGGCATTGCAGTGCATTGCTGACTTATGATTGGCCAAGCATGCACTATGACCCGCATGCTTGGCCAATCACAGTGCCGTCTGTACAGAGAGCCATAATTGGCCAAAGCCAGGGTGGCTTTGGCCAATTATGGCTCAGTGGGTTTAGTACACGGCCCACACTATAAAAGGCTGCCTGCACGTCGGCCCTGTGTAGTGTGTTCTGGCATTGAGAGAGAGATAGAGAGAGAGAGAGACAGTGTCATTTGATTTAAGTTAGATAGAGTAGGCAGGCGAGTCAGTTAGCTGCACTTACAATGTATTGTGTATATATATGCATCCTAGGTGTTGTGTATATATATATATATATATATATATATATATATATATATATATATATTCACTTGTGGAGGAGAACCGCACTCTGCTTACGATTTAGTGCCAGCAATCAGGTCTTCCCACCGACCTTGTATATAGAAAAAGAGTCCAAGAGGTTGCTGCACTTAAAAATTTTCTTTGCTTTATTTCACAAATTGTTCAGTAGGGATTTTTGTAAATCCCTACTGAACAATTTGTGAAATAAAGCAAAGAAAATTTTTAAGTGCAGCAACCTCTTGGACTCTTTTTCTATATATATATATATATATTTATACTGTATTCAGTTTAGCTAGATCCCTTCCTGTTATTCTCTTCCTACTAACAGGTAAGCAGGTGTTTTTACAGTATTTACAGCTACCTGAAGAACATTTCTGGTGTTCTTCTGATCCTATTAGTCCTATTAGCTACAGTATTTACAGTTAGTGTAGTGCGTCCTCTGCACAGTGTGCACCTAAAGCTGCCTGAAGAAAATTGGTGGCGTTTAGGGATGAGCTTAGTGTTCGAGTCGAACCCATGTTCGACTCGAACATCGGCTGTTCGATCGTTCGAATTGCAAACGATATGGGCCGTTTGCGCCAAATTCGTGTGGCACGTCACGGCCCATAATTCACTGCGGCATCGCAGGGTGGCTTTGGCCAATTATGACTCAGGGGGTTTAGAAGACGCCCCACACTATATAAGGCCGCCTGCACGGCGGCCCTGTGTAGTGTGTTCCGGCATGCTTAGAGAGAGAGAGAGTGTCATTTAATTTGAGTTAGCTAGATTAGGCAGGACAGTCAGTGAGTTAGCTGCACTTACAGTGTATTGTGTATATATATGCATCCCAGGTGTTGCATATATATATATATATATACACTGTATTCAGTTTAGCTAGATCCGTTCCTGTTATCTTCCTACTGACAGGCAGGCTTGTCTTATTACAGTATTTACAGCTACCTGAAGAAAATTGCTAGTGTTCTTTTGATCCTATAAATACCACAGTCAGGCAGCTAGACTATTTACAGTTAGTGTAGTGCGTCCTCCTCACAGTGTTCAGTTAAAGCTACAAGTTAGTTTAGTGTGACCTCTGCACAGTGTTCAGCTAAAGCTACAAGTTAGGGTAGTACGTCCTCCTCACAGTGTTTAGCTAAAACTACAAGTTAGTGTAGTGCGACCTCTGCGCAGTGTTCAGCTAAAGCTACAAGTTAGTGTAGTGCGTCCTCCTCACAGTGTTCAGCTAAAATTACAAGTTAGTGTAGTGCGACCTCTGCACAGTGTTCAGCTAAAGGAACAAGTTAGTGTAGTGAGTCTTCCTCACAGTGTTCAGCTAAACCTACAAGTTATTTTTTTGCGAGCTCTGGTGTTTTCCTGATCCTATCACTACCGCAGGCAGCTAAATAAGTTACAAGTTATTTTTTGGCGAGCTCTGCACAGTGTTCACCTAAAGCTACCTGTAGAAGGTTGGTGGTGTTTTCCTGATCCTATTACTACCGCAGGCAGCTAAATAAGCTACAAGTTAGTGTAGTGTGAGCTCTGCACAGTGTTCAGCTAAAGCTACCTGTAGAAGGTTGGTGGTGTTCTCATACTACAGGCAGGCAGTTGATTTTGCTAGCTGCAGTATCAGTACATATATATATATATATCCCAGCTTAGTGCAGCTACAGGCCATTAGTATGTCTGGAAGGCCAACAAGGAGAAGCAGACAGTCACAAGCCAATAAAAGAGGGCAAGCTGGCTCTGTGTCTAGAGGCAACAGTGCCGATAGTGGAGACAGTGCATCCTCATCAGCACGTGGCCGTGGGACACTAGGCCTTTTTTCGTCAGCTGGCCGTGTTGAGCCGCAACATGCGGAAGACTTGGTCGAGTGGATGACCAAGCCGTCCTAATGCTCCTCATCCTCTCTCACCCATGCTCAGGGTACTTTGTCTGGCAAAGCAGCGGCCTCTTCCCTCGGCTCAATGTCATCAGTGACTCCTTCCCTAGCCCCACCATGTCCTCCTGAGGAGTCCCTCGAACTGTTTGACCACAGTGTTGGTTACATGCTCCAGGAGGATGCCCAGCGTTTGGAAGGCTCTGATGATGATACTGAGCTAGATGAAGGCAGTAACGTGAGCACGGACAGAGGGGGTGCCCAAGAAGGACAGCAATCTGGCAGTCATGCTCCCCCTGCTGCAGCATACTGCCAGGTTTGCTCCAAAGATGAGGGAGGGGATGATGAGGTCACTGACTCAACGTGGGTGCCTAATAGGAGAGAGGAGGAGGAGGAGGCACATCACCGAGGCAGGATGCCCTCCAGGGGCCAGCCTAAGGGCAGCACACTGACTGCATCACACCCCAAAGATCCACATGTGCAGGGCACTGCAGTCTCTGCACGTTATTCAAAAAGTTCTTTGGTGCGGGCCTTTTTTGAGACGAGTGCATCAGATCGCACCGCTGCTATTTGCAATATATGTCTCAAGCCTATCTCGCGTGGCGAAAACATCTCCCGCTTGGGCACCACAGGCTTGACCAGACATGTTGACCTGCCATGCAGTTCGTTGGCAAGCGTATCTAAAAGACCCACACCAAAGAACAAAGAGGACTTCTCCTTGCTCCTCATCAGCTGAGATCTCCAACCCCACTATACCTTTAGTCCTCTCTGAGACCTGCACTGAAAGGAATGAAGGTGTAGAATTAGGTGTGTCACAGCCAAGTACTTGTGGGCAATCTGCTTTTGGTACACCGACGTCAGATTGTACCAGGCAAATTTCCCTGCCAGAGCTGCTGCACCGCCGAAAGAAGTTCGCTCCCAGCCATCCACATGCCCAGCGGTTGAATGCTAGCTTGGCAAAATTGCTAGCACTTCAACTGCTGCCTTTTCAGTTGGTAGACTCTGCCCCCTTCCGTGAGTTTGTGGAATGTGCGGTTCCTCAGTGGCAGGTACCCAAACGCCACTTTTTCTCACGGAAGGCGATTCCGGCTCTCTACCGGCATGTGGAAGGCAATGTCCATGCCTCGCTGGACAGGGCGGTCAGCGGTAAGGTGCATATTACCGCTGACTCATGGTCCAGCAGGCATGGACAGGGACGTTACCTAAGTTTTACTGCGCATTGGGTGACTCTGCTGGCAGCTGGGAAGGATGCAGGACAAGGTGCAGTAGTGTTGGAGGTTGCTCCAAAATGCAACTACTAATGATTGTGACACACCTCTCTCCTCCACCCCCTCCTCTTCTTCCTCCATGGCCTCTTCCTGTGCTTTGTCCTCGGAACCAGCGGTGCTCCGTAGGCGTTCAAGGGGCTACGCAAGTACGCAGGCCATAAGATGCCATGCGGTGCTTGAGCTGGTGTGCTTGGCGGACAGGAGCCACACTGGGGCAGAGGTTCTGTCAGCTCTGCAGGGGCAGGTTCAGAGGTGGTTGACACCACGCCAACTTAAGGTAGGAATGGTGGTTTGCGACAATGGCACCAACCTCCTCTCTGCCCTCCGACAGGGACAAATGACCCATGTACCCTGTTTGGCTCACGTCCTTAACTTGGTGGTGCAGCGGTTCTTGGGCAGGTACCCAGGCTTACAGGATGTCCTGAGGCAGGCCAGGAAAGTCTGTGTGCATTTCTGCCAGTCATATAATGCCAGTGCTCGGCTGGCAGACCTCCAAAAGGAGTTTAACCTGCCCAAGAACCGCCTAATCTGTGACATGCCCACCAGGTGGAACTCAACGTTGGCCATGCTGCAGCCGCTGCACACGCAGCAGAGGGCCATCAATGAGTTCCTGTGTGACTATGGCACCAGGACAGGGTCAGGGGAGCTTTTTATTCCCCACGCCAGTGGGCCATGATCAGGGATGCATGCACTGTCCTGTCACCATTTGAGGAGGCCACAAGGATGGTGAGCATTGAGTGCATGCATCAGTGACACTGTCCCCCTTGTCCACCTGTTGAAGCACACGCTGCGTGGAATAATGGACAGGGCACTTGAGGCAGAACAGAGGCAGGAAGAGGAGGACTTCCTTAGCTCTCAAGGCCCCCTTTATCCAGACAGTGTTCCTGCATGCCTGCCAATCACAGAGGAAGAGGAGGAGGAGGAGGAGGATTGTGTCAGTATGGAGGTGGAGCCTGGCACTCAGCATCAACAGCAGTCTTTAAGGGATCAGTTCCAAGAAACACATGGACTTGTACGTGGCTGGGAGGAGGTGGCTGTGGACCATGACATCATTAGTGACCCAGAGGACTCCGGATCGAATGCCTCAGGAAACCTACACTACATGGCCTCCCTGATCCTGCAAAGCCTGCGTAAGGATCCTCATATTTGTGGTATCAAGCAGAAGGACCAATACTGGCTGGCAACCCTCCTTGATCCACGTTACAAGGGTAAGGTTGCGGACCTTATCTTGCCGTCGCAGAGGGAGTAGAGGATGAAACATCTCCAGGAGGCCTTGCAGAAAGGTCTGTGCAACACGTTCCCAGAGACTGGGAGGTTACAAACTCTTGTTTCTGGACAACGTGTTGCTGAGGCTTCGGTCAGTCAAAGAAGGAGCGGTGGAGAAGGTGGCCGTCTGACCGATGCGTTCCGACAATTTTTTAGTCTGCAGCCCCAAGGTATGATCGGTTCCAGCAACCATCGCCAGCGTCTGTTTTACATGGTGCAGGAATACCCAGGGGCAAGATCTGACATGGACACCTTTCCCACCGAAAATCCTCTGGGTTACTGGGTCTTGAGGATGGATCACTGGCCAGAGCTTGCACAGTATGCAATTGAGCTACTGGCCTGTCCTGCATCCAGCGTTCTTTCGGAATGCACATTCAGTGCTGCTGGAGGCTTTGTAACCGATCACAGGGTGCGTCTGTCCACCGGCTCGGTCGATCGACTGACCTTCATAAAGATGAATCAGTCTTGGATCACCACCAGCTACCAAGCACCTGATGCTGATGTAACCGAATAATTTTTTTTTAAATCTCAGATCCCTTCAAACACTGCCTATGCTGATGCTGAGTGACTATCCTGAATTATTATCCTCTTCCTCCTCAATGATCACGCTGATAGCTTGTAAGAACATTTTTGGTTCTGGGCGCCGCCACCAGTGCCTAAGGCCGAATTTTTCAGCCCCTGTTTAACAGGGGCGTGTAATTACAATTTTTGATACAATACTTTGCAGCAGGGCTCATTCCTGCTCTCCAACTATAGCATCTCGTTCTTGCGTTCCAACTAGAGTTTCTGTGAAAAGTTGCAGTGTTGTGGCACCAGCACCTAAGGCCTAATTTTTCAGCCCCTGTTTAACAGGCGTATAATTACAATTCTTGATGCAATACTTTGCAGCAGGGCTCATTCCTGCGCTCCAACTATAGCATCTGTGAGGGGTTGCAGTGTTGTGGCACCAGCACCAAAGGCCCAATTTTTCTACCACTGTTTAACAATGGTATGCAATTACAATTCTTGATCTAATATTTCACAGCACGGCCCGTTCCTGCGCCCACCAAGAGTAACTGTGAGTGCTTACAGTGTTGTGCAACACCAACACCTAAGGCCCCAATTTCTGCAGAGTATATAGGGCATGCCCCTACTTTCAAACATCCAACTTACAAACGACTCCTACTTGCAAACGGAAGGAGACAACAGGAAGTGAGATGAAATCTACCCCTAGGAAGGGAAATTCTCTCCTGTAAGAGTTTATATGGGAAAAACGTGTCTCCTCTTCATTGATGCTTTATCACCAATCCTTGTTTCACTAAAAACCCCAAATTTTCAAAAAACATTTGTCATTGGGACAGAAAGTGAGGTGAAATCTTCTGAAGAGGTGCACAAACAGCAAAACAAATCTTACAGGGGTGATAACCCTTCCCTATGTTTTCCAAAAAGCTTAAAAAATAGATTTTTTTGGCTGGAGCTACACTTTAAAAATGTACCAGTTCAAAATTACAAACAGATTCTACTTATCAAAAAGCCTACAGTCCCTGTCTTGTTTGCACCGCCTGTATACTGCTGTTTAGAGTATATAGGGCCTGGGGGCCCCACGCCTTTCCTTTTTTAATTTGGGTGCGGGGTTCCCCTTAATATCCATACAAGACCCAAAGGGCCTGGTAATGGACTGGGGGGTACCCATGCCATTTGTCTCACTGATTTTCATCCATATTGCTGGGACCCGACATTACATTAAAGCCGCAAACAGTTATAAATGACTTTTTATCCTTTAAAAATGTCATTTTGTGCAGGGACTGTTCTAAGCACGGGAAACACGCGCCACTTCACAGGCATACTATAGACACCCCTCTAGGTACGATATTTAAAGGAATATTTCACCTTTTTTTTCACCTTAAGCATCATTAAAATCACTGCTCCCGAAAAAACGGCTATTTTTGAAACTTATTTTTGCATTGATACATGTCCCACAGGACCCGGGTCCCCATGTACTTGTGATTTTGAACGTTCGAGTCCCATAGACTTTAATGGGGTTCTAAAGTTTGCGCAAACTTTCAGTCTGTTCGCAGGTTCTGGTGCGAACCGAATCGGGGGGTGTTCGGCTCCTCCCTTGTTACCAGCAAGATAGTAGTTTGTATTTGCCTCGGCTAGTGCATTATTCAGAATTCCTCTGTGGGGCATGTCTGACTACCTTCCCCACTTCTACTCCTCAATTTCAATTCCTAGTTCTTTTTCCCATGCTTTCTGATACAGGAGTTTACTCACAGGACTGGAGAAAAGGGAATAAAACTCAGAAATGTCTCCCTGCATTCCTTGATGTTTCATACATCTATTCTCAAAAAGAGTTTGGTTCGGTATGTCATCTGTCGCCCTTTTCAGGGAATTTAAAAAAAATTGATATTTTGTGATAGTGGAACAGTTCAGAGGTGAGCATCTCCAGAATTTGCTAGAAATGTTCCCTTGGTTTAGCTCCTCTATGACCTATAAAGTGCTCTATCCTATACAAGCCTTTGTTAATTCATAAGGAAAATTGTTAAGGAGATTGGCCTGGAGGGAAAAGCGGATTTTAGAAAATAGGTCTTACATGCCATATCCCAGAGACAGAAAGAGTACTACAGTGTGGCACATACCCTGTTTCCCCGAAAATAAGACCTAGCGTGATTGTCGGTGATGGCTGCAATATAAGCCCTACCCCCCAAATAAGCCCTAGTTAAAGTTCTTGTAGGTCATATTTTCAGGGTAGGGCTTATTTTCGGGGAAACAAGGTAGGGCTTATTTAGGGGGTAGGGCTTATATTGCAGCCATCACTGACAATCACGCTAGGTCTTATTTTCGGGGAAACAGGGTAATATAGGGCTGCATTCTTTAGAGGTGGGCCATAATAGGAAATCTATAGGGTGAGGAGCTCCCATCTGAGCCTCAAGCCTGATCCAATCAAGCCTGTATTTCTTAGAAAATACCTGAGTTAGCTGAACCAATTGAGCGGCCTTGTAATATCTTTGGAAATTAGGGACTCCCAAACCTCCTCTTGACTTGAGATAAAAGGTTGAGTGGGCTACTCGACATTCTCCAGAACGCTAAATAAATTTGAAAGCTATGGATTGGTGTTTCTTTAGGAAAGGAGTTGATATAAAAATCAGCAATGAGCGGAAATAGTATAATACTCAGGGGAGCACCATCATTTTAATTGCTGCTGTCCTACCCATCCAGGAAAGATTATGAATGCCAATATTTCAATTCGACTTCTATGGAAGAATAGAGAGGGAGTAGTGAGACATCTGATGTAACAATAGAGTCAAACAACTAGATAGGAACTCATTCGTTTTCGTATGCTCTATATTAAATGATCTGGATTTTCTATGTGATGCACATTCCGTTGTACTAACCTCCTCTTCGGTACTATGTTACTGCTTTTATTCAGTTATATGTTAAACCTTGTTAAACTCCATAAAAAATATTGATTCAAAACATTAGATGGGGACTTTCTCCTCTGTCCCTTTATCCTTAGTGGAAGTGAAGTCATTATTCCAAAGGATCAAATATGGAAATCACATCATAAGGTAACTTGTTCAACTTCAAGGATTGTCTATTGTATTTGATGAAATGTCAATGCGGTTGTTTTTACATGGGGAAAACAAAGCGCCCTTTCTTTAAGAGAATTAGGGATCATGTATCCTTAATTTATAGGGTGAAGACCCCCATAAGCCATCATGTGGGCCTTTATCCTAATTTCAATCTGAATATGATAGCATGTTTTGCTCTGGCACACATCCCGGTTCATGAGCGAGGAGGTGATGTAGATAAATTACTACTCCAGAGAGAAGCTAGATTGATTTACTTCTTGAATGCTTTCAAGTATCCTGGGTTAAATACATCTTTAAGCTATAGGCCATTCCTTAGATCATGTATAAGATATAATTTAATCAGCCATTTAATATATCTTTCATATACTTTTAGCTATGTTGATTTATTTAATGTATTTTGTTTGTTGTGATTACCAAATCACGTATTCTGACATTGTTATCAATAATTCACTTTTGATATTGAAAAGCCACAGTAATACCATTATCCATGAATGCCCTCAATGCAATCACAATTCTGTTTTGTTTTGTTTCAAGATAAGTTTGAAAAACCTTTTTCTCCACTCTGTTGGAGTTGAGGTTTGTGATTACCCGCAGCAACAGAGGGGTGAATGGTGGTGGCCATATGGACCCCCAAGGACACAGGGGTTTGGGGGCCAGATGTGGATCAGCCTCTGCCCATGCCAAGATGCCCCTGTATTAATTTGCTATCACTGGCTCCAATTCCCTGTCACCTTTTAAATCTGCCATCTTAAGATCCTCCCTGAAAAACCCTTTTATGGAAGGCTTGGATTGGTTGGCCATCCATGTCCATGGTGGAGATGTTAAGTATACCTCCATTTAGTGGTGGTGCTGCCTTTCTTTAGGGATCCGACCCCTTCCCGTCTGCTCTATGGTACAGCCAAGTGAGCTGGTTGTCTGGAGACTGTAGGTGCCTGTGACAGCTGAATTGCTGTATTGAGGTAGATGTTGCATCTGTGTCCATCCAGTGATGTCAGATGCCAGCGGGACTTAAATGATCCCGCTGATCCCACTTAAATGATAAATGACCATCCCACCGCTGCCACCACGCTGATGGGGTGTAAAGATGTTTTAGGAGCAAGTGAACCCTCGTCTGATATCCTGCCTAGAGTGTTCCTTCAAACCCAATGAGGCCTGTAGATCATTCCGATAAGAAAATAATGACACAGTCAATACATGCGGAATGTTCTGCTTTTTATTTCTGTATCTTCCACTTATATAACCAAAATGGCATCACAAGAAAAGTCCAACCTTTTCATTAATATATGCTAAAGTTACAGACATACAGGATGTTTAAAATAAGCAAAAATAGAACATGATTTCTTCATATAGAAACGGTCAACAAGAAAAAGCATCATTTCGGAGAAATCAAACAATTTATAACAATTTGAAACTAACTTTTGATAAACGTCACATATACATATTATTCCAAAATGGATACACATTTTTACAGCTAAAATTGTGGACAGCAAGCTAAAATATCCCTACAGTAACAGTATTTGTTTTAACCCCTTATGTGGTGTATTTTAGAACACTAGTTACTGTATATAAAAATTGTTTTCTTTCTTTAGTTGTGTCTATAGATCTCTCCTGTGGCCACCTAAATATCGCTCTAGAACTGTGAGAACTGATAAACCTCTTCTAGTGAAGGAAATTGGGAAGACTGATTTGATGATTGCAATTGATGTTAAATAGCATAGGCTTGGGTTATAGTTATGTGGTTATAATGTAAAAATTATAATGTATGTGAGAATGTACTGCATTAAACTTTTGTATTTATTATTCTGTATGCAGCATGCTAATTACCAGCAACACTCCTCCCGGTAAAGACATTGTCTGTGAAACATGTTGAGAAAGACAGCAGTGTAGCTCTTATGGAGAGAGATAAAACTGACAGTACTGCTGTAATTTTTATGTTCAGAAAATATTTTTAATGCAATTTTAACTTGATGTAAATAAAAATTGTTAAACTTTTTAAACAAACTGTGTTTTCTTTATCATATATCACAGACCCCTCACCCCCCTCGATCCGCCCTCACTACAGGGCCGGCTAGCTCCACGCAGAGCGCGGGAAAGGGATCCTTTTTTTTTTTTAAAGGGCGGAGCTTAAGTCTGCAGGTGGCATGGCTTAAACGCTGCCGGCGTGCACATGGAGCACAAGGCTCACTGCTTAAAAGCTTTAGGCTTTGGAAGTGTCTGGTTGGCTGACAGAGGGACACAGAGCATACCAATGGCATGTAAGCTGTATGGGTGTGTGGATACAGGCATTTTTAAGGGGCACAATTTTACTCAGCATTGAGACTGAGCATTTATAGCAGTATGTTATGTAATTGCTAGACTAAAGCTCGGCAGTAGATGCACTTTGTTTAGTACCTCGTTACCCCTGCGGGGGATATACAGCTGGTGAGTCTCTGCACAATCACAGCGCGAGACACCAGCACTGGATTAACACTTGTTGTGTGCTTTGAGGAATCCTACAACGGACGCCTTTTTCACCTATAGTGCATCGGGCACAGTTACCCATATGGACCGTTTACTACCATTTGCATGACACGTGTGTTAATTACTTTTCAGAGTGACTTTTTTATTAGGGCACTTGTCACTTTGTTATTTGCAACGTTTGCAGAGCAACATTTAATATTTATTTATTTACCACTAGGATCTTTTTGTCGTATAGCACTAGACCTTAGAATTTATGCATGTCACGTGTGATGTATTTATTGCAATTTGTGTTTTCTAATGCTTTAGACACAGACCACTTTATGCTCCTAGTAGTGGTTAATACTGTTTTTTCCTTTTGAGGGAATATAGCACCAGACACTTCGGATGTGATTTATTATACTCATTGTGTTTCCCATGTTTAAAACACTAGTGACTTTAACCCACAGGAGTGGTAATAACGGTCATACATATCTCACTTAAGGGAATACAACACATGACACCTTGGATATAATTGCATATATCTAGATATTTCCTTTTACAACTCTGGGACAGCGCCACACTCACACACTTTTTCTTTTTTCACTAAGCCTCATAACCAGACACAGGGCTACAAAAAGCCCTAGAGTTAGAAGTCCACAAAACAGAGTCCCAAGGCTTTCTTGTGAAGAGGCGCTCCCACTTGATTGAGTGGGGGGAAGACTGCGGTGGTTTTCAGAAACTTGGCAAGAGGAAATCCAAGACAAATGGTCCTCTCCGTAATAGCCTTAGGCTACAAACTAGGGTTCCAAGAGTTTCCACCATCGTGTTTTCTAAGATCAAACGTTCCCAAGGACCCTGTAAAGACAAAGTCCTTATTTCTGGCACTGATTTCAGATCTACCCCTCTGATTTACAGCCCAGTGTACTGGTAATGCAAAGTGGATTTGCTTTTCGTAAATAACCTCCAATTTCCTCAAAATCTCAGTGTCTGTACTCCCAGAGCCCCAAAACAGATGGCAGCCCCCTTGCAATCTTACAAGCGGCACCTTCCTGATACCAGACAGATCTTCGGCAGACAGCTCCCCTCTGTCAGGTTCTCCTCAGCACCTGGGTCTCAGCATTCCTCCCCTCATGTCACCCACCAGGTCGCACTATCAGCAACTTCCGTCTGGGAAGACAGCATGCCCCCCAGACTGGACTAATCCACTTTGGAAAAGACCCAAAGCTCAGTGTGCTCACTGAATATATACAGTTACCTAGCATACCAGCAGAGCCTGCCTCACTGGGATAGGCCAGGGCTGCAATAGTATTAATACCTTCTTCTGAATAGCTTTACACCTATTATCCAGAAACTTCTCAAATGTCCTGGATACAGAGGAAGCTATAGACCAGATTGGCAGTGGCTGAATACACTGAGAGCAGACCTTACTAGCACATCACAGCTTCACTGGATACAGTATGACAATTAAATGTACATATCAAAAAAATACAACTAATACTAACTTATCTAATCCTAGCACCTACTTAGGTGAGTGCTACAGGTGGATTTCAAAAATTGTAATACATTTTTCTAATCCCTGCAAAAATTCATAGATATCCACAACTGTCGTTCTGAAGGCATTGGAGAGCACCTTTGGTCCTGGCATAATGACACCACGCATGTCAATAGCAAAGAGCTATAGATAGCTATAAATAGCTTAGATATATGAGGTTTAAATAAGATAAGTTATTAAACTTAAGAATCTTCAACAAGACAGTAAGGCTGTTTATCCAATCTCTCGCCATCACCTCTTAGTGAGCCAAAAAAGATACCCTGTGGTTTTTGATATGGAAGAAGTGATTATTACAGCGAAAGAGATCCACCCCAGGAGGGGCTTGAGGCACCAGGATGCCCCAGTGTTTGCTGAGCCAAGGTGGAGGTGCCTATTCTGTATACAGTCTGCATACTCAGCACTAGGGATGCACCAGAACATGCGAACAGGCAAAAAAATTGTTCGAACACGCGATCACCATTAAAGTCTATGGGACTCGAACATGAATAATCAAAGTGATAATTTTAAAGGCTTATATGCAAGTTATTGTCATAAAAAGTGTTTGGGGACCTGGGTCCTGCCCCAGGGGACATGTATCGATGCAAAAAAAGTTTTAAAAAAGGCTGTTTTTTCGGGAGCAGTGATTTTAATAATGCTTAAAGTGAAACAATAAAAGTGTAATATTCCTTTAAATTTTGTACCTGGGGGGTGTCTATGTCTGTATGTCTGTATGTCTGTAAAGGGGCGCATGTTTCCCGTGTTTAGAACAGTCTGATAGCATAATGACATTTCGAAGGAAAAAAGTCATTTAAAACTACTCGCGGCTATTAATGAATTGTCGGTCCGACAATACACATAAAAGTTAATTGATAAAAACGGCATGGGATTTCCCCACAGGGGAACCCCAAACCAAAATAAAAAGAAAAATGGCATGGGGGCCCCCCCAAAAATCCATACCAGACCCTTATTCGAGCACGCAACCTGGCAGGCCGCAGGAAAAGAGGGGGGGACGAGAGAGTCTGGTATGGTATGGATTTTGAGGGGACCCCCACGCCATTTTTTTTTATTTTGACGCGGGGTTCCCCTTAATATCCATACCAGACCTGAAGGGCCTGGTATGGAATTTAGGGGGACCCCAACGCCATTTTTCTTTTTAATTTTGCCGTTTTTATCAATTAACTTTTATGTGTATTGTCGGACCGACAATTCATTAATAGCCGTGAGTAGTTTTAAATGACTTTTTTTCCTTCGAAATGTCATTTTGCTGTCAGACTGTTCTAAACACAGGAAACATGCGCCCCTTTACAAGCATACTATAGACAACCCCCAGGTACAAAATTTAAAGGAATATTACACTTTTATTGTTTCACTTTAAGCATTATTAAAATCACTGCTCCCGAAAAAATGGCCGTTTTTAAAACTTCTTT